>JAJHZJ010000162.1:0-613333 GCA_023548195.1 Bettongia penicillata ogilbyi | reverse complement strand
TGTTACCTTAAGCGAACATTTATTAAACACCCACTGTTTGCAAGATAGTGGTTGATTGAATAAGAACCAACCTTGGGCTCATAGAACTGTCAGTGAGAACCATAGTTCTGAAAACCATCCCTAATATTTTTTCATAGTTTGAATCATATGACATAAAACAAGAAGAGAGGAAGTGTATGGTACAACCTGCCAGAGAGAAGGGACTAAATCTAATTCTTTGCTTAGCATTGCATAAGAAGTGTATGTGCACTGGCTCTGTTTATCACATTTTTATGATGAGAATAACAAAAAATGATCAGAAAAGGAAAAAATGAAGAAATCTTTTATTCTTTATATTCAGATACTTTGCAAAGGTCCACTTGATCACCATATTTATCTTAATTTTCTCTTATGAAAATTTTTGTAAAATACCCTTTTCAACAGCATCATATTTCACAGGTGATTCCATCGCAAATAGGTTGGTGAAATATTCAGGTATCAGATTCATTCATTCATTTATAAAGTTCCAATTTATTTTTATTTAGTAAGTACCATTTATTAAGTACTAATTGTGCAAGAGACACTGTGATGGAAACTGGAACAGGTACCTAGTTTAGATATAAAATGGTCCTTGACCTCCGGACTTTACAGTCTAATGGGGAATGGGACATAAAAATCTTTGACTGAAAATACCCAATATCAAACAAGCATAGTACAGAGAATGTCTAATTTGAGAGCCAAGGGAGATGGTTACTGCCTTGAGTAAGTCATACCCAATAGCAGATTTTGTTTAATGAAATTATTATTGTACATATTTATTATTCTAGGTTTTTTTTTATTTACAGAGCCACCCAAAGTTACGGTCATGCCCAAGAATCAGTCTTTTACAACAGGGTCTGAGGTGTCCATCATGTGCTCTTCAACTGGTTACCCCAAACCAAAGATAGTCTGGACCTATAATGACCTGCTTATCATGGGTTCACACAGGTACTGGGATAGTATCATACACTTGGGTTATACTTCGTTTTCTAAGAAGTGATGATAGTTTTTAAACTCCTAAAAATAAGTATTTCTAAAAGTATCTATGAATTTTTAAAATATTTTGATAATTATATTTTAATATAATTTCCTTTGTAATCCTGTGTATTTTGTTTTATGCATTTAAAACTATGATACATAAAACTGTTAGCTTCATCAGACTGCCAAAGGGGGGGTTCCTATGACACAAAAAAGGTTAATGCTCTAAAAGAAACTTATTAACCTTCTGAAACTAAGGGAGATAGTGCCTTAGCTAGCACTTTCATATATTCCCCAAGGCATAGCAAGAAATACAATCTGAAAAATAATAAAGAACAACTTCAAATACTTTTTAGGGCATTGGAGTTTGAAGTGAGGATGCCTGGGATTCAAATCCTGCCTTAGACACATATTAGCTGTGAAGCCCTTGAAAATCCATTGAACCATTCTGTGCTCCATTTCCTCAACTGTGCATCCAGGGGATTGGATTCAGTGGCTTCTGAAGTAATTTCTAACTCTAAATCCCTGATCCTATGACTCAATAATCTCACCATGTGGAGTTGTTCAGAATCCCCTGTAAAGTTTCAAATTACAGTCACAAGTTGAGTAGAGAACATGTGTTTCCTAACAACATATTTGTTCACATAATCAGTAAACATTTATTAAGTGACTGCAAAGTGTCAGAAGTTCTCCTAGGTGCTAAGTGATGTTTAATATCATTTAGAGAATGTATCTTATAGTGCCATTGTTATTTTGAGAACTCTATTTAGGAAAAAGGTCCTAAATTTAATAATGACACATTTTCAATAGAGAGCTTTATGGTTACAAGGCTGTTCACATTCACAGTCTCATTTGATTATCAAAACAATGCTGTGAGGTTCATGGAATAATGCAATACTCATATCTTATATGTGGAAAGATAGTCTTAGTTTTCTAGAGGTTAGGGTCTGGCCCAAAAGTACACAGCTAATAGTCATATAATCAAGATTACAACTCAAGTCTACTGATTCCACTTCTGGCAATGTTCTTGGAATTGTACCATTATTTTCCTCTCTAATGGTCAATACAGAAATGAAAAAAGGGACATTAGTTCTAATGAAATAGGATGTAGATATTGTGAGAGACGAGCATCCCATTTTCTCATCTTATATGTATGAGAATTTTATGCTCCATTAGTTTTTTAAAGCCATTGAATCCTGCCACATGGCAAGGGTATAATGAACTTGTGGGGCATAAACAACAAAGCTTCCAACTATATAGCTTCTGTTACTTTGGGTTTGGCATAAAGAATCTAGTGTTTCAAGCCAGACTGCATCCCTGGGCTATCATTAACTCATTTTAGGCTCTTAAGTATTCGATGCCAGGTGCCTTCATCCATCCCATCTATCAGTGGTAACACTGATGGTTGTCCACATTTATTACCATATAAGTTGTCTATAAAACATTTTTTCCTTTGAAGAAAGACATTGTGCAATGATATTGCTATATTGCAGTATCTACAGTTGAATGTAATATAAGATATTCTTTTCATCCAGATATAGAATGACCTCAGAAGGCACCTTGATTATAAAAAATGCGATTCCCAAAGATGCAGGAGAATATGGATGCTTGGCTAGTAACTCGGCTGGGACAGATAAACAGACTTCTACTCTGAGATATGTTGGCAAGTATACATCTTTTCGAAGACCAATAAAGATGAGTGAATAATAAAAAGTCATGATAAAAATAATTATAGAAATGCTATATTACTTTATAGCAATTGATAATCATTAGATACATATTTTCAGACTTTTTTACATTTTGAAATGCAAAATATAATTTATTGAAACTTTAATATTTGTGAGCGGATACTTTGTTTAGTCAAGGAAACTTTCACAGGGTTGGCCCACTGCTTGATCCACCCTGATTTTTCAAATCCTTCTTAATCTTACACATCCAAAGTAGATGAATTCAGTTTCCTTTCCTTCTGTTCATTCAAACTGTTATCTCTGCCATTATTTAAGATGGATTATGATATTTTATTTAATACTGTATGCATTTTATGTGATTCATTTTATTTTTCTTGTATGGTTTATAACAATCATTAACCTTCAACACTTCATGTTTAAACACTTACATGTTCTCGTGTTGACTCTTTTGGCACTTCTTACACAAAGCTCCGAGCTCTATGTGTAATGATATATTAGTATTTCCCATTATTAATGATGAATAACTATTGAATAGCAGCATTAGTGATGATACTTTGCAGTTAAATTTTTCTTCCATAAATTTCTAGTTTCTATGCTTTTACTTCTTCTTCTTAAAAACAAACAAACCCCTAATAACTTGTGATGTTTTGTAAATCATACTTCTGGCCTGAAAATATAAATTCTTTGCCTATAATTAGTCATCATTAGCATCAAAATAAGGTGGAAAAGTTTGTAATTCATATTTTACAATTCTTAAATTTGTACTTAATTAATTTACTCCTATAGTTGCAATGACAAAATTTTAAGAGTTTTTTTCCCCTTAAAGAGCATCCTTGACTTTTTCACTCTATTTTCTAATGGAGATTTTTTTTAAAAATTGTTGCCTTAAACTATTGAAATCTGCTTCCTAATTTTGTACTAATCTATTTGGGAAAAATATATTATAATTTTTTTGCCTTAGAAATGTTTTTATGTACATCCACATTTATGTTTTTAATTATGCACATGCATACTCTGTTAAATAGTACAGCTATGTACACACCACCACAGTTCTTCATTTATTCATCCTGAAAGCATTCTGGAACAACCGCTGTGCTAGACACTGCTTATATTATATACCTTCTTTCCCTTCAGATGCTCCAAAGTTGACTGTAGTTCAGAGTGAACTTTTGGTTGCCTTGGGGGACACAACGGTTATGGAATGTCAAACTACTGGTGTTCCCTCACCTCAGGTCAAGTGGTTTAAAGGTACATTTGTTGAATTTATCTGTTTCATTTTGCTTTTTTTAAAAAAAAAACAACATGATTTGTTAAAAGTTTGTTTTGGTGTGAGCCTTAGCAGCACCATAAAAATGTGTTTATGACCTCAGTGGTGACTGGAGCTCAGAGTTTTGAACTCTTAAGTTTCAGCACTTCACATCTGGTGTAGATTACAGAACCGTGAAAATTAAAGACGGAAAAGTTCTCTGCTGGTCCAGCTGAACATTCTCTTTGTTAGTTTAGGATTCCTTCCTGTGTTGTAGCATATGATCCAGAAATACCATAGTCAAGATTTAAAATATCCTCACAAATTTGACTTTATTTTCTTTAGGGGAGCAGAAGAGTATAGTGGAAAGAATACTAGATTTAGGGTTAGAGGAATTGGTTACTACCTTTTGGAACCTTAGTTCCCTCTTCAGTAAAATATGAATAGTAACATCATTTACCTCCCTAGGGTTCTTAGTTTCCAAGTAGACAAGTATAAATTATCTTGTCACAATAAAGTGCTGTATAAAAAACAAGGATCTGTAATTATCTTGATCATAGGATTATAGATGTAGAACTAAAAAGTTCCTGAGAGGTCATCTAGTCCAATCTCCTTACTTTACAGATAAGGAAATTGAGGTCCCATTTAAATTATTTGGCCAAGATCACATAGCTAGTAAGTGGCAGAGCTAAGATCCAGAGTTTCTCTGGCTACAAATCTAATACATTTTCCATTATATGCTGCATCTTTGATGGTACTTCATTCACCAGTGTAGATTACAACTCTTGTATGCCTCCATAGATTATATCCATGAGTCTTTGTTGCTGAAAAAAATAATTATTTGTAGAAGAAGACTCCTGCTCTTAGTCTTTGGACTTAGCTAGTCTAATCTTTAGACAATAGACATACAGTTTGTCTATGTGGAAGGCTCAACTACACAGCAATACATTTTTAAAATGTGATTTCATTGGTATTGAGCTAACAGAGACTGCAACCTATCTATCAGTTAGTAGATAAGTCTTAAAGCATTGACTGAGACTCAGAGAGTGACTTACTTGCTCATGGGCACACAGTTTGTAAATGTCAGAGGTGGAATTTGAGCCAAAGTTTTCCTGATTTTGCCTCATCCAGCACTCTGCATTTGACCAAATTGCCTCCACGTAAGCTATAATGATGAAGATGCTCACCATGTTGGCTGACATTTGTATAGAGCTTTATGGTTTATGAGAACTTTGGATAATTGGTATCATATGATCCTTTTAGCAAGCCTTTTAATGTAGGTAATTAAGTTTTTATCATCCCAGTCTTAATAAGGAGATTTCTCTGTGCCTGAAACATCTTCCTTTTCTCTTTATATTTGTTGAATTCGTATTCTTAAAAGTTTGACTCAAATGCTATGCTCTTCAGGACGCCTCTGATACTCCCTGTCTGACCTTCTCTAAATCTCATATGACATTTTATTTTTTACCTATTTAATGAATTATATTATAGATATTGTACATATTTTACTGTCTTTCTGTTTTACTCATCAAAAGCAATGACTGTATCTTAGCTAAACATTGTATATGCCCCTAATGCTTTGTACAATACTATACACAGTAGGCATCACAGATTTATGGAATTGAATAAAACTTAAATCACCTGCTGAAAGGCAAACATTTGGTAAATAGCAATCTTGGTATCAGAATTGAAGCATTTTAATTACAAATACCATGAAGATGTTACCATTAGAAAATTTTGTAGAGTTTCCAAAAAGCTTTCAACAGTTAACATTTTTAAACAAGTTTAAGTTTCAAAGTGTGTGATGGAAAAAGGAAGCCTTTAGAGGCTTCCTTACTCTAATTTATAACTTCTTTTGTTCCACTGTAAACTGTTAAGCCTATCCTATAATGACATTGCAGCCTATTAGAGCTAAAAGAGCTTTGGCATTATTTATTTAGGGTTCCTTATCCTGGGGTCTATGATATTTAAAAAAGAAAAAAATCTTTTGACAACTTCATTTCAATTTAGTTGGTTTCCTTTGTAATCCTATGTATTTTGTTTTATTCATTTTAAAACATTAGACTAAGAAAGGCTCTTTAGGTATCACCAGTGGTTTCATGCCATGAAAAAAAAAACCACACACCAAGAACTTCTGAATTCAACTAATTCACTCATTTTATATATGAGTTAACTGAAGACCAAACAGGAGAATTAATACTTCTCCTGGTTCCATAGAAAATTAGTGAGTCTGGCCCTTGGAATCTAGGTCTTGAGTAAGATGACTGAATTGTCTTGACTCTATGCTTCTAAAATCATATAACAGAATTATACTTATTTGGCCCTTCTTTAGGATCCTGTGATGAGGGTACTGATCGTAGCCAGGAATCGGGGTTCTGTCTTCCTCTAATGATTATGGGCACAGTACTTCTCACTGTTTTAGTGGATCCATATAGATGAAAGGAAAAGTATCCTTACAAGCACTCTATGAAAAGGTTGCTAGTATTATTAGTTGTAAAATGTTTTGTAATCCTCAGATGAAAAATGTTAAGCAGTTCAAAGAATTATTGTTATTCTGTTTGTTATAACCCAAACATTCCCATAGTAACCAGTTGATGTCATAATCATAAAATTATGAATTCACCTCGAGCCCTGGGAAACATGAAGTGAAAAGAAGATTTCATCCAGAAAACAAACACATTTAATGATAGAAAAGGGCAACACCATTTCCTTTGTCCTGTGAATTAAATATTTGTAATGGCATTTCCTCCAGAGGGAGAGCTTTTCTTTAATTGTTTTCACTAATCCAATTGGTTTCTCTCAACACAAATTATTTTGTAATGACCAAAAATGTTTGAATAAATAATGGGGAAAATATTATAAATCTACTTTATATCCAAGAGAAACAATTTGTAGAGGCTGTCTCTTTTTAAAACATCAAATTAATCCCTAATACAGAATTTAAAAATTTAAATTCAGAATTTAAAAAAAAAAACATGAGGAAACTGATTTTACTGATTATTATTTCTATAGCATTCACAATGAATATTCTTTATGAGAGCAAACTAAGTTAGAGAAAAATTATTCCAATTCTATCAAGAATAGATACCAAGGTATCTATATATCTATATATCAAGAGCAATACATATGGCCAGGTAGTTTCTCCCAAATGGCTGACTGCTCTTGTAGGTAATATTCTTGTCTCCTTCAGGTAATTGGATTCTACATCATGTGGAGAAAATAGAAGAAAATGACAACAAAAGAGAACTTGAGAATAGTTCCATAAATACCTTTGAATAGATATTCTATTTCTTCCTTTAGCCATAAGGGAGGTTTTTCTTTTTTTCCTTCCATCAACCCTTCTCCAGAAAATCCTAATTGAATAGTTTGTTGAAAAAACAAATATCTTTTTTATTTTACTCCGAGTAGCAATGACGTGTTCTAGAATTACAGATTATCTACCGAGCACTCAGCTTCTTCATTCTAGGACATGAAGAAATTAAACAGGTCTGAAAGGGAATCAGGGAGATGTTTAAAATGTTGCAGAAATGGACCTCCGGGGAAACATAAAGGAACTGAGTTTATTTAATTAGGGTACCCTTGTGACTTGGATTTAGGTGAAGGGCTCTGTATAGAGGAAGACGACCAGCTGTTCTCCCTATCCACTAAACATGGGCTACGGTGTTAGGGACTTAGTCAAATGAAAGGATAAGCACAATAAATAGGGAAATTCCGAGTCCCTGAAATAGGTCCTAGGAAAAGTTTTAAATTACTCTCCTGACATCGTGTTAAACGGTGGAATTGAATGATCATATGACGATAGATTCTGAAGTAAAAGAAGTCCCAGAGATCAGGGAGGTCAGTGCCCTCATTTTAGAGATGAAGAAAATTATCTTTACTTTATCTCCATTACAGTGGCTATGAATTGCCTCTAGAATTCATAGCTAGAATTTCTGATGAAAAGTTTCTGAAGTAATTTGATATATTTTTCTCATGAAAACAAAGGAAGGAGAGAAAGAATATATACTGGATTGCTTTCAGTGAAATTCAACTTTGCTACTTTTTAGAATTTTAATTTGTGGGGGAAAAACAACTCAACAAAAATCTTTATTTAATCCTGTTATGACCAAATACAAGCACAGAGGGAAGAAGAAAGAGACAAAAACAATGTACCGAGACCAAATATTTTAAAACTTGATGAATAGCAAGGTCACACTCCATCCTCCCATGGTGGGAGGAAAGTTTATGTCAACATCATCTGCTTTTATTTATGATAATTTCTCAGAGGCTCCTAGACACGGCTTTATTTGCTTCTCCCCATTTTCTCATGGTATGTAGTAGCAAACTCAAGAGGATGATTACTTTTTTGGAATGCAGAAAAATACTTAGTTTTGGCACCAACAACTGTTTCTAATGTAATTTCTTTTTATTTGAGGCTCTTTTAAAAAAAGAAATCTGCCCATTGCTTTACATCTGTTGAGTAGTATTCCATTTGGTGACCTGAAGAATCACTAGAGCTGTCCCTTTGTCATTTGGAAGCTGAGCCGGCTCCTTTCATGATATCCAGAACTGCAATGTACCGGGGGCCCTTGTGTGGTTACAAAGAATGCCTGCATGTATAGAGCACAATAGGAAGCTATACTTCAGATTATAAACATAGTGCTTCAAGAAACCTTAGCATCTAATCCAAACCCCTCATTTTATAAATGAGAAAATTGAGACCCGCTGTGGTGACATATCCAAGGTCACAGAGATGGTAACTCTAAGTGATTCTCAAACCATTCTTGAAAGCATTAACCCTCAAAGAGCTGCATCTCCCCTTTCTCTTCTTCCCCCCGACACACACACACACATTAGAGGATGCCAATGGAAGATAAGTACAATTCTTTAACAAAAGAGAATATACTTCGGCTGCCTTTGTTCTGCAAAGTACTATAGTTGTTTCCTGTGATATACTTCCCCCACCTTCCCTGAAATTTAGCTATTATCCTTTAAGATACACACATAAGAGAACCTATACTTTTATGGTCTGTGCAAGTAGGTAAGGCTGCCACAAAATTGTGAATACAGTTAGCCCATGAGCCAAGAAGACTGTTCAAGTTGAGCCTCTAGAATATGCTGGTTATGTGATTGTAGGCAAGTCCTTTGACTTCTTAGTGCTGGAGTTAAATATTTTTTGTGGGGAACAGGCAATTGGAGTTAAGTGACTTGCCCAGGGTCCCACAGCTAGTAAGTATCTAAGGTTGGATTTGAATTTAGCTCCTCCTGATTGCAAGGCTGGTGTTCTATCCACTGGGCTGCCTAGCTTCCCCTCTGATTAAATCTTTATTAAATCTACTTATGAAGCATAAGTAGAATAAGTTTTTTTTTTTCTTCCCGAATCCGGTCAGTCTTTAGTTGACAAAAGAATTGGATTCTAAAGATGGTTGTTTGGAATTGAGAAAACTTCTTGAAAGGTTTTTGGAGTCATGAAAAAGTTTACTTAAACAACAGTGTACCTGAACATTATATATTTATAGTGAAAAAATAACAGAAATATCATTATATTATTTGAGCCAAGCACAAACCCCTGGCCTTAACAACTTCTAGAAGTAGCTACTGGCACTGTATAAGGGAGAAGAAAACAGGTAAAGTGAAAGGAAAGTGTCTAGCTTTTACCAACCCTGCGATGGTAGACAGATCACATTTTTTTCTTTCTTCCGTATGGGGTTTGTGAAGTCAACAGCTTTTTCACTAATTTTTTGGGACAAGTGACTATTCCTTTACTACTGCTTCCCACTTTATAGAGTTTGTGATTATAGGATTAGGTAATCCTATAGGAATACAGTCTGGAAAACTAGTTCCTGGATGTGCATTTATTTTTCCCCAAAAACCCTTCAGCAGCTTCTATCTTGAAAATGTATATTCTTATATAAATATTAAGATATTCTTGTAATAAAACTGTTCAATATTTTTGTATTCAGTATGTCAGAGCAAATATGATTAATAAAAATTATGGGAAATGTACATTTTTAAAATTTCCTTCCTTATATTTCAATTTAGGTGATCTTGAATTGAGAGCTTCAGCATTTCTCCATATTGACTCACAACGGGGCATTCTGAAAATTCAAGAGACCCAAGATTTGGATGCTGGTGATTACACCTGTGTAGCTGTCAATGAAGCTGGAAGGGCAACTGGCCACATAACTTTGGATGTTGGCTGTAAGCATGCCGTACATGTCTGTAGAGAATGGGTGGATTTTTTTCCCTCTACTCTCTTACCATTGACACTTCAGAATCAGCCCCTTATTTTTCAATGTTCAGTTAAATTAAAATTCAAAATATAATTGGCTACCAAACTGAAACCTTGATGTTAAGGAAGAGTTACGATTTCCATTGCTGAGATTTGATCTCTATTACATAATGATCATTTTAAATGAGGGATGTTCAGAAATGTTGCCATTAAAAGTCATGTTCTATAACACCAAACTTGAAAACATATATGTCTGGACATTGGAATTTAGAGTAAGACTTGGGGTTCTACTTTGGGAATACTAGAGATAATACTGGTTATTCGTTGGCAACTTGGTCCCTTAATTTTCACAAATCTTTTATTGCACTTCAGTTCTAAGAATGATGTTCTAACCACTCACTAATGCCAACTCCCAATGCATAATGCAGGGTCCTCAAAAGTGGCAGCAACTTGGTGGTAGCGAAAATGATCTGTACCTGTTCTTCTTGGAACTAAAAGCAATATCTAAACTACACCTTGGTCATGTTCTCATTAACTTAAATGCACAGAATAGATGTCTATCCTTAAGAATATTATAGTAGTTTTCTCAGTCCTGGATATCTTGACTAAAATGTGTATGCTGAACTTTTTTAAGGTTAAAAACTTTACCAAACTATGGCTGACTTTATGAATTATTGGTATACTTTGTCTTACAGAAACACACAAAGAATAGAGAGGAAGGGAAAGGGCAGAGAAGGGAAAGAGAAAGCAAAAGGAAAGGGAAAAGAGGAGGGGAAGAAAGAATAAAGAAGGAAAGAGGAAGAGATGTTTGGAAAGAGGAATGGAGGAAAGGAAAAGGGAGGAAAAGAAAAGTAAGGGAATAGGAAGGTGTATCACCAAGGCAATATTCACAGCACTGGTGGTGACTGTGAATGTGCCAGGGTAGTTCTTAATTGCATTGGTGCTACAGAAGAGAAGGAACAGAAGGATGGGGGAAGTCAGGGAAGGGGAGTGGAAAGGAAAAGGAAAGGAACTTCCTTAATGAAATTTTTCATTGAATCAGTAAGTCCAATTGCTTTAGCCTTACTCCCAGGCAAATAAAATCTGTAGTTAACTTTCATTCCATTTGCCAAACACTTCTGAGCTTTGGCCATCATTCTCTACTGTTCCCTTGTGTGTGTTCATCCTTTGTTGCTGAAGAAGACCATGCCATCAGAGAAATGATGACATGACTTGCACTTAACTCTGTTTTGAGTGAGGGAGGGCTGTGCAAGGTCACCAGCCTCACTTCCCCTCCAGAACCATATGAATTCAGTGACCAGATATTCATCAGGATAACTGGAGATGATTCAGGATGAGGCAATTGGGGTTAAGTGACTTGCCCAAGGTCACACAGCTAGTGAGTGTCAAGTGTCTGAGTTGAGATTTGAACTCAGATCCTCCTGACTCCTACACTGATGCTCTATCCACTGCACACTCTAGCTGCCCGTACTGTTACCTTGAGTTTTTAATGGAAAGAATAGATCTCTTCTTAAGCATAACATGGTAACCAATGGTATGATAGGAAGTGAAAGAAAGGAAAAACATAGTAGAAGATAAACCTTATTCTCTCTGAATTTCTCATTACTTTTTTACATATACCCAGAGATTGCTTCCATTCTCAATCTCCTAGATATACCTTGGCTTATGCCCTACTTTCTATAAAAGTAGTAGAATTAGGTACGTCCTGTGCAAGATGTCTGAAAAAACTTTTTTCCTGTATTTGCTTACATACTTTAAACATTAAAAGATAATGCAGAAATGTGAAATTAATGCTCTAGTACTCAGAATGAATAATACCTAGGGATTACTAGTTTTTTTTCCTTGTATTTAAGAGAACTTAAGAGAAAGATCTTGTGAAATATTGAGTATCAAGACCGAAGTACTAGATAAATGATCTTCATTTGCTTGCCAGAGTGATTTGGAATTCGAACTCCTTTATTTAACTTTAGGTATTTTGTGACTTGAAAGAAGAACGTGGATTTAGCCATGTTATTCTGGCTATTTGTTTTTCCTTTAAGTTCTTCAATTACCAATTTTGTGGTTCTATTACTTTATGACCATGACACTAAATTATATTTTAAAATTTTAATGTAATTCTTGGTTGCTTACTTCTTGTGGTGAGCTTTTTTCTTTTTCTTTTTTCTACTTCTATCCACCCGCAACCCCCCCCAACTGTGGCTTTAATTTGTAGCCATTTCAGGTCAACAGGGAAAGTTACCAATAATTTTTATTCTTCTGAAAAAAGAACTAGTAGACTATGAAGTCATTCCAAGGAAAGGAACAGTGACTATATCAAACACAAAGTTAGAGCTGGCAGAGATTTCTTTGCAGCGTTCTGCACTGCCCTGGATTTCATTCTGAGGTTATGGTTTAGTATTCTGTGGTCTGGTACATTCAAAGCAATATTCTCAGTCCCTTGGGAAGGAGAAAATCTTATATCAATCTGTTTGTCTCATATGATGTAATAGTTGCCATAGTTAATATCTATTTTAATTATCACTGAGATAAACAAAAGAAGAAGTGTTTTAAGGGAAGATCAAAGTCCATTTTCCAGTAAGCTCACAATTTTATTTAAAAAAAACTATTCCTATACCACTTATCTTCAATTATTAACCAATATTACTGACTTAAACCTATGGGGTCTTTAACAAACAAATGATCCTTTTTTAATGAGGCAGAGGAATCATGATTGCAAAAACTTGTCATCAATCAGTACTATCTTAAGTGAACTGTAGTATATACTCCATTGAATGGTTGGTTAGTTTAGGTAATGCCTATTCTTGGTAATAATTCAGATAATCATCTTACTTCACCTCCTGCTGAGCAAACATGTATGTTTCTTCTGGAAACCTAATACTCAACTCTCTTAACTCCTTCTGCTTTGAATACTTACTTTTGGGGGGAGAAAGCTCAATCTCATGAAACCACAAATATTTTGTTGCTGTTTTTAAGTCATTTCAGTTGTGTCCTATTCTTTACGACCCCACTTGGGGCATTTTTAGCAAAGATACTAGAGTAGTTTGCCATTTCCTTCTCCAGCTCATTTTACAAATGAGAGAACTGGGACAAACAGGATTAAAGTGACTTGCCCAAGTTCACACAGCTAGTAAGTGTCCATTTGAATTCAGGTCTTTCTGACTCTGGGACGGTGCTGTATCCACTGAGCCACACATTTCAAACAACAAAAACTGACCAAAAATAGCACCCCAAAACCCAAAAAAAGCACCTCAAAACCTCCCATAGCTGTTTGTTTCATTGTTTTAGTGATTGTTTTCCTGGAATTGCACAGATCATTAAGAGGAAAGCAGGTCCTTTTTAACCTGATTTTTCCAGATTGGTCATCTCCATTGCCATATTTCACTGAGTACTTGAGAACCTTCTTCATTTTGTAATGAATAAAACTGTGAGCAAAACAGTTTACTTATTGTGGGGAGGATCCTTTCATAGGATCACAGAATTTCAAGGTAAGAAGGGACCTCAGTAACTATATAGTCCAACCCATACCTGAAAAAAAGTCCCACTATAACTTACCCTAAAAGGCGTCATCTAGCCTTTGCTTGTAGACCTCCTGCGAGTGGAAACCTACTATTTCCCATGGGAAATAAGCAGCTTCCTCTGGTTAGATTCCAAATGCCATTTTGTATTAAGGAAGATACTCCGTGCAGTCCCTGGCCTCAAGTAACCTACTCCCTTTTTGGATTGCTCTTAATATTAGGAAGTTTTTCCTGACATCAAGCCTAAATGTGCTTCTTTGAAACTTCACCGCTTGCTTACTCCTAGTTCTGCCCTCTGGGAACAGAGTAACTCTAATCCTTCTTTTACATGACAATTTTTCATTAGCAATATCTAATAATTTCCATCTCACAGTCCACCACTTTGGCAATTACAACAGTAGTTAAAAAGACTTCTATTTAGCACATTACATGAAGACTACTTCTGTTATGACATTAATCAAGGGCCCAAGTTACTTTGCTTTAGTCAGCGACTAGTAAGAGTATTCTTATCCTAGTGAGAGTCTTGTCTTTAGTGCTCATTGGAGTAATCTGTATGATTTTTAAGGGCAAAATACTCATTATTATAAAAAAATTATTACAAATTTCTTTGTTTTATTGAGGAAGAAGAGAAACGGTGCCTAATTTTGGTGAAGAAATAGAATTAGGATTATGTGGAAAGTACAGTACGAAACAGTAGCAGAGGAGGAGATTAAGGAAGGATGTCCCCCCCCCCACTTCCCAATGGAGAGGTAGATTCACACAGTTAGAAGCAGTCGTTGCCATATCTACACTCCCCATTCCAGTCACATTAACCTGTTTATTATCCCTATAAAACAGTAAAAGCTTATTTTGTGATTACCAAGTAGATAATGTGATTCATCTGCTTTTACCAAAATAATGGCACCTGTAGCATTTACCTCATAGGATCGTTATGAGAAACAAATAAAAAACAGGAGTATGGTTCTTTTAAACATTTAATTGCCACCTTCGTGTCAGCTATTGTGATTTTCCAGCTTTGCCTTGGCTTTCTGCCCCATTTCTATGATTCACTATTGCTCACGGTGCTGATGGGACAATAAAATGGGTTATAATGAAAATGGTTTATTACCACGACTCTTCCCAGACCTCTACTTTCTGAATATCCCTCGTATCTAGGTTTTCTACTCTATCCCCATAACATATCTGTCTTCAGTCTCAGCATGACACATGCTAAGGTTGTTATGCATTTCATTTTTATGACACCGAAGTAATTACCTGTCCTAGAACTAGAAGAGTGCACAGAATGAGTCTGGCTAACTGAGTGACCACTTCATAGACAGGTAGATGATTAAGTCTTGGTCCAAGGGACTGGCTGTCTGTAAAACTATTTTACCAATCTTATTCCCTTTTGGAGAGTTTAATCCCATATTAATGGATTGAGATAATGCTAAGTACAGGAACACATACACATATACACATACAGACACATAGCACATACATATACATACACTGCTTTGAACATATTATCAAGCTACAGTGTATATTTTGTATTAAGAGCATGTATTTTGGATTCAGTTAGAAACACATTGAAAGCCTAAAAAATTCATGCCTTTATTTGCAGAGTGCCTTTCTCTTGTATTTTTCCACCTAGTAAAAAAATCATTGCTAGAGAAAAAGCCTACACATACACACACACACACACACACACACACACACACACACACACACACACATACAGCCACAAAGGCAATTGATGGTATGTTTTAAAATCACAAAATCCTGATAACAAATATTTATTAAGTGTATTTAATATGTAAAGCACTCTGCTATGCCCTATGGTGTTATAAAGTTGTGCAAGAAAGAGTCCTGAGAGGCAGACAACATTCTAGATACCATATCCCAAGAAATTAAAGATTAATTTTTGTTAAATCCAGAACTCTTACAATCAGAGGACAGAGTAAAAATTGAATCCACGTGTCACCTCTTTTAAAGAATTCCTATAATGAAAACTCCTGGGAATGTCATAATCAAAATCCAGAGCTTCTAGATAGAAAAAAAATACTACAAGTAGCCAAAAAAAAGAATCCAAAAACCAAGGAGACAAAGTAAGGATCACATGAGATCTGACACTTGTCGTATTAATGAGGAGGAGAACATGGAATCCAATATTCCAAAATGCAAAAAGTAAAGGATGACTCCTGTAAATAAACCATCTGGCAAAACTAAGTATAATTCTATGAGAGTTGGAGTGGATGGCGGGAAATGACCTTAAATAAAATAGAGGATTTCTAAGCATTTTTTATCCAAGGTCAAAACTGAGTAGATATTTGAAATGGAAATGTAGGATCAAGAGAAATATAGGAATACACATTTTATTTAATTAGAAGAAAATCTCTTGGGATAAATTATTTATGTGCAATTGAAGGATAAGTAACAAATGTTTTCTCCTGATCTTTATGTTTTTAAAGGTCACAGACAAAGGTCCTGTGGAGGGTTTTGCTCTGTTTGAATGATACCATAAGATAGAAGTTTGGAACATAAGACTATATTTATTGGTGGCGGGGGGAGAAGAATCATGACTGCAATAACTTGTCATCACTAAATGCTATCTTAAGGAAATCTGTTGTAGATACTCACTTGAATGGTTTTATTATTAGTAATTTATTAAATGAAATTGAACAGTCATCATATTTAACCTAAGAATAAACAACCTCCATCTTCTGTAGGAGTCCTTACCTGTAGCTAGTACATTATTTCTTCAAACAACCTTTTCCTTTTGTATGTATTTTGCATATGTGTATGCATATTGTTTCCTCTATTAGATGTAAACTTCATTAGGAAAAAAACTTTTCATCTGTGTCTTTGTATCCTTAGTGCTTAGCTCTGTGCCTAGTACATGGTAAAGTACTTGATTTATTTATTTGATGAATTCTTGTGGATAGCTTGATTGGACCCTATACTTGATTTCCAAATATCAAGTTCACAAGTCTGATTTGGAGAAGGGAGAGTTAGATAACAACTCATTAGAAAATGATCTAGGGATCTTAGCGGACTTCCAGTTCAACCGGAACATATATATCATGACATGGCTCCAAAACTTTGTGCATTAGATACTGTGCATTTTCACCTGGAATCTTCATTCCCACTTCACAGCTTGTTGTCACAGGATACTAGGAAGTTTGGTGTTTATTCTATGCTTATCTCAAAATCTTGAGAGAAACAAGACTTACAATTCTTAAATTTATACAATTATCAGTGTATTTTGACCTCTTAATATACATTCCCTTGCTCTTTGCCAAGGAAACACCCTCTTCTCATCCCCCCAGATTAACAGATTATATGCACCATAATCCATAATGCTAAATATTTCATATATTATTGCTGATGAACTATCTGTTACATATTGGTTATTCCACTTAGGTGATCTTACAGACTGTTCCCACCATACTTGTTACTCCTTTTCTGAATTTGTCAAGGTGCATCTGCTATATCCCTCACCTGTATTCATTACATTTTGTTTATTGGAAGGCTAGGGAAAAAGCAAATGCCCGCCATGTTTCTGGTGCAGAAGCTTCAACTCATTTGTTAGTTATGGTAGATCCTAGTCAAAATGGCGTCTGTGACATTTCTTAATTATATAAATACTTGTTAATTAATGTGCTAATACTCTTAATCCTTTCTAAACTCTCTTTCTAGAGTGTCCAGAATTAACTTTTCCCATTTCAATGGGTTTCACACTCTATTATTCTTATTCATCTTAATGATTCTCAAATTTGGATCTTTCTTTGAAATCCAAATGTGAAATGAAATTAATGGGATTCAGAGCAGGAGTAAGATTTCTAGGCTATGCAATGATCATTCGTTATAATATATTTATTTTAAATGTTAAATTTTGTTAATGAAGTCATTCTAACTTAAATTCTACCCAAAGAAATTACTTAATTTAGTACCAAAATGTCATTTTTAATAACTTCTATGGAATGAGTGTCAAAGAGAGAACATTACAGTATTATCTAACAAGTAATATAATTCTTTGAAGAAAGGATACTTGATTTAAGGTATCACATTACTGATCTATGTTATTCTGAAGATTAAAATTTAACTTTTAATTTGTAAGATAGGGATAGAAATATTCACTTTTTCTGTATTGCAGGACTTGTAACTAAGTAGATAAATGTCTCTGGAAAAATTACCAATATAAATTCAGTTAAAAGACTGAATAAGAAAACATTTATTAAATGGACATGAATATTGTAATATTTCTCTATTTTAATAAATTTATCTTTCTTTTAGCTTCCCCAAATTTTATACAGGAGCCTAGTGATATATCCATGGAAATCGGTTCAAATGTGACATTACCTTGCTATGTTCAGGGATACCCAGAACCAAAAGTCAAATGGCGACGACTGGACAACATGCCTCTTTTCTCAAGATCCTTTGCAGTCAGTACCATCACTCAACTAAGAACAGGATCCCTCTCTATTATCAGTAAGTTAAATTAAACAAATATGCACATCTATATACACATTGATATAAGTATATGTGCTTTTAAATATGTGATTTATGCAGATATTTTAACTGTATCAGAGAGTTAAAGAGTACAGGACACTACTAATAAATAGATTTTGTTGACATACCAATTTAGCATCACCATGTTGAATTAACCATCAGCTCCTCCTAGGAAGGTATTTGACATTTTTATCCCTCTGGATTTGTTATAGCAGAATAAATATAATAAGACATCTCAGAGTCACGACAATAACAAGTAGATCAGTGAATTTCATCCTATTTATCAGTTTTGAATTGTGTCAGAAAACCACAAAGTATTATTGAAAATTATTTCATTTAGCTTTTGTTTTTGTATATAAAACCTTAAGTTGTATAGATAAGCATTCTGCAAACCAATATGGAAACCTTGGATTATGGGCTATGGCTATCTGTAGCAAAAATATCCTATTTTAAAGTAAACTCTCTGATTACCTACATGTTAACTTTTCATTACATCAAAAATCAATATATTTTGAGTATTTATTAAAATCCATTCCATTTTCCAACAAATATCTGAAAGCACTAAGAAGGCAAAATGTTTGGATTACTAGCTAATTTTTTTTACTTTTTTCTAGATCAGGGGGAGAGCAGAATAAGGCCAAAGAACCAAATTTGCCCAGGTCCTTGAGCCAAGAATTTTTTTTTAACATTTTTAAAGCACTAAAATTTTATTTAAAAATATAGAAACAATACTTAGCCAGAGGGCTGACCTACTGATTGTAGTTTGCTGACCCCTGGTGTAAATATTTTGGCGTGCTGCCTACAATTAAGAACTTAGAGTCTTCTAAGTTAAAATAAGAATTTCTAGAGTCCTCAGTGAGCTACTGAAATCCAAATGTAAAGTGAGTTCAAAAACACTTGTAATCTATTTAACGAGATAAAATTAATGTACATGATATGATTAAAGAAAAATGAAGGGCTAAATTGTGAAGTGCTGACCATACTAGAAATTTGGTGAAAGGAACAATTAAAAAAGGATTCGTCAGGGACTAGTCTTCACAGGAGAGGCAGTACTTGAGCTGACCCTTGACTTTGGTTCCATGACAGAAAAAACATTCTAAGAACTGGTGTTATTCAAAAGTGAGATACGCTATCTTTGCAGCTGGTGCATATCCTCTTAATGAAAGTCTTCAAGCAAAAGTTGAATTAACTGTGTGTTGGGTATATTGAAGCAGAAATACATTTTAACATTTGGATTAAATTAAGAAACACTTAATGTTCCTTCCAACTCTGCATTAATATGATTTTGTAGTTTCATGAAGGAAGAGTAATATTTAGAAAGATGAGCTAGAGAAAAGAGAACATGTCAGAAAGGGGGCATAATACCAGCAAACAGGACCTACCTACCACTGCATCTGTGGTGAACTCCGAGAAGGTAGTCCTATCTAGAATGATGGATGTGTGTATAAAAAAAGAGGGAAATTCATTTGGGAAAGGAAGGTAGATCAGATTGTAGAGGGTCACAGAGTAGTAAGTACTTGATGTGATGGGCAATAAGGAGCCGTTATAGGATATTGAGCAGTAGAGTAATAGCATGATGAAAGTGGTTTTTCTGGATTTTTACAAGGCAAAAGTGATTGTCAATTAAAAGCTAATCATAACTCCAGGTCAAACATTATGAATATCTAAAGAGAAATGGTAATATCCAAAATTATAAGAAAGTGATAAAATTTAGTAGCATTTAGTGACAGATTGGACAAATGCAAGAAAGAAGAGGGAAGAGTCAAAGATAAATCCAAACAAACTGTGTAGCCTCAGACACTGGATAAGCAACAAGGTCACCGACAAAAGGAAGTGGTTGGAAAGAGAGTTCAATATAATTGCCAGTCATATATTTTTATTTTTTCAACAGTTATGCCAAGAGTCAGTTTTAAAATTAACTCCAAGTTCATATTGTGCAGACTAATTAGGAAGATGATTGATTGAGATTTTCCCTTGTTCTGGATATTTTTATTCTGAATAATAGATGTAGAGTAGATTTACTGTGTGTGTTATTCAAGCGATGCTCATGAAAAAACAGAAAGAAGGTAGAACTTAAGCATTTCAGTTCTAAGAAGTAGGCAGCTGCATTTTCTCTGAAAGTCTTCCTGAAATAGTAAAATTGAGTTAAATGTTTTGTCCTTAGAAATACTTTTGCACAAAGCTATTCTTTTATCTCCATTTTAGATCTGTGGGCCAGCGATCAAGGCACTTACGTTTGTGAAGCTGAAAACCTGTTTGGAAAGATCCAGGCACAAGCTACCGTAACAGTGACAGGACTTGGTAAGAAGACTGTGGTCATCCTTCTGGATAACAGGGCATCTCCGAATTTTCAGAACAACTTCAATTGTTTCTGTGAACAATCCGCTTCTGTATCTTTTACATCCTAATAGCAACACTCCATTTCTGTTATGATTAGATATGTCGATGGGCTCATCTTTTTTTTGTATAAAAAGATTTTTTTCCTTATTTCATAGAACTACAGCTACAGTGAGAATAAATCTTCTCATGTAAACTGAGGAAACTGAGGTGCAGAGGTTAAGTAGTAACTTTGTCCCTGACTAAGATTTGAATCTGATATACAACTAAGTACTCAGGGTCTTAGGTCAAGTCAAGGTTGATTAGCTTAAATGGCAGTGCAGGGTTACATAATGTGTGTGCTGCCCTGCAGCCTTCCATTTTCTGCAAAGGTACACTGAGTAGGTAACCCTACGCAGAGGCGATCCACGTGAGGGTGGAAGTTTCCAGCAGAGAGTTGGCAATATGAGGCTGGAGCTTAGAGAAATATCAGAGATGAGCACATAAAGGCAGGAGCTACGTGAACAGGGGTTATGATTTACATCTTGGAAGTGGAGAGAGAAAGGAGAGAGGCAGAGGGAGAGAGAGAGAGAAGGGGAGGGGAGGGGAAAGAGAGAGGGGAAGAGAGAAACAGAGAGAGGGGGGAGAGGGAAAGAGAGAGACAGAGAGAGGGAGAGAGAGAGAGAGAGGGAGAGGGAGAGAGAGAGGGAGAGGGAGAGGGAGAGGGAGAGGGAGAGGGAGAGGGAGAGGGGGAGAAACACTAAGGCAGAGTCTTTAAGGATGCTCATTTAGGCAGCTAGGTGTACAGACAGTAGGATGTTGGCATCAGGAAGACTTTTGAGTTCAACTTTGTCCTTAGACACTTACTAGCTGTGTAATCTTGGGCAAATCACTTAAACTCTGTTTGTCCCGGTTTCCTCAACTATAAAATGGAGATGATAATAATAGCACCTCCCTCCCGAGGTAATTATGAGATAATATGTGTAAAATGCCTGACACGTAGTAGGTGCTATATAAATGTTTTCTATCATTCCTATTACCAGTCATTGGTCATCTCTTCTCTCAGCTTCAGCTATTTGTTTTATATAGATGGCTTTAAAATTCATGCTACGTACATGCATGCACGCATATTCCAAACTCCCTATCACAGTTCAGTTTCTCTCTACCATGAATCTTTTTAGATATTAAAATGGGCAAGAATACTAAGCTGGAACAACCATCAAAGCGATCAGTCTAAATAATGAAAAGTGATCGGTTCTGTAACTGAACAGCTTACCCTTTTTCAGAATCCCACTTTCAGTTTTTAAAATTTTTCACTGTAACTGCATCTCATTATTTTCACACTAGCTGGATTGTGAGTTCTCCAAGGAGAGGGGCCATGTCTCATTTAATCTTAATGTATCCCCTCACTCTCAGCATCTAACAAAACGTTCTGCACATATTAGGTGCATAATAATTTAATTTTTACTTTGAGAAATAACATTGTTCATTGCTTGCTCCTTGGATGTGATACTTTGGTCCTCTTATCTACTTTGACCAAATCCCCCGTATTCTCACTGAACATGCAAAATTTCTTATTTACTCTTCATTATTAGGCTTCATTCCCAAGTTTTCTTCCTAAAACACTGGCTTTTAAATACAGTTTAAGATTTCTATTTCCCATTGTCATGTTAGTCATTGTGCAAGCTTCTAGATTCTTCTAAAACCTCACCATTTATATTTTGCCATTACTTTGGCAAGTATATATGTGCTCTGGTATAAAGAGCAGTTTAATCAGAAGTCTTGGGTTTCAGTTATTTTGTTCCTATAGTAGATACCAGACGACTTGGTGCTGGACTTGGGTGCTCTAAAATGGAACTGATAATAGCACCTGACTTGCGGAGTTGTTGTGAAAATCAAAAGAAGTAACAGGCATATAGCATCTTATACACCTTAAAGCACTATGTTAATTACAGCTTTCAGATAGGATACAGGTAACTTATTACTCTGGATGAGGCTTAATTAGATGTAACAAATTCTCTCTTGCATTCAGTTGCTCCACTAATTGGAATCAGCCCTGCTGTAGCCAACGTAATTGAAGGGCAGCAGCTAACTTTGCCTTGCATCTTGTTGGCTGGAAATCCCATTCCGGAACGTCGATGGCTGAAGAACTCAGCTATGGTAAGAGCATTCTTTTGATTGAAAAATTAAAGAATATGTGATAAACATACTATAAATTGCATTTAATAAGTTGCCAAAAATATTATCAAGTGAATATAGTTAAACAATGTGTGATTTGTGTTGGGAGATCGAAGGGATAAATAGGTCATTGAGGAAGAAAATTTGTCCTTTGCATAGTTTTACAAGATTGAATATATTAAATTTCACCATTGATTTTGTTGGATTATTTTCCCCCCTTTTTATCTATTTAGTATTTCATTTCCCCCAGTTATGTGCAAACAACACTTTTTAACATTTTGTTAAAAACTTCGAGTTCCAAATTCTCTCCCTTCCTTTCTCCCTGCTCCCTTCATTGAGAAGGCAAGCAATTTCATATGGGTTATATATGTGTAGCCAGGCAGAATATATTCATAATAGCCAAGTTGTGAAAGAAAACATAGATAAAAAACTCAGAAAAATAAAGTGAAAAAAGAAAAACTGTTTCAATCTTTACTCAGACACCATCAGTTCTGTGTGGCTGTAGCATTTTTCATCCTAAATCCTTCAGGATTGTCATGGATCATAACTCATTCAGACATTCCCTAATTGATAAGTTTCCCCTCAATTTCCAATTCTTTACCCCCATAAAAGAGCTGCTATAAATATTTTTGTATATATAAGTCCTTTTACTTTCTTCTTTTTTAATCTCTTACGGATACAGACTTAGTGATGGTATTGCTATATCAAAGGGTGTGCATGGTTTTAGAGTCTTTGGGCATGGTTCCAAATTGCTCTGTAGAATGATTTACTCAATTATACAACCAGTAAATTTCTGAGGCTATATTTGGACTCATCTCTCCAGGACTGCAGGCCCAACACTCGTTCTAGTGAACTATATAACTGCACATCTGCATTCTCATCTATATAGGAAGAAATAGACCAAGAAAGGTTAAGTAATTTACCCCTAGTCGCCCAAACAGTAAATGTGTATGTGAGGTGGGATTTGAGCCTACACCACTCCTGACTTCAGGTCCAGTACTGATGATTAAGTGACCATCCGTTTGCCAGAATGACTGCCTCAAGAACCGCTGGCCCATAGTTTGCCAAAATAAAAATGTAATCTGCTTGTGTAGAGGTAATAAGATCTTCTATGTAGGAAAGAACATCTTCAAGCCAAGTCTGTCTTTTTCTTAAGTAGAATTGTATGATAGGTAATAAATATACAGAAGTGTGGAACTTGACTGTCTGATAAATATTAATGGAGATGACTTGTGAGGCTTCTCATTATTAAATTCAGTTGTAACTGCTGTTGCACTCTCTATTCGTTTTCTCTTATATGCAGCATTTTTCTTTCAAAAAATTTTTGGAGCAGAAAACAAAAAGGATTTTAAAAGATTTCTTGGTTTTTTTAGCTTCCTTAATACTTGATGAAAACAATGTCTAAAGTTTAGGACTTGGCATGTACTTGACTTTATTTCTTAAAATTACCCTCTTCTTTTTTTTCTCTTTAAGTTGATTCCAAATCCCTATATCAGTATTCGCAGTGATGGGAGTCTTCACCTTGAAAGAGTTCGCCTTCAAGATGGAGGGGAATATACCTGTGTGGCAAGTAATGTTGCTGGAGCCCACAATAAAACTATTGATGTCAACGTGTATGGTAAGAAATCTATTCAGTGAAGTCTTTGCCCTAAATTATTGCTAAAACATGGCTATTAGAGGTTGAATTAAAGCAAATGCCAAACTAATCTCCCCTTAAAGTTTTGAAATAAATTTGCGTTGTTTTTATTCTTATAGGAATCCTTATTTTAATTTTTTTAAAAACCTACAATGATTAATGACTTTTCCAGACTCCCCTTTTCTACTAAGAAAATAAAAATGCTAGGGGGAGTTGGCAACTCCTGCTTGCCAAGAGCTTGTGTAAGTAGTTTCTTAATTGATAAAAGGGAACACAACTCAGAGAAAGAGAGAATGTTTAAAAATATACTGTGATTTCGAGCAAGCTGAACACTTTATACTTTCCAAAATTGCCTTTCCCTTGCTGATTGTGCAATAAGCTTGTCCTTAAGAATGACCTCCTAGTCTTCCAGAGATAGTCTGAACTTTTCATGTGGTCACTACTGCTTGCTACATGTATACAATCCTCATGAATGTTAAACATTTTAAAGGTCACTGATTTGTTTAAATGATGGAACATCTTTTTCTATTTATTCCTGCCAATGTTGACCTGTTGTATCTCATTTATAAGTGACTGTCTTGTAATTATTTGAGGAATTAGATTGCCTTTTTTGAGATTAGGAACACTTAACAAGTTCATGGAAAATAGCTCTGGAGGAGGGCCAGACTGGAACTAAATAGCTTAAGACAAGATAGTCCATTGGCTAAAGCATATTCAGTTGCTGTCACAGATCTGTTATCCCATCCTTACCCATCTTGTGTGACTATTGTCCATGTATGCCGATCACTCTTCCAGAGGGAGTCTATCCCTTGTGCTAGGGTCCTTCTCGGTCTCTTCACATTATATAGTTCAACACTACAGCATCCAGGCAGCTCATCATTTGCTGTGTGATTAACTCATTATTTTTAAAAAATATATTTTTGGTGAATACATCTGTCTGATGACATCTTTTATACTGCCAATTGAAAAATAAAATACTTTGAAAATATTAGAATGACAAGCTGGGAAATGACCTTATGTGTCTCCTGACTCTTGGCAGAGAAATGATGGACTAGATGTACAGGATGAGATATTCATTTTAGACTTGGCAATGTGTTAATTTGTTTTGAGTGAGAAAATGGATGGTGCTAGAGATTCAAAAAAAGAAAAGGACATCAATAAAGATATTAAAATTACACAACTTAAAAAATCAAGAGGGGATACAAACAGGATAATTTTCTTACTGTTGTGTTAACTTTAGCATACAATTTAAAAAATAGAAGTATATTCTCTCATATATAGTTTATTCTTTCTTCTTTGAACAGTGAAATATCTATAGATTGTTATTGTTATAATTTAAAGGTGACCATGTGTTTAGTGGCTTTCAAACCTTTTTGGTCTGCAGACTGCCCAACTGAACAAAAACATCTTGAGGGTTAGCAGTTTCTTATTCTTCTCCATCAACTGGGAGTTACTATTCCAATCTCTCCCTTTCTTTAAATCAATGTTCCTCTGGATGTGATAATGTTGATGATTATAATGAATCAATTAATTTCTAAAAGTGCTTGATACAATAAACAAATGCCTTGATATTGCTTTGTTGTATTTATGCAAAAGATCAATCCACATGCAAACTACAAGGTGAATGTGATCTATATACTGAGATCAAGTGTCCCACTTGTCAGTGCAAGGCAGCTATTCACCATTATAAATAAGTGATCCTCTGTTATTGTCAAAATTCCCCAAATGAAGAAATAAATGTTCAGTCTCCTTTAGTAATACATTTTAGGCCAGTCAGTTGAACAAGTCAATTAGTTTAAAATAAAAGGTACTAACCCAGTGGATTTGGAATTAGTGCCTTGAATCTCCAAAGCATTCTCATGACTGACTTTTTCATGTCATGTTGGCATCACGCTGGTATTTGCCTAAGCAGATTTTTCAGGTTTCTCAATTTTCCTTAATCATATTTATCACCATTCTTACAGTTGCCCCGTCAGGAGATTTCTGTGCCTTACAAATAATGTATATCCTCAGTATATAGTAGTTGAAGGAATGAATTAGCCGATGTATGCAAGTACAATTGTAAGATGGAACGTTGAACGATTACTTAATAAATTTGGCTGATAGAGACAGTTTTTTTCTGAATAATTTAGGGGAGGTTTTATCAATATCCAAGTTTCCTCAGTTATTAAAACAATTGCCTCAATTCTCTATTTCATCTTTTTTTCTTAGACTCAATATTTATTTGGCAAAATGACTTACTTAACTATCATGAATTGGTATACCAGCTAAGTTGACAATTCTCAAGAATTACCAAGAATTCAATCTGCAACTTGGTTATTTCTTTGTCTGGGGAGTAGTTCATTATTCCTTTTATCACCTACTGCATTCCTTCAAAGTCTATTCTTGAAATATTTTAGGAAAATGTATTTCATTTTCTAAGCTAAATATGTCTTTAAAGTTCTGACTTTGTTTAAAAAATGAATTTCCCCCCTTATTTTTCATGATTAAATATGGTCCACCTTTCTGTACCTGAGTTTCAGTCATTTTATGGATGATATAAGAGAATGTGTGCTCTCTTTTGAGTTATTTCCTTAAGATGTATTTCTTTCCTAAAGTTGTATGAGGAAATGACTTTTCCATCTTGCTTTCTTCCTGCCCTATGGTTATTCTCATGAGGTTCAACTCAGGCCCGCTACATAATTAAATTTTAATAATTTTTATGTGGTTCTTGAGAAAATCAATTAATCATTGTCTGTTGGCCATTGACTCAGCACATTAACTTGTAATATCTTTGTCAGAAGCTATTTCCCTGCTAGGCTTTTCAACCTTTCTAAAAACTATAATAATTTTAATATGAAACAGAATCTATGAAGTTTAAAGGAGTAGATAGACAAGACTGACTATTGAGCCATGTCAAATTTTGATATTTGGTTTTCTTTTTAGTTCTACCAATTATTCAGCATGGACAACAGATATTCAGCACAATTGAAGGCGTCCCTGTAAGTTTACCATGCAAAGCGAGTGGAGTTCCCAAACCAGCTATTGTCTGGTCCAAGGTAAGCATCTCATTTTACTTAGAAGAAATACTCTTACTCTGTACCTTGGACCTTTAATAGTAGATTAGATAATGCTTCTTCACTCCAACTTCATTGATAGCAATGTATCCTTCCCCTGATATTGATATTAACACCCTTATGACCTCATAGACAGTACTTATAACTTGCTGTCGCCAAGAAAAAAGTCCATCACCTAGTGACCATACATTTGGAAATTTTCCAAACTTAGACTAGTCTTCTAATAACTGACAAACTATCCTAAACTCCATTGGAAGCCTTTCCACCTTAATAGGATCTATTGTTTTGCATTGCATAAACATCATTTGAAAAGAAAAGGGCACATCCACACCATGATGAGACATCAGTATATGGATTTAACAGAGCCAGTCTTCCATAAAAAGAGGGAAAACATCAAATAAAAATTTATTGTGTCTATTTAGTATATAGAACTTGAATATTTTAATATGAAATTTCATTTCACACTTTTAAAATCCCAGTGACATGAAGAATGCCTATTGTTATTTGTATTTGATATATAACAATAAATTGAAGCATAATGTTTCAGGTGGCAAAGCTGTTCCTAAGACCTATTTCTCTTGCTCCCCCATTCAATGTCCTTGAACTAAACTGATCGACCTTCTCTTCTTTTTTTTCCATTTTTCCTTGGTAGATAAGGAAAGAAAAGTCTTGGCAATACCTTGGATTCCATGTAATGAAGTAACCTGATACTTTTCTTTGCCTTTAAATTTCTATTCTTTAACAGAAGAGGTATTTTTGTTAACATAGTTAAAGTTATGTATTCTTTAGAAACAGGTTACCTATTTTTTGTTTTCTCCCAGATAGTATCATATCTCTATTGTCTAAACATGTGTTTACACATTCATTGATCTTTATTCTATTTCATAGAAAGGAGAACTGATTTCTCAGAGCAATGCTAAATTTTCTGCAGCATTAGATGGAAGTTTATATATAGTGTCACCAGGAGGTGAGGAAAGTGGCGAATATGTCTGCACTGCCACCAATGCAGCGGGATATGCCAAAAGAAAAGTTCAACTGACAGTTTATGGTAAGAGCCTATTTGAAGAATGTTTTTCATTGACACCGTCTATCTTTGCCAAAACACACAGCTGTCCCTTACATAACCTTACCCCAAGTCTGTACCCCTAAAGTAAGCCTTGCTTTTTCCCAAAAATGTAATCTTTCTGCCAACTAAAATCTCATATAAGGGCAACTCTACCCAACTGTGATTTTGGTTTTAAGGGGGAAAGTATATAAGCGCTTGGAAAATTTTATTATGTTTTCTCAGAATAATATGCTCATTACACCCAATCCTTGTTCAGTAATACCAGTTAGTTAAAAGTATTAGCCAGCCAAACCGCAGTTATGTCTTGGGTTAGAGTTGTGCCCTGGAGGGCTACTTTTGCAGATGGCTTACTTTAAGACTGCATTTCAGCTGACCTTCTCTTAATCCTTGTACTAAAGAAAAAAAGTGAGAAGACTTCTAATTGCCTTCCTATCATTTTTTCCATATTCCTCATTTAAAATGTCTGGAAACCATTAGAGACCCTTGATATTTCGGGCTATATAAAGTCTCTTTGCACATCACGTTTTGCAAAATTTAATTATTTATTTAAAAAAATAGCTGACATTTCTATGGCACTTTAAACTGCCTAGAGGAAGCTAGGTGGAGCAGTATATAGAACTTTGGGTCTGGCATCAGGAAGATCTGGGTCCAAATCTGGCCTTTGATACCAGCTCTGTGACCTTGGGCAAGTTACTTAATGTCTGCCTGCCTCAGTTTCCTCAGCTGTAAAATGGAAATTCCAATAGTACCTACTTCCCAGAGTTGTGGTGAGGATCAAATGAGATATTGTAAAATACTTAGCAGAGTGCCTAGCCCATAGTAAGCATTTAATAAATGCTTATTCCTTCTTCTGCCTTTTAAATTTTATAAGTAGCTTTGTATATACTATTTTATTTCATTCTCTAAACTCAGAGTGGTAAAATACTACAGGTGTTATTATTCATAAATTCCTACAGTGATGCCTCATCATGGTGTGACTGTGTTACACACACACACACACACTCACTCACTCACTAACTCACATACTTAATAAACTGCAGTGACTCCCCATTACCTTGAAGGTAAAATATAAACTTCTCATCTGACATTTAAATCTTTCCAAAACCTTCCTTCTTCCTACCTTTTCAGTCTTCTTGCACATTACTCCATCACCGTTGTTTCTGATCAGACAAATTGGCTTCATGGCTATTCACACTAATATAAAATACAAATAAACTATCCCAACATTAATAGGAAATTAAAGTATGAAACCATTCATTAAATAGAAAAATGTAAAGAAAAAAGGAGATGTATATTGAAAAATTTATGCTGAATAGAAATCAGAGACAATTAAATTTTTGCTTATTTTGTATTGTTTATGGTGAAATACACATGAAGAAACGACTCCTGCTAAAAACTTATTCATTGACTGTTGTGACCTATTAATTATTGTATTTTGTATCTCTCAGTTAAAAAGTGTAATAAAATAGGAAGCTATCTGCTTAGCTAGCTATATTGATCAAATTAACTGAATAATAAATTACTAAAACAGTTATTATTTATACATCCACCCTATTTCCCATGACATAGGTAGGTTTTTAAATTTTTAAATGAAGCATTTAATCACAGTAATCTTACTAAAATATTGGGTAAGAAATTGAAGATTATTCAGAGACCCATGGAGGGATAAATAAATGGTTGGCTTGAGTAGGTAGCAACATATTATATACAAGGAATTGTACAGGAGCTTTGTAAAGGATGTCATCCTAAAAATTCATGATTGGAAAAGAAGTTGTAGACATATAGTAAGAGTGAGAGATTATTAAAATATTGGTAAAAAAATTTAGCAAATTAATGGGTAGACATAGATAAGAATTGCCTAGGATAGATAGTCATGATTAGGTTGCATCCATGGAATACATCATTGGAGGGAGTACTCACATATATAAGATTAATAGACTTATTTTATTTAGTTGCTTTATTTATTTGTTATAATATTTAAAGATGAAGAAACAGAGACTTAAAGACACTAAAAACACTTGACAATGGTCATGCAAATGTAAACTTCTTGAGGGACTGTTTTTTGCTTCCTTCGTATTTCCAATTTTAGCCAATCAATTATAATTATTATCAGAAGTAGAAATCAAACCCAGGTGCCTCTTAACTTTTCAAAGCCCAGTGTCCTTTCCATTGTAATGTTTCCTCTCACCATATTTGTGGTAAGTGATGTATGTTTTCTTTTGTTTAATTTTAAATATATTTGTTTTCCTTTTTAAAATAAACAAAATGTGTATTGTAGTAAGGCCCAGAGTGTCAGGGGATCAGCAAGGACTAACACAGGATAAGCCGATAGAGATCTCAGTCACAGCAGGTGAAGATGTCACACTTCCATGTGAGGTGAAAAGCCTGCCTCCACCCACAATTACATGGGCCAGAGAAACACAACTCATCTCCCCATTCTCTCCCAGGTAATAAGATTTGATGTGAATTGTGTCCTGTGAAAACAGAAATTCTGAGACACTGCTTTTCTCTGGTTTTCTCTGCTTTAAACAACTTTTTTAATGATTCAAATCTTGTCATTCAGGGAACGAATTAGAAAATGTGATTTTACAGAGAACACATACCTTATTCTTTATTTTATTCAAGTTTAAGGGTTATTACATAATCCTAATATTCTCCCACACCTGTGCCTTTCATAAAGTTAACTCCTGTTATAATGGAAGTCTGGCCAGTGGAGCCTCATTCTCAGAAAATGCACAGCCTTCTCCATTTGCCTCCAGACTGAATGATTCTGGAGCCAGTTTTATGTGGAATGTCTTCACATACTCTAAATCATGGATCTCAGCTTTTTAATTACATTTCATTATGCCTCTCCTGAAGTAGTCCCCATCTCTTTCCACTTATGGCAGTAGGCAGAATACATTTCCTATGCCCTGAGGATGGGCATGTCCTGGATAGGTCCCTGTTACATTTTTATTGAAGAGTACAGTACCTGTGGGATTTTGTTATATTTAAAGCAAAAAGCCATTAGCTCCACAGGAATAATACACAATACACTCATTCATTTGTAGGATTTTCCACTTATTAGCTTTCTAGATCATCTTTTGCAAATTAAGACATTGAAGTAATAGACTAGAACAGAAGTGTCAACATGGTATCTGGGGGCCCTACTCCACTGTGTGACCTGAACCAGATTAAAATGTAATTGAGAAGTACTTAACAAAATAAGTAAGAATACAATAGAACAAAAATAATGTTAAATTGTGTTCTTCTTAGTCAATATACAGCCTAAAGAGATCCATATGTGTGATTTAATGGTCCTATTTGTATTTGACTTCACTGAACTGAAGGGTTACCTGACTGCTTTTAATTGTGACACACTTGCTGTCATAATTAACACTGATCCTCACTTTAATACAATCAAGCAAGGACTCGAATCAACAGCAAATTTCTTTGTCTTCCAACTTGCAGAGGCCACTCCCGGGTCTCCTGAGATTTCTTCAAGATTCAATCAACTGCCTAAAGTCTTCTCTGTTCTCCCCATTGTTCCTCATCCCCACCTCAAATTTTCCTGGGCTCCTTTAATCTCTAATTTTCTTATTTCATTCTCTATTTTATATTATATTATCCACTTACATATTTTATCCTGTTCTGTATAACTTGATCTCCTTTAGAACTAGAAAGTTTCATTTTAGTCTTTCTATCCAGAACCAAGGACAGCGACTTGCACTAATAAGCTTTTATGTGTGTACTGAATTCATCTGAAAAAAATTCAGGCAAAGACAACCTCAACAGACCAAAATTAAATAGATGATTATGTTCCCCTTTCCTTTTTAAGCTATGCAGAAAGCTTATGACAGATGGGATATAGTTTCCATGCCACTGAAATTGTCAGAATTTCATAGGAGAGTATTAAGAAGGTTTGATTGTACTTATTCTTTTAAAGAATGTATGCTTCCTCTTTTACAGGCACATTTTCCTTCCTTCAGGATCAATGAAAATCACTGAGACACGTGTTTCAGACAGTGGAATGTATCTTTGTGTTGCCACAAATATTGCAGGGAATGTGAGTCAGTCAGTTAAATTAAGTGTTCATGGTAAGTTTTGAGACTTGAAATAAAGACAATGTGTCCTATTTGATTACTCTGTCAACAGGCAATGGTGACTTTTCTGAACTGGCAACCATAAAAATCCATTTCTTTCTTTATGTAACATATAAAACTTAGACTACATGCAAAAAAATTACTAGGTAAATATACAAAAAACCCATCAAAACAGCTTCTTGTAGAGCCAAGAAAATTAACTTATTGTCCATAGGGTAATCAACTAATTTCTTTCAATTATCTCCCCCTAAAAGTGAATAATCCAAAACTTATGAAGTTTGGATATTACCAATTTAATGTAAATTCCTACAGTCCTTGCTTGTATTGTTCTTGAAATAAAGGAAAATTTCAACACATAGTATTACTTTGGCTTTAAATAAATAAGCATCTAGAAAATTAGATTCTCCCCTCCTATATTAAGTATTCATTAACTACTACACCTACCTTTTAGGTAGTCTTTCATTTTTTTTTTCTCATTCTAAAGCATTCTACATTGAACTGCCAGAAAAAAATTCCTCATCAATAGTTTTCATGAAATGATTTCTCTTTTCAAAAATACACAGTGTCTTTCTTTTATCCATTGTCCATAGTCTAAATTCCTCAGCTTAACATTGAAGGGATTATGTCAAATGCCTAATCATTCATTCTGATTGTATCTTTCTGAAATCTTTCATTCCTTTCCACTGTGGTGCCTTTCTTTTATCAATGTTATAATCACTTCTCTGTTTATCTCCCCACCCCCTCCACTTATGAATTGCTTGTTCTTATGTATAATCATCTCACACATGCTAATTTTTTCAACTTGGAATGGTATCCTCTTCATCAGTCTATGTCTTAAGCCTTTTAAAAAATGACTCCAAATGTATAAATTTTAAAAACTCTTTTCTGATTAACTCTACCTGACAGATTATCCATCGGTTTTCATCCTTTCAGCACTTAGAAATTGGGTTTTGTACATCAGTTTGCATTTTGTATGACTGTTGTATACTACTCTTTAGATATTATATATATATATATATATATGTATGTATGTATGCCATTTATGTAATTGTTCCTTGATATGTCTTATGGTCATAGAATGTTAGAGAGAGAAATTAGCTTAGAAATTGTCTAGTTCTTTGTCTTATTTTACAGATGAGAAAACTCATCTGGAAGGAGCAACTTGCTGAATTGTGCTAGGTAGGGATAGAACCAGACTAGAACCCAAGTCCTCTGACTCTTAGTACAATGCCCCATCCATCTTATTGTGATTCTATTTATTTTAGAATACTTGGCATTTGCTATAAATGCTTCTTGAGTAAGTCGTTGTATGTTATGAACTCACAAATTTTTCAACAAATCAGTTAAAGCATATTAGTGATGAAAAGATAAAGGAAAATAAAATTATTTTCATTAGTCTGTATGTGAAAAACATTTTTTGAATTACCTCATATGAAATGTCCCCAAATTATACACTTTAAATTTTTGATGCTTTTGATAAAGATAGGTTCTTATATCTTATACTAAAACTATAATATTTTATATAGTTTATCATATCAATTATTATGAGAATGCCAATCATTTAACTTTTTTTATATTGATCTTTCCAGCAAGGTCTCGGGTGGAAAATTACTTTGATGACTTCATTCCAAACAATGATGGGGAGACCATATAATTTCTAGACATTTAAGTTACTTTAGATACTTATGCAGTAGTTTTGATGGTTATGTGACTGTGTATCCTGGCATATACATTTTGAAGGCTCCTCTTCTTGTGTAAATTGTCCAAAGCTCCCTTTCATTCCCAAGCAATCCCAGGATCCTACAGTTTTCCAGAGTGTTTAGTTGTGTCTTAAGAAAAATGTCTCATCTCATTAGCGTTCAGCATCAGTGGGATATTTCATTCCAATGCCACATGTTTCTAATCCTTAGTTGTAGGAGGATCTCTGTGATATACTCTGGTACTTCTCTGTTTCAAGATTTATAGCATCCTGAAAGATACAGTTATAATATTAGTTAATGTCATTTACAGTTAGCAAATTATCTGAGAATGTCAAATGGTTCGCTGGGTTATATACAAGTGGTCCTCTATTTTTGTATTTTTCATGCCATAGACCTACAGTTGGACATTGAACAAGTTACATAATGTTCCCCAGCTTGAAAAATTTTAAATATATTTGCTTGTTTCTAGTTCCTCCAAGGATACAACGTGGACCTAGACTTCTGAAGGTACAAGTTGGTCAGAGAGTGGACATCTCCTGTAATGCCCAAGGATTGCCTTTTCCTGTACTTACCTGGTTTAAAGATGGAAATATCATGGTGATTGATGGAGTACAGTATACCAACAGTCCAGATGGAACACTGAGCATTGACAAAGTCCAACTTTCAGATTCTGGTGTATATAAATGTGTTGCTAGTAATATAGCTGGCAGTGATGAGGCAGAGATAACGGTTCAAGTTCAAGGTAATTTTTTTTACATATAGAAAGGTGGAGATAGAGAAGACAACTCAAGTATATTTAACTTATTTCTTAAAAATAGTTGTGATTTTCCCATGGACATAGTGTTTTTGCACAGTTCTACAGGCAAAAGTGAAAGGAGTCTCTTCCATAAGTAACTAGAAGAGACAAAACCATTAGATTGTGAATATGACATTTTTTAATCTAAAATATATTTAGTATATTTAATCTTTGAAAATGAAATCACTATGACATATCTAAACTACAACACCAAATACATTACATTTGTGCGAAATTATATATTGTTAGTGGAATTACTATTTTATCTAACTATAGTTAGACATACTTGTACAAATCATATTCTGAAGAAAAATAGATCTGCTGTCACCTGTGTCTGATGTTGAATTTGCTTTGTATGGTTGAAGGATAGATATGATATCTATATTTATTTAGGAGTATGTGCGAGTGTGTGTGTGTGTGATGAAAGTGAGGGGCCAGAAAGGATCCACTGAAAAGGAATTTGATCTAATTCTGGAAGAATGAGTGGATTTGGAAAGATAAGGAGAAGGTAGATAAAAGAAGGGTATTCTAGGAATTTAAAATTTCCCCATTTTCACCTCAATTTTTTGTGTTTTTAATTGAAGGATGTTTATTTTTACATGTATTTTATTGTGCAAGGGTATATATCTATTTATTTATCTATATCTATATACATATTTTTCTATCTTCCCCTCCTTTGTGAAATCTTTACATACCACTATACACAATGATCTCTTCTAACCCTGAATTCCATAGTTCTATATGTAGATATAATATATAATATATAGTTTATTATGTATATATAATATATTTATGTACATTATGATCCTTCTCAGAAATTCAAGTTCAAATTATAGAACATGAAGAGGGAGCATATTATTTATTATCCTTGAAAGTTATATAACACTTTCTCATTTCTTATATTGTAGTTTATTGAGAGGTAGCGTAGTGTGTAGGGAAGCATGTTGGAGTTGGAATCAGAAAACAGGTCTCTTTGAACTTGTTCCTAATACCAGCTGTGTGAAAATAGGCACACTACTGAATCTTTCAAACTTATTTTCTTCATCTATGATGTCAGGGAAATCCTACTTGTTAGAAGATATTTCAAAAAGTTTTTTTGAGGATCAAATGAGATAAATGCTTTGTAAAAAAGCATTCTCAGGTAAAGGTATAATAGCATTTACATAATGATTTAAGGTTTGCAAGGTACTTTGCAAATAGTATCTCATTTCCTCACAAGATTGGTGGGAGGTAGGTGCTTTTATTATCTCCATTTCAAGGCAAAGATTAAATGATTTGTGCAGGGTCACATAACTAATAAGTATTTGAGACAGGATTTGAACTCTGATCTTCCTGACTAGATCCAGTGCTCTATTTAATGGGTTGTTAGCTGTATGTGTGTGTGTGTGTGTGTGTGTGTATACATATACATATATATATATATATATATATATATATATATATATATATCACCACCTACCACTATCATAGTGCTTCTCAGTGGTAAATTCTTGATAAATATTTAATACATTCTTTTTTTTTTAATAGAACCCCCAGCATTAGATGATCTGGATCCTCCTTATAACACCCCATTCCAAGAAAGAGTGGCGAACCAACGTATTGCATTTCCATGTCCAGTTAAAGGTATGGAATACTATTATTAATAATTTATCATGAGGAGCTAGTTTGAAAAATTTATTTATTTTCACAATGTTGTAACTTCTGAAAAAACATTCTTCAGTTCTTTTAAACTAAAATATATGTATGTTTAGTAGTTCTAATATTTATTCCATTGTGTGGAACAGTGAAAGAAGTCAAATCCTGACTATTTTTTCATATCATGGATGGAAGGGCACACACAAGGCAAATGCATGTTGATTTTGCTGACGTTAATTTTTCATAAAAATTCTGATGCAACAGAGAAACATGTTAATAATGATCAGAAGAGCAGCATAGTCATAGAATAGTGAAACAATAGTAATGAAATTCATAGAACAAAGTCACAGAAAGTTCGATTTGGACTGGACATTAAAAGCCATGGTCCAGCCTCCTACGCCATGCATGGAAACATCTTTAAGAGGTAGTGATAGATGTGTATGTGTTCTTTTTGGACATAGAGTGGTACTCACCTATCTTTAGATATGTTTCTTTAAAATGTCAAAATTAATTCTCTATAACATATGAACTTTTTTACCTAATGACACTCAATTAGCTCAATAAAGATAACTTGCTTCCGACTTTAAATGAAGGATATATGTCTTAAAAAGTCATTCCAGGAATTGGAATTTTTAATAATATAAGACCTTCAAATCACAAATGTCCTGGCAATAGTCTAGTGTTCATGTATTCAATTTATAGTCAGTAAAATAATTGCCTTTCTTCTTAACATACTAGTTATTTTCCTAACAACTGTTTTTATATTATTTGAAAAAAAGTCTAATATACTTTCTTTTTCTCCTTAGGTACCCCCAAACCAACAATCAAATGGCTGCGTAATGGCCGAGAGCTGACAGGCAGAGAGCCAGGCCTTTTAATTTTGGAGAACGGAGCATTGTTGGTTATTGCTTCTGTTACACCCTTTGATAACGGGGAGTACATCTGTGTGGCAACCAATGAAGCTGGAACTACGGAAAGAAAATATAATCTTAAAGTTCATGGTAAAACTGCCACAGAATACAAAAATGTCATGACTTAAAGCATGATCTTTTTCAAGTACTTATTTAAAATTTTATTTAGTCCATCATGCTGAGTTTGATTTTACAACATTCCGAATCCTTACTAAGTGGTTGTTTGGGGATCTGCCCAGTGAATTTTCAGCCTAAACTTGTGAATATCACTTTACTCAAGTAATGATTCAATGAATCAATTTAATTTTATACTAAAGTTATGAATGCTAATTTCCTTGAAAAAATTAAATAAGTAAATAAATTAAATGAAAATTCAATAGATGTCAGAATGAATTGGTAATAAAACAGGAATGTAACATAAAAAGAAAAAATAGACAAAGAAATTTTAAAGAATTCCATTATATTGTCAATGCTTTGATCTTCTGTGCAGCCCTTCACTTCTGGGAGACTTCTTAGCATTTGCCTTAAATTTCTTATTAGCCCATTCAGTATTTAGGAGGAAAGGGAAAAAAAAGAATTATGCACGTTTTAGGAACTGACTTTTTTCCAAAGCAATTCACCATCAAATAATTTAAGTAAAGCTTCTCTTTTTTGTAGTTCCTCCTGAAATCAGAGATAAAGGACAAGTGACAAATATATCTGTAGTGCTAAACCAACCCATAAATCTCTTTTGTGAAGTCTCAGGCAATCCTTCTCCTATCATCATGTGGTTCAAAGATGATGTCCAGGTACGACTGTCATATAGACCATTCAGATGTCAGTTCTTTTGTTCCAGTGAAGTTTCTAATTTGATTTTGACCTCTGCATGCCTGTGAAGTGTACCAATAATACTCATCTTTTGTGGACCCTGAAGGTGACTGAAAGCAGCTCTGTCCAAATAACCCACAATGGGAAGATGCTACAACTCTTCAAAGCTTCTCCAGATGATGCTGGGCGCTATACCTGCAGAGCAATTAATATCGCTGGCAATTCTGAAAAGGACTTCAACATTGCTGTGCTTGGTAAGCAGAACACTTTTTTGAGACCTCAGTCCCACGTATATGTCATATGTCAATTGACTACATTAGAATGAGTTGGTGATGGGGAAATAATATGTAGGACCAGATGCCCTTAGCTACAATTTTTTCTTCAAAATTGGGGAATAAATTTGAATGGAAAGTTACAATTATTCTAATTCTTTTACGTGGTAGCATCTTGAAGTTGTTGCCATTACTCTCTGTATGAACTATCAAAGCAACAGTAATGAGTTCTTAGAAATTATCCATCATTGCCTACCTATAGACACACAAAAGCTGTACCCAAATGGGTATACATGAGATTATGGTTATACGTGGAAGAATGAGCATCCTTTTGCCTTAGAGGGAACATAATACAATGACTTATTCTTCTTCCCAACCCTAGAATCTGATGACATGTTCTTTTATGCTTGGTTACAGTATTGAAGGCCATAAAGGTTTTAATAAACATTATGTTAAAATAAATCATAGGTTCTCAGAGTGGGCACCCCCTGGGGGGTACTGGAATGATCCAGGGGAATGGTAGTAGTTTGAAATGACACAAATTTAAAAAAAAAAGCATTATGGGTTAAAGAAAGTAGATTTCCAGGGGAACACTGGATAACTTTTCTTTAAAAAGAGGACAGTAAGCCAAATAAGTTTGGAGTCCTGGGTGTTAGATTGAGAAAAGCAGCCCAAATTCTGGTTCCGTCATATATGTAACTCCACAATGACCTAAGAAGGACCAAGTCCTTATCTTGGGCTGCCACTGAGTACCAGCAGTTAATGTTTGTAGTCATTTAAAAATATTTAGCACTCTGTGCCATTTTTATCACTTGAGGAATGGAAAGGGGATATAGTACTATGGGCCATCAGAAAATGATACTGAACTTAATGGCAAGAAAACTTAATTTCCAGTTCTGTTTCATCATTACTATCCCTGTGACCATATCTAAGTTAAATAACCTTTCTGAACCTCAGTTTCCTTATCCATAATATTAAGATATTAATACCTACACTACTTACATTGACAGACTGTTGTAAAGCTTAAGTGGGATCATCTGTTTAAAAAACTTTGCAACCTTGAAGTACTCGATATATGTGTTTTTTTCCCTAAATTTTATGTCTGATTGGTGGTTCTATTACCCATTACATAGTATATAAAGAATGCTAATTAATTCTTACAATTATTGTTAGAATTATAAATAATCTCTGACTTCCCACCTATTGATGATATTCCTTTCCATGTTTACACTAGTTCTTGTACAGCAAATAAAACATTAATCCCTAGGCGCTTATTCAGAATTTCTCTGGCTTAGAAGAACCTGCTACAGCCACTGGCGAACATTTTAGGACGTCAATGTCATGTCTACCCCAAAAGGAGGTGTCAGGATTGTTTTTTGTGTAAGCAAGAAAGGACCGTATAACCAAAGATGAATGCAAATAAGGGGAAAATAAGCATTATTGACATTATTGGGGGATGGGGCATGGTATAAGGGAAGAAAAGGAATGAAGAGAGAAGAAAAGAAATAGTGCAATATGCTTAGTAATTTCAGCACTAGGATAATTTTTGGATATATGGTATTCTGTATATCATATTCCCACACAACTTATCCACTTGATGCTTTTTACAGGATCTTTAATGATAAACTGAGAATAGCATTGTGGCTTGATGTACGCTATTTACAGTGAAAGGACTTTAGTCATTCATATAACAAGGATTCTTAAATTTCTGGAGGTTATGCTAGCAATAAGTTATTTTGCACAAGATTTATTTCTTCATAAACAATCCTCCTGTCCCCTTGTTGCACATGTGTCTGAATGGTTCTCAAAATAAAATCTGATTTAAGAGCAAAGGTGTTAGCCCAGGAAGTATAAATCACCCCAGAAGACCTTTCATGAATTTTTTCCAGTTTCTCATTTAAAATCTTGGCTCTTCTACTATATTGTGAGAAGGAATTATTTTCTTTCATTTTGAACTTTAAAAACTTGTTGAACTGATGAAGGAACATTTATTTTCCCATGTGTTAATTTGTAGATTCTCATGGTAAAATCTCTTTGTTCAAGTTCCACCCATCATAATAGGTGCCAATTTTCCAAGCGAAGTCTCGGTTATCCTCAACCATGACACCAGCCTTGAGTGTCAGGTCAAAGGCACTCCCTTTCCTGCTATTCAGTGGTTCAAAGATGGCAAGTAAGTACTTCTTCTTTGTCTGTAGCAATGCCTCTATGGATAAAGTATAATTATTTGAAAAATAAGAATAACACTTACATACCTCTCTTCCTGTGTGTCAGGCACTTTACAAATATTATCTCATTGGATCCTCATTTTACAGGTAAGGAAAATGGGGCAGGTGGATATTAAGTGACTTGCCCAGAGTCACACAACTAATATGTGTCTCAAGCCATATTTAAGCTCAGGTCTTCCTGACTCCAGGCCCAGTTCCCTATACACTGTGCCACCTATGAAGGGGCGTAATATAAGGAAGCATTGTAAACCTCCTCCCTTCTTTTATTACTTTGACACATGTGATATGATTAGATCGATGCTTCTTGAAAGTAATCTTAAATAAATTGGGTGCCTTTCATGCTTAAAATTTATAGAGTACATTATAAATGGTGCCAGGTGATTTTTGGAAATAAAGTCAAACTTTTACCCACTAATGAGATAGATGCTAATGATAAACTAATGATAGGTCATGAAGAATTTCACATATGACTGTGTTTTTTCTCACATATAAGGACATCAAATTGTCACCAAAAATCACTATGACTAGGCAATAATATTAGAATTAACACTTGAGTTTTTCTGTAGAAGGAAAAAAATGCCATCTCATGACCCACGCAGAACCTATGGGTGGCCACTTCAGAATTCTAGAAGAGGTATGGCTTTCAACAAGACTCAAATGGTTGCACTGATCCAAATCAGTAGAGTCCTGATGAATAAAAGCTAAGCCATACAGGCCTCACTTTCTCTGTTGTTAGCAATAAGCTTTTCTTAAGCATTTGTTATGTGCCAAGCATTCTACCAAGTGATGGAGATACAGAGAAAAATCTGAACAGTCCCTGCCATCAAGGAACTTCGAACAAATCATACACTGAGCTAAATTAAAAGAAACTCAAAATTTTTAATATTACCCCCCTTTAAAAATTCTCTGTTAAAATAATACTACTCCCAAGCATCTATCACTTTATTTTTTAAATCATCTATCACTTTAAAAAGATGGTACATGTGAGGCAAGTTTAAATTTTTCATATTTTCTTGCCTATACACCATCATCCTTTGCTCTCTTGTTAGAAACAGTAGAATTTTAAAAGAGTATAGGGATAAGTGGTTTATCCAACAAAAATAAATCCAATTCTCCTGAATTCTAAGAAAAAATATATCATTCAAACAGTGTTATTAAAAAAATTAAGATGAAGGAAAATTAACCTCTTTTCCATCCAAGATTCTTTTCTAGTCTCTCATGGAAAACCCAATAACACATCACATGGTTAAATAAGGCAGCCTGATGATGTAGAGAGCTGACCTTGAAGTCAGGAAAACCTTGGTTCAAATTTGTCCTCTGACACAATAGCTGACTCAAGTTCCAGAGCAGATATGTTTTCGTAGATAAGTTTTCATGGAGGGAATTTCTTATAATAATAAAGTTACAGATCTAGTTACTACTGCCATATCCACCTCCCCCAAAATCCCTTCCAAAAGCAGCAGCACACCAGAGCAAGTAAAGACCTATGTTGAGGAGAAAAGGATTCTGATTTCATTTGTATATCTCTATGTATTCTTAATTTGCCATTCACTATTTTACTTATTTGATAATCTGAGAATGATTTGGAGCTACATCACAGGGCTGGGTTAAATGCTAAAGTGAAAACTGCTGCCAGATACCAAGAATCATCACACTGTCATCACCAGCACATGACTTTGTGAAATTTACAGAAGGATTTCCATAAAGTTTTTAAAATCTTTTTTTTTCTGAGAAATTTCAATATATTATGAAATTGTTCTTAAGATCATAGGATTTAGGGCAGAAGGATGACTTAAAGGCATAATCATGTTCCTAACCTTGATCTTTTCATTTTTTAGAGATGAAGAAACTGATTGCTAGAGACTGAAGGACTTGTCTATGCATAGAGTTAGAGGTGGAAGCACTAGGATTTAAATCCAGTCTCTCACACTAAAAACATTCTGCTTCTTTTTTGCTTGTATACTGCTTAAGTTTTTAGTTTTAATTTAAGTTACTTATTGAATTTCAGACGTGAAGGACAGCTATTTGAAAAGGCAGAGTTGGGACATGAAGATTTTTGCATGTGGTACCTATGTGCTATGTACAAGGCATTTTAATAGCTGTTACCATATAAAATGAATACTGCATGGTCTGCAGCTATCATAACATGAATCTATTAATCTTTCCATTATTTTAAATGATGTAGGATATTGAAACACATTTTGAAGGGGAAAGCCAAAAAAATGTAAAGCAAAATGTGACTATAAAATGTCCAAATTATTTGAGGCTTAATTGTGTTGTTCAGTCATATCTAACTCTTCATGACTCCATTTGGGATTTTCTTGGCAAAGATCCTAGAGTGGTTTATCATTTCTTTCTCCAGCTCTTTTACAGGTGAGGTAACCAAGGCAAACAGTGTTAAGTGCTGGTAAATGTCTAAGACCAGATTTGAATTCAGAACTCAGAAAGATGTCTTCCTGACTCTAAGGTCAACCTTCTATCCACTCTGCCACCTAACTGCCCCTATAAAGTTTAATACTGTTTAACTTACCATAGAATAGTTTCAACTCCAGAAACAACCCTTAAGCAATAATTTCCTAATACACATTGGTAAGCAGATGTTAGAGTTCCACGTTTTTAAATACTTTGGTAAATTGGTGGAAGAGTTTACCAATGCAATCAAGTCAACACAAATTTATTAAGCTCCTAATGTGTGTAAGGCACTATGTATAAAGCTGGAAATGCAAAGACAGGCAATAACATTCCTTCCCCCTAGGAAGTCAGTCTAGTGAGGAAGAGAATACACAGACAACTTGGTACAAGCAAGATATATACAGGATAATTAGAGATATCAATAGAAGGAAGGCACTGTCATTAAGGTGGGACCAGGAAAGGCTTCCTGTGGAAGATGGAATTTTAGCTAAGACTTGAAGGAAGTCAGGGAAGCTAGAAAGAGGAAATGAGAGAGCATTTCAGGCATGAAGGACAGCTGCTTGAAAAGTCGGAGTTGGGACATGGAATGTCATGTTTGTGGAAGAGCAAGGAGGCATCCAATATCATCGTATCATAAGAGTATAGAGAGAGAAGTAAGGCACAAGTAGATTAAGAAGGTAGGAAGGGGCCAGATTATGAAGGTCTTTAAAAGCTAAACAGAGTTGATCTTGAAACCAATGGAGAACTACAGGAGTTTATTAAATAGGAAAGAAAGAAACAAATATTTATTAAGCACCTACTATGTGCTGGGCACTGTCCTAAGCACTTTACAAAAATTATCTCATTTGATCAATTTATGAACTCTTCTACCAAGACCAGAAATTAAATATTTGTGGCATACATTGACCTTCTCTTCTTAATTTCCTTATTACTGTCGAGGGCATCACTATCTCTCCTAGACACTTGGGCTTATGACGTACGTGTTACCCTTGATTCCTCACTCTCTCACCGTATGTTGTCCAGGTAGTTTCCAGGTTTTATTGGGGCTTGGCATGGTCAGACTTAATCTTCAGGATGATCATTTTGATAATTAAACAGAGGATGAGCTGCAGTGAGGAGAGACTACAGAGCAGGCTATTCCAGTAGTCCAGCCTTGTGATGATAAGGGTCTATAACAGCTTAGTGGGAGTACCAGAGGAGAGAAAAAGGGCACACATAGGAGGTGGAAAAATAGGAACACCAGCACTTGGCCATTGATTGAACATGTGAGGTGAGAATGAGGAGTGAGACATGACAGCTAGGTTGTGAGTCCATATGTCTTGGAGTATGGTGGTGCTCTCGATAGTAATATGAATGTTAGGAAGAGGGAGTAGTCAGTATAGGTCACAAAAACCTTCCTTTTAGACCTCAATAGGTTTCATGCATTACCCCAAATAAAAAGTTATCCTGTAGTGACCAAAATTTTGAACTTGACTAGGCTAGTCCTCACTTTACGGTTCCCTGCCAGAGTCATACTCAGATTCATTCCACATTGAAAGAATGTGGCAGAGTTTGTATACTTCCAGTGTAGTCTTCAAGAAATTTGGAGTATTTCCATATCAGAATAGGATATGACCACTAATTTGTGTAGTGTGTAGAGTGCTGGACTTGGAGTCTCGAAGATATGAATTCACATCCTATGTCATGTACTTATTAGCTGGGTATTTTTGGGAGAATCACTTAACCTCTCTTTGCTTCAGTTTCCTCCTCTGCAAATGAGGATAATAGCACCTACCTCACAGATTTGTTGTAAGACTGGTGAAATATGATGAGTAAAGAGTTTTGCAAAATTTAAAGCATTATATAAATGTTAGCTGTCATTATAGAAGAACACCTTTTTCATGCTTTTGAATGCGGTATTTTGTTATCAGTTTTCATCAGTATAGCTAGTTCATTAAAAATTTTGGTTGTGCTTAAGAACGGAGAAATACATATTTGGAGAAGTGTAAATGGAATCATGAAATGACATGAAAAACTGTCTTTTCCCCAGGCCTTTATTTTTGGGAGATCCAAATATTGAACTTCTAGACAAAGGACAAGTTCTGTATCTAAAGAATGTACGTCGAAGTGACAAAGGGAGGTATCAGTGCAGTGTGTCCAATGCAGCTGGCAAACAAAGCAAGGATATCAAATTGACTGTCTATGGTGAGTTATGAAAAATGACTTTTACCTTTTTATTATGGAAAACTTAATCGTTCCTTGTTGGTAGAAGGTATGATTTGATATTATTTTTCTGTTTTGGTCTCAAAAATGAAATTCTGTTCTTTTAGAAGAGAAAAATGAGTCTACATTGATATATTATTGAAAAGATGTTTTATACAATTTCACTGAAACATTTTTATCATTACTCAAGTTTACTCGTGGCACTGTAACTCCTAGTCAGACAATTTGGGGGCTTATTGAAACTATTTAGAGATTTTCAAGTAATCCTACTTAACGTGGCAAAGTTATTCCTGTGGATAGTGTAGCTATGAAAGATAGCACTGGATTTGGAGTAAAACAAAATAAAACAAAAGGGGGTTGAGTCCTAAGCTCCTATACTCTGTGATCCTAGTTACATTACTTTACGATGTTCGGTTTCCTCACTAGTGATGATGTTTTGTGTACGTAATGTACTCCGTTAATGAGTCATTGTTAGATACATAAATGACATGGACATTTCTAAAGAATGTAATATGGATAAGTATAGTTTCGAATGTTCTTTACATATAGATATAGTCATACCATCATGCATTCCAATCTGGCCACTTTGCAATCCTCTTAAAAGACCTCATATATTTTGACCTTATCTATCACAAACCTTTATAGTTCTTAGCACATGAATCCATCTGACGTCTGTCCGAGGTAGTTGTCAGACATTATGATTTCCCTTTTGCAGATAGTGAAGAGGAAGGCACACAGAAATTAGGCAGCTAGCTCAAGCATGCTCAGCAGGAAACAGGAACTGAATATCAGCAACCACTACTTCTGGTTCTCATCTCACCCTGCTTCACTCGATACATCTTAGATCAACTGTAGAGGACAAGACTTAAGGAAAGTTGAATAACTTCCGAGCTTGCTGTATGGAAATGGAATAATACATTGCAAAAGACACTAATTTGGCCTTCATTTCTAGCACCAGCTTCATCATTGACATAGTCGATGTGTGATGAATTCTCTTGGTAGTTTTAATTATTTCCTGTCTTCTAAGCAGATGAAAACCAATACAGAGTAACCTTCCTATCCTTCCTCATTACCTTTCTTTTCATTCCCCTATCTTATCTTTTTCCCTCATACGCCGAAAGACAGAAGTGGTAGATTTGTGCATTGGTCATCTAGGGGTAGAAAGAGAGGTAAAATTATTCCAGTGTCCTTTTACCCCAAGAACTTATGATAAGGAATATATCTATTTCTGTCAACAATGCAAAACACTCAGAAAACTTTGAGGTGGAGAAAAGAAATGTGTAAAAACTGCTAAGATCAAATATACTAACTCTTATCCAAAACCAAGACATTTAAGGAATCCATAAAGAAAGTCAACACTATGATAAAAAATGCAAAGATTGGAACAGAAAGCAATGAGGAATAACTAAATTATGATATGTTGAAAATAATACCTATTATCATAATTAGAAGTTAAAATATACATAGAATCATGCTCAGTATTCTCAATCAACTTTGGTTTCCCTATAACTAGATTCTGTGTTCACTTTATACAGTAGTATATATTGATATGAATTTCTCACGATGTGAGTGAATATGATGCTCATCACTTAGGGGAATGAAAGCTCTGTGGTTTCATGCCCAATGATTATGCATGTAGTTCTATAAAAAGAGCCAGCATGGAAGAAGAAATCAACCATGAAAAGATATATCCTGTACAAAAGAGCATAACATTAGAAAAAGATTAGGCACATCAGTGGCCAAGTTAAACAAAACCATTTCTGCTACCATTGGCCTCCTACCAGAGTCCAGAAACTGAAACGATAGTGCAATTTGCAATATCTTGCTAAGCTGCTGAGTTGCCTTCTCTAGCCTGTTGTACACTTGCCAGGTTCTTGTCAGTGATTAATGCTTTTTGTGGTATACAAAAAGTCATATTTTCGTGGAATATGGGCTGTTTTCTCCCAGTTTCTTTCTCACTCTCTGTCTTTGAGTCTCTCTTCCACTTTCTCTCTCTTCCTCCCCCAGTCTTTCTCTCTTTTATTCTTAAGCAGAGAGAGAGAGAGGGGGTGGGGGGAGGTTTACCCCTCATGCTCTTTGGGAAGAGAAATCCATATAATATATAAAACACACTGAGATTATTGGTTCAAAGATGTCATCAAAGTGTGAAGTCTGAATATCACAATTCAGGAAATGATACCATTTCCTTCCCAGTGAGCACACCTGCACCACTGAGTGCTAATTTGAAACGTACTTTTCCCCCCTTATGTTAAGAAATGTTTTTGTTACAGACATGGATGCCAAGGCAAACAGTTAGATTTCATCCTTTGGTTTCCTTGTCAGGTATATTTACTTGCATTTATCACTGAGGGTATTACACAATCATTCACTCCAACAGATGGTTGGTTTTTTTCTCACAATCACTGATATGTGGATAGAGCAGGTGGCTAAATGCACCTGTAATCTAGGAACTGCATGTAGTCAGTGAGATTACTCATTAAATATTGAACTCCCAGGAGAATATCTACATTCACAAATTTTTGACTTGAAGTCACATGTAATGTGAAATATTAAAAAAATAAAGTGAAATAGTTAATTCATGAATGAATTTAAGCAATAGTATTGTACATCCTACCATTCACATTCTTATGAATGATTCCCCTTATGAAAAATTTTTATAAATTTTTTAAAACAATAGCTGAAGTTTAGTGTGTAGATCCTTGTGTATGGAACAAAGAGAGAAAAGATAAATGGCCTGCAACAGTAAGCACCCCAACATATACCGGGGGGGCCTGCTATCACAGATTCTTAGATCTGCATTCATAAAAGGAAAGGTAACTTTTGAGTGGTTAATAATCACTTTAATCAAGCACATATATCATTCCTTTAGTCAAGCACATATATCATTCACATAGTTCAGGGGAGTCAATACCCTGAGCCTCAAAGTAATCAACAGACATGACTTCCTCTGCCTGACTATAATTCAACAGACAGACAGCTATCTGACCATAATTACCAGAGAGGGAAGCACAACATTTGGGTTCTCAAAGCCAGGGGGCTCCTTAGTGGCTTCCCAGAGTCCTCATCTGGCACTCAGACCTTCTTACCAAAAACTAAGCCCTAAAGTAAAACCTCATCCTCAGAGTATTTATGCTTTTTTTAGAGCCAGAGGGCATCACCTCCCTGTAGAACTAGAGCCTCATTAACAAAAGGTGTGGACTTTCTTACAAATCTTCCTAGGCTGGACAATGGGTGGGAAAGATCTTCCTCAGTCACATTCAAACAGAGGCATAAAACTTCTTGATTAGACTAAAACAAAAACAGCAGATCCTATTTTACTTGCCATTACGTGACCCAGGATGGATTGAACCTATAAGTTTGTTGATTCCGTTAGTTCTGCACGTCAGCCAACTAAGCTGCCTATTTAGAAAAATATGACTAAAAGTTTGACCTTAATTTGCCTTTTCTCAGAAGCACAAAAAAATCCCAAAGCAAACATATTTAGGTTTTAATTTTTGACCCTAACCATTCTTAGATTTGTTCTAACACATTGTATCCATGGCTATTTGCCATTTTGATCAATTCTAAGAATGATTTCTGTAAAGTATTTACAAATATTAACATATTGTGGGTCATTTGTTTTCTTTTAAACTGGGGCAATTATGGCATAACACAGGGATGGCAGCCTTAAGACTGTTTTGGGGATCAAGCCACTAGAATTATTTTTCCACCAGTAAGTCCTCAGGGACATGGTGAGGAAAATAAGGCATGTTGACACTGAATGCTAGAAATTACACATGTCACCAATTAGATGAGCAAAACTGAGCATATGATACATTAGTAGTTCCAAAAAATATACTGACAGACAGAAACCAAAAGAGCCCAGTCATCATCAGTAGCTGGCTATGAAAGCTTTCAAATCCTACCTATTCCTGGGGGAAAAACAAGGAGTTTTACCAGCTTTTTCACTCAGACATTTCACATTTAGACTTCTTGTGCTTATGTTAGGCTTTTTGGTAAGAGTTATTCTTACATATAGCATGACTATAGAACTGCACAACTAAATCAGCCCCTGAAATTGTACTTGTAACAGCCCAGGCATATAATTTTGATGATTAATATAATTCTGATAAAAAAATTGTATTGTAAATAGAAGCGATTTTGGTATAGTGCAAGGAGACCTGAATTAGGTAGGGCTTTGTAAGGTCAGATGAGAATGTGTATTACTAAATTTCTCTGTGACCTATGGGAAGCCATATTACTCTTCCGATCCTCATTTTCATCATCTGAAATGAGAGAGTTAGTTTAAGTTCTTAACTTTGAGTCTGTGAACTTGCTTAAAAAAAAAAAGATACATTTCTACATATTACTAACAAAACCCAATAGCAAGAGATAGAAAGAGAAGTTCCATTTAAAGTTACAGTAGACAATATAAAATTTTTGGGAGTATACCTGCCAAAACAAACCTTGAGACTATATGAACACAATTACAAAACACTTTTTGCCCAAATAAAGTCAGATCTAAGTAATTGAAAAAACATGAGTTGCTTGTGGGTAGGCCGAGCTAATAAATGATAATTCTACCTAAATTAATTTACTTATTCAGTGCCATACCAATCAAACCACCAGATAATTATTTACTAGAGCTAGAAAAAACAATATCAAAATTCATCTGGAAGAAAAAAAGGTCCAGAATATCAAGGGAACTAATGAAAAGAAATGCTAGGGAAGGTGGTCCAGCCATACCAGATCTTAAATTGTATTCTAAAGCAGCAATCATCAAAACCACTTGGTACTGGCTAAGAAATAGAGCAATAGATCAGTGGAATAGGTTAGGTACTCAAGACACAGTTGTCACTGATTATAGTAGTCTACTGTTTGATAAACCCAAGGACCCCAGCTTCTGGCATAAGAACTCACTGTTTAACAAAAACTGCTGGGCAAACTGGATAATAGTGTGGCAGAAACTGGGCATAGACCAATGCCTAACACCGTACACACCAAATGGATACATGATCTAGGTATAAAGATTGATACTATAGAAAAATTAGGGGAGAAAGGAATAGTTTATTTGTCAGATTTATGGATAATGGAGTTTATGATCAAACAAGAGATAGAGAATATCATGAAATGCAAAATGGATAATTTTGATTACATTAAATTAAAAAGTTTTTGCAAAAACAAAGTCAATGCAACCAAGATTGGGAGGGAGGCAGAAAATTGGGAAAGAATTTTTACAACTAGTATCTGTGTAAAGGTCTCATTTCTAAAATATTTAGAGAACTGAGTCAAATGTACAAGAATACAAGCCATTCCCCAACTGATAAATGATCAAAGGATACAAATAGGTAGTTTTCAGAGGAAGAAAATAAAACAATCTATAGTCACATGAAAAAAATGTTCTAAATCACTATTGATTAGAGATATGCAAATCAAAACAACTCTGAGATCACATAACACCTATCAGATTGGCTAACATGACAAAACAGGAAAATGAATAATGTTTAAGATGTGGGAGTGTTGAAACAGTAATTCATTGTTGGTGGATCTGTGAACTGATCCAACCATTCTGGAGAGCAATTTGGAGCTATGCCTGAAGGGCTATAAAAGTGTGCATACCCTTTGAATCAGTAATATCACTTCTAAGGCTGTATCCCAAAGAGATCATAGAAATGGAAAAAGGTCCCACATATACAAAAATGTTTATAGCAACTGTTTTTGTGGTCAGTCAAGAACTGAAAATCACGGGAATGCCCATCATTTGGGGAAAAGCTGAGTGAGTTGTGGTATATGAATGCACTGGAATACTATTGTACTATAAGAAATAATGAACAGACAGACATCAAAAAAACCTGGAAAGACTTATATGACCTGATGCTGAGTGAAGTGAGCAGAGCTAGGAGAACATTATTCACAGTAATAGCCACAATATGTGAAGACTGTTTTTTATAGACTTATCCCTTCACAGTAATGCAAGGACCTAAAACATTTCCAAAGTACTCATGATGCAAAATGCCATCCACATCCAGAGAAAGAACTATGGAGTTGGAATGCAGAATGAAGCAGACTATTTTCTCCTTTGTTATGTTTTGTTTTTCTCATGGTTTATCCCATTCATTTTCATTCTTCTATGCAATGTGACTAATGTGAAAATGTGTTTATTAGGAATGCATGTATAGAACCCATATAAGATTGCATGCCATCTTGGGGGAACAGGAGGAGAAAATTTAAAGCATATGGAAGTTATTGTTGAAAACTGAAAACAAATAAATTAATAAAAATAATTTGAAAAATTGATAATTAAATTTAAGAATAATTGGTTTCCTTTTAATCCTGTATACTATATTTTACATTTAAAATATTTTTACAAGAACGAGTCCATAAGCTTCACCAGACTGACAGAGGGAGCCATGGCACAAAAATGGTCTAGAATCTCCAGTGTAGATGATCCATAAGTTTCTTTCCTGCTGTAACAATCCATAAAACTCCGACGTCCTGTTTTCCTTTCATTTGTGTTTATTTCTATAAAATATTTTGTGGATTGTTCCCAATTTATCCTATATGGCTTATTTTTACATAGTCGTTTTATGTTGTCTCCACCATTAGATCATGATCTCCTTTAGTGTAGGGCCTGTCTTTCACCTTTCTTTGTATCTCTAGTAATCAGCACAATGCCTAGCAGACACTTAATACATGTTTAGACTGACTACCGTTGGTGATTGTCTACTTCTGAGATGGTAGCACTCTGATGCCTCTTCATGGCACAGAGGACAAAAGCGAGCAGGTTCTACAATGCTAGAATGGTCCAATGATAAACTGTCAGGATATCAGTTTAGCTAATTTAGAGAGATTACTGGCCAAAAGGTTGCCTGTCCAGTGATGAATTTTGTTGTTAACTTTGATTCACAGAACCATCTACTGTAGTATGGTGTTATTGCAGTATGAGCCAATCAATGGTAAAAGTATCCATATTGATGAAATCACTGCTTTCTTAAAGAGTTAAATAGGACACTAAGATTCCATGAAGGTTATAAAGATTTTGAAAACTTTTGGTTTTGTTCTTATTTTTTTGATAGTTCCACCTAGTATTAAAGGAAGCAATGTTACCACTGAAGTATCTGCACTCATCAGCAGCAGCATTAAACTAGAGTGTGAAACACGTGGACTTCCAGTGCCTGTTATAACTTGGCATAAAGATGGACGGCTGATCATATCTAATTCACAAGCCCTTTATATTGATAAAGGACATTTTCTTCAGATCCCTCACGCTCAAGTATCTGATTCTGGAAAATACACATGTCATGTGGCCAACATTGCTGGAACAGCTGAAAAAACATATGAAGTGGATGTGTATGGTAAAGCAAAAAAGAATTTTGTTATTCTTACCTTTTCTTTAGTTCTTAAGGGTATGATAACAAAGCAGTAGTTTTCTGTAAAAGCACTATTATTAGGGTACATCATTAGTTCCAAAAGTCTGGTTTTATGTAAGGGAATAGAAAAAAAAAAGAATCAATCTCCTGATTTGGGCCAAAAGCAAATCTCCATGGGCCTGAGAAGCTAGTGTCCTACTCATTTTGACAACTGTTTAGTCTCTGGGTGTTTAAGCATTCATTGTGGCTTTTGATAAATCTGTTAAGTTGGTAGGCCAAGGAATGGAACTTGTCCATCTTCCTTCATTGTTTGAATAGCAGTTTTCAAGTAAAATATGCCAGATCCTGTTCTAGAGTAAAATGTAGAGTGGTAGGTCATACGAATCATGAAATACTCTTCTCAACACCTTAGGGAGAAAAGGGAATTAGAAATATTTTTGGTGAGACAAAAAAAAAAGTTAAGGAAAAGATAGCCTCCCATCTCTCCAAGGAATATTTTCTAATTGTGTTAAAAATAACCTTAAAAATCATATTTCTTTCCTTAGTTCCACCAATTATTGAAGGCAACTCAGAAACACCTCTGAATAGACAAGTGATTATTGGTAATTCTCTGACACTGGAGTGTAAAGCAGCTGGCAACCCTCCTCCTGTCCTTACCTGGCTAAAAGATGGTGCACCTGTGAAAGCAAATGACAACATCCACATAGTGGCTGGTGGGAAGAAGCTTGAAATCATAAATGTTCTAGAAGCTGACCACGGACAATATGTATGTGTGGCTAACAGTGTTGCAGGAGAAAAGGAAATCAAGTACAATGTTGATATCTTAGGTATGGAAATCAATAAGCCATCCACTTTTCCCAATAAATGCATAGGAAAGTCTTTTGCCACAATTTGCTTATTTTATTGCATCATTGATCACAAATGAGTTCCAATTGTCTTTTTAATGTTTGCAGATGTGTAATATTTTTTCTATTGATTGTCTTTGGCCCCAAATCGAGTTAACCAAAAAAAGTCCATGGGATTTTTCCTTACTTTGGTGTGTTCTTCATTAAATAAGTGTTGCTTCATGCCACTTCAATCATTTCACAGTGACAGGGCAACTGGGAAAAGCACATGTGATAATGTGAATTATGAAAGAGAAAAAAACAGTCTATGCCAATTTTAAATAGAGAAATATTTTATTTACCTAAAGCCTCCTCCCATGTTTTAAGTTATTCAATATTTATAATCTCTCTTCTCTACTATTTTTACTGTCATTTTTACATAATTACACATATTTTCTGGTATTGTACATTCTTATATTGCCTTGTAGTACCCCCAACTGTGGAAGGTGGAGATGAAACATCTGACTTCATCGTGGTTGTTAATAACTTGTTGGAACTAGACTGTCAAGTGAAGGGATCACCCCCACCAACTCTCATGTAAGGGTTTTGGTATGTCTATAACCATATCCAGCTTCTTTGGTGCAATGGTGTTGGAGCTAATTAGCAAAGATTTTTAAGTTAATTACAAAAATTTGAAACAACAAAGACCTTTTGAAATTAACTGCATAAATTTCTTTTCTTCTTTTCTATGACAAAAGGATCATTTTTGGTAAAGATGATTTGAAAACAGATCAAATTCCACTGACAATTCTATAGAGTATCCAAATTTTTTATGTGCAGTGAAATTTCATTTTAAAGAATATATCTGGCAGGAAAAGATATTGATAGAAATCACATCCCTAGTTAACAGGGATTAGGGATGAAAGTCTTGATGCATAGTTTCTTATTCCTCTGAAATGTGCCGTAAATTATTAAGTGAAAACAAGCTTATTTAAAGTAGCTACTATACAAATATCTTTGCCCTCTCTTTCTCTGGGCTCCTGACTTTTTTGAAGTTCTGCTATTTTGTTTCAGACAATAGTTAAAAATGCTGGTGAGATTTTACTAGGGAGGCAGTTTGAATATCTGATGTGGGGGAAACAACAGGAGATGAAGAATAATGACTGCTTTCTGTGATCCAAAAAGAATGAAAGAGTAAAATAATATAAAAAAGCTATAGCTATACTCTCCTCTTACTGCTTACAGTTTTATTTCCACAGTGAATTAATTAGTGAGCAGTGCTTGGCAAATAATATAGAGGTATGTATTGTCTTTTCATCATACAGCCTGGCTTACTTAGAGGAAGGAGGGGAAGGATTTGTTTTATTCAGTTATTTGTTGGTAAGGCATTATAAATATGAGCTAGTAAATGAAGCTTAGAAAGGAATTACTTTGCTGTAGGGCATCCCCATTTTAGTAGAATCTTATTTATGAGTCAACATATTGAAGAACTAGAAGGAAATACTAGGGAGGGTAAACTTTCATTTGTTGAAAGTTTGTTTGAAAATGAATGTTTTCTGAGTAGCCTTTTGTTCCAGACAACTTGCTAGAATTTCATATTGATTTTTTTTTTTGTTCCAGGTGGCTAAAAGATGGTCAGCCAATTGAAGAAGAAGACGGATTCAAGATTTTATTAGATGGACGGAAACTTGTTATTACCCAGGCCCAAGTGTCTGACACAGGCCGTTATCAATGTGTGGCAAGCAACACAGCTGGAACTGATGAAAAAGAATTTGATGTAACAGTTCATGGTATGTTTGAGCAAGGATCAGATCACAGAATTATTGAGGGCCATAAAGGAATTGAAAGGTTCTTCTGGGATAATTGCCTCATTATTTGTTTTATTTGTTTTATCCAGAGCCATTTGGGAAGTAGTTATCAGGTATAGATGTCCTTAAGAGTCCAAGATCAAGAGAGGAGGTAGTTCACATTAAAGAAGATCTTACCTCTGACTTGGCAAAAATTGTGTCATCTCTATAAGGAATAGAATATTAAAAATAATAATATAAACAATGTAGTGAAATATTATATAATATGTTATAATTAATATTAAATATAACATATAAGTCATTGATATAACATATATGAATTATTGATAATATAATAATATCTGAATTATTAATAATACAGGAAATGGAATAATAGCAATAAATAACTGGCACTTTAAGGTTTGCAAAACCCTTTTGTCCCCTTTAAGTTGTTTGATCTTTATGACAACCTTGTTAAAGGAATGCTATTATCATTAACAGTAATTAGTATTAATTAGGCAGCTAGCTGGCATAGTGGTTGGTGCACTTGAACTAAAATCAGGAAGGACTTTCATATATGATCTCCATCCCGGGGCAAGTCACTTCATCTCTCTCTGCCTTAGTTGCCTCATTTATAAAATGAAGCAGCTACCTGTCAGGGTTGATGTGAGGATAAAACAAGATAATGTTTGTAAAGCACTTTCCAAACCTTAAAGTACAATATAAGTACTAGCCATTATTATTATTAGCTGTTACTGAAGGAGAGACAGGTGGTACAGTGGTTAGAGCGCTATGCCTGGAGTCATGAAGATCTGAGTTCAAATTCAGCCTCAAACATTTACTAATTACGTGACCCTGGGCAAATCACTTACCCCCTATTTACCTCTGTTCTTCATCTGTAAAATGGGGAAGAAAATGGGATGCCAGGGTCTTTGCCAAGAAAACCCCATAGATGGAGTCCATGGAGGCAGGTAGTCAAACACAATCGAACAACAAATTACTGAGAGAGTGACTTGCTCAGGGTCACACAGTTTGTAAATATTTGAGACAGGATTCAGAACTAGGTTTTTCTTACTTAAAGTCTAATGTTCTATCTGTTCCTAAAAATCTATTAAATGGGAATCATAGTGTGTGAAGTACCTATCTCACAGTGATTTTCTGAGATTCAGATGAAATTGGGATGAATCGTGCCAACTTTGAAGAGCTATAGAAATGTCTACTACCAATTCACCAATGATTGTCCTCCAGTGTTGACAAAATAAAATCCAAATTCATCAGGCAGCACTCAAAATTCTTCACAATATGGCCTAATTCAAATTTATCATCTACTTTTTCTGAGGTATTCCTTACTCTCCCTGGTCCCACAGTACTCATTCCTAGTTTTGTGCCTTTACAGATATTATTTCTCTCTAAACCACTGATCTGGAATGTATTATCCATCTTTTGTGACTTTCTAAACAATATCAGTCCTTCAGTATCTTTCTCAATGGCCAGTTCTTCCATGAAGCCTTTCCTTTGTTAATAATTTCAGTTATCATTGAATGTTCATGTGGCATTTAATATCTATAATGTTGACTCTGATACTTTCAATTTCAAGTTTCTGTAAGGTATACTTGAGGAAAGTGAGGATAGACTCAAACAATAACACACCATAAAGAGTTAACAAGGAAATATTAACCAACATCATGCATTCAAGAAGACAAGAGCCCAATTCCAGGCGACTAAGGGACATAAATATATGTTAACACAAATGACTGAAAACATCACTTACCTTCAACACCTGCAGACTACACAGAGACATGTGTAGAAGAATGAGGACAAATGAAAATCACAAGGATCTCTTTAAAGTGACAGTTCAAAAGTGATTCAGTTAATAACTAGCATTTATAAATAGCACTTTAAGATTTGCGAAGTACTTTCCAAATACTCTATCATTGGATCACCACAACAACCCTGGGAGGTAGATACTGTTGTCATCCTCATTTCACAGATGAGGAAACTAAGGCAGACCAAGGTAAAATAACCTGAGTCACACAGCTAGTAATTGCCTGAGGCTAGCTTTGAACTCAGATCTTTCTTACTCCATCTAGATTCAGTACTCTATCCAGAGTCAAATCATTGTTTATTGGTGGTTGTATGACCAATGACTTTTGTAATTGATATACGTTGTTTTATTTTAAAATTTATATTGAAATCTTTTGTTTTTACATATTTTTCACTTAGGAGTATATTCCTCTCCCCTTCTCATTTCAGTAGCAAAGAAGGAAAAAAATGAAATTGAAAACAAAACAGTTCAACAAAACTAATCCCAGAGCATTGGACAAGTCTGACTGTGTGTGTGTGTGTGTGTGTGTGCGTGTATTATTTCTCACCCATAATTCCTCACTTATGCCAAAAGAGAAAGGGGTTCATTATCTCATTTATTTTCCTGGATATGTATTATAAAAATTCAGTGTAGGTTTGTATCTGCACCATATTGTATAATATGTAACATACAGCATAATAGCAAGAGTTTTTTCTTGAAGGGCTAATTGTTTGCATGATTTAAATGCTTATTTCAGCCTAAATGATGGAAATTATGTGTATTTTCTTTTATTAGTTTCTCCAACAATCAAGTCTACAGGACCTTCTGAGAGATCGGTGGTGATATACAAACCTATGACTCTACAGTGCATAGCTAATGGCATTCCCAATCCCTCTATCACCTGGTTAAAAGATGGACAGCCTGTGAACACTGCCAGGGGAAACATCAAAGTACGTAAACAAGAATGCTATCCAACCACCAAAAAGTGTTGGCGTGCTTTCACTTATTTGTTACAGATTTGTCCAAATAGGTCAAAATTTGTTTGGTTTTTTTTGATACTTACCAAAACAGTATATGATTTTGTTGAAGTAAATTCTCACTAAAACCACTGTAATAGTGCAATCAATTAGACACTTCAAGGACCACCTATTTTGAAAGACCAGAATTTTCGCTTGTTTATTTTTATCTCCATTTCTGAGTTCCATTATTTCCTCTGGAATCAGTGAAAAAGAAGCAATATCACAAATACTAGATTCATTTGATCTTTATTTAGTAAATCACATTTGATATTTTTGTTTTCATTTTTATAAAAATGTCAATGCTGGATAATCCAAACCAAAGTATCCCCTTGGGGTGCTAAATAATCCAATTTGGTTGTAATAATCATATAATGAAATTTGTTCATCTATACAGATAATCATTCTAACTCCCTGTCCTATAAGATATGCCCATGGCACAAGGAAATAGACACTCAATAATAAATGTCTTTTAAATCATTCTTTTCTTTGGTCTTGATGATTTGTGCTGAACTATTTACCTTCCCATGTGGATTAATAACAGATTCAGCATCCATACCTCTCTCCCTCCCCCGTTTTAAAAGATCATGAAGCAAGTAACTTGTGGAGACTTAGAAAGGGAAATCATAATTATCAGGTTCATTAAAATTAAGTCATATCAAAATACCAAAATCATTTCCTCCCTCCTCATTGCTACTTCCTGATTTCCTTCAAGTCTCAGCTAAAATTCTACCTCCTTCAGGAAACCTTTCCTGGTCCCTTATTCAGGGCCCTCCTCCTGATGTTATCTCCAATTCATCTGGTTATTAACACATAGCTATTAGTAGATGATCTGCATTAGACTGGGAACTCCTTTAGAACAGGAACTGATTGTGTCTCTCTTTGTGTGCTCATATCATGCCTGGCACATAATAGATGCTTCATTAATACTTAGTATTGATATTTGTAGAGCAGAGATATACTATAGACATGAGTATCTAAATCACAGTAAGACTGCTGTCAAAATTTCCCATAATATTCTTGTAAACAAGAAGGAAAAATGTGGACTGTGATACATTGACCCAGAATGTATGTGAATGAATGTACTCAGCCAGGAGAAAAATTTCTATTGGTATGATAATGTGAACTGATGTGCAAGTGACAATATCAGCATCCCAAAAGATCTCAGGATAGAACAGTAAATTGAATCTAACAGGTTGAAATTCCATAGGGAAAAAATGTATCATTCCACATTTATGTTAAAATGGCATAAGCACAGAAAAGTAAGGAATCTCGTTACACAGCAGCTCACTTTGAAAAGTCCTTTGAGTTTTGGTGAACTAAAAGCTTAACAAAAAAACATGATGAGGCTATTAAAAAAAAAAGCTCATTTCATTTTAGGCCACCTGAATGGAAATATAATGAATGAATATAATGGAGACATGATAATTCCATTATACTACAAATGAGTTAGCCCACACATGGACTATTCACTTCCCATTTATTAGGAAAGATATTGACACACTGGAACTTATCCAGAAGGGAAGATGGTAAAGAAACTATAAAAGTCATATCAACTGAGGAACACTTGAAAGAACTCCAGTTTCTCCTAGAGAAGACTTGCAAGGGCCAAGGGAAAGAGGAATAACAGCTCTTTTCAACACATGTCAGCCTCTTTGGTTATAGAGTTTGCAACTAATGAAAAAGAAAGAAAATTATTGGAAACCATTTTGCCTAACCACATGTCAATAAAATAAGCAATTTAAATGAAATGGATTATATTTATAAAACCATAGAATGCCCAGTTAACAAAAATTTAAGCTAAATAAAAGTAGGTGAAGGGCCATAATATTGAAAGTGGATTAAATGTATTCCACTTAGCTCAGAAAATCAATAAACAAAATTACGGAGGCAGATTTCTGTTCAGTATATGGAAGAATGCAGATAGTTGTGCTCAGGTTGTCACTGTAGTTTCAGGAGTGCTTTGTGGGCCAATGAATCCCCCATTCCTAGAAGAAAAACAGATCTGCTGCCTTCCAGGGGCATTTATCTGGGATACAACAGGGAGCTTTCTGACAACTTTTTTCTGGCATTTGACATTACCAGAAGGAACTTCGGAAGCCTTGCTAAACAGCTGGAAAACTTCATAAAAAAATGAAGATCTTGAGGTCAGAAATGATGCTTTCAATTGAAGGGTGAGGATTTAGGATATAAAAGCCTAAAAAAGATGATGTGCAAGAATGGGATTTGGATACCTGGACCAGAAACAGAATCACACAAAGTGACATAATTTGAGAGTTAGGCTATAGAAAAGACTAGGTAAGACCTTCTATCCATAAATGTCAGTCAGTCAATACATTTCTACTAAATGTCTAACGTATACCAGACATTAGGCTAAGTAAGTGCTAACGATACCAAAAGAAACAAACAGAAAAGGCCCCTGCCCATGAGGAGCTCACGATCTAATGAGGGTAACAAGAATCAAACAAATATGTACAAGCAAATTATATACAGGATAATTAGGAAGTAATCAACAGAGAGAAGGCACTAGAATTAAGAGGAGTAGGGAAAGGCTTCCTGTAGAAGATGGGATTTTAATTAGGACTTAAAGGAATCCAGGCAAGCCTATAGGTGAAGATGAGAAGGAAGCACAATCCAAGCCTGGGGAAAAGCCAAAGAAAATGCCTAGTGTTGAGAGATGAAGTGCTTTGTTCATAGAGTAGCAAGGAAGCCAGTGTCACTGGTTTGATGGGGAGACTGAAAAGGTGGCAGGGAACAGGTTCTGAAGGACTCTGTCAGGATTTTGTATTTGATCCTGAAGGTGGTAGGGAACCACTGGAGTTTGTTGCATATTTATGAAAATCACTTTGGTAGCTGAATGAAGGATGAAGACCATTGCAATAGTTCAGGCATGAGGTGACCAGGGCCTCCACCAGACTGATGGCAGCATCAGAGGAAAGAGGAGGGTATTTTCAAGATATGTTGCAAAGGTGAAATTGATACGCACTGGCAACAAATCGGATATGTGGAGCGGGGGTGAGAAATAGTGAGGAGTTGAAGATGACATGTAGTTTGCAGTCCTGAGCAACTGAAAAGATGGTGGCACCCTTGACATTAATAGGGAAGATCAGATTTAGGGGAAAAGATAAATTAGTTTGGTTTTGGGTGTGTTGAGTTTAAGATGTCTACTAGACATCCAGTTCAAGATGTCTGAAAGGCAATTGGGACTGTGAGATTGAAGGTCAGCAGAGAGGGTAAGGCAAGATAGGTGGATCTGAGAATCATCAGCATAGAGATGGCAGTTATATCTATGGGAGCTGATCATATCACCAAGTGAAGGAGCAGAGAGGAAAGAGAAGAAGAAAGAATAGGACAGAACCACATGAGGCGCCTGCTATTAGGAGGAATGATCTAGATGAGGATCCAGCAAAGGAGACTGGGAAGGAGTAGTCAGATAGTTAGAAGGAGAACCAAGAGTGAATGACATCTCAAAAACCTAGAGAGAAGCATGTGTTTGTCCTTCTTTGCCAAAGAAGACCATGCCATTAGAGAAATGATGACATGACTTGCACTTGACTTTGTGTTGAGTAAGGGAGGGCTGTGCAGGTAACCAGCCTCACTTCTTCTCCATAGTCATCTGAATCCAGTGACCAGATATTCATCAGGATGACTGGAGATGACCCAGGATGAGGCAAGTGGGGTTAAGCGACTTGCCCAAGGTCACACAGCTAGTGAGCATCAAGTGTCTGAGGTGAGATTTGAACTCAGGTCCTTCTGACTCCTACACTGGTGCTTTATCCACTGCACCACCTAGTTGCCTCCTAGAGAGAAGAGAGTATCAAGGAGGAAAGGGTGATCAACAGTGTCAAAGGCTCCAGAAAACAAGGATTGAGAAAAGTCAATTGCTGATGAAGAGATCACCGGTAACTTTGAAAAGAGCAGTTTCAACGGAATGATGAGGTTAGAAGCCAGAATCTAAAGGGTTAAGGAGTGAGAGTAGAGAGAGGTGCTTTTCAAGGTTAGCCACAAAAGGCAGAAGAGATGTAGGATGATGGTGAAGATGAAAAGATCAAGTGAGGGTTTTTTCAGAATGATAGAGACATGGTCATGTTTGTAGACGGTAGAGAGACAGCAGGCAGACAGGGAGACATTGAAAATAAATAGAATGGGGATTACAGAGAGAGCAGAGACAGGGCAGAATGGAATTACTTGAGCAGGTAGAGAGGTTAGCCTTGGTAAAACGTATGCCCTTTTCATTGTGGGAAGTAGGTAAAAGAGGAGATGGTAGCAGAAGGCATATTCATAAAGAGAGGTATAAATGGATGATTAATTGCTTAATGTTTCAAGTAACGGTCACACCTGAACAACTTTCACCTTGTATTTGCCAAAGGATGTTGGGCATTGTGGCAGGTAGGGGGTTGGGATTTTAAGACTTGGGTTTGATTTCTGCCTTATTAGTTATTAGAAACTTATTAGTTATGTGAACCTGAGCAAGCTATATGTTGTAATGACAGGAAACTTTAACAATCTGGGCCTATTTTGGATCTCTTTCTATGCCAAAACAGAGCAGCTGATAAATTTGTGATTGTCTTTAATGATAACTTCATGCTTTAAAAGATGAATAAAGTACAGATGAAAACTCCTTTTCTCACCCTGTTTCTGACTGACAAGGAGGAATTATTTACTGAAATAGAAACAAGAGGAACCTTAAAAAAAGTGACAGTTCTGTCATGGAGTTCATCAGAGAGGAAAGGAAAGCTAGATATATGCTAAGATTGTCGCTGTTAAATCATTTCTCAATTGTGTCTGACCTTGTGACTCCATTTGAGGTTTTCTTGGCAAATAAATTGCAGTGGTTTGTCATTTCCTTCTCCATCCCACTTTACAGATAAAGTAACAACAGGGATAAATGAGTTGCCCAAACTAGTAAAGTGTCTGTGGCTAGATTTGAACTCAGGAAGATGTCTTCCTGCCTCTAGGCTCAGCACTCTGTGCACTGGACCACCTAGCCGTTCACTTTCCATCAACTGTATGTTGTTGCTTCTGATTTATATATTTTGTCTCCCTCATTAGAAGGTAAATTTCTTATAGTCAGGGATTGTTTTTCCTTTTTATTTCTGTTCTCAATTCCTAGCAAAGTACTTGGCTCATAGTAAATATTTAATATATGCTGATTGAATGATTGATTGACATGTATCTTAGATTTGAAGAAAACAGCTTTTAAAGGGGTCAGAAAAATGATAGGTGAGATCCCATGCTCTGAAATTCTTCCTATGTTTGTTTCTCGTGGAAAATGTTAGATTAAGGATGAAGTTCTCAAAAATTAAGTCCTAAAGACCCATGCAGAATTTTTTAATGAAGAGGGAAAAAGAGCCCCTAAAGAATCTGATGTGGATACCTGGGAAAATCATCATCCATGTCAGGTTTTTTTAGACACATGTCGAGGATGGTAGCTTTGGCAAGTAGTTGAAGACCCAAACAAGGGCATTACCAGCCTGTTCCCAGTGCTTCTCTTCATAAAAAGCTAAGGCTGAGAATGAATAAGAATGATGGAAAGGGTTTGGTTTTCTTTTCTCCTAATGTTGTTCACCATTTCACCTCTTTGGGGGACAAAAGGAGAATCAGAGAAAGGATAGAACTGCTCCATGGGTCAAGACAACAAAATGTAATAAAAAAATCTAAACTACTCAGTTCTTAGCTTGCTTCTGCTTTCTCTTCCAAAGAGAATGATATCTGGACTGGAGGAACAGGATCTAAGTATTAGCAGGGAAAAACCTCATGGAATAAATGAGGTCAAATGGTAAAATGGTATCTAGTCTCCGTTAGTGAGTTCAAATCACCAGACCAAAGTGAAGCATAAATAATTTCTGAAATGTGTTAGAGAATGGGATTTCAACTACAGGACTGAAATAGGACAAATATCTCAATTTTCAAAAAGAAGGAATGAGAACTGCATTTTTGGACATGCCTTTGTGGAAGTTTGATTTGCTTGACACACACACACAGACACTCTCTCTTTCTCTCTCTCTCAATCTCTCTCTCTCTCTCTCTCTCTCTCTCTCTCTCTCTCTCTCTCTCAACTGTTGTTTTTTTTTTTCTTAACATAGATCAGCTTGCTTATCCATGTGGTCTTTTTCAATATTCAAATATGAATATTACAAGCCATTGTCATTCTTTTATCTCCAATTAGCTGCAGTCTTCTGGCCGAATTCTGCAAATTGCCAAAGCCCTGCTGGAAGATGCTGGAAGATACACGTGTGTGGCTACCAATGCAGCAGGAGAAGCCCAACAGCACATTCGCCTCCATGTGCATGGTAATTTCCCTTTCTTGTTGCAGAGAGTTCATTTGTGACATGTCTGATGACATACATTCTGTTTTATAGAATCATAAACTGATAGAAATGCTTGTTTCTTGAAACTTACATGACAAAAGCCACACTGTTTTACCTGGTATACAAAAGAATTACACACATTGGAATCATAATTTTCCATCTAGATAATAAGATATATTGTTTAATGAGTCTGCCACAGTCCTTTGAGTTCAGATATTGCCACGGCTTGTCATTTGATGAAGCTTTAATGGTTTGGTTGGTGTTTGTTAACATTCAGTAGTTTTTCATTATGCTTTCAACAGAACCAATGATAATTGTCCCTTAGCTGCACCTGTGATTTCTTTTTTTTTTTTGTAGTCCTAAGCTCCGTAAGAGAAGAGATTACCTCATTTAGAAATTTATTAGCATATATACTCTATGCTTAATGCATGTCGACTGATCCATCATCTATCTTGGAAGCATTGTTTGAGGTATTCGCAAGAACTGACTTGTTAAGCTACTTGGTGCAGTACGCTGTATTTCATGCTCAGGAAGATAGGGAGTTTTGCTAAGACATGGTACTTATAGAACTTATGGTCTGGCAGGAAGATAAAACACAAGCTCAAGTATTTAATAATACATATTACTAGATGGTAATGTGTTAGAAAGATACTAAACAAAGTATAATATTGGAGCCATATAAAGTTGTCCAGGAAGGATCAGGAGGGCAGGCATTCATCTGAGTTGTTTTTTTAAAAATGGGTAGAAATCTAATCTATTAAGGTACTGCTTGTGAAGGTTTTCAAGACTTCTGTTTTCTCACTAAACACTGTATTTGCATGCATAAAATACTCACTTTAACAGGGAGTTCAGACAAACAGAATTCGACCTCCTTTTTTGTTGTGGACTAGATAGTCACGGAGGGCCTTACAAATCCCAAAGACTGATTGGATGCTTCAGTCTGGCAGTGTCCGTGTATTCTCTTTCCCTCTTTTTTCTCCTTTCCCCCAACATTATGCTATAAGATTTCCCCAAAGTGCTTTTCTAGTTGGGAATTCATTTTCCGTTTTGAAAACTTACATCAGTTCAGATTAGATTTCATATAAGGAAAATCTCTAAGTTAAAATTATGTCTTCCTTTCTTCCTAATAGATGTACCCCTCCTCAAGTAGCCCCAGTAATTCAGACAGTCCTAATTTGATATAGTACCTAGCTATTTTCCATTTTAGAAATGTTTAACTAAATTTTTCCCTTAATATTATCCATCTCAGATATTCATATATTATTTAAGTAATGTTTAATTATTTTTTAATTTCATTTTGCTTTATCATCAAATTGATTTTGCATCAAAGAACAGCTTACCTTTAAGTAAAAGCTACTGCTATTTTGGACAGATTGCCTTTCTTAACTACCCTTGTTTCTTTAACATTGACATGGAATGTATAAGATTAAAAACACTTCAAAAAATATATCAAACTTTCCCAAAGTTCCCAGTAAAATCTGAATTATAAGCAGTGTTTTAAAGACTGAGAAATGGAAATCAAAGATGAATAAAATACCTAGGTTCATACAGTAGAGGGGAGAGTATATATATATATATATATATGTATGTATATAACCTTTGCTTTCTTCAATTATAGGTCCCCTAAAAGCTACTCTAGCTTCAAATCATCCTCTGCATTTATATCCTCTCAAAGGGACAACTCATGAGTCCTCACCAATGTTCCTTTTACCAATGACAAAGATACTCAAGTAGCATAGCAAAAAAAAAAAAGGAAACCCAACCCTATCTCTGCTCTCCTCCTGAGGATCTTATTCTCCTATAGATAGTTCACCATGGAAGAAAAGAGAACATGTACACATAAAACAAACCAACAAATTAGGTTTTAGACTGAGGTGTGTGTGTTCATCCTTCGCTGCAGAAGAAGACCATGCCATCAGAGAAATGATGATATGACTTGCACCTGACTTTATTTTGAGTGAGGGAGGACTGAGGGGACCTTCATGGGGGATGTGCTTTATTAGAGCAGATTCTTCCACAGAGACTTCCTTGCTGGAACCCTTCTCTGTCTCCAGCGTTGCCCATGTACCATTCATTTTTCTTGGGATTTCATTGCAGCTGCAGCACTGTGCTATACCTCTGGCCTATTTTCTCTCAGCCATTGGCTGCTGGTTCTTCCAGTCTAGTTTGCTCTCTATCAGTTATCCTGTTCAATTAAGTGTCTTTTGATTTGAAATCATATGGCCTCTGGTTGGCCTGGGAATGGGGACTTTAGTGAAGTCTTGAGAAGCACTACCTTCTACATCAAATCTTTCCAACCTACCCTCCCTCACAGCCCATCTAACAGGAGCTGGTACCTTCCCCCCAGATAATCTTGAAAGTATTTTGCATATACCTGTATTTGTAGCATGTGTTGTTTCCTTCAGTTACATTGGATGTTCCTTGGTGTCAAGGACTGTTTTATTTTTATCTTTATATCCCTAGCAAAGTGCCTAGCACTTAGTAAGTGCTTAATAAATACTTAATGTGCTTTGACTGATTGATTTCTCTCTGTCAGTCTACTGAATTGCTCCTAAGTGCTTCCCTCCCTATTCCTATAAAGAAGGAGTTTTTAGCTCTTAGCACAGTTTTGGGACTATTTCCCTCTCTTGCCTTTTAAACCCTTAAAGGCAGAGTCAGGTGGCCAGCCAGTGGATATCCTTAGTCTTAAGTCTGCCTTTTGAATTCCTTTGGTTTTACGAAACTTGACACTCTTGAGTTCTCCCCACCTCCCCTCCCCTTTTGATTTTAGATTGAGAAAATTCTTTCAAGTCCTTTCTGCTTCCATGGTAACATTGCTTATTACCATCCTAGAAATTCCAGTTGTCAAAAATGGAGGGGCAAGATGGAGTTAGTAACTTTTTATCCTTCATTTCTTTTTGCTGTTCAGTCCTATTTGACTCTCAATTGACCCCATTTGGGATTTTCTTAGTAACGATACTGGTATCGTTTGTCATTTTCTTCTCCAGCTCATTTCACAGATGAGGAAATGGAGGCAAACGGTTAAGAGACTTGATCGGGGCCCCTCAACTAGTTGGTGTTTGAAGCTGGATTTGGACTCAGGAAGTTGGGTCTTCCTGATTCCTTGCCCAGCACTCTGTTCACTGTGTCACCTAACTACCCACAACCTTTAATTTCTTTCAGGCGTAAAATCATCCTTGTGGTTCCTACACATAAAAAGGAACTAAAAAAATATAACTGATTCTTGGTCATAACTAATCTCCTCTAACTCTTGTTCAAGAGATTCAGAATAAAGTGTGTGGGGGGGAGGAAGAAGACCTACCACACAGATTTTTTAAAAAGGTACCCAGAGATTTAAGCATATGATGGAATTTAGCACATTTTCCCCTAACGGGGCAGTTTCCTATAATTATCAGTAAGTTTTCTGGAAGCACAAAACTCCAGCAACCTCATTATGTGTAATAGCAAGGTGTGTTTTCTCTAACAATCATTTTTGATGTAAAGAATCCTTTTTCTAGACCCAGTACCAGGAAGTAACAGTTTTCTCATTTTATTCTCCATGCTTTAACTGTTGCAACAATATTTTTATGCTATTTTTTATAGCAAGTGTAGCCGTTGAGTTACATGATGGGGTTAAATTGTCTTTTACGAGCTAACCTGGGAATGCAACCAACATCGTTTCTATAGGAAAATCTGTTCCCAGTTCCAAAAACCTGATTTAAAAATGTTTGGACACAAGCCCATTCGCATGTTAAGGACTTCATGTATTTCCATTCATTCATTACTTTCACCATTTCCAGATCAGTACTGATTGAGCTGGGGAATATTCACCCCCACCCCTGCTTCCCTTTTACCCAGGAGAGAAAAGTAGCCAGGAAAAAACAGTTTGTGGATTCCACCTTTATTTCCTGCATGGTACATTTACTGGATGCAGAAGCAATGTCTGCCTTCCTATTTCCCCCATTCTAAAAGAGACAACGCTCAGAAAAGAATTAAATGAAGGTCTGCACTGATGTTCCTTTTGCCAACCAGGAAGGGAACCTGCCACCTTGAGGCCACATATGGCCCTCTAGGTCCTCAAGTGCAACCCTTTGACTGAATTCCAAATCCTTTTATAGGAGATTTGTTCTGTGAAGTTTAAATTGAATCAAAGGACCACACTTGAGGACTTAGAGGTCCACATGTGGCCTCAAGGCCACAGGTTCCCCACTCCTGCACCAGACCAACAAGAGACCACATTATTTTCAAAGCAAAACACATTTAGTTAAAAGGAACTGCAAAATAAGCTTTATAATGATATTTTCTATCCTTCTTCAAAGAAAATTTAAAGCATTTCACTGCTATAAAACATGAAATGGACTTTTGTGGGTCAGTATAGGAACCAAACCAACATTTAAAACATTGTTTCTAGAGGACAGTATATTTCCAGTTCCAAACAAATGATTTGCAGATAAAGTTTTGGATACAATCCATTCATAAGTTACGGAATTTTTATGTTTCCATTCATTCAAGTAAGACTAACCTTTCACTGTTTTAGACACTGCTTTTTAAGTGTCTTGGCTTCTAATCTTTACTCAGAAGACTGTACCTGACTCTTTCAACAGATTATGTATTTGCTGTATTTGGGATCATTGGCTGTCTTAAGAGTAAAGTATCTATTCCTAGAAAATTCAGTATGACAGCACCTTAGTATCTTTCTTATCAAGTACTCTTAGATGCTTGTTACTCATAGGGAAATCAGAAGGAGTTTATAAGATGCTGACAATGAACTTAAACAGTTTCCTGAGTCAGAAAAAAACCCCAAAAAACATGGATCTTATTTTTACAATAGAGAAACATTCCTGTGAGGCTTCCCTGGGAAAATTCCTCTTCTTACGAAATGTGTGAGCCACTCTCAGCCCCTTTCTCTCTCTAAAACTTTAAAAATTCTGGAAGTTATTATTCTTCAGACCAAAGTATGAGGCTGAGTTTTATATTGTAAATGTTAGCCAACTGAGACAGATGTTTTGTTTGGGGTGCTAAAAGCACAAATATTTTTTTAGTTGCTTGTTTTAGTTGTTTCTCCATAAAACATGAGTAAAAGTAAAATCTCTGCTTTCAACAACTTTGGCAAAACAAACATTTGATATGGGGCCCTTTTGAGTTCACCAATATTTTTACAAATATTTGTAAAGTCCTGCAGCCTCTCTTTGGTTCAGTAGGGTCCTCTGGGGACTTTAATACTTGTCTAGTGGGAACATCTGCAGAAATTTTGTCATTATTATAACCTCCTAATTTCATATACATCCACATATATACTGAATTCTCTAATGTATGCACAGCTCTCGATATATGTACATATATACATATATATATATATTTACATGGACAATGTATATCTATATATGTATTTGTGTTTATTTATTACCAAATACTTGCCAGCACCAATGTTGTCAAAAACTTTTCTTTATCTTTACTCTGGTCTTTTGGCTTCACATGTATACAGATTAAAAAATTAGGGAACCAGCTTTCCATTTATTTATGAATAACTTGAATTTGTGACACTGTTACTGCAATTTCCTAATGGTAAATTAGATAATTAAGTGGCATTAATTCTTTCAAGTACTTATCATTGCCACATGCCCCAACTACTACCTACTTCAGTTTTGTACTCAACTACTACCAGCTTTGTTTAGTAACCAGCTTTTGTTACTACATATCTTAACTCTTTTAGGTCAGTAAGATATTATAGCATTAACTATACTTATAATAAAATAAGCAAGAAGTATTGAAAGAATTTAGCAAGAACTCAGCTTATTCTTCCAGACTGATTTAAATTCTAGGGTTGAATCTGCCTCAACACTTACTAAAAAATAGGTGTGATAATTTTGGTGTCATCCTTTGTATATCATTTGTGATTTTTCCCCCATTATAAATGGAGAAATTTAGCAAGCATATGTAAAGTTCCAGGGATAGGGAACCTGTGGTCCTTTGACTGAATCCAAAATCCTTTCACAGGGGATTTGTCCTGTGAGGTTTAGATTGTGTCAAAGGGATACACTTGAGGACCCTAGAGGGCCACATGTGGCTCTTGCTCAAAGACCAGATATGTGATGTTTTGTTTCAGTCATTTTACTGTATTATGGCACCATTTTTGCTTATATATGTGAACTAATATCTCCAAACATATATCTGTATTCATGTGTATATTTCAAAGGATATTGCAGATTACAACCTGTTTATACACTAGTGTATAATCCTGGTGCATTGTTTTTGAGAGAGAGAGAATTTGATGGTCAATATTGCTACTAAGTCTTTTAATTGTTAATGGACTTTAATCTTTGATTTAATTTAATGGACTTTAATTTCTAATAGATACATAGGCAGGTAGGTCAAGTATCCCCTGTGCTAGAAATTTCTGACTTGGAGAAGGAGCAAGTAGGGGGAGTATGAGGAAGTTCTTGCTGGGGTTATAAAAGACCTAAGGCACATATGCCTACAAGCATAAGCTAAGAGCCAAGTCCTAACCCTCTGACTCAGCCCATTAATAAGAGAAAGAGGAAAGAATGGTTTCACTTCTTTTCCACAGAAGTCTTTGGTTATATATCTCACTTCTGTGATATCTTTACATGCCTGCCCATGATATATGTATATGTGAGTGTGTACATATATATACCTATATATCTTAACTGGATTCACATGAAAATAGTGGAAAATGACAGAAACATAATGTGAGATTTGCCTCAGATCCTATCTCCTCTAGGATTTTCATTTGTAAGAGTGACCATCTAATCCCATCCATTTCTAAAAGCAATCTCTTTCTACATTATTCCTGATGGACAATTCCCCAACCTTGTTTGGAAGATTTCAGATGAAGGCATAGCCAGCCCATATTGGGGCAGCCCACTTTACTTTCAGACTCCTAATTATTGAGAAGTATTTCCTTACATTGATCTTATATTTGTATCTTTACAACTTACATCCATTACTTTTAGTCCGACTCTCCAGGTCCAAACAGGATGAGTTAATTTTCCTTGTTAACAATCTTTCAGATACTTGAAGACATCTGTGGTGTTTCTCTTAAGTCCTGTTTTCCCAAGGCTATACATTTCCATTTCCTTTGATTCATCTTCGTTGCATGATTTTGAGGCCTGTCAGCATTCTGGTTTCTTGTCTTTTCTAAACTTTGGTGTCCAGAATTGAAATAGACTCATCACATTGTTTTCTGATCAGCTTAAAATACAATTAAATCTAGCTTTTTCTTACTCCCCTTCACATATCCTAAGGTCACATTAGCTTTCTTAGTTGCCCTATGAACATTATGGATTCAATATTATCATTTTAGTACACTAACTAAAACCACTGTTTTTTTAGAAAAATTGATGTCTCAACAGAAGTGTGTTGATGAATGCTTACCAGCCAGCTCTTATTAACATTCTCCTTCATCACTTTCTGAAGCCTAGCCAATCAAAAAAACAAATCAAAACCTGATTTGTAGGATCTGTCCGTTCCCAAGTTATAAATGCTCATATTAAGATTTTTACAGTTGGCTCTTTCTAGCTAGTTCAGACTATCTCCAGCATTCCCTTGTGTTTAACCTTTCTGCCTCACACTATAATTGTAAAGCTTATTGTTGGAACCTGTTTAATTTTTTACATTCTTCCCTATCACATTTTATCTTACTAGTTTGAGCCCAGGGTCCCAGCCTATCAAGTACTTCTTTGGATCCCAGCTCAGACACTTACTGTGTTAAATACCATTCTGAGGTCTGTATTGTTTGCAGTCCTGGATACTATATTCCAAGCAGACGATGGAAGACACCTATAAGGTGTGATGCTCTACCCAAGAAACCAATCTGATTGGTCCTTTGTCCTCCCTTGTATTTAGTAAGAAAGGTTCTTAGCCACCTAAGAGAAATTTCAGAATATAAACTGAGGAATATGAGCAAGTCACTAACAGATTACAGGATTGAAAAATCTCTTTTCCTAAAGTGAATTCTCCATGTGTGTTCACAGCACGTGTCTCTCCCAATGACAAACTAAATGACAGCTTGAAAGATTTAGAATGGTCATTCAGGCAACAAACATTTATTAAGTCCTTACCATGGACCAGGAACTTTGTTAAGTTCTGGGAACATAAATACAAGCAAAAAGAATGATATTTTTTGGGATAATATTTGTAAAATACTTAATAGTGCACATGGCACCTAGTAAGTACAGGCACAATGCTCAGTTGTTGTTCCCCACCATCATCCAAGAGTTGACATTCCAATGAGGAAAAAGGAAGCTTAAGGGGCAGGAATGGAAAAGGTACCTGATCCAGGGGGATAATGGAGAAATCTGGAAGGGTGAAGCCTGGTGGGAGTGAAGAAATGACTGGCCTGGGCATCTTTCATAAAGTGGAGATTCTGGGAGGAGCCATCCAGTCAGGAGGAAGGACCCCAGGAGTGGAATGTACTCCATAAGTATAAATTCTAGGGCTAAAGGGATCATCCTGGTGGAAGAGGTTTGCAGAGCATGATAGAGAAGTCCAAAGAAGCAAAGCCTGGAAAGAAATGAAGATTAGAGGGGAAAAATCCCCAATTTAAAAATTGTCCCATTTTGGAGTAAGTTAACCAAAATATTCAGAAATATCAATTTAACCAGTATTTATTTTAAAACCTAGTCTGTGCATTTTCTATAATATCTGAAATCATAAGTCACACAACATGTTTTGTGTTCCTTCCTAGAGGAAGATTTTTTTGGATCATGGAAATTTTTGAAGACTTATCTACAGTGCCTTGCACAGTGAGATGCTTAATAATTATGTTTAACATCCAGTGGCACAGGTCAACTTCATGTAAAATGTCTTCTGACTGTAGGGACAGGGAAGGGGACTAGATCCTTTCAGTTTTACTGATGTAGAGAAGCACCATTTCAGGTGAACACATTCTCTGCCTTTCTACATCTGTTGTTTTGGGGTTTTTTTACTCAGTATCTATAAACAAACAAAAAAGATTTCTAAATTTTACTGATGAAACGGCCTCAGAATATGCATTTCTATCTGACTCATTCAGAATGTTTGCCCTCTAGAACCTCCTCACCTTGAGAATGCTGGGAAAATGCTGAATGAGACAGTCGTGGTTAACAGTCCAGTTCAGCTTGAATGTAAAGCATCCGGAAATCCTTTGCCTGGTATGTTTATTGCCTTTGTTACATTGTATCTTATCATATTTTGAGTGATCCTAGGGATTATAAAACTGTGCATGAAAAATAACTTCTTTCCAAACAATAAAAACAAAGTTACTAAGATTTTTAGAGAGTCAAGCCTGAGTATAAAGAGTGTCAAAAAGTAAAATTTTGGTATTCACAGTGCTGTTGTTAATTTCATAGGATTCTGTAATTTCTTTTAAAAGACATTAGTTTGAATCACTCAATTGCGATACATCTGTTTATTGCATATAAGCTACACCATTATTAATAATAAGAAGAATGTGAGACACACTTTGAAAAACCCTTTACACATTTGATCCTGGGTAATAGTATTATTCCCATTTTACAGATGCAGAAACAGGTTAAGACAGGCTCATGACTGTACAGTTAATAAATAGGAGGGGCAGGATTTTAAACAGTATCTTTTTTGACTGAAAGTCAAATAGTTTTCTCCACTATACCACATTGCCCCTCCAAGTCATTTGACATTTACTTCTCTTATAGAGAATACACAACTGAGGTGTTTAGATGCATGATGGATAGATCACTGAGTCTGGGTTCAGAAAGACCTGAGTTTAAAATCTATCCTCAGACAGTAGCAGAGTGATCCTGGACAAATCATTTAACCTTTGTTTTTACCTCAACTGTAAAATATTATGTGCCAATATCTGGCATACAATATGCATAATATAAATGCTTATTACTTCCCCTGTCTTTACAAAGTAGCACCACACAAATACTATATAGATTATCATGCTAAATTGCTGTCATTGATAAAAGTTTTTGTTTTCAACATCTGCTTTGTCTCACTAGTTGGCAATCTATATCAGTCATTTATGGAGGTAAGAAATTAATGAGCCTTGACATTATGTAATATAGGATCCAGGCCAATCTCTTTCAATGGAAGGTTCAATTAAAAAAAAGAAATAGTATAAAGTAAATATGTTTTCTATCTAATAAATAATTATCTTTAGGCTCAGAGAATGACAGGTAACATTTTGCCTCCATAAGAAACCATCAGTGTTCCACTAAATTATTTGTGATGTTGAGAGAAAGAAAAGCCTCTCACATTCTGGGGGTAACCGTCTTCTGGTGAACTTTGGTGATAATGTGAGCAGTAGTCACGCAGGATGGGAAGGGTTATAATCTGCACGGTGGGGGGGACCTCATATTGGTGAGGTCAATTTTTTTATTTATTTGTCTTGAGCGGGGAGGCAAGGGTTAAGTGACTTATTCAGCTGGTAAGTGACAAACGTCAGAGGTGGATTTGAACTTATGTCTTCCTGACTACAGGGCTGCTGCACTATTCACTATTATTCACTCTGTTCACTCAGCTGCCCCCACCTAAGAGGTTATTAAGACTGGAGCTGGTTGGGGAATCAGCATGAGCTTGGGACCAGGTGACTTCCTGGATGGCAGCTGTGTTGCAGCTCTGTGAATGAGGCTGTTCCAAAGGGATTGTTTTTCACACTCACTTTTCTTCCGCCATATTCCTCTTTCAGCTATTACATGGTATAAAGATAATCATCCACTTTCAAGCTCTGCTGGTATCACTTTCTTGAAAAGGGGACAGATCATTGAGATTGATAGTGCCCAGATAGCTGATACTGGCATTTACAAATGTGTAGCCATCAATATGGCAGGAACTGCTGAATTATTTTACAGCCTACAGGTTTATGGTAAGTATCACCTATCCTAAGTTAATCTGGGCAGGGGGCAAGAAATAGTTTATTAAAAGCCATTCAGGGGGAATAAGTATCTTGAACTTTTTATTTAAATATTTATTATGTTAATTTAGGGACCAAAGCATTTGAAATATACTGACATTTGTTATTCTTTGGAATGTGTTAATATCTGCTTGGCCTTTGAACATATTTAAATGGTTTTTCTAAGAAGACATAGAAATCTTACTGGCCAGTTATAATAATTATGTTTATTAATAAATATTCCTTGCAACTACAAATGTTTTGGTCATGGTACAGCAGAGGAGTACAGACACTTTTCTAGGAGCAAAGAGGTCAGAATTCTAAGCCCAGCCCTGTCAATGTCTAGCTTCATGACCCTACAAAAATCCACACCTGTCTCCATTTCCTCAAACTAAAAATGTGGGCAATAATGATTTCCTTGTATATCTTAGAGTAACTGTGAGGCTAAAATGAAAAATATAAATGAAAATCTTTGAAACAGCTAAAAAGAACTATTGTAGAAATATATAGCACTGTTTCCATTGTTACACCTCCTTTGTCTTTATCTTCGAATTAAATCATTTTTAACATTAATGGGCCTTATCATAATTCTTTTCTCTTTTAGTCCCCCCATCAATTTCTGGCAGCAATGACATGATGTCAGTGGTTGTTAATAACCTGGTAAGATTAGAATGTGAAGCCAGAGGCATTCCTGCACCAAGCTTGACCTGGCTAAAAGATGGTAGCCCTGTGTCCAGCTTCTCTGATGGAATTCAGGTACTTCCTGCCACTATTCTGAAGAACTTAACTATTGCTAAGAGACAAGAAATAAAATTAGGAGAATATAAGTCACTAGAAAAATCTAAAAAAAAGGATGATAGTTGCATAGAAAGCTGTCATTGGAGTCAAGTAACCCAAGTTTGAGTTCTGCCATTTTTAGATGATCCATTTTTAGCTGTGTAGCTATGAGCTGGGATGCTGCAGTGGATAGAGCTCCAGGCCTGGAGTAAGGAAGACTCATCTTCCTGAGTTCAAATACAGCCTCAGACACTTACTAGCTATGTGACTTTGGGCAAGTCACCTTGCCCTGTTTACCTTGGTTTTCTCATCTGTAAAATGACTTGGAGAAGGAAATGGCAAATCACTCCAGTATCTCTGTTGAGAAAATCCCAAATGGGGTCACAAAGAGTGGAATACTACTGAAAATGACTAAATAACAACAAAATAAATACAAATTTATTCTGAGGATGTAGCCTCATCTGCTCTGTTCAGATTATTTTTAAATATTGGGTGTGGTTCTGGCTGGTTGCCACATTTTAAAGGAAAGCATTGACTAATTAAATGAGGAGGGCAATCAAAAAAAAAAAACCAGAACAATGCCATGTGAGTCAATCTTTCACTTTTCAGAATTTTTTTCCCATTGCTTTTTTTTTGTTGGTCAGATTCTGTGTTGCCATTTAAAGGGTAAAATAACTACCTTTTACTATATATTTCTCTGGATTAACTCTTCCTTTTAGATGTTTAATCATAAATAGATAAGTGGCAAATAATTTGACTTAACAGTCAAAGGTCTCTGATTTGGAAAATAGAATGGGACTGCTTTGGAAGATAGTGGGCTCTGATTTAAGGAGATCTTTAAGAATTGACCAGATGACCATTTGTCCTTTATGTTATAAGGGGATTTTTAGTCAGGCACAAGTGGAGATTAGATGGTCTTTGGAGCCCCTTTCAAGATTCTGCAAAAAAATCTATGAGGTGGTATGAGAGCTTGGACCTAAAGGGCAAGTTTCATGCTGATTCAGTAAATGAATAAAAAAGAGTAAAAAATGAGAAAAACCACTTGAATCAAATCAAAATAAAAATTCACTTTTGTATTTTTAATCAAGTAAACTAGGTTCTTTCCTAACCTCTTTTTTTCCTCTCCTTTCAATACATCTTGCTTTCTTTAATCCTTCCTTTTTCATAATGAGGCTTCATAGAAAGTACATGTTGACTAGTGAGATAAAAGAGTCAGAAGTGTCATTTATTAATATGCCTATTTTAAAGTTTAATTTAACAGAATTTATTAGTAACAATTGGAAAAGGGAATAATTGAGTTTTTCTTATTGTGGTTTCATCTTTTTTCCTCTCGTATAAAACTAAATGATCATCTATTTTGTTGCCTGCAATATCCCCTTCCACTCACACACAGTTATTTTTCTATAAAAATGGCAGTCCTGGGCTAGCAGTTGCTACCATATTCAATATGAAGAAATTGTTTAAGTATGTATTATCATAGTTTAATCCTTGTTATTTATCCTGTATATCTGTGCTACCATGGACAGTGGCTTCACATTCTGGCAAACTAGAAATCACTATAAATTAAGATGACACTAATGGACAAAATTCATTGGTGGTACTATCTCCTTAGTAGAATGAGCATTAAAATAGGAGTTGGGATATCTGGGGATGAGTTACCGACTCTATCCACTAAGACCTTGTGATTTGGGGCAACTCAATCCACCTCTTTTTCAGGATTTTAGTTTCCTCATAAAATAAATGTTTCCTTATAAAATAAATGTGTCTAACTAGGTGACATTAGGTACTTCCTCAGGTCCCTTCTAACTCAAATGTTCCATGAATCTTGGAAGGATGCAAGTTCCTATGTTACCAAAAAAAAAATTCTTCCTTTGTATCACAATTTTGGGCAATTAGGAGGTACAGCATTTAACTCAGGTTAAAGACCTGAGTTCAGATTCTGCCTTAGACACTAGCTCTTTGATCCTAGGCAAGTCCCTTAAGTGCCTGCCTCAGTTTTCTTCATCTGCAAAATGAGGATAGTAACAAAACCTACCTCCCAGGGTTGTCCTGATCATTCAATAAAATGTTTGTAAAGCTCTTTGCAAACGTTAAAGACCTATGTAAATGCTCTAGCTGTTATTATCATCACTTGCTGAAATAAATGAGAGAATATTTCTAAAATGTGATTTCTTGTTTTTTCTTTTACAGGTCCTTTTTGGTGGTAGAGTCCTAGCGCTGACTAGTGCACAGATCAGTGATACAGGAAAATACACCTGTGTGGCAGTAAATGCTGCTGGGGAGAAACAAAGGGATATTGACCTCAGAGTGTATGGTAAGGAACGTCAGTTATCTGGCCTGTTATGAATATGTATCAATAAGATCATAAAGGGAAAAAGAAGCGTTGATAATAGTCATGAAAAGTAGCAATGATATTTAATGTAACCAACTCAAAATAAAAGTCGGTACCAAGCTGCTAGGTTTCTTTTTTCAAATAAATTTTACCTTTTATATTTTATAAACTCTTGGAACCAAGATGACACCTACCCAAGATACATAAGGTTGATGTTTACAGAGCAATATTTGAAGAATAAGAACATTTGCGGCAATTCTACTCATTTGTAGCAATCTTCCACCGAAGCAACCTCTTCCAGCCATTCCACTCAAAGGCATATTGTCTGTTTTTACTTAATTCTACATTTGGAACAATCAACAAGGAGTTCTAACTATTGTTAAGATACTTTTATCAAATATTAAAATACACATGTACAAAATTCATATTTTTATGGTTATTATGACCTGTCCCATAGGGATAAAGCAAAGATGCCTCTGATTCTGTTAGACCTTCTGAGAATATAATCCATTATAGTGAAGCTGGGACCTTTCGATCTCCATTTAAACCTCATAGCTGGTATTAGCCCATATTTTAGCATACTCAAAGCATATCATACTTGTCTAACTGCTTCATGCTTCCTTTGAGACACATTCCTTTGTAAATGTAGAATTAAAAACTAAATTTAAGATGATATTTTTTTATCTGGAAACATTTTTATTTCATTAGTCAGTCCATCAGTGAGCTTTTTATTAAGTACTTACTGTGTGCTGGATACTATGCCTGGATACTGGAGGTACAAAGAATGACAAAATACAGGGACTCACATTCTAACAAACTGTGTACAAACAATTGTGTACAAACAAGGTATAGACAGGGTAAATTAGAGATAGCTGGCAGAGGGAAAGGAAGGCATTAGGGTGCAGGGAGGGAAGCAGGGGAGAGATTGGGAAAGGCTCTCTGCAGCAAGTTGGATTTTAGCCAGCATTTGGATGAAGCCAAGGAAGTCAACAAACAGAAACAAGGAAGGAGAGAATTCCAGACATAGAGATGTCAGCAAAAATTCCCAGAGTTTAGAGATGGACTGTTTTGTGTTAAGGAAAATCAGGAAAACCGGTGTCACTGGATTGCAGCATACCATGGTGAAGGGGGGAAATAAGGTACAAAAAGACTGGGATAATAGTAGGGCACCAGATTATGAAGGCTTTGGATACCATGAAGAAGATTCTACATCTGATCTTGGAGGTGATGGAGAGCCAGTGGAGTTTATTGAATAGGGATGTGACCTGATTAAATCTGGGCTTTAAGATCAGTCTGACAGCTGATGAGAGGATCGATTGGAGTGGGAGGCTCTTGAGGCAGGATTTTGAAATAGTGCAGGCACTGAAATGATGAGGACATGCAAGAATTTGGATTGCTGTTTCTTCTGCTTCTAGCTCTCCTCCTCTTCCCACTCTCCCTCTTCCCTCTCTACCCCCCCCCCTCCTCTTTCTTCCCCTAAAACTGATGCCCTATCAACGTATACAAGTGATCGTGGGCTTTTCCTTGCAAGAGGACAAATTTCGTTAGGTTCTTTCAGTGTGGAAGTACTTTGCGTACAAACCTGGCAACCAGTGAGGACCAGCCTAGCAGAATTTAGGGAGCCTTAGAGTTTCATAGTTCTAAAAATACCTCAGAGGCCATCTAATTTAACCCCCTTATTTTACAAATGAGGACACTCAGTCCCACAGAGGTTGACTGACCTGTCCAAAACCACACATAGTAGGTTCACATACAAGATTTGAACTGAGCTCTGCTAATTTATTACTAGTTTGGCTTCAGGATAATGTACTTTTCAGTCAAAGCAACTTTCAAAGACCAACAAAAAATGTAGTGATGTTGCAATTGTATCCAGAGAGGGAATAACCATTCCAATGAAACCACCAGTCCTTGAAGTATTAATGAAATAGTAGGATGAATAGCCAAATCCTTTATTTCAACCTAAGGTATAATTAAGCTTTGGAGGGAAGTCATCTGCAGATTCTCCCTAAGGGTAGAAGAATTCAGTTTTGCCTAGAATAGTACCAATCCAATGTAAGAATCTTTCCCTTTGTAGCTTTGCATCTTTGGTGTGTATGTTGTCTCACCTTGAGGACCTAAAATAGGAAAGTTGAGACCAATTGTAGATTTCCATTGTACATTTTACTTTAAAGAACTCAGAGAGTTTCCCAGGAATCACAAATTAAGATCTCGGTATAACTCTGTGGTTCTGACTCTTAGCAATTACATATTTCAAGTATAATACATAGAATGAAAAACTACCCTACTGTGAAGCCTTCCTCAAGAAACATAACCAGGAAGTGAAACTGAAATAGGAATAACATAGAAAGAAGCTAAGGAACTGAAAGGTCAGGACTTTCTTTTCCCCAGACTAAACAGAAAGTTGGGAGCAAGAGACAAGAGAGATAAAATAAATATATTTATTTGGGTAGTGTATATCCTTCTAAGTAATTAGATTCATTTTAATTTATGTTCTCCAAGAAACAAATACTCTATTGTTTTTGCAGTTTGCTTCTCAGTTTTAAAAAGCTAGTTTGTTTTTCAATTTGGTTCAGCTCACTTAACTACAGAAAAAAGTGACTGGAGGATAAAATATTTTGAAATAAATTCGTATTCTGCTTTTCTTGGTTGTTTCCAACTCTCAGTTCTATAAATATCCATAAAGAATACAGACTCTTTTGTGACTACTACAAAGAAACAAAGATAAACATATTTTTATACTAGAACTGTTCTTCTTATCCACAGAGACCAGACTTTCCTTTAAATTATTTCCAAACTGTGAAATCAGCTGTTCTGCTTAGTGCTTTCAGTGCTAAGAAAAATAGAAGGAAATATAATGGAAGTATATATTTGCATTACAACTTATATAGTGGCACTGGCTGTACTTGTAGTAATACTATGAATGCAATTTTAATGTACCACAAGCTTATTGGTTATCTTTTATCTATGACAGAACTGTAGCATTTCTCAAACACAATTCCAGTGTTTCCTGTCTATCCCTTTTCCCTCTCCCTCCAAAAGATAACTTGAAACATAATCTTATACCAGATGTGTGTGTTAAATTTCATTTAAAAAAGGACAGAAAGCCTCACAAATCAATGCAAAATGTCTTTACTCAAGTACCCAAAAGGGTCCGCTTAAGTCATTGTGCAGTGTACATTTTCCAAGAGCAGAAATACCTCTGGAAAAGCTGATACCCAGAATCCATTATACATTAGTGACACATTGAAAAGGAAGGCAGAGGGGGTTATGTTGGTGTGAGGATTGCTAATGTTGATTCATGTTTAAATTTTGCCCTTCCTCTGAATGGTAACTTCTACAGGCAAAAAAATGATAATATTTGAATAACTGCAACCATACCATGACCTACAGATCATCTCCCATTACAACAAATATTATTACAACAACAAAATTTCTATGTAGCAAAAATATTTCCAAACTCTGGACAATGTCCTACTTATTGGAACAATATTTGATGCGAATAAAATTCCATTTTAAACAAAGAACTTAGAAAGGATTAAGCTAGATACTCTCTAAAGTCCTTTATAACCCTAAAGCTTAATAATATAATTGTTGTACTTTGTAAGCTGTACATTTCAAAGATGAATTTATTTGTTTCACTAATGAATGGATTTTCTTCTCCTCTCTTTTTAACATATTTATTATAATCTCCATTGCTAAAATCTAAATCTTTGATAACGGGTCATTTGTATTACAGACTATAACTTTGAGACATGCTAGCATTAATTACCCTTCTTTCTGGAAGTTTTAAAGATGAGCCCTTGGTAGAGACTATCTGTTCAAAATGAACAAATTTTAATCTGCGACTTAGCTATGCTGGATCATAAGCCAACTTTCTTAAGACAAGGCAGTGTGCCAGACTGCCTGCAGAAAAACTATTTATGATAACCAACAAAATACTTCATTGTACCTCATGATGATGAGTGAAGATTAAACATGCACTGGCCTCTTCCTTTCTGAGAAAAATCTCTTTTCGTCTTTTATTTAGTTCCACCAAATATTATGGGAGAAGAGCAGAATGTCTCCGTCTTCATTAACCAAGCTGTGGAACTCCACTGTCAGGGCAATGCTATTCCCCCACCCATTTTGACTTGGTTAAAAGATGGTCGACCCCTGCTAAAGAAATCAGGCCTCAGTATCTCCGAAAATGGAAGTGTTTTGAAGGTACAATTCATATATTTACTCTTGTCTTATGCTTTTTCCAAGTTTGTAATTCAATAGTAGCTGCTATTAAAATTTACTGAATTTTATCAAAATGCTATTATTTTCTCTGACAAAAGTCCAAATGTCACTTCAGGAAGAATATAAGATTCTTACATTTCATATTTAAATAAATGTAAGTGTTAAATCATATATCTCTATTTTTAAACTGTAACACTTTTTAATATTTACTTTCAAATCTTTGTCACCAGAGACATATAGTTTCATCTTCAGTCAGACAACAAATATTCGTTAAGCACATACTTTGGAAAATACTGTGCAAAATTATTTTAGATTCTTTAGCATAACAAAGACTTGATTTCTGCTTTCAAAGAGATGACAATCTTATTAAATAGCTTTATTTTGTCATTTGTGAAAATGTGCTCTCAAATAAAACTACAAAGGCCAACAAAGCTCTCAAATAAAAGTACAAAGGTTTTTTGACATCAAATTCAAAACATTCAGAATTAGAAAATAAACTTATAGCTATCGAAATAAATTTTTTTGAAAAAATTATTTGTATTAAAATTTTTATTAAATTTTATTTCATTAAATATTTTATTTATATTTTAATATATAATATATATTATAAAATTATGATTTTCATAATTAAAATATATTTAAAATTAAAATATATAAAAAATTTAAAAATATAAAAAAATTCATTGTTTTGTAAATGAATAAAATTAAGATACCAAGTTTTTTTTTTAAATCAAATCAGTGAAATTTGTTATAAGACTGTATAGTTCCATGTTTTACTTTAAGGACACAATTGGCGAGTGAGAAAGAACAACATATACACTGGTTCTTTATTTCTCTATATGCATGCATAAATTTTTGTATTTTTAAAATACATTTTAACTATTGTATATATGTATATGTATGTGTGTATGTATGTATGTATATTGCTTCTTTCACTGAAGCATGGATGTAAACATGCTGAAAGCTATGCCAGTAGATTACAAGCAAATTCTGGTAGATTCTACCAAGTTATAAGGTCATCAGGTATGACTGTGGTGACCAAATGCGTCTGCAATTCAAGGACAAAATGATGAATTCTTTGGTCCTGGTAGCCCATAAAGCAAAGGAAACTAGAAAATGGCCCATCCTGTGCAATACACTTTCACATCTGAAATGAAGATATTGGAATATCAGAAATGGATCACAGAACACTAAGAATCACAATTTTTTTTTACCTATAAATATTAATTTAACTGTTAATATCCTATACCATCTTTGTCTAGCAACCAACAGGTTGTTATTCAATGAGAGGAACTGAACCACATTTATATTACCACTCTAAAGAAAACCAAAAACCATAAAGAAGTTAGGTATATGAACTGAACAAGATGTGGTATATGATTGCAGTGAGCTCAGTGATCTTAGAAAAACATGGAAAGACTTGTATAGAATAATGAAGACCAAAAGGAACAGAGTCAGGAGAACATTGTATAAAGTAACAGCAATATTGTTTGAAGAACAGCTTTGAGCAAATAAGTCATTTTGACTATTATAGAGGACATATGAAGAAAGACATTATCTTCATCCAGAGAAAGAACTGATAAATAGAAGTATGTATAGACTAGTTTTATACACACACACACACACACATACGTGTCTAATGGTAGTCATCTCTGGGGCAGGAGAATGAGGGGAAAAAAGAGAAAAAAGAAATTTATATGTTAACTTTATATAGTTAAAGAGAATAGAAAGCTGTACATAATAGATTTACAGTTTTTTGTACAATCATCTTTTTTTATAATACTTGTTACAGAAGGGCTTCTTTTAGTCCATAAAGCAAAAATAAATAAGATTTTGAAAAAAAAGCTAGGGTTCAAAGGAAAGAAAGTTCAGACATTTAGAGAGGAGGTAAGAAACACAATTTAATGGGATATTTGGTCATTTCATCTAAATAATTTCACAATTAATTTATAATTTAAAAGTTCATAATAAAAATCAGGGAAATCAGGAAAATATATGACAACTACAGAAATATAAATGGAAAGATCAAGAATAAAAATTGAAACTGAACTCTAGTTATAATGACCCTGAAAAAAAAGAGATGAGAAAATCCCCTTCCTCCTTTGCAGAGGTGAGAAATGCTGGTTGAACTCTGGCTGGTTTTTGCTGAACTGCTTTGTTTTTCTCTTTTTAATTTCTTGGAACCATTTTGGGTCTCTGGATGTAGCAGTAATGAAGGTGATGTAAAAACAAAAGATTTTCAATAAAGTTTAAACTAAAAAGAAAATAGTCGCAACTTAAGTACCATTATCTGTTGTAGAGAATAAAGAAGATCCTTTACGTTTTCCTTTGCTTTCTTTTTGAAACTCATCCTATTCAGAGCTTTATCACTCCTCAAACTATTGTGATAAAACTTTTGCACATTTTTCTAGTAATCCTCTATTACTTTTGCCTTGATTTTTTTTAAATCTAAATTCCTCCAGATGTGGTGGTGCATGCCAGTAATTCCGGCTACCAGGAAAGCTGAGATTGGTAGATCTCTTTGAGTTCAGAGGTTATAAGCTGTAGTGGGCAATGCCAGTCATGTGTATATTCAAGTTCAGCATTAATATATGTTTATCCTCCAGGAACAGAGGGACATGACATTGCCTAAAGAAGGGCAAAACAGTACAGGTTAGAAAGAGAGGAGCTCAAAGCCTCCATGTCCATCAGTAGTGGCATTAGGCTAGTGAGTACTCCCTGTATTTCTAGCCTCGGTGAAATAAGAAGACTCATCTTTAAAAAAAATAAATCTAAATTTGTTGTTGAGTTCCCTATGAATGTACAGTAATCTTTTCAAATCCCTCATATTTTTACTCCTTATAAGACTTTTTTTCCTTTGTATATACAGGATTTCATTCTTGAAAGTTTCCTCACCCACTTGGCCTTTCTTCCCTGTAGAATTATAGTCCATAGGATTGTTTGTGTTTTCCCTGAGTGCTTTGAATCAGCTCCCAAAGTCTAGGCTATATATGTCACATTATGCCTGACTTTCCTTTGCCTTTTCTATTCCAAACTCCGGAGGGAGAGGTAATTTTTTTTCAAAGTTCCCATTATTTCCACACCAGCAGTCATTTCCTTGGTGTACTCCAAGGCTCTTTCTTGGGCCCTCTTTCCACCCTATTTCACTCAGTGACCTCATCATCTCCCATGGAGATAATGTCATTTTGAGTACGACTCAATTCCTCTTCTTTTTGTCAACTTGTTGATTGCTCGATAAAGATTTCCCATTCAGAGCATCAACAATTTATAGGTCTAAAAACTCTGATTCTTAGGGCTTTCCATTCCATTTCTGATTACAGTAAATTACAAGGATGTCTCCCAGATCTCTATAAACAGTCTTTCTCCTGAACTTCAGTACCATGTCACCAACTACTATTGTACATTTCAAACTGGACGTTTCAAATTCAGTATGTCCAAAGCAGAACACATTATCTTTTCCCCCAAAACCCACTCTTGCCTTAAACTTTCCCATTTCTGTTGAAGGCTCCATCATTGTTTTAGATACCCTGTTCAAAAAAACCTCAAAATAATTTTTCTACTTCTCACTCCTCCTCACTGCATAGATCAAATCAGTTTACAGCATATTAGTGGTTCTACCTCCACAGTATCTTTTGCATCCCTCTCCTCTCTATGACATGGTTATCACCTTAGTGGTAACCTCAGCCCCTCTCCCCTGAAATATATGAAAACCCTTCTAACTGCCTCTGTCTCCCTTCTCCAATCCATGTTCCACATAGCTGCCAAAGTGATATTCCTAAAGCACAAGTCTAACCATTTCATTTGCATGCCCAATAAACTCTAGTGACTCCCTGATACCTCAGTGATCAAATATTAATTCATTGATTTGGCATTTCATTCCCTTTGAAACCTAACCCCAATCTACTTTTCCAGCTATATGATACATGACTAACTTTGCACACTATTTGGTCCAGCCAAGCTTATTTTTGAGTGTTCCTCACATACAACTTCATTTCCAGTTTCTATGCATGCTGACTCCTATGCCTGGAACATCCTCTTACCTCGCGGAACTCCTAGTATTTTTCAAATCGCAACTCAAATACCATTTTCTATAAATAGACTTTCCTATTTTTCCCAGTTTTTAATGTGCTTCCCCTTTCATTTATTTCCTACGTATTTGTTTGTACATAATTGGAGTACATGTTGTCTCTTTGAATGTAATCTTTTTGATTACAGAAACTGTTTCATTTTTATTTTTTTCTCTCTGATACCTTTCAAAGTACCTAACATATATTATGAACTTTATAAATGGTGTTTGATTGATTATTATTGAGAATCAGAATGTAGTTTACTTTGGCTGATTTCTCTATCCTTTGAAGAATGAAATTGTTAGTAAGAAAATTCAGGAATTTATTGGCTCTTCTGTTTTTGGATATTGCTCTAATAGATGCCTGGATAAGTGAAGTCCCCCATCACTTTTATATCATGGCAGGATTTTGATCTGTTTCTCCAATTCCTTTCTTCTGTCCAGGCAGTCTGTCATATAGCCCAATTACAAAGTTATTTTTGTTTCTCCCTCAATTGAGCTTCACCCAAATGCTTTCCATTTTTTCCTTGTTCTAATTTTTGGCTTTTTTCAGATGAGTATTCATTAAGATAGTTAAACAAGTATATTTTTAACTAATCTTGTATATTTATGCCCCAGTTGCTAATTATTCTGTAAGACCTTTAGAGCCAACATCGCCTCTTAAAAACTTGACAGATCTATCTTATTTCTATTTGTCTCAGCAAATTTACATCCACATCCTAAATCCTTTCCTTTTTTCCCACTGATCTTTTGTTTCACTAAATAGTTTTACTTACCTCTTCTAATTTTACCTTGCCTTCTTAACCATCATCTTTTCCTTGATTCCTCCCTCTATATCCAATCACTTTAAAATTATTTTTCTTCTTTTAAAGCGTCTTCTTCCAGATTTAGCCCTCATTTAGATTGAGATAGCTTTCTTTAGCTTATCCTCAAGTTCTTCTAAATTCTCCTCCTCTAAATTTGATTTGTAGCATTTCAAAGTACAATCTCACCTCCCTTACTTTCCCAATCACCATTAGTTTTTTGAATTTTACTGGAAATAGTACATATTAGTTATATGAAATAACTAAGTGTAATTTAGAAAAACTTTTTGGATCTTCTGGTAGTATCAGGATCCATTACTATATATTACATATAAATCAATTTTAACATGTACTTTAGGAAAAAGAGATATCTGATATTTTTGGAGTATGTAACAAACCAGATCAATATGAAAAAACTAAGTCAGTTTAGATATGAAATCCCAAATCTTTTCAGCTTTAAATTATATAATTTAGATCATGATTTTCTTTCCAGATTGAAGGAGCACAAGTTCAAGACACTGGCCGCTACACTTGTGAAGCAACAAATATTGCTGGGAAAACGGAGAAGAATTACAATGTCAATGTTTGGGGTAAGGGTGATATATCCTGGTCCAAGAAAAACAAGACAGGTCTGACTATTTATGAATTTATTCTTTTCTGTGAATTTTCACATAATAAAGGTGGCCCAATTCCATTTCTCTACATCTACAAATATAAATACATAATCATTGCTTTAAGGTAATGATTAAATGTACTAAAAGTATATCAGATTAATTGTAGACCATCATTCTAGTTCAGATTGTTGCCCATAATTACCTTTTCATTACATTGATCCCTAAAAATCTAAGAACAATGTTTTAATAGATCTTTCATGCCAAATATTCATAATTTTATACCACATAAAATCAGAAGCTTTTGAAATTTAAATCCCATGAGAACAGTATATGTATGTGTGTGTTTCTCTCTGTCTAGTTTCTGTAGTTCTGTCTTCTACTTCAGAGAAACCAAGGATGCTGCAAGGGTTTTTATAAGAGATAAGCTTATAGCCTGAATCTTTTATTCAATTACAAATTGAATTCTATTTTATCTACTTATATAATTTTATCTACTTATACAATAGTCCACAGAGCTTTAAATGTAAAAGAATAATAGCTGAATAATGACTTGTCTCAGGAGTGTTTCTATCTTTGCCCAAAACTGATGATGATAATAATAATACCGAATAATAATTAGTGATAAAAACAACTAGCATCTAAAAAGCACTTGGAAGTTTGCAAATTCCTTTTATACATGATTGTATTTGACTCACGACAACTTGATTAAATAGATGCCACCAGTTCCTTTCTCTTTTTAGAAAGTGAAAACTGGAGTTCAGAATTTAGTTTTGGTTTTTTTGGTTGTTTTTGTTTAAAAAACTGAATCTCTATGTTTCTCACTCAGGTCAGATGTATAAGGGCTTTTTGTGAGCCAGTGTCTACACTGACTGCCACAGGAGCCCTGCTCCATTTCTGACCTAGGCTGTTTCACCCTTCCTTAGGCAACCACATTAATGCCAAATCTAGAACGAACACCCAGAGTTGGCTTAGCTCCCAGCTGTTCAGAATTCCAGAGATCTGCCAGCCAGAGATCCACCTCCTCAGGAGCAAGGATTGCAGCTGTAAGCTCATCCTTGAACCTGGCAAGTTCATAGAGTTTGAGTGATATGAACATAAAATCATAACCTTAGCAAGTACAGAAGTATCATTATTTATCCAGATGGTGTCCTTAAAGCTCAAAATATCGTCACAGAACAACCTGTTTTCATTGCAATGGCTAATAGTCCTTGTCAATGCCATTGTCTTTAGATCAGTGTATTTTCATTCAAAGAAATGGACAAAATTTCTTGAAGATAAACCCTTTATAATAGAGATTAATTTTATACGAGAATATAGAAGTCAACAAAAAAATACATTTCCCTTATTTTGTCTTTGTGTACTTTTAAAAATTCACTTTTGCTTAAGAAATTACTGAAATAGCAGGGAAGAAAATATCAGGGCAGTATTTAATGGTCCGTAGTCTAAATATCAGGAAATTTATTCTAAACATAAGCATTAATGAAGTTGGTTGTTCAGATTACGTCACAGTTACTTTTCCTCATGGTGAGTGAGAGAGGGATGAGCGTTCATCTCCATGAGCTAGATGGCCTCTTCCAGGATTTGATTCCAAAAATTTCCAATTTTGCTCTTTCTCATCTACCACAAAGAATCAATATTTCAACCCTTACTCCAGGAGTATGCAAATTGTGTAATTTTTTCTTTTTAAATGTCCACAAGCTAAATTCTACAATCCGTCATATTTGATTATGTTCTAATATACGCCAAAGGTATTCCAAAGGTAAAATAAGGGAAACTGTGCTTATAAGCCTGATTAAGTTTGCTTATGTCTTTCACATTAATGTAAAGAACATTCCAATATAATTTTTCAGTTAAGAGGAAAGCTATTTTTATCTTACTTAGCTTCATATTTCTTCATCTTGACGAGTCAACTGGAAAAATATAAGTTTTCTGTAAAAGCAATTTATGGCTTTCCACTTTAGAATTATATTCCCTGTTGACACTTTGAGACCAGAATAGGGATTGACCACATTTTTGAGCTGTAAATCCAACTCAGTGCTTCCATCTGACATTATATTCTATCCTTAGAGAGAATGGGAGAAGTGGGCCAGTTAGCAAACAATTTTAAATGTCAGACAGGAGTTTATATTTGATCCTTGAGTTAACGTGGAATCAGCAGGTTTATTGAGTACAAAGTAACATGACCAACACTGTGTACCTGAGAGTCATGAAATACTACTTTAGTGTCCTAAAAAAGGGAAGTCTCTACCCACATGGCAGTAGAGAGTACATGGTAGTGTGATCAAGCTAAATATATTACAAGCAAGTAATTTTGTAAGAGAAAGAGAAAAAAAAAGATGTAATCAGAAAGCATTATTCTTGAAAAAGAAGAACTGGTCACATAGAAAGAGTAGTTGGTAACAAATGGGCAGCCCATGCTCTCCATCAATATCCATACAATTTCAAGAGATCTGGAGGAATGTCCCCCAACATGTTGAGTAGTCCCTTCTATGGAAGACTTACAGGTCTATATGGACCATATTAGCATAGGGTGGTCAGACTTGAATAATGAGATTTCCATTGTACGCACATCAATGAGATCTTTCTGAAACAGTAGATTATGTCATAAGGGATCAGTTATTTTCATTAAAGTTGTAATTGTGCTAGTAAAACTAGCTACATCTTTACTATGTACGTCTCCCTTATTCCCCAATGACGGCTGTGTTCAACTCTTTGTGACACCATTTGAGGTTTTCTTGGCAAAGATATTGGCATGATTTGCCATTTCCTTCTCTAGTTCATTTTACAGATGAGGAAACTGAGGCAAACAGAATGACTGGCTCAGGGCCACATCGCTAGTAAGTGTTTGAATTGAACTCATGTCTTCCTGACTCTAGGTCCACTGTGCTACTACCTACCTGCTCAGTTGACTGTGATAATTCAGAATATCCTGGGATACTAAGAATTCACAAAGGAAACAGTCTTTTAGGTTGTTTTTCTTACTTTGCCTCAATAATGAGATAGACTCTTCCATTGCCTCAAAACCACTAATGGAGAATATTTGTCACATTATTACACTCTTTTCTGGTAACCTTTAGGAATTTATTATCATCACCAGGGAGTAGACGTCTGAGGACCTTTGTTGGCCAAATCTTTGCTAACTGAGTTTAGTAGGGTCCATTATATGTAATTGAACATAATAAAGATACATTTCTCTACAAATGTTCATTAATCCTCCATGTCACTAATGCGTCATAGTTATTTCAACACTGTTAGTCTCAGTTCATGAGGTTTTCAGTTTGCTATGGTTTTTACATTGTCTTTAACTAATTCTCATATGACATGATCTCAAAGCCCTTTATTATCCTGCCTGCTCTCCTCTGAATGCACTCCAACTTATTCATGTCTTTATTAGTTCTGGTGCCCAGAACTGAACACAGCGCTTCAGCTGTGACCTCACCAGGAAAGCAGTCAGGGGGACCATTATCTCCTTATTCCTGGAAGCTGTGCCTGTCTTAATGTAGCACAAAATAATAGTAACATTTTGCCCAAACACCACCCTGCTGGTTGCTATTGTGGTTTTTGTCCACTAAAGCTCCCAAACCTTTTCAGACAAAATCCAATCTAACCATGCCTCCTCTATTCTATACTTCTGAGGCCGATTTTTTTAATACAAACATAATTTGTGACATTGACTCTGATTGAATTTCATCTTACTGATTCAACCCAACATTCTAACCTGTCAACTTTTTTAAAATCTTGTCTCTGTTATATAGTTTGTTAGCAAATTCCCCTGCATTTCAATCAGCTGCAAACATAATGAGCATCCCATGTATGACTTGATCCCCATCATTGATAAAAATGTTAGAGAGCACAGGACCAAACACAGATCCCTGGGGCACTCCACTGACAACATCTTATGTTCCTATAGTGCTTTAAAGGCTCTCAAAGTCCTCACATCAAATTCATGAGGTTCTGTAGTTCAAAGTGTTGTTACGCCTGTTTTACAAGATTGAAAACAGGCTCAGAGAATATAAATAACTTCCTTAAAATTACCTACTTTCAGAGTTAGGAGGGGAAAGTAATGGGATAGGAAGAAACATGTGGATGGTGCTTGTTCTCTGGGCTAAGTGCCTCAGAAATATTATCTGGTCCTGACAACAACCCTGCAAGGTTGTAGCTGTTATTATTCCTGTTTCATAGTTGAAAAAACTGAGGCAAACAGAGGTTAAGTGACTTTCCCATGGTTACACAGCTAGTAAGTGCCTAAAGCTGGATTTGAACTCAGATCTTCCTAACTCTAGGCCAAGGGTTCTATCTCCTGTGCAACCAATTGCCATGTCAAGACATAAACTTAAAGTCATCTGACACTAAGAGAGTCTGTCTTTCGGTTATACAGATATTGCCACCAATATACAGGGCTCAGAAATCTGTAAAATCCCCAAATAGCAATACTCTTTCTCCTTCTTCACCCCAAAATATTGATACTTAGAAATCTTCTTACCCTTAGGGAAGCATCTGGTAAATGTCCTTAAGAAGAACTAGGGTAAATGATCTCATCAACTGAAAGACTATTATTCCTTCAAAACACTTAGCTAATGTTAGAAGAGTATAGGAACAGAAAATACCCTGGTTTTAAGAGCTCGGTGAGCATAAAGACTTCTGAAGGTTACTGAAGTAAATATTCATGCTGGCAAGAAAGGTCATGTATAGGCTGCACTGTACTGTTCAGGAGTTTGTCCAGGTACCTGGCCCATTCATTCATTCACTTTTCACCACCTCCTCCTGCAGCCTTCCCCTCCTTTTAGCCCCCTTTTACTCCCCTTTACCCTAATTGCTGCTTCCCTCCCTTTTAGCCTCCCTCCCCTTTCTTCCCCCTTCCCCTCCTACTGCCTATGGAGCTAGTTAGGATTATCTACTTAAGTTTATTGTTCCGTCCTTTAAACAAATCGGATGAGAGTACCTCTCAAACAATGCTCATCTCCCTCCCCTCTTTCCCTCTACTATAATTTTGTACTTTCTTCTTGTGATGTAATTTGCCATTTTCTGCTTCCTCCTTTTCACACCTCCTATTACAATCCCTTCTCATACTTAAATCATATTTTTAACATGACATCATTTACTTTATACCTGTTCCCTCTATGTATATATCCCTTTTATATTTCATAACAGCCTCATAATTCTCAAGATTAACGGGTATCATCTTCCCTTATAGGGAGGTAAACAGTTTGCCCAAATTGAGTAGCAAGTTTTTGTGTTTTTTTTCTTTCTCTCCTGTTTACCTTTTTATGATTCTCTTGAGATCTGCATTTGAAGATCAAATTATCTATCGAGTTCTGGTGTTTTGATCAGGAAGCTCTGGAAATCCCTTACTTCATTGAATGACTTTCTCCTTGCCTGAAATGTTATGCTGAACTTTGCTGGGTAGTTGATCCTTGGTTGTAGTCCCAACTCCTTTGCCTTATGGAATATTGGGTTCCAGTTCTTTCACTCTTTTAATGTAGAAGCTGCAAGGTCCTGTGTAATCCTGACTGTAGCTCCTTGATATTTGAATTGTTTCTTTCTGGCTGCTTGTAATATTTTCTCCTTCACTTGATAGCTCTGGAATTTGGCAAGTATATTTCTTGGGGTTTTGAGTTTGGGATCCCTTTTGGAAGGATGGATTCTTTTGGTGACTCTTTTACCCTCTGAATCTAGTACTTCTGGGCAGTTTTCCTTGATGATTTCCTGAAAGATATTGTCCAGGCTCTTTTCTCCATCATGGGTTTCTGGCAGGCCAATAATTCTTAAATTTTCTCTCCTGGATCTATTTTCCAGTTTCCAATTAGATATTTTACATTTTCTTCTATCTTTTCATTCTTTAGATTTTGTTTGACTGATTCTTGCTGTCTCATTGAGTCATTAGTTTCTACTTGCCCAATTCTAATCTTTATCAAATTGTTTTCTTCAGTTAACTTTTGCATCTCCTTTTCCATCTGTCCAATTTTTCATTTTAAGGAGCTGTTTTCTCCAGTTAATTTTTGTACTTCCTTTTCCATTTGACCAACTGTTCCTTTTAGGGAGTTATTTTCTCCAGTTAATTTTTGAACTTCCTTTTCCATTTGTTCAATTTTCCTTTTCAAAGAGATGTTCTCATCAGTGAATTTGTTTTTCATAATTTTAAAATCATTGACAGTTTATCTTCCATTTCCTTCTTCAGTTGTTCCAGGAGAGCTGCTTGTGCTTGCGAGCAGTTCATAGTCCCTTCTGAAGTTTCATATGGAAGTACAGTCTCAGGTCTGACCTCTTTGGTGTTTGTGTTTTGGTCCTTATCCCCATAGAAAGATTCTACATTTCTTTCGGCCCTTTGCTTTTTCCTGTTCATGATGTTGATTGAGTGTTGTGGCTTCTGGTTCTTTCAGTCAGAAGCTACAGAACTTTGTGCTGAGCTGATGTGTGAAAAACCTAAAGGCAGGTTTTTGTTTTGTGTTTCCCTGATCAGCCCTGGGTTTAGCTTGTTAAGTGTGGGAAAAGAGTGGTCTGGTCACAGGAGATCTCCTCAGCTGAACTGAGGCAAAGGCAAGCTCAGGGGATTGTGATCCCAGCTGCCCTATTGTCTTTCTGATTCCCCTGGAGTGCTGAGGCATGCCTAGATGCTCCATTCATTCATTGACTTTCACTACTGTCACTTAATTTCATTTCTTTCCACCTACATTCAAAGAAGTGCTAGACTCGGAAATAGAAGACTTGATTTTAAACCCCAAGTTTACCCCTTTCTTTAGGTCTTGATAGTTTTAAAGTTCCATTCCAGCCTTAAATCTATGATTCTACTATACTTTTTTCATCATATTGCTTTCTGACTTATCTCCCTGAACTCAAAATTTACTTCATTTTCTCAGAGTCCTGCTGGGTGATTGATTCTGAATTTTTTAAATAGTATTTTGTTTTTACCAATTATATGTAAAGACAATTTTTAACATTCATTTTTTTAAAAATTTAAGTTCCAAATTTTTCTCCTTACTCCTCTCTCCTTTCTTCCTTCCCCATTCACCTTCCTAAAGTGGTAAACAATTTGATATAGGTCATGTATGTGCAATCATGTAAAACATATTTCTATATTAGTCATGCTGTGAAGGAAAAAACGGAACAAAAGGGAAAAAACATTCAAAAAAGTGAAAAATAGTATGCTTCTTCTATCTATGTTCAGATTCTCATCAGTCCTTTCTCTAGATGTGGATAGCATTTTCCATCACGAACCCTCTGGGATTTTCTTGGATCATTGAATTGCTGAGAAGAGCTAAGTCACTCATAGTTGAGATTGATTCTCATTTGGTAGACATGCATAATAGAGCATAAATGGAAAATTAATGGGATAATGGTTCACATAACAGTCACATCTGAACAGCTTTCAACATGCCTTAGTCAAAAGAATAAATTAAGATTTCAGGGAATGTGATAGGTAAGGATTAGCATTTGAGAACACTCCTGAAACCACGTCCCTTGTAGGTTACCACCTTACCTACCTCCTCTACTTGGCAGAAATACTCTGCTCAAGTCATCTTCATGATTCCCATTCTTTCCCATATATGCCATGTTAATCTTAGTCCTAAATACTTGAGATAAGAGCTTTAAATTATAACAACTCATATTTTGTAGGCCTTATTATTTATAAGAGACACAGCATGATGTATTTATTGAATTGAGAACTGGCCTTGAAACCTGGAACACTTGGGTAGCAGTTTCACATCTGACATTAATTTCTGGTGTGAGCCTGGGGAAGACAGTGCTTTAGGGAATTCTCTCAGACCCTATTCTTATCCATTATTCTTTACAAAGAGCTTTTTTTTCTTACCTTGCAAAGTAGCTAATACATATATTCCATCCTCATTTTACAGATGAGGAAACTGAAGCTTCTTAGGCAGAAGTTATTTCAAGGTGACATGTCCAAGGTAGCATGACTGGTGTGGTGCACTAGGTGCCTAGTACAGAATGCATAGAATCCTAGGCTAGCCATGAAAACCTGGCTTTGAATCCTGCCTCAGAAACTTCTTAGTTGTGGGGCCTTGAGCAAGTGACTTTAAGCTGAGTCCTCATCATTTCTAAAATGGTAATTGCACCAACCTTACAGGATTAATATGAGGATCAAATATAATAATCTACATATGTGTAAAATAGCTGGCATTGTATATTTGGAGTTTTAAGGTTTACCAAGTGCTATATGTGTTTATATTATAACATGCATATATTATATTATGCATACACATGCTATATGGTATATAATTATATCTTGTAGTATGTGACAAGTTATGGAACACTGTTTTAGATATATATCTTTATGTTTCTATATGCACACACATACATATAGTGCTTTGCAAGTCTTAAAATGTTTTATAAATATCTGCTACCAGTTGTGTGACATAAAAGTTTGAGAGGCATAATTTCTGAGTGATTAATCATTTTATTAATAATGCTAGCATTTTATTAAGAAAAGGAATGTCATCTCTCAGACCAAAGATAATCATGGCAGCAGGCCCACAGCTTATATGCTCTTGGAAAAGTATTTCAGAGGGTAGCAATCAACCCTAATTGGTTATTAATTAGTGATAGGTGAACCTGTTCTAGTGAGGGCCTGGGAGAGTGACATCATATCACTCCTGGCCAAAGGGATTGTCTCTATATCCAGACTATCTACAGCCTTGGGCAGCCTCAACAGAGGATCTATGTCTGCCAAATTAGCTTGAGTGGAACACAATGGGCAAGAATTCATTTTAGATCAGAAGTCTGATTAGTTAGGTGGAGTAGCAATACCCAGAATGAGGAGAATTTTAATCCTGTCTTCTATCAGCTCTGTCCTAGAGACTAGACTTCAGACAAAGAAACAGAATGGAGCGGGGGGAGGGGAGGTGTTGGGGGGGAGGGAAGCTTGCATCTACCCAATTTTAATAATTCACTATTGATATGAAAGAGAAATTATCATTTCTCTCAATGACCAGTGTTAGAACCCACATCTGCCTCCAGACTCAGTATTCCTTCTATTATATCATACTTGACTTCAGTAAATTGATTAAATACATCTTTTAAATGCCAAATCTCTTCTTCCTTGAGAAAATGAGGGGAATGAAAGGACCTTAACTATCCATGATATGTCTTCACCATATCTGGCAAGTCTAAGAGTTAGATTTCTAATCTATTCAAGTTGGGGGTGGGGGGCTTGAACTGGTTCTTAGATCAAGTTCAAATACCAACATTGCATTTATAAATCATAAAATTAACCTCTGAGATTCATCTCCTCAGCCACAAAAGCTTGAAAATGTTTAAGGCAAAAATATGTAAAATGGAAAAAACAATACTATTATTGAAACTTTTCCTTCCATTTTTCAGTACCACCTAATATTCATGGTTCAGATGAACTTACTCAACTGACAGTCATTGAAGGTAGCCTCATCAGTTTGATATGTGAGTCCAGTGGCATTCCACCACCAAGTCTCATTTGGAAAAAGAAAGGTAAGAAAAGTCTCTCCTTGCCCTTTGAAAACGTTTTGGTTTTTTTTTAATTCTCTTAGTTTTAGGTCAATACAGCGTTTCATGTTAGTGGCTTTGTGTCCATATCGAGATTTTGCATTTATATAACATGAAATAGACTTAAACATTCAATATTCATACAACAATTCATTCAACAATTCATATTGCTATAAAATTTTCATCTTACCCAATTAAGGCAGTCGTCTGAACTTGGAAATCTTTGTAACAGACTGATTATCAGAGGAGAGCAGTATAATAATTTCCTTCATCAGTGTGAGATTATAAAATTAGGCACATAATAGAATGTCCAATTTAATAAAGCGTCTATGCCAAAAACATAGTAAAGGCCTTCTGATGTACTGGCAACATCACATTTGGAATTATAAGAATTAGAGAAGCCTATCAGCCTCTCAACTTCATTGTTCTCCTCTGCCAGGGGAGATGGTTGGACTAGATGAATTCTTAAGACTTCTTATAGTTTTAAAAGGAGATTCAATGAAAATTCGCTGTTTTTAACACTATTTTTGTTGTTTAAAATTTATTTGTGACTATCTGGTATAAAATATACTTTTAAATGACAATTTTTATTAGGGTTCTGGACATAATTTGATAATACCTGATTTGAGTTTTGTCTTTAGAATTTAGTTTTAGACTAGATATCAATTGGTTCTTTTCTTTTTTTATTTCTTTTTTTCTCTTAGAAACTGAATCTCTCTATCTTACCATTTACAACCCAAATTCACAATAATGATCAAAAAGAAAATTTTAACTCCTTTTTCTAATCTGAGACAGTTCATGCCTCCTTAAGTAGCCTGGTGGCCCTCATCTAGGGACTTACCATGCAGACACCTAATTGGTTTTAACCCTACTGTGCCTTAGAACTCCCACAGTCAAGTTTCAGCTTCTTTAGCAGATGTGCCTACAGACGTGCACCCCTACATCTGACTAATTCTTTTACTCCTTGTTTTTTCTCTCTTTAACCTTTATCAGATTGAATTTCATTTTTGTTTTCTATTCCTTTCAAAGTTGAATTTTTACAAAAGAAGATTTACAGATAACATGATATTCTCCGCTGGGGAATAGATCTGAGTATATCCCATGCATTTGACAGAGGGAAGTTACACCACATGTAAAAGATGACTTTTATTAAATACTCATCTTTTTTGACAGATACAATGCCTCTTGATTATTTGAACAAAGATGCTATTGTATGACCCCCAGCAAAGTAATGTGTACAAATTCTGAAACCAGACACTCTTTTCAGGGTCTCCAATGCTGACTGACTCCACAGGGAGAGTCAGAATGTTATCGGGAGGCAGACAGCTACAGATTTCAATTGCTGAAAGGTCTGATGCAGGATTATACACATGTATTGCATCAAATGTTGCTGGGAATGCAGAGAAAAAATATAATTTACAAGTTTACAGTAAGTCAACCACTCTTTTACTTATTTTCCTTTGTCTTTATCATTATCTTTTTCTTTATGCTACTGTTAAGACTCAATTGAAACTCCAAAGCTGTACCACAATATTCACATTCTATTTGGCAGAAAAATGACAAGTTAAACCAACTATCAAATAATCTATTTGTATAATCCCTAAATATCTGGAAACATCCAAATATTTGGTGTCATATAGATAAAAATCTAAGATAATGAAAAGTTTTGCAGTTATGCAATGTTTAGTCAGTGCAGAGAAGTTGAGAAGGATGAGACTGGAAAAAAATGTCATTAGATGTAGATCTAGATTTAGATTTAGTCCATTAGATTATTGGTTACTTTGGAAAGAGCAGCTTCAATTGAATGATGAGGTCAGAAGCCAGATTTTTAAAAAATTTGATGAGTAAATGAAGGCGAAATGTAGGTACTTAGTGTAGATACCTTTGGAGTTTAACCGAGAAAGGGAGGATTTATGGAAGATGACAGCTGATCTGATCGGTGAAATCAAGTGAGGATTTTTTTAAGAATGAGGAAGACTTGATTCATGCCCTCCATCAATGACTGACTCATCTCTTTTTCCAACTCTATATTTTAAGCCACTTCTGGAATGCACTAAGTCATCACTGGCAAATGTCCCACCCAATGGCTCCCATCAACTTTCTTTCCGTTGTTTTTTAGGTTTTTTACAGTTTTGATTCTCCAGAGGTTGTATATTCCATATTTTATATCCATACAATACTGTCTGTTATTGTGTTATCACTGAGAGAATATTGGCATAATAAAAAAGATATACTTCTGTTTCAGAGAAAAAAACACATTTTTCTTGAGTAGAAAAAATTGATGCCCAAAATAAGGCTTCCTCCTAACCTAGAGAAATTTTTAAAAAATATTTTATAGCTATTTTAATATGATCAGTTTCCTTTGTAATCCCATTAACTTTATTTTTTGTTTTTAAAAATCTTGTTCTGACTTCCCCAGATAGCCAAAAGTTCCCATAACACAGAAAAGGCTAAGAAGCCCTGGCCCACAGATGTTTGAAAATATTGAAGTATATTAACTATTATCAGATATCTTAAAATTTTGTTTAAAATCTACCTTCTGATTTTATAAATTTTTCCTGGAAGAAGATGCTAAAAATGCTTTAGAATCCTGCTTATAGGAATCTTGCCATGCTTAAACAACATTGTATCTAATTTCATGGTACATAAAAGAAGCTTATACTATTAATAAGTTTTAAAGGTTTTTTTTTTTAAAGAAGATCTTTTACTAAAACTTGGGAAAGTCACTTCATATCTTGGGGCCTCAATTTCCTTATTTTCCAAAAGAAGAGATTGGAGAAGATCTGTTAAGGTCATTTTTTAGCTCTCAAACTCTAATGTATTTAGATCAGGAAGTTTCACTGTATTTTCTATATGTAAGTTCATGCAAAGGGTGTATGTTTCAAAGTGGGGGTTTGTCTAAGACAGACAATTATTAGGGAAAAAACTGGTAGGAAAATTTTAAATTGAACTTAGAAAGAGGATCATTTTGTAAAGTCCTCTAAAAATGATTTCTTCAACACCATCTTTTCCTCCGTTTTGTCAAAAATGTTGTATCTTTTATGGCTTATGGCTTTCTCTCTCAGCTTATCATTGTGTAGGCAGCTAAGTGGTGCAGTGGATAGAGCACCAGTACAGGAGTCAGGAGGACCTGAGTTCAAATCTCACCTCAGACAGTTGACACTCACTAGCTGTGTGACCTTGGGCAATTAACCCCAATTGCTTCATCCTGGGTCATCTCCAGTCATCCTGATGAATATCTGGTCGCTGAATTCAGATGGTTCTGGAGGAGAAGTGAGGCTGGTGACCTGTATAACCCTCCCTCACTCAAAACAAAGTCAAGTGCGAGTCATGTCATCATTTCTTTGATAGCATGGTCTTCTTCGGCAATGAAGGATGAACACACACACTATCACCACTGTACTATTTGCTGCATTCCTAGGACTTTCTCTATCTCCTTTTACAATGTTGACCTCATTCATTCTCTTTTTGCTTATCTGAAAATACCTGTGTAATTCTTGAAGTGTAGAGTGGAATTTTACAGCATCCTCATCTCCCTGCTTCTCTAGCTCGTCCAACCATATCAAGCAACAGTAATCACCCTGCAGAAGTCACTGTGACCCGAGAGAAGAGTGTCACCTTGGAATGTGCAGCACAAGGTGTTCCTAAGCCATCAGTGACCTGGATGAAAGATGGCCGCCCTTTGGTCACTGGAAGAGGAGTGGAAATTCTGAATGAGGGACACCTCCTTCAACTGAAAAACATCCATGTATCAGACACTGGTCGTTACGTGTGTGTGGCAGTAAATGTAGCAGGAATGACTGATAAAAAATATGACTTGAGTGTTCATGGTGAGCAAAAAGGACAAAATAAGTTAGACAATTTTAACTATACTGGTTTTTTTTTTTTTGGTTTGATGCCTGACATCCTGAAGGTTAAATATATCTTGCTTCCCATCCTCTGGAAGATCACTTGATGTAGTCCTACAATTCTTCATGTATACTAGATGTACTGGATTACTTTCTATCTTAGCCTTTTCTTTCTTCTTTTTTTGTTTCCTTTTTTTTACATTTTTTTACTAAGATCAAGAAAAATGTCATTTTTTTGAGGAAATTAAACAGAAAAAAATGAAATAGTAAAATTATTTTTTTATAATTGCCTCAAACTATTTGGAATTAACTTCCCAAAAAGAAGGATCTAAAAAGGATTAACATACTTACCTAAGCTAAAATAAACTTAATGTCTCCCACCTTCATGATTCTTTTGCCCTTTTTAATTTTAACTGTAAACAGATTTTCTTTAAGGTAGCTAAAGGAGGTTATAGGCTAGGGAGTAAATAAAAAAAAATTCACTGAAATTGAAACAAGCATATATACACAAATACGCCCCATGTGCAGTGTGTGCTTAAGTCAGGGACGAAATGTCCAAAGTTTTGCTTTTCTATTCAGTATTAGGGGCCAAAGTGTGAGCCTTTAAGACATAATAGGCATTACATTCCAAAGACACCTACAAATCATCTCTTTAAGAAATGCCAAAGGAGAAAAAGTTAGCAGTGTTGTTCCAATTCCTGTAAAGATAGCTTTAAAAATTATCTGGCTCATTTACCTTTCTTTGTTCTAATAAATCTAATCTTAAGAGTTTTAACCTTATTCTATGGTCATGGATTGGACCATTAACCATAGTCATTAATCTAGATGTGTTGCGCTAGTTACATGAGAATCTGGACTAAAATATATGAGTGACAGCATCAATTGCCACTTTGGGGGAAGGGAGGTGGGTCTACACTGCCATTTTTGTGTGCCAAGAGAAAAAAAGGTAGTGGAATTTTTTTATTGTGACAAGAGAAAAAACATTTCATTAGGTACTTGTTTTCTGTTGATTTGTTTGCTTTTGTGTTACAGTCCCTCCGAGCATTGTCGGAGACCAGGAGGTACCTGAAAACATAAGTGTGGTGGAGAAGAATCCTGTTACACTGACTTGTGAAGCATCAGGAATTCCTCTACCTTCACTAACCTGGCTTAAGGATGGATGGCCCATTACCCTAAGTAGTGCCATGAGAATTCTCTCAGGTATTAGGAAAATAGATAACATTGCTTTCAGATGCTACTATAGACATAGAATCGAGACCAGAAGTATTGGTGGTATAGCCCAAAGTGGCCATAGCTAGACACAAATTCTCCTCCATACCTTGATATTCAGTATTTTAATCTAGGGTTTACCACAAGAATCAATCAAATGTTAGAAATTGGATTATTTAGGAAGTTTTCAGCTTAATTAACAATATTTGAAGAGATACCATTTAACATTTATTACATGACTTCTGTGTGCTAAACACTATACCAGGTACTGGTGATACAAAGACCAAAATGACATGACCTCTGACTTCAGTAAAGATAGCCAGCATTTATATGGCACTGGAAAGTTTGCGAAGCACTGACCTATGTTGTTACAGCTGATCTTCACAAAAGTCATGTGAAGCAGGTGCTATCACTGTCCCTGCTTTACAGATGAGGAAGTCCTAAGTAAGGATTTCACAGTTAGCACGTATCTGAAGCAAAATTAACATTGAGGTGTTCTGACTCCAAATGATTTTCAAATACCTTTGAAATGTTTGTATGCTGGAATGCTGGAAAGGGAAGCTACCAAAATGGATGAAAAAGAAATTAGAATTCCAAAACATCCCAGTAAACTGGAAATAGGGACTTACACAACTGCAATAAAATTTAAAATGAGAATAACAGACTGCACTTTAAAGTTTGCAAAGTGCTTTACAAACATCTCATTTGATCCTCAGGGAGGGAGATGCTATTAATATTCCCATTTTACAGATGAAACTGAGGTAAAATGACTTGCCCAGGCTCACACAGCCAACTTTGGAACTTCTGATTTTCCAGATTCTAGGTCCAGCGCTCTATTTCACCACAGAGTGACCCATATAAATGTGAAGTGGGCTTATAGAGTAACAGCTGAAGGGTAGTATAGGGGACAACCTTAATAATTTATGTTGGGAAAAACGTAACGTCGAGACAGAGAACCGACAGTGAAACATTACCTCTTGGTGAACTGCAGCTATGGAATGAGGCATACATTGTCTGAAATGGCCAATATAATATGCTGATTTGTTTTGTTTGGCTATACTTGTTCCAAGGGAGGGTTTTGTGGATGGTGGGGAGGGGCAAAGGGAAAGCCATAAGGGAAGTAGCAGTGACATAGATAGCACTTCTTAAACTGTGGGTTACCATCCCTATGGGTCATATAGGTCTGTGCTATTTCTCATAATTGGGGTATCTGAGAAGCAGTAAACAACCGTGGAGGAAAGGGCTGAGAAGCAACCCATATGGGGTTGTGAGCCATAGTTTACAAAGTGCTGAAGGGGTCATAAGTGAAAAAAGTTTAAGAACTCCTAATGTAGAAAAGAAAAGAACTTCAAAAATTTTAAAAAGAAAAAAAATTTAATTGGTCGTCTAGAAGTTTAATTTTGAATCTTACCTGAATATTAAAAAATAAGCTTTAGCACAATCTTGGGCTATATTAATGGAAATGTAGTTTGCAGAACAAGGGAGATATGAGACTCGAAACTGAACGGAGTTCATCTGGAGTATTTTTATCCACATTTTAGCTGAAACTGACAAACTTGAATCCTTTCAGGGGAAGGCAAGTGTGACGGTGAAAAGGCTGGAATCTGTGTCACCTGAAAAGCAGTTAACGGAACTGAGATTGTATTTCCTGGAAAAGAAAATCTTAGGCACATGTGTAGCACTGGTTACATGATAGTCTGCACTAGAAGGGTGTAAATGACTTAGAGTCAGTCACCACTTTGGGACAGGGAAGTAGTTGAAGGACATGGTAGGTCCCTCCTGCCATTTTTGTATACCATGGAGAGAAATAATTTAAGCTGTCTTCAGATATTTGAACAGATATTAATTTACTTTGTGTCCTTCCAGATTTTAAAGCTTAGACCCAAAATAAGGTCAAGTTTTTTAACAAAGTAACTCAGAAGTGGAATGACCTGCTCTAATCAAATCAACATGCATTTATTAAGCATTTACAATGTGGCAAACACTGAGTATACAAATAGAAGCAAAGAGAAAGCCAAACCTTGTCCTCAGAGGAGCTTACAGTCTATTGGGGAGAAAGGGAGCTGACGAACAAAGTGGATTGGGAAGTCCAGAGAGTGAAGCATGACTGGTCTGGGTCCTTCCTCAAAAAGGAGGTTCCAGGAAGAGATCACCAGTGGGAGAAGGGGTCCACAGGGACTTGATAGGTAGCCATTTCCCTATCACATGTTTAAATAGAGACAGAATAAGCTTCTGTCAAGGATGTTAGCATCTCCTAAGAATGTGGCTTAGGAGAAGTAGGTTTAAATCCAACTCTGCTACAATTTAACCTCACACATATTAGGCAAGTCATTGGACTTCTCTGGGTCTTGGTTTCTTCATATGTAAGATCAAGTAGTTTGGGTATTTTATCTAACCCCTTATTTCACATATGAGGCAACAGACCTGTTGAAGTTTAGGTGACTTGCCCACAGGTCATACTGGTAACAAGCAGCAGAGTCAGGATTTGAACCCAATTTTTTTGACTCCAGATCCAACACTCTTCTCACCGTACCACACACTGTGTGGTAGTCCCCAAAGTTCCTGTCCAGCTCTAACATTCTGAGATCAAGGATATTGTGAATAGATGGTCTCCAAGGTCTCTTTCAACTCTAAAGTTATATGATTCAGGTCCATATATTGTAGGAGCTGGAAAAAGATATTGCAGTGGTATTAACTATATTATTAAAATGAATAATCTTTTAAGAGCTTTGTTATTTCTGTTTTGGGAGCTATTTCCTCTTGCATGGCTCTGACTTCCATCATTTTAAGAGTGCTTCTAGTCTCTGTTGACTTTAGGAATGTACTATAAGTTTAAAAAATGATTGCTAAATGTTGGATGTGGAACATTGCACATAGTGTTTTATAGTCATCAAAGAGCTTACGCACTAATCTGTAAGGTGCCCCTCCCTTCCACCCCACCACTACTTCCCCTCTCCCCAGAAGAGAACAGCAAATAACCAAATTCCTATTGAGGAAAAGTGGGAACACTTAACAGCCAAACCAGAGCCCTGTGGGATACTTAGAAGCTGAGCAGAGTGATGAACTCAGGTTTTTTGGTTGACTTGAAAGAGTGGCGTTTTTGTTTTCTTTTGTTTTGCTTGAACAGCTGCTGGAGATCCATGAGCTAACAGATTCAAACTATTTCACCCTGAGGCTCTGCCAAAGGAGTTAGTTGTTCAGTAACAAAATCGGAACCTTTGCCTTGCACAGGAGATGAATGAGCATCAGATGAATGGCACATGACTTGTTGACATCTAGCCTCTGCCCAGTTTGCACTGTGCTTCTGGCTCAGTAAAAGTCTATCCTCCTGAGGGTTTGAAAGTACAGCTATTTTGAAAACAGTAATGAATCTGGTGACAACCTTGCCATCATTATTTAGTGGACCAAAGATAGATAACTGCTAAACAAAATGAAATAACTCCACATAAATAAAACTTGCTTTCAGAATCTTTTTTGATTTCCATTTGGGTTAAATGAGAGACCTGTAAACACCAAGAAATAATTGTCCTGGGTTTTAAGTAGTGGTGTTTTGTAGGGTGTGGATGACTCATGTGTTTTTGATTGCCCAAGTATCTCTAAATTGAAATTTGGAGGCAGCATTGTATATTGGGAAAAAGCTGGGTCTGGATTTAGGAGACTGAGAGGTTTGAAACTGGGCTTTGCCTTTTTTTAGGTTAATGGAGATGTGGAAGGTGCTTACCTGCTGTGTGCCTCAGTTTTCTCATTTGTAAAATGAAGTTAGACTAAATGATGGCTTCTTCTAAGCCTAAGTCCGTAATCCTATGAATGAATGAATGAAATCTATCACCCAAACTAGGATTAAGTTGCTGAAGCCTTTCCTGATATTGAATATTTTACTTCTCATATTTATTCTGCCTATATGTCATAACTGATTTGACTGATATAAGTTAAAGACAAAACTCATAAATCTAGGCAGTGAACCTTTTGGAAATCAACATAATGTCAGTTATCATAGCAACTAGCACAGTTTGGACTCTAAACAAGTGTGTGTTGGATAAGTGATTAAATTATTTTTTGCTGATTGTTTTGAAGTCATATAGACACAACTTTAATGAAGTTTTGTGCTTAAAATGACAGAAAGTAAACTAGATACTTCTGAAGAAAATTTAACATTTTCCTGTTCTACCTTTCTGGGTTTTTATGACACACTCTTTCTGTGTTGTCCTACTAAAAATTCTATCAACCCACAAGCATGTCTTACACCCTTAATATGTGCCAGGCACTGTCCTAACTGCAGGGGATACTGGTCATGCTCTTAGTCATCTGTTTCTTCTCAGTCCCCTCAGTTAACTCAACATCTACCCCTTATCCCCTATTCATGAAAGTCAAAATTCAGTCAGTAAACATTTATTCAGCCCCTACTGTGTGCCAGGCACTTTGCTAAGTGTTTAAGATTCAAAAACAAAAAAGAAAGCTCATATCCGCAAGGAATTTATAATCCAGTTGGTAAAGATGACACACAAAGAAAAGTGAAAGGAGGAAGAGGGTAGGCATAGGAGAGGGGAAGTACCCAGTGCAGGGGCCTGGAAGAGAACTTGAAAACGTTCAAAATGAGTGCAGCCAGGTGGGGAATGGGGAGATACCTGAGGAGAGATGTCTGAGTGTAACATAAAACTTATTTCTGAACTGCCTTCTCCTTTATCATTACACTCTCTCTGGTGATCTGAGCAGCTCCCCTAGGTTTAAATATCACTGTCTGACAGCTTCAAGATTCACCTTCATCAAACACCTTCATCCCTGTCATGAACTCCGGTCCTGCATCTCAAATTGCTTGTTTGACATCTCCAACTGAATGCCCTATCAACATTTATAACTCAGCATGTTCAAAACAGAAAATCACTTTTTAATTACAAACCCTCCTTTCTTCCATCTTTATTGGAAAAGCTGCTGGGGTTGGTGGGATAGTGAATCAGTCGGAAGTGTGTAAAATGATTGTTAAATTACAAATTAAGATGACAGCCTCATGGGTATATGAGTGGGGACTCATAACTGAAAGCATTTCCCTCCTTCAGAAGAGGAAGAAACCAAGTGCTCATTTGTCATCATGATTGTCACCATTACCTCCTAGTCGGTCAAAGTCAGGTTGAGAATTTCAATCTTGGTCACTTTCTTTATCTTTAAACCATGAAATTCTTCATTAAGCCAAATCACACATTTATTACTTTGCTTTTGCAAGAGAAAAAATTCTAGGAGATGTTAAGATGCATTAATTAATTATTTATTGCCCTTTTGTTGCCAAGCACAACATTAAGCACTTTGGAATACAATCATTGCTCTAAAAGAACTCATTCTAATAGAGAGAGATAATGCACAGAGGAGGTTTCAACTGCAAGTTGGGTGGAAGGGCCCTGTAGTCCTTAGGGTGTAGTGGTAAAGCAGATGGTACTACATCTTCTTTAATGCAAATATTATTTTTATTATTAAAACTGTAAGTCTTTTTGATGTTGAATGTGCCACGTATTCTGGTGGTGAGAATTTTCTGCGTCTTCCATAGCTGTGGCTGCTGAGAGACTGAAACCTAAAAGATATGTAGAGGCAATTTCTGATTGGATTTCCACAAAGTTTGATTCCCTGCCTAGTGGCTGTAGGATCAGGCTGGTAGCAGACTTGGTGGCCTAGAGTGTTTTGGGCTTACCCACCCATGGGTGCAAGTCAGGGTACCTTGAGGATTGATATCATTGAAAAGCTGCCTCCCTACAAAACCACACCTCTGTGCCAAGCATGTGAGCTTTACATGACCTCATATGTTTCCTCTTTCTGCTTAGGCAACCTGGAATATATTACAAGATAATATAAATTATGTTCAGGCAACTCAGAATGACTGCAAAAAAATGGCATGATTCTGTAATGATATCAGAAACACCAAAGCTGAGAATGCAGAGCCAGCTGCGAAGTCAAAGGAACAAAAGCTTTTTAAACTCTATTGAGCAAAAGATAAAAGGAAAAGGGATAGGCACCTACTTGAAGTAGAAAGCTGTTTTCTGAAAGCACAAGTCTGATCATGCCATTTCCCTATTCATTAAACTCCAGTGACTCCTGGTTAACCCAAAGATCAAATACAACTTCCTCTCTTTGGCATCTATCTCTTTAGCAATCTATCTCCCATCTCCATACTTCTACATGGGCAGTTAGTTCATAGAACTTGAATGAACCACCTTCTCATCTCCACTTTTTAGAATTCCTCACTTTTTTTCAAAGTTTAGCCCAAACATCTCTTCTAAATGAAACTTCCCTCCAAGTCCTAGTAGTCCCCCAACCAGAAATTACCATAGGTTTATTTTGAGAAGTAACCCTGGCCAAAAGAAAGTTGTCTTCAGAGTCAGGACTGGCTCCAGCAATGACATACCCTAGATGCATGACTCTAGGCAAGTCACTTCAGCTTTCGTACCTCCAGGATTCTAATTCTAGTTCTAGGATTAAATATTGCTAAAAGGATGGCACTCTGTTGTGGTAGAGTAAGTTCCTCACTGGGAGCTTTCTATAACTTTAAAAGCACAGATCTTATTAAAAGAAAGCATTTTGTTTTGACAGGCATTTCTTTTGATATACCATAAATTCTCTGAGGGAAGGAACTTTCAGTTCTTTCATTGTTTCCTATTTTGTATCAGTTAACAAGCACTTGTTAAAGATATACCTGGTAGGTCTTTAATGAATGCTTGTCGATTGACGTTAATGGACAGTCCTGACTTCTGATTTCTCTTTCAAGAAGAATGTTGTATGGACTCAAAAAGATAAGCCAAAATGATTAAGGGTAAATTACATTAAAGTGAGATGTTAAAATTACATCTTTGTACCCTCAAATTTCTACACCTTTTCTAGGCTGCATAAAAGAAGGATAGTAATTTATATAATGCTTCAAAGTTTGCAGAAGAGTAAACAAGCTGAAATGCATCCAGAAAAGTCTTGTCAAAATAGTGATAGTAGAGAGGAATTGAGGAACTGAGATTGTTTAGCCTGGAGGTGAATAGACATGATAGTAGTTTTAAAGTATTTGAAGGGTTATTTATCTTGTGAAAAAGAAAGTTAGGCTGGTGGGAAAATCCAGGAACAATGATGGAGATTTCAAATTCAAATCTGTCCAACATTTATTAATATCTTTTATAAGCAAAACACTATATTCAAAGAGGCAGATTTATGTTTGATATAAGGAAAACATTTTTCAAAAGAAATTAGAACTGTTCTAATGTAGAATGGGTTCCCACAGGAAGTATTGGGCTTCCCCTTAATTGAACTGAAACTAATACTATTACACCAGATCTTATTGGAGTGACCAAATTCTCTCAATGAATTTTAAATGGTATTTCTGAAAATCACTAGCCTATAAGTATGAAAACAGAGGGATTGGGTTCAGATATTTGTCTCTTTCCTTTACCACCTGTCATGTCAAGTAAATTGCTTCACCTCTATTGACATTAGTTTCTTCACCTGTAAAATGAAAGTGCTAGACGAGATAACTTCTAACATCTCTTCCTGCTCTCAATCCATTCATTATGAACTTTATCTGGTGATTTATCTTGCCAGGAGGAAGGATGCTACGACTGATGCAGGCCCAAGTGGAAGATGCTGGCCAGTACACTTGTGTAGTAAGGAATGCAGCTGGTGAAAAAAGGAGAACCTTTGGTCTCTCCGTGTTAGGTAAGTAGATAATCCATCCAATTTGGATGCTTAGAAAATAAGTTGCATCAGAACACATTCTTCTAAGTAGCCCTTGACCATTCTGGGAGCAAAGTAGAAAAATATTTTTCCTGATTGAATTTATAATTTTATTTCCTCGAGTTTAGTCCCAGAGCTGTCCCATATCTGATATGTAAGAATATCTTGATAGCCACATCTTCCTACCTGTTGGTCTTGCCATAAGAGCTTTAAGTGACCTGCTATTTCTCCAGAGTACTGCTTAGTACCTGATTTATTGACAGTGATTTTGAAACTTTAACCATATTTTCCAATAACAGATTATGATTCACTGTGACTTTGAAAATTCATTCACCTTATTCTTCTCTCCTATAGTAACTACTGTCTGTTGTGCTCCTCTGTGTACTAGTAAAGATCAGAACTAGTCTGCTACTTTGGAAGAAACCTTTCTGTTCACTGGCCATCATAAAAATGTCATATGACATCTCTAATCCCTGGACAAAAATAGTGTTATGGTATTTTGTTGACATAGTGGAAATATATTAATTCATTAGGATCATAGTGTAATTTATATATATCAAGCCTTACCCTCTCTTTTCAATAAACTTTTGGGAAATTTTGTTCTCTAATAAGCCATCACAATGAAATTCATTATAATCTATTGGATATATGTATTATGTCTTCATAACACAAAATAATATAAAATATTATATGCATGGAATTGCCTATCTCTCTACCCACAGTTGCTGTAGAATTTTCTCTCCAGAAATCTTTTACACCATCCCAACATCCTTCTCAAAAGCTCTTTTCACATTTATTCTCAGTTCCTAAGTGCATACTCATCCTCTAGGCTCAGTCTGAATTCCTAGTTCCATAAAGGTGAGACTTGACTGAGATCCAGAATGTACTATAAGACTTCTCCAGGGACCCAGCACTCCCCTCTCACCAATATTCTATCTCAGACCAGTTTAAAGGTAGTAACTTTTCTCCCTCCATCTCTCTCTTCTCTCCCTCCCTCCCTCTTTTTTTCCTTTTCTCTCCCTCCTGTGTCTCTCTCTCTTCTCCTCAAGGATCCTAGTCAGTGAAGATTATAACTTTTTAATCTGTCCACCAGGCAGTTTGAGTCACCATGTATGAATATTAACTTGGCACCTGTGTCTAGAGAGGAGAGGCTAGATTCAGGGGAAGTAGGGGGAGGCTATCACAATAGAAAAGGTCAAGAGGAGCAAGGGTTTGGATTGAGGTAATTGCGGTGTTATTAGAAAGAACAGGATGATTGCTTTCACTTTGTTTTTCTTTGCTTAGTGCCTCCTAGCATTGTTGGTGAGAATACATTGGAAGATGTGAAGGTGAAAGAAAAACTTAGTGTTACACTGACTTGTGAAGCAATAGGTAAGGTGCACAATTTGCTTTTGTCCGGCTCGTAGGCTCTCTTAACTCATACAATATCCTAGCTACATGATAATATTATATGAGGAAAATTGAAGCCTAGGTATTAAGGCCATTGTTCAGATTAGCTTACATATAGTCATGTAATTAAAGGCTAACATTCAAAAATTATGTTTCCTAAAGGGAATCCAGTTCCACAGATAACCTGGCTAAAAGACGGACAGCTTCTCATTGAGGATGGAGATCACCAAATTATGTCGAGTGGGCGTTTTCTTCAAATCACCAGTGCCCAAGTGTCAGACACTGGGAGATACACATGTGTGGCTTCTAATACTGCTGGTGACAAGAGCAAAAGTTTCAGTGTTAATGTGTTTGGTACGTATACAATTTTGTCTCATATGTTTGTGTTATATACATGTATGTTTTATATATTATAAATTAATAACGGCATGTTTTCATAGGCTAAGTTTAGCTTACTCTGAAGCATTATTTCTAGAATAGAGGACAAAGGAAATAAGCATTTACGAAATGTCTATTATATCCCAAGCACCATGCCATGGAGCTCTTTTATATAAAGAGTTGTAAGGCAATAACAAAGGGATAAGGTAGCACTTAATACAAAGAATGTGATAAAACAATATGAGTTGGACTTAGTGTGAGTTTTAATATATTCCTTATGTGTTTTTCTATCATGCATGATAATATTTATGTTTTAGAAGGCAGTCTTTGTGAAATAAAAGTGATGTAATACCTAGGAATTATAAACATCATAGTGATGACTATAGGAGTGAATCTAGACTCTTCATTGCCGCTCATAATGTTGTAGTTATAAATGTATCTCTTAATTGACTGAAACCTTTTGTTTCACTAAAATTAATCAGATAATCAGAAAGTGTTTATTGATTGTAATTACTTTATAGTAAAATTTACAGCATTTTGCTGAGACATGTAGAATACATACTCCATGCTCAAAGAACTTATAATCTAATGGAGAAAGAAGAGATGAAAATACATGAAAAGTTAAATGGTAGAAGGTAATTTTTGATCAAATTTCAAATAAATGTGAAGACAATAACTACATCCTAAAGGAATTCAGAGAAGGGAACTAATCCTTGTGGTTAAGATAGTCAGGAATATTGTGTATGAATGAAACTTGAGTTGACTTTTAAAGGATGCTTAGGATGGGGAGAGTTGGGGGAGTATATTTAGATGAAAAAAGCAATGAAAAACATAGAGGTGAGAAGTGAAATGCTTGTAAATAAACCATATCAGACAGAAGTTGGAGAGAAGAGAAGAAGTTAAGTTGGAAAGATGCATTAGGGCCAGCCAGGCTAAGGTATTAGTAATTCATCTCATTGGAAACAGAGAGACATTAAAGTGTTTTTTTTTTAAACAGATGGAGTTACATGATTAAAACTGCTGTAGAAAGATTAAATTAATACTGTTTAAGATGGATAGGAAGGAAAGGAGAATAGAGGTAAAAAGATCAAATAAAGCATTATAGCCATCTGGATATGATGTAATGAAAGTTTCAATAAACATTCTAAACATGACTTAATTTTCACTTATATGTCAAGCCTATAAATAACTATATGACCATATCAATTCACTTGTATGCAGGTAGCATATCTTTCATTCCTGGAGAACATCTACCAAACTAATAAAAGGATAAAACTTCATTTTGAATTTTTGATCAAAGAATGCTAAGATTTATTTGAAATATCCTTTAACTTGTTTTTAAAGAATAAGTCTATGCTTCAATCCTTAAATAGCAATTTTCCAACAGATTAATACCTACGATGTTAACAAAAGATGAGAATCTATTCTGATGTAGAATAATGAAACCGTTTAATGAAAAATTACTTGTGCAAATATTCAGAACTAGCTCTGAAAAGAGAGTGTGGAAGACCTAGTTTATTACTTCGAGTTAATAGGTTCAGGGAACATATAAAGGTACACAGTAGACATATACATTGATGTGTGTGTATAATTTCCTTGATCAAATTCCTTTTCTTTTTCAGTATCTCCTACCATTGCTGGTGTTGATGATGATGGTAGTCCTGAAGATGTCATTGTTATTCTTAACAGCCCTACGTCATTGGTCTGTGAGGCATATTCATATCCTCCCGCTACCATAACCTGGTTTAAAAATGGAGCTCCTATAGAGTCAAATCAAAATATCAGGATTCTGCCAGGTAATTATTCCTCTTCTAATTATCAACGTATGCTGTTAACTTTCCAGTTATTATTGTAACAAAAGTAGCTTCTGGAAATTGTTAACAGAAATTATTAAATTCATATATGTTATCTTAAATTCTTTTTTTTTTGTTCTCTTGGAAAAGTCAGTTCTTCATCAATTACATAACAGGTAGTACACATTAAAAAAGTTGGCCAGTGGTATGAATTTAATAGCTATGGGAAGTAGACACATGGTACCTATGAGAAGAATCTGATAAAATTCTGATATCAACTCACAATCCATAAATTAAGATATTGTCTTTTGATTTTTTTTGCTTTAAAGGAATTTGTGAAAACTCGCAACTAAGTTGTTCAGTTTGATTTAATAAATTGTCCATTATATGCAGAGGATATACATGGAAAAACACATAAATTTATAGACCCTACTCATATGCTAGTTCTTACGTATTATTTAGCATGACAGTACTTTAGTCTCTGCTTACATGTAAAAGTTTCTTGTTCAGGATCTCACAATCAAAAATGAAATGCTCCTTATCCTAAATCAAGGTAGGTCTGAATCCATTTTGCTAATTGCCTTTCAGTGTACTATCCCTTGAAAGAAAAATGGTCAGCGTATAAGCAAAGACTATTCCAACAACTCAGTTCAAGGCTCATGTTGGGGAGATAAGTTGGGAAAGGTAGGATGGATCCCAATTATCAGTTAGAATGCTAGATCCTTGAGGGCAGGAACTATCTTTTTCCTCTTTTTATATTCCCACCACTTAGCACAGTGTCTGGAACATAATAGGTACTTCATAAATGTTTACTGACTAACTTGGATGGATGGCCTTGAAAGTCAAGCCAAGGAGCTTCAATTGCATCATGCAAGATCAATGAATGTAACCCAAACACCAGATTCAAAGCAAAATTTTACCAGTGTGCAAAGCTTTGACTATCAAAAGCCTATACATTGTGAAACTTTTTTTCCTTTTCTTCTTTCTCCTTCCATCTTGTTCTTCTCATTTTTGTTCCCTCCTCTCCAGCTCTGAGCCACTTAACTTCCGAGCCACAGAGAGCTAGAAAGGGAGGCTACAAAGGACAGGGTGGTTTATAATAGACAATTCAATAACTATTTTATTGGTCTGTGATGCAGTTAGGGTGGCCAAAAATTGCTAATGACAATGGAATTCCATTGAAGACTTTTGAACAGGTAAGTGATATTGAAAGTTGTATGCTAAGAAAGAATAAACTGGTAATGATGTGCAGGCTAGACTGGATGACAGTAAGATGGAGGGCAGGGCAACCAGCTAGAGGATGGCCATAGTAATCAAAGCATAAGGTAATGTAGACCTAAAATAGTTTGTGATCCCTGAAAACAAGAGGGGATAAGGGGATAAATATGAAAGACATTTACACAGGAAGAATAAACTAGATTTAATGATTGCCATCAATCTTCTGTAATAATTAAAAATAAATAGATGATGATGATAAGAAGTATTTTTATACTGCTGTAAAATTTGCAAAATACTTTGCATATGTAATGTAATTTGACCCTTCCAACAGCTGTAAAGTATAGCACCATAAGGATGACTATTCTGTTTTATAGAATTAGAAATTCAGGTTCACAGAATTTAAGCAATTTGGGCAAAAGTCATACAACTAGTTAGGTTTCCATGGCATGATTTGGATTCAGGTCTTCCTGACTCGTGGCTTTTCTATCAGTTGTATATGCTGCCTCTAAAGGGCCATGTTTTGAGACATCCAGGGGTAGAATCTATTTTGGGGTTATAGTTCCAGGATAGAGAGGAGTGCTAGCAGTAACAAAGGAGCAGGGGCGTGAGGAGGAGTATCACTTCAGATCACAAGGGATCAGGGACACTGAGGAACAGCAGAGCATGCTGTCCCAGGGGAGCAGGGTCCCTCATGAGAAATATCCTTTACAGTCACAAGAGATCAGTGGACTTTCCGAGGTAAGGACCAGAGCAAAGTTCAGGAGAATAGTGACCACACTTCTCTACAGATCTTGCCACTTGGGAAGCACTGAAAACTTCCAACACCCCAGAACTAGCTCTGAAAAGAAAGTGTGGAAAAAGTCAGAAGCTTGGGACGATCTCCCCCCCAAACCCAACCTTGGGAACAAAGTTCAACTTTGATATGAAGTTTAAAATCAAGAAACAGGTTAGGAAAATGAGCTAACAACAAAAAAAGAACTAATCATAAAAAGCTTCAATGGTGACACGGAAAATCAAGATACAAACTCAGAAGATAATGATGTCAGAACAGCTACAAAGCAAAGCCATAAAGAAAAAAAGTGAATTAGATACAAGCCCAAAAAAAATTCCTGAAAGAGCTAAAAAAAAAGATTTTCAAAGTCAAATAAAAGTATTAGAGAAAAAATTTGGAAAAGAAATGATAGGAATGCAAGAAAATCATGAAAAAACAAGTAACAGATTGGTAAAAGAGGCACAAAAAAACCATGAAGAAAATAGCAATTTAAAAAATGGAATTATCCATACAGAAAAAAAGAAATACAAAACATTACTGGTTAAAATAATTACTTAAAAAGCAGAACTGGGGGGTGGAGCCAAGATGGTGGAGTAGAAAGACTCACGTATGCTAGCTCCAAACCCACAGCCCATATATTTCCTTCAAGAAGAACTCCCCACAAATTCTGGATCACTGCAAGGCATGGAGAAACACAGTGGAAAAGATTTCCATCCCAGAGATCCCTGGAGAGCCATCCCCAGGTTCCGTTGCACCCCGGAAAGTGGAGTCCACCCCTGAGCTGCCCTGGCCACAGCCCCAGAGGAGCAGATCCGAACAGGCTTCAGGGACGGAACCTCCAGCGGCCGGGAAGGTACCTCCACCCACAGATGCTACAGGTTAGTGGGAGAAACATCTGGGCTGACTGAGAGGGGAGCGGGGTGCTTCCGTGACTCAGGCCCCCTCGGGAGGAAGCGGCGGAGGGAGCGGCAGAGGCAGTGGCGGAGGCAGCAGCCCGGGACAGCAGGCAGCAGCAGGCAGAAGTTCAGATCTCTGCATAAACCCCCTGAGGGAACTGAGCCTGGGAGATGGCCCTGCCCCCACCCGCCCCATTACTGAAGGTCTCTGCATAAAGCGCCTGAGGAAACTGAGCCTGGGAGGCGGCCCTGTCCCCACCCACCCCATTACTGAAGGTCTCTGCATAAAGCGCCTGAGGAAACTGAGCCTGGGAGGCGGCCCTGCCCCCACCCACTCCATTACTGAAGGTCTCTGCATAAAGCCCCTGAGGGAACTGAGCCTGGGAGGTGGCCCTGCCCCCACCCCAGCACCAGAACTTAAGCTCACATTGAATAGCAGCCGCACCTGCCGCAGAAAGCCCATTTGAATCTCAGACCCCAAGCACTAGCTGGGCGGATCTAGGCAGGGGTGGACAGGAATCTCAGAAGTCAAGTAACTGGCTAGGAAAATGCCCAGAAAAGGGAAGAAAAATAAGACTATAGAAAGCTACTTTGATGGGGTTCAGATGTTCCCGTCTTTCAACTCTGATGACGAGGAAGGATTCTTACCATCAGGAAAAGATGTGGAGGTTGGGGCCTCTGTATCCCAGACATCCCAGGGGGATGTCCAGTGGGCTCAGGCCATGGAAGAGCTCAAAAAGGATTTTGAAAATCAAGTTAGACAGGTGGAGGAAAAACTGGGAAGAGAAATGAGAGAGATGTAAGAAAAGCATGAAAAACGGTCAATACCTTGGTAAAGGAGACCCAAAAAAATGCTGAAGAAAATAACACCTTGAAAAATAGGCTCACTCAATTGGCAAAAGAGGTTCAAAAAGCCAATGAGGAGAAGAATGCTTTCAAAAGCAGAATGAGCCAAATGGAAAAAGAGGTTCAAAACCTCACTAAAGAAAAGAGTTCTCCCAAAATTAGAATGGAACAGATGGAGTCTAATGACTTTATGAGAAACCAAGAAATCACCAAACAAAACCAAAAGAACAAAAAAATGGAAGAGAATGTGAAATATCTCATGGGAAAAACAACTGACCTGGAAAATAGATCCAGGAGAGACAATTTTAAAATTATGGGACTACCTGAAAGTCATGATCAAAAAAAGAGCCTAGACATCATCTTCCATGAAATTATCAAGGAAAACTGCCCTGACATTCTAGAACCAGAGGGCAAAATAAGTATTGAAAAAATCCATCAATCACCACCTGAAAGAGATCCAAAAAGAGAAACTCCTAGGAACATTGCGGCCAAATTCCAGAACTCCCAGGTCAAGGAGAAAATATTGCAAGCAGCTAGAAAGAAACAATTCCAGTATTGTGGAAATACAATCAGGATAACTCAAGATCTAGCAGCTTCTACATTAAGGGATCGAAGGGTGTGGAATAGGATATTCCAGAAGTCAAAGGAACTAGGACTCAAACCAAGAATCACCTACCCAGCAAAACTGAGTATAATACTTCAAGGGAAAATATGGTCTTTCAATGAAACAGAGGACTTTCAAGCATTCTGGATGAAAAGACCAGAGCTGAAAAGAAAATTTGACTTTCAAACACAAGAATGAGAAGAAGCATGAAAAAGTAAACAGCAAAGAGAAGTCATAAGGGACTTACCAAAAGTGAACTGTTTACATTCCTACATAGAAAGACAATATTTGTAACTCTTAAAATTTTTCAGTATCTGGGTAGTTGGTGGGACCACACACACACATGCACACACACACGTACACGCATGCACACACACACACCCATACACACATGCACGCACATACAGAGACAGAGAGCACAGAGTGAATTGAATAGGATGGGACCATATCTGAAAAGAAATTAAGGTAAATGGTCAGAGAGAAATGTAGTGGGAGGAGAGAGGGTGAAATGGAATGGGGTAAATTATCTCTCATTCAAGAGGCAAGCAGGAGACTTTTTAGTGGAGGGAAAAAGAGGAGAGCTGAGAAAAAAAACAAGAAGTTTACCCTCATCACATTTGACTAAAGGAAGGAATAAAATGCACACTCATTTTGGTATGAAAACCTATCTCACAATACAAGAAAGTGGGGGAGAAGGAGATAAGCAAGGCGGGGGAATGATGGAAGGGAGGGCAATGGGAGGAGGGACAGGATCAACACTCAGGGAGGGACAGGATCAAGAGACAGAATAGAAACAATGGGGGACAGGATAGGATGGAGGGAAATACAGTTAGTCTTACACAACACAACTATTATTGAAGTCATTTGCAAAACTACACAGATATGGCCTATATTGAATTGCCTGCCTTCCCAAAGGGAACGAGTGGGGAGGGAGGGATGGGAAGAATTTGGAACTCAAAGTTTTAGGAACAACTGGTTAGTATTGTTGTTGCTACTAGGAAATAAGAAATACAGTTAATGGGGAATAGAAAGTCATATGGCCCTACAGGACAAAAGAGAAGATGGGGACAAGATAAGGGAGGGATGATAGAAGAGAGGGCAGATTGGTGATAGGGAAAATTAGATTGCTCGGTGTACTGGGTTTGGGGGGAGGGGATAAAAGGGGAGAAAATTTGGAACCCAAAATTTTGTGAAAATGAATGTAAAAAGTTAAATAAATAAATTTTTTTAAAAAAGCAGAATTGGCCAAAAGGGAAAAGAGGTACAAAAACTCACTGAAGGAAGTAATTCCTTAGAAATTAGAATTAAGCAAGTGGAAGTCAATGACTTCATGAGACATCAAGAAACAATAAAACAAAAGAATGAAAAAATAGAAGAAAATGTGAAACATCACTGGAAAAAAAAACTGACCTGGAAATAGAGTGAGAAGAGATAATTTAAGAATTATTGAACTGCCTCAGAGCCATGATCAAAGAAAAAGCATCAAATTTTCAAGAAATTATTAAGTAAAACTGCCCTGATATCCTAATCCAGAACATAAAATTGAAATCAAAGGATCCTCCAATCACCTCTTAAAAGAGATCTCAAAACAAAAACTTCCAGAAATATTATGCCAAATTCCAGAGTTCCTAGGTTGATGAGAAAATGCTTCAAACAGCTAGAAAGATATCAGATATCTTGGAGCTACATTTAGGATCACACAAGATTTTGCAACTTCCATGTTAAAGAAGTAGAGGATTTGGAATATGATATTCCAGAAGGAAAAGGAGCTAGAGTTACAACCAAGAATAACCTGCCCAACAAAACTCAGTATAATCCCTCACGGGGAAAATGGATATTTAATGATAGACGACTGATGAAAAGACCAGAGCTGAACAGAAAATCTGACTTTCAAATATAAGACTCGAGAGAAGGATAAAAAGGTAAACATGAAAGAGAAATCATAAGAAACTCAATAAGGTTAAACTATTTACATTCCCATATGGGAAGATGATTTTTGTAACGCCTAAGAGCTTTCTCATTATTAGGATAGTTAGGACCCTATGCAAACAGGACTCTATGTAAAAAGAATCTCTCTATGGGAGGGATTCAGTTATGTTGGGATGATCTTTACAAAAAAAAAAAGAAGGATGAATAAAAAAGTAGGATGCCCTGGGAGAAGGGGGAAGGAAAAGGAAAAATGAGAAAAATGATCTCACACATATATAGGGGAGAGCGAAATGGTGGGTAGGCAGGCAATGCTGTCATCCAAACTGGTTCAAAGAGGGAAGAATATATATGTGTGTGTATGTAATATATATACATTTATGTATGTCCCTATGTTTCATATATATATATAAATATACATGTATATGTATGTGTATGTACAGACACACACATACATACACACAATTTGTTATAGAAATCTAGCTTACCCAACAGGATGGTGAGAAGGGAAGAGTAAAAGAGAAAGGATATGGGTGTGATAAAACAGAGAGCAGATTAAGAGAGGCAGTGGACAGAAGCAAAACAGACTTTTAAGAAGGGATAGGATAAAAACAGAGAGAGAAGAAGAAACAGAAGAAAACAGAACAAAGTTAGATGTGTAGTTAGTAATCATAACTGTGAATATGAATGGTTTGAATTCACCCATAAAATGGAAACAGATAGTAGAATAGATTAGAAATCAGAATCCAATAATATATTGTTTACAGGAAACAAATTTGAAACAGAGACACACACACAGAGTTAAAATAAGAAGCTGGAGCAGAATCTAATATATTTCAGTTGAAGTAAAGGCCTTCTATTAATTTACATCAGACTTTGTTCAAAATGTCTTTCTAAGGATAATCTGGAAGAAGGATAAGGCAAGAGTTATGTTTCAAAAACAATGTTACTTGTTCAGAGTTCAGGTTTTTAAATTCTTGATTTTTACAGGAGGGAGGACTCTGCAGATCTTAAATGCTCAGGAGGACCATGCTGGTAGATACTCTTGTGTAGCTACTAATGAAGCTGGGGAAATGGTAAAACACTATGAAGTGAAAGTCTATAGTAAGTATTTTAGGATAAAAACACACATCATATTTTCTTGCCCCATCTTTTTAGATTATTTTCACAAGTCTGTTTCTCTTTTGGATTATTTTTACTCTTAATTATAAAGACTGCTATATTGTATAATTTACTTTATTTAGTATAGAAATTAGATAAATTAAGTTCTATTAATATATTCCCTTTTCCCTGTAGCCCCAGTGGCTTAAATATGGAGAAATATGATTTATTTTGGGTGCTTACCCAAAATTGGGTCATTTCTAATTTTTTAAGCTTCTCATTTTTACTGTCTATATTATCCTCTGTCCTGAGTCATTGCCTCTTTATAGCCCAAAGCATTGTTTGAATGCATGTGATTTTATCAGCAGTGAGGAATGTAAGGTCATTAATGATCTCTAGTTCCATGAGAAAGTGGTAGATAAATAAAATGCGCAATTTTTTAAACAATAAAATATAACATAGCTAACTATCAGTAGTAATAATTGTATTATGATGTTTCTCTGGTATTGCTTTATGGTTTATATGAATTGGCCTATATTCTTTGATGGAATCCCCTTTGTGACTATCAAATATGCATTTATTACCAGGGCTTAGGGATGTGGGCTGTGAAATAACCCATAAAGAAATTGACCTTTTGGCATTAGCATTGTTCTAATAAAGAAAAATAGAAATCCTTCATAGTACATATCCATACAGTACTGTTTTATAAACGTTGAATAGGTACTTAAGGAGTACATGATAATAATAACTAGTATTTATATAATATTTAAATGTGTTACCTCATTAAGTCTCACAGTAACCTTGGGATTACAGAGATTATTATTCCCTGTTTATAGCTGAAGAAAGTTAAATTCAGAGGGATTGAGGGATTTGTCCATGGCCACACAGCTAAGTAAATGTTCAAATGTTCAAGTTAAGTAAAATGTTAAAAATCAAGATGTGGACCCAGCTTTTCTAGACTCCATTCCACCATTCTATCCGTGGTGCCTCATAACCCTTTACTCCAAAAACTGTAAAGCACTGCCTTCCTTTTCTTGTCAATTTCTTGCCAAAGAATTCTAAGTATGTTTGAAATATTATGTAGGGTACCATTTGTATATGGAAATGCCTGGATTTTTCACTTTCCAAAATTTATTCCTGTATAGTTCCACCTGTAATTAATAGAGGAGACCTCTTGGGGCCAGGTCTTTCTCCCAAAGAAGTAAAGATCAAAGTCAACAATAGCCTAACCCTGGAATGTGAAGCTTATGCGATTCCTGCCCCTGCCCTCAGCTGGTACAAGGATGGACAGGCCAGTCACCAATCTTTTCTACTGTTTTAGTACATGCCTTGGGATGGTTTTTTAAAAGTATACTTAGATATATTCTGCGTATACATAGTTACTCTGTTTCTAAAGGAAATTCAAGGAAGATTGTGAAAGTTTAAAATTTAAAATATAAATATTATTCTGTAGAATTACATGTAATTTTACATTTATATTTGAGGTGTTTGCGATTCTTATTTTAAAAATTTATTGGTATCTTCAGTTTTCAGATTGCCTTAATGTATCATTCTTCCTAGCGAGCCAACTCTTGTTACAAATAATAAAAAAGAGAAAAAAAATTGTTCGGTAAAAACTAACCAGCACATCAGCCAAGTCCAGTATCATTTTCAGGATTCCATACCTCTCCAAAGAAGGGAAGAAAGTACATTCTCCTAAGTCTTGTTTAGGACTGAGATTGGTTATTGTAATTTCTTAGAGTATAGTTTTTATTTTTCTATTGTTTATGAAAATTTGTCCAAAGCACAGAGGATTTTCTTTCCTTATAGAGGTAGTGATTAGGCCTTGTCAAGCTCAATCAAAAGAAATATCAATCAGCAAAATTATTTTTAAATTATTTAATTGAATAATAATTTAAATTATTTATAAATTTGTAAATAAATTAATTTAAATTATTGCAGATTTGTTTAAATTATTGCAGATCTTAAATTTGTAGTTTCCTCTCTAACCAACCTAACTCTCTAATAAATCAGCTCATGAAGCTGAAAGTAAACATTAAATACTTATAGCACTCTGAGGCAATGAAAACTTTTCAAATAAAGCACAGTTCATTTAGACTTGTGATCAGATCACATTTTATTTTTCATCCACTAGGAGTTTTTTTCCATGAATGTCCTTAAGATTTGACTGCTGATGTGACTAGACCAAAACAGGATTTTATTACAGATTTGAATAACTAAGAGACTGATGTTTGTGCTGTTTTGCGCATAATTAGCAAAATGAGCAAAATATGATTTGGAGAATTTGAATTCTTGGTCATGTTTTGAAATGACCAAAGAACACAGATTGATTTTGCAGATCCCAGATGGATTTTACAACACTGGCAGCTAGAGAAATTATCTCAGCTGAGATAATAAGCAAGTTTCATCTGGAAGGCATTGCAGGGGAATAAGGGAACTCCCACCATGCTGTGCTTACAATTTCTTCTCCAATTGTGACTATGTCTCATAATTGATTATCAAGTCTATATGTAAGTTCCTTTGAAATGGAGAGAGCACATTTTTATTTTAAAGTCATCTTTTCTTGTCCTTCATTTGATAATTCAATGCTTATGATCTTTTTCTTACTCTTGGGATGAAAGAAGAGATCTTTTACTGGGAAAAGCAATTATTTTTGTTCTGGAGCTTTATCTTTAAGTCTAAGCTTTAAAGTTGACTCCTATATATAACTTCTTAAGTTACTCTATTTCTGGCTCTTTTACCCCCTTTAAGTGGACACAATAATATAATAAAATCTTGAATTGCCAAGTTACTCATCTGTTTTTTCTTCTTTCTGCTACTAATCTCTAGAAGAGTCAAACAGGAAGCAGGAGACTGTTGAATACGGTTGCTTGTTAACAACTGCCACAAAAATTTCATTGGTACTGTCTAATATGAGCTTGGAGATTGATTATATGGTAGTCTCATTCATTCATGGTCTCACTTTTCTTTGTTGGCACAAATAAGTGAAATTTGACTATACCTGGTCAACTTTTAAAAGATGTTGAAAAGAACTGCTAATATTTAAACACACATGAGAAGCAATGTAACAAAACCCCTTAAAGGCAAGAATTAATAATATATTAGTTCTAACTGGTGTTACTGATGACACCAAGTCATAGGTGTACTTATAAAAGCATATTAGAGCTGGAAATTTTCAGCCAATAATGAGGAAGCCTGATGTATTCAATAGAGAAGAAATGTTGACTTTGGTACCTACTCAATGTGTAACAGTTCTTCCAAAAATGTTTTCTTTTGAAACACAGTAATTTTACTGAGAAGTGTGGATTAATTGACAATTCCATTTGTAACAATTCTAATGTTTCTTTTCCAATATGGTGATAATTTCTAACAATTAATTTTTATCACAAAGAAATACAGTATTTATCAATTTATTTCAAATACATTTCAAAATTATTTCCATTGCCATAGCATTTCTGAAAAAATTCAAGACAAACTACAGTAATTAAAATTCACCTTAGAGAAAAACATAATCAATTAGGGAGATCTTGCTTAGAACAGGTGGATTTTTTCTTATCATGGGAAGGAAAGTGGTTGATGAAGTTTTCAGAGAATTCTGCCATCTGTTTTGCTTAAAATACTAAACCAAGCATTGTGAAATGGAAAGAGTATTGAATTTAAAACAAACATTCCAGTCCATATACTAACAGTGACAACACTCTGACTTTGGACTTAAACTTCTCTAAGCTTCAGTTTCCTCACCTATAGATGGGAACACTATTACTTGTACTACCTACCTCAAAAGATTCTAATAAGGATGAAATAAAACAACTGATTTGAAAGCACAGAAATTCAAACTATTATTTCCGTATTTTCTTGAAAACCTGTTAAAAACGATTAGGTGATCTACTAGAAAAAGGGAAAAGACAATATTGCATCTGTAAAGTAAGATGATTATGTGGTGCCTCATGCTAACATTGTTTGAACTGAATCACAGCTCCTTAAATCAGATGATCACGTTAATATTGCTGTCAATGGACGCACGCTTCAGATAAAGGAGGCTCAAGTGTCAGACACTGGTCGATACACATGTGTAGCATCTAACATCGCTGGAGAGGATGAATTAGAATTTGATGTGAATATACAAGGTAACAAGAAAATAAGTGAATGTCCCAGTCTTGTTAATAACATTTAGATAGTTCAGATATTTATGAGGTTCACATAAAGTTTCAGTTATCATCTCAATAGAAATGACTTTCAGATCTAAACCCTAGTCTCTCTGCCTGGGCACCAGACCCACATTAATTACATGCTATCGGATAGATGTTTCCAACTCAATATCCTATAGCATCTCAAACACAACATGTCTAAAACAAAACTTGTGATTTCCCCCCACAAACTCACTCTTATTCCAGACTTTCTTATTTCTGGTGAGGGCAGCAGCATCCCACCAGTCACTCAGGTTCTCAACATCAAAGTCATCTTCATTTCCTCCCACATTTAATCAAGCGCAAAATAATTTTGAGTTTACTATAACATTTCTTCTAATTGCTCTAGGAAACTCTCAGAGTCTATGTATTGCTGAAAAAGTGCTCATCTCCACTGGGAATTCCCTATACTAGGAAAATCTCAGATCCAGTCCCTTTGCTTAGCTTTTAAATCCCATCACAATTTGGCCACGGCACATCTTACCTGACTGATTTTCACATTATTTCCAGTCACGCATTCCAAATCCCAGCCAATTGCCCTACTTGCCCTCCCATTGCCCATCTCTAATACACAGAAATGTCCCTCGTATCTAGAATGTATGCCCTTCTCAAACCAAGCCTCGTAAACTTCCTAGTTTCCTGCAAAGCTCAGCTCAAATATCACATCCCACATGTGGCTTTTCTTGATGCCCCAAACTATTAGTGTCTCCCCCAGTTACTTTGCATTTAATTTGCTATTGTACCTAGCAGAATGTAAGCTTTTTTAAGGGCAGAGACTGTTTCTATCTGTCTTTGTATCAACAGAACCTAGCACAGGGCCTAGCCCCAGCTAAGTCCATCCTAAACATTTTCTTGTTGGCTGGATGACTGATTGGCCTTTTAGTGACCTTTTGCGGATAATTAAATTGTAAGACCCTTAAGGTAAAGGACTTTATTTATCTGTGTATGTCCCTCCACCTCTAGGAAGTGTCTTGTACATAGCAAGGAGTCAATAAATGTGTTAAATTCAATTTGGAAAACTTAGTCCTTTCTTTTTTTGGAGGCAATTGGGATTAAGTGACTTCCCCTGGTCACACAGCTAGTAAGGGTCTAACTGGATTTGAACTCAGATCCTCCTGACACTGAACTATCCACTGAACTATCTAGTTGCTCCTTAGAAACTCATTTCTTAGAAATATCTCTCATCCCAGTCACTAGTGTTTCAGTAGTACATATCATGGAATGATAGAATTAAAGAATTTCAGAGTAGGAAGAGACTGAAATTGCCCTCTGGGCTAATCATATCCAAACAAGAATTCCCACTACAATATACCCAACAACTATATATCCAGGTTCTGCTTGAAGATGTCCAGTGAGAAATGATGGGCTGCTTGCTGCATCAGCACATCCCCCTTTTGGATTAGTCTAATTATTAGGATGCTTTTTCCTGAGGTCTAGCCTAAATCTGCTTATTTGAAACTCCCATCCCTTGCTCCTCATTCCAGGGTGAACAAATCTATTACTCTTCTGCATGACAGCCCTTCAGATACTTGAAGAAAGCAATCAGGTTCTCGCTGAGTCTTTCTTAATCAAAGCTAACTAGCTCTAATTCCTTCAACCAGTCCTCATATGTCATGGATTCAAGGCCCTTCACCATTTTGGCAGCCCTGTTCCAGACTTTCTACAACTTATTAATGTCCTTTCAAAATGTTTTCAGAAATTAACACAATATTCTTTCATTGGTCTTACCAAGGAAGGGACTCTCATTTCTCTAATTCTGGAAGCCAGATCTTTCCTAATGCAGTCACAATCACTTTTGCTTTTTGGTTGATGTATCACATTGCTGACTCACATTGAGTTTGCTCAAACAAAAACTTCCAGTTTGTTTTCATGCAAACTGCTGCTTTGTCATTCCTTTCCTTTTCCGTTGCTGTGAAGTTGATTTCTTGGACCCATGTTGAACTTTACATTTTTTCCTATTAAATTTGATCTCATTACTTTCAGGCTATCATTTTGTCCTGCTGTTGACTTCTTGTTATTCCAGCTTTGTAAAATCCACAAATCAAAGTTATTAATGCATATATTGCATAGCTCAGGACCACTGATAGATCCCATGGGCACTCCATTAAAACCCTCCCTTCTAGTTGATAGTGGTCCATTAATGACTTTTCTTTAGACATAATCATTTAAATATTTATTAACCCACCCAAATGTATTGTTATCTACTTCACATCTTCCTTCCATGTCCACAAGAACACTATCAGAAACTCTGTCAGATGTTTTACTCAAGACATCTTAATGTACTGTGACTGTCCTGAAAGTATCTGGAGAATGCTCTCCCTTAGAATTCCTAGGTTTTTTTTGGCTCTGCTCATGTGGCCCTTTCTACATGAAGCCTTTTCTGATCCCTCTCTCCACCTCCCACCTAGTTACAAGTCTTCTCACCAACAAAATTAATCTTGTACTTACTTTATATATACTTATTTACATACATGTTGGCTCTCCTGATAAAATATAAGCTTGAAGTCGGAGACTAATTTTGTCTGTATCCCCAGCACCTAACATATCATTGCATAATGCAGACTATTAATAAATATGTGTTGATTGTTTGATGCAAAGAGAATTCTAGCAAAAGTCTAGCAAAAGCCAAGATTGCTGACTTCTAGTGATCCTTTCTGGCTTTTGATAATCATTGCTTCACTATCTAAATACTTTTGAACCATCCATTTAAGAAATGTTTTCTACAATTTTATTAGAAATAGTAATTAAGTTCCCCAACCTATATTTTTCATACTCTTGCTTCTTCCCTTTTTTAAAAAAAAAGTGACAATTTTCCTTCAACCACTTTGTAATGCATTTCCCACTGTCCAAAATGTTGAAAAATCACAGAGACTAGCAATCACATCTGCCAGTTTTTTCAGCCCCCTTGGACATAGTTCATGTAGGCTTTGTGATTTGAGATCGCTGAAGGCAGCTAGCTACTCTTTTCTAACACCTCATTTATCTTTAGTTTCAAGTCCCTGTAGACTCTTTTTGCTCTTTTCTTTCCAGTGCAAAACAAAATAGGAACAAAGTAAGCATTTAGGTATTCAGCCTTTTCACCATCATCCTTTATCTTTATCCCAATATACATAAGACATCAGTCATCTTTTCTCTGATCCTTCTATCCCCAATATAACTCAAAAAACACACTCACACACAACAAAACACCTTTTTGTATCCTTTGTTATCAGATTTAATACTCCCTTAAAATGGAGTGTGATTTAAATATGTGTCTAAATGTTCCTTTCTCTCCATAGTTCCACCCAGTTTTCAGAAACTCTGGGAAATTGGAAACATGCTGGATACAGGCCGAAGTGGAGAAGCCAAAGATGTCATAATCAACAATCCCATTTCGCTTTACTGTGAAACAAATGCTGTTCCTCCTCCCACACTAACATGGTTTAAAGATGGTTATCCTTTGACTTCCAGTGATAAAGTCTTAATATTACCAGGTAACAGTTGTTAGAGATCACGTAATAATCTGAATGCCTGTCATCCTGATTCACCTTTATTTATTAGACTAGCTTCTTAGAGGGGTTTTAGATGCTATGTATACTGTTGTAAAATCAGAGCTGAGATCAAGAAAGAAGCTAGTTGTTGAAGGACGTTGACTAAATTTCCTTCTGGCTCTACTTTCAGGCCACTCTAGTCACTTAGCTTATTTGTGTCTTTGGTTATTTTATAACAGTGATGGGATGATCACTTATTTCTTCATATTGTTAATTGCAAATACTGAAAGGAATTTAAAAATTATTACTAACCAGTTCAAAGACAGCAAGCATCAATTCTAGGTAACAGAGAACATTATTTCCAATATTTCATTTCCTGCATGTTTCTTTGGTTAAAAGGACGAATACAAGTGTTCACAAACTGGCCAGGGCACATCATTTATTTACTTTATGCAGAGCTGTCACTAGCAATTTTGTCATTCAGGGTAGGTAAACTTCACAAAATGTGGCAAACAGAAAAGGTCTTTCAAATCAAATTTTTAAGAAAAATTCACTTGAGGAAAACCTGGCACACAAAGCACTGCTGGGGAATGAGAGAGAATGTTTTATGTCATTCTCTCTCTTCACTTGCTGCTGCCTCTTTTTCTGACTTTCCCTATCTCCATATTCCCCAAAAGTGGAGAAAGCCAAACTCACCTCTATCAGAGAGTGCTAGATATCCTGGTGTCCTGTCAGTCAGGACTTATTGCCTCTTTGCTTCCTATTTTAATTAATTATGCTTGCTAATCATGTGCCACAACCAGTTGTTTCTATGCTACTGAAAAAGTGTAAATGCTGTCAAAACCCTTTAAAATATGGTGCCTCTGAAGAAAACCCACATCACACATCATAGTTACAGTTCTGACTATGTGTGTGTTGGCTTGTTTAATATAGGTATTTTTTTATGAGTTCACTATCTTAGAGGGAGTTTCTTTTATATCAGCAATTAGTGGTTTTGTTATTTGCTCTGTTGGCAGGGAGAGTGGAAGCTGTCCAGTGCATATGGGTTGTGTAGCAAGAGAAGTACCATCAATGTCATCCAGCATGTTTACAATGAAATAAAGCATTGATTGAAAGTGTTAATAGAGATTTTTTTAGGTTAATTGGGCATTAAGACTCAATTTATAGTTGATGAAAGAACACTGGAAAAATATTTACTGTAATTACCTGATGTAAAAACTTAAACCCACAAATTTAGGAGAATAAGACATATTATAAAATACAGTTTCCAATTTCAGAACATGTTTTGTTGTTATTTTTGTCTGTTTTTTCCTCAGGAGGACGAGTGTTACAGATTCCCCGGGCCCAGGTGGAAGATGCTGGTCGATACACCTGTGTTGCTGTAAATGAGGCTGGAGAAGATTCCCTGCAGTATGACATCCGTGTGCTTTGTGAGTTTATCTTAACTCTCTTTTTCTGGTGTGGCAGAAAGAATACTGAGTCTAGAATCAGAGAACCTGAATTCAGATTCTAGCTTTACCATTTACTACCTGGGTGACCTTGGGCAAGTCACTTCATCTTTCTAGGCCTCAGTTTCCTCGTCTGTAAGATGAGGACTTTACTCTGGATGATCTTTGAGATCTCTATGGTGCTTTGATCCTATGATACTGTCTTTGAGAGTACTAGAGTCAGTCAATGAATACTTAAGTGTCTTCTGAGTGCCATGCACCCAGTGCTGGGGATAAAAAGGAATGGAAAAGGTAGTCCTTGTTTTCAAGGAGCTCAGTCTAATGCTGGAAATAAAAATATGTAAACAACTAAAACTGGATGGAGGGAGGAAGAAAGTGGATACCCAGCTTGATGAAGTCCTGCAGTCTGGTGGGAAATGATTAAGTTGCTGCCCTGGGCCCCTTCCTTAGATAGATGATCTGGAAGGAGCTTTCTATTGTCCAAACAGCCTGTTCTTCAGTCAGATGGACGGCCCCAGGGACGGGTTACTGAGAAGGTGTGAGTTTCTGAGTTGATGTGATCTCACAGGAAGAGTATCATTAATTCAGGTCTTTCAATATGGCTACATGAAACCAAATCAGTGGTTTGAGTGAAATTTTCACTCACTGTTTGACTTTGACATTTCAGTTTATTATGTATGCAGAAATAAATAATTCATTTTTTACACATTTAGTACTATAATTTAAAGCACAAACTAGGGGCCCAAGGGCCAAATCTAGCCTACCATGTACAGTTTTGAGTTCAGACTGTTTTTTTTACATTTTTAAATAAAATAAAACTTTTTTTTAAAAACTTAATAAATCATTCTTAGTTCACTGAATAGATTTAGCCAATGGCCATAGTTTGGAACCCTGACCTAAAGGATATTATAAGCAATATAAATTTTGATATTGTATATTTTCAACCCAACAGAGTATATTGATATTCTTTTTTATTTTTGTTCTACATCGTTGATTCTTGCCAAGATTTTGCCATATCATTTGTATATTGCAAATGCAGTCTATACTGTTTGCTAAGTATAAAATTATAAACAATGAAAGCTTGCAAACAAATTAGATAATTATTGTTTGATTTTTTTAAAAATTATTTTCACTCTACAAAAGAATTCAACCTAGGTTTCTTTTTAATAACTACCTTCCCTAGTATATTTACTATATAATCCACTTTGCCAAAAATACCTGAATATATACAAACTTTCCAAGAATGTCTGTTTAAAGTAAGGGTAATAATTTACAACTCAATTTTATAGTACCATTTTAACTGAGTATTATATTTCAGTAACACTTAGAAATTAATTTGGAAATAGTACTAAAAAGTTCTGTATTTCTGTAGGTTAAAAAAAAAGGCTAATGTAGTTGTCCAAAGTGATTTATATCCTGGTCCGTTGACATATGATTGTAAGTGTTTTGGGAATATGGAATAAAATCCCTACCGAGTAGTTAAGTCTCAATGAAAATCTAGGTACCTCTGGATTTAAAATCTGACTTGGGAGGCTTTATACTCTAGCCTGAGAGTCTGTACACATGTATAATTTCTTTTTCTCAAAAATCACATAAAATTCCTCTGAACCTGTCTAAAATCTAGACGAATTTGAAAGAGACTTGCCTTCCTGTTGTTAAAATCTTCATTGCACTCTCTTCTTAGTGCCACCATCCATTAAAGGAGCTGACATTGATTTACCTGAAGAGGTCACTGTGCTGGTCAACAAGACTGCACTGATGGATTGTGTATCAAGTGGCAATCCAGTACCAAGCAATTCCTGGCAGAAGGATGGACAATCCTTGGTAGAAGATGACCGCCATATGTTTCTATCCAATGGAAGAACTTTACAGGTAAAAGGCAATTGCTCCCAAGCAGGACAACTTTACAGGGAAAAGAGAACTACCTCACTTGAAAATTATCTATCTTTTGTTTCTATTTGCACTACTGAAAATTATAAAGGAATGACATACTTGAGCCTTGCTAGAATGCTACCTTCAGGTTCTATATCATATGAGAGGAAAATATCATATTACAATGATAATTTTTAGTAATAAAGCCCTTGAAACCAAAGGTAGACATATTAGATTAATAGAATATATAAAATATTAAACCCTTTGGAGACATATATGTGTGTGTGTATTTTCTCTTGAAAAACAAAAGTGTCTTAAACATAGTGCTGGTTAATAAAGTTCTATAGAATCAACTCAGTTTTGCTTTTGGAAAATTGGAAGTGTTATGCCAAGACTCCAGTGAACTCTGAGGAACATTGTTATAGATTCTAGATTCTATAGTCTACATTTGTCTTTGACCACATCATTACTTTCAGAAATATTGTGTCCATTTACACTCACTAAAGATAAGAGCTATATTTGAGAATGTGTTTGGCACTTGGAGAAATTAACTAGCCCCACTGAGGCACTGGTGAATTTGTTACTTAGGAATTCAACATAATAACATGGCCTGAAACTATTAGCATATCATCATCAATGCCTTGAATTCTTAAACCATCCTCTAAAATCCCAAATGTAGCCTTTGATGACCTCTTTACCTAGTACAGAGAACACAGTCCAAGAAATCTATGTGTTTAGAAGCTTCTTTTACATGGAAAGATACCTCAGGATGAAACTAGTCATGGATGGGATCTCCTTTCCTAAAATTAAACCACAATAATAGATAAATAACCACATACTTAAGGTGATCAGTGAAGTAATATGATCTACATAACCTAAAGAAGCCTTTTTCTCCTCCTTTACAGAGACTAGTGGTACAGTGATTACTAGACCTAAAGTCAGGAAAGCTGACAAATCTAGTAGATAAGTACACTTAGTAGCTAACTCTAGGCAAGTCATTTTTCCTCTATTTGCCTCAGTTTTCTCAACTAGTAAAATGGAGATAATAATAGCACCTACCTCACAGAGTTGTTGTAAGGATCCAAGAGGTAATACTTGTTTAAAAAAAAAAGCTTACCATGATCCCTGAAAATACATAGTAGGTGCTATATAAATGTTTACTTTCCCCATGTTCTTCTGATAGTAACTGGGAAGGAAAGGTACTGTTCAGTCTTGAAAACATTATGTTGATGGCAAATATTGAATATGTGCTTATGTAAATATTCTCCTAAATTATTTCATTTGTAGTATCTTCTTTTTTCTTAGATACTAAATTCCCAAATAGCAGATATTGGAAGGTATGTGTGTGTTGCAGAGAACATAGCTGGAAGTACCAAAAAATATTTTAACCTAAATGTACACGGTAAGATATCACTTCTAAAGTATCTACTACTTTATGTTTGGCAAATCAGGAAAACCATATTTCTGAATTCTTGGAACTGTATATGTTTTTATTCCATGATCTTCATATTAGCCTCTCTCCCTTTTTCTTTGTTCCTTTTTGATATGAATACAATCAGTAATGCTGTTTCCCAACCAACCAGCAGGCAATACAGATTTTAGATCTCACAGGCAGGGTAGATACTTGCCTGTTGTGTCAATAACTCAAGAAAAAGTAGTTATGCCTTTGCAGATGTAGACATAGTTAGGATTGAAATCCCAAAGACTAGAAAATAAGGTTGATATTAGTACATGGGTTCTAAAATCATAAAAATGCATCGTTAACCTTTGCTTATAATAGTTTTCTCTGTACTACTGCAGCATAACAGTGTCAGTGAATTCCATTTAACGTGGTAGAAACAATGATGGAATTGGAGAAAAATGGCTCCAGATCATTACTCGCGATAAATTAGGATAGCTTCATTTATACTCAAGTGAGATAGTATTTGAGTGTGATAGCATTGCAAACAGCTTATCAAACTGACTGAACTTACTGTGAAGTATATAGGAGAATATGAAGATGGGTAACTGATAAGTCTCTGAGTAGAATATAAAAGCTGCACAGTGATGGTCTCCCTCTGTTTCTTCTGCATAGCCTTGACTGCCAGTGCTGTCCTTGTATACCTCTGGCAGATCTCTATGCCAAGACCTGGATACAGACTTAAAGCAAAGAAAGAGTACATGGGTTGATATGACATGTCACAGATTGAACATAGGGCTGTACAACGTAGCCCTAGAGAAAGAATATATGGTAGCAAATTATATGCTTTGAGAGCTGTTATATTCTTGAGGCACTTGGTTGCTAATTAGTATTCTGTTGGTAATAAAAAGACAAAGGAAAGTATGAAAAAAACTTATTTCTATGTAGCAGTTTCTTCAGGATTTTAAAAGTAAGGATCTCTAGATCATTGCTTATAATGCTTTTTTTAAAATATATATATGTCCCTGACCCAAATATAAGTTGGTTAAAATAGAAGCTAGTTTATGAATTTTAGAGGGTGGTAATTTTGGGGAAATTTTATCTGGCAAAGGATTTCCATTAAGCATCATAGAAATTTATTTTGGGTAAGCATACAGGATGGGGAAGCTAGATGGTGCAGTGAATAGAGCACTGGGTTTGAACTCAGGAAGACTCATCTTCCTGAGTTCAAATCCAGTCTCAGACACTATGTGATCCTGGGATACCAGCTGTATGACCCTGGCCAAGTCACTTACCCCTGTTTGCCTCAGTTCCTCATCTGTAAAATGAGCTGGAGAAGGAAATGGCAAATCCCTCCAGTGTATTTGCCAACAAAAGATCAAAATGGGGTCACAGAGAGTTGGACACAACTGAAAACAACTGAACAAGAACAAGGAAAGCATACATGGAAGAATTTTGTATCAATTTGGAATTTTATTTTAAAGATACTTGAGATCTTTCAATTAAGCACAGCATTTAATTTGGAAGAAAAAATTTAACTTGCTTGTTCTAGGATTTTAGACACTTTGTTCTTATAGATCTACTTGTCCGGCCAGTAGGCATAGGAAATGACAGGTAATGAAGGGAATCTAAAAACTTAGTCCTTAACTTTGAAGGTTGTAATTTCAAGAATATGACTTTTTTCTTTAACTATTCGGTGCTACCTTTAATCCCGTAATACCAATTAGGAAGAACTGGATTATCTGCTTGTACATTTTAAAACTCCTATTTGAATGGGGAAAAAATTAACTCTCCTTAGACTATCCCTTCTCTTAGCTACTAAAGAATAATGAATTTTCCGTCTGGTTTGAGGACTTTTAATTTGATTTGACCCTTGAGGTCCATTTTATTACTGTTCAACAAACTTAATTGTGTTAAAAAATTCGACAACTAATCTTGAAACCAGTTTTTTAAAATTATATACAATTCTAGCTTAGTGTCTCCTAGGCTTTATACCACACTCAGAGTACACAGAGACAGTTAATGAGTGTTTGCTAAGTAAATGAATAAATGACTTACTGATACCATGGACTCATAAAGTTAATGCAGTCCTTTCACTCTAGGAATGGAGAAAAAGGAATTTTGAATGAAAATATAAAGGAAGAATGAACATCTGTAGGAAAGAAACAAAAAGATTGTATAACTCTGTACCTTGACAACAGCCTTAAACAAAGCCAGTTTTTTCAGTATAAATACACTGCAGCATAGTTCTGTTTAGATTTAGAAATTCTTGTCCTCCCTTGCTATTGAGGAAGAATTATTTCTGCCAAACTCCCATGTAGGAAAGAAGCTGCAGACGAAATTGGTGGAGACATTAGGGGATTCTAAATAGGAAGGATGACAGCTGGATTGGTTTTCATCACACAATTTTTAGATCCCCGCAGAAACCAGTGGACCAGTTCTTAAATACAAACAATGTATTTTCTTCAGTGGTTTGGCAGCATGCAGTGGCTGGACTTGTGCTGAGGAAATTGGGGAGTACTTACTGCTGACAACGTTTAATGTATTTACTGTTGTAGTTCCTCCAAGTATCATTGGTACTAATCCTGAAAATCTGACTGTGGTGGTGAATAATTTCATCTCTTTGGCCTGTGAGGCCACTGGTTTTCCACCTCCCGATCTCAGCTGGCTCAAGAATGGAAACTCCATCAGCTTGAGCAATGATGCTCTCATTGTGCCTGGTAAGGAAGCTATTTTTCTGATAACCTGGAGAAAACCTTCTCCCCTTCCATTCATCTTAACAAGAATGACAATTTAGTACACTGCTTTTTAAATTTTTGAAGATCTCCACTTAAAAAAACTAAATCACATACTTTTCTAAACCCATAGTAGGTAGCTTAGTGGATAACGTGCTAGACCTGTGTTCATTCAAATCCCACCTCAGACAGTTACTGGCTGTGTGACCTTGGGCAAGTCACTCCACTTAATGTCTTCTTCAGTTTCTTCATCTGTAAAATGGAGATAGTAAATAGCACTTACCTCCTAGAATTGTGGAAGGGATAAAATTATATATGTGAAAAGCATTTTGTATACCTTAAAGCATTATAGAAATGCTACTTGTAGCAGTAATAACAATAACTCTCATTTATATAGCAAATTTGACTTTTTCTTACTTTAATACGTGTTTAGTGGATAGAATTGGTTTTGCAATTAGGACAACCTGGGTTAAGAAAATAAATCTAACACACTACCTGTGCGATCCCAGGCGAGTTATGTACCTTATCAATTCTCTAGACAACTCTAAAAGTCTAAGTTACTGAGAAGGTGCCAATAAACATTTGTAGGGGGATTTTTCTTTCTTGGGACTTCCATATACAAATGAAATCACAGAAAATCTTTTGTTGCTTCTTACCATTGTGCTTTTCAAATCTGAAAACTGAATTTCATTGAACTTCTTATGAAAATGATAAATAGGCAGTGATTTTATTCAGTTCAATTTTAATTACAATATTTACAACATTACAGTGTTACCTTATAGAATAAGGAGAAGGTGTGGTGGGGATGGAATCAGCAATTTTGAAATTTTTCAAAGTATTTACAAATCAACTTGGGAGCCAAGGAAGACCATTTTTAAAAGGTGTTGTTCTTTGGTTCATAGGCAATATTGGATATTGGTTTTTAATTGTATAAAACTTCAAATATGCAGTGCATTGTTACATCTCTGAACACTTGGTAGAAAAGTATGTGATTTAGCTATAGGGAACAGGGAATGAATCACATGAGATCCAAATGTTAGAACCAGGTCACTTGATGCTGCTTTCTTTTTCACTTCGTGTTCAATTTTAGCTTCAAGATCCATCTAACTGTGATTTTTTAAAAATCTAAGTTGACTAGATTTAAAAAAAAAAAAAGACAATGTATTTGATCAGCACTAATAAGCTTAGAGGTTGGAAAACAAGATTGTAAGATCCTTAGCATTGCAGACTACTTTATACTGAATTTGCTGTCTGAAGAGCCTCTTCTTCTATGTAAGTAGAGTATAGGCAAGATCTAACTCAATATTTATTTTTAAAAAATCTCTAGAAAATTATAATTACTGATTGTTTGTCAGTACATATATTATACAGTTCTCATTTCTCCCCATCGTGTAAGGAAGAAAATTCTGTGAATTCTGTCACTTATAGGTAAAGTGATAGTAGAAATACGAATAGAGAATGAATTTCTTTTTCATCATTAAAACCCTCCTTAAAGATGGGTCAGATTAATGAAATAACCAGATTGATCCTTATACTGTCTTTGATTTTTTTTTCTTCTGATACAATTCAGGTGGCAGAAGTCTTCAAATTATACGAGCCAAAATATCTGATGGTGGGGAATACACATGTATAGCAATGAACCAAGCTGGTGAAAGCAAGAAAAAAATTTCCCTGACCGTTTATGGTTTGTTTTCACTGTACTCCAAAAATATTCTCATTATTGAATCTACAAGAAAGTTTTTCATCCAAATTAATTTTAAAATCTACTTTTTTCCTCTTCCTTCAGTTCCCCCAAGCATTAAAGATCATGGCAGTGAATCCGTTTCTGTTATTAATGTACGAGAAGGATCTCCAGTGTCACTGGAGTGTGAGTCGAATGCTGTTCCACCTCCAGTCATAACCTGGTATAAGAATGGGCGGATGGTCCTGGAATCTGCTAACTTGGAGATTTTAGGGGATGGACAAATGCTGCACATCAAGGGGGCTGAGGTACATTGTTCTCCTCTGCATGGCATTTCGTATTGAAATGGGGGTGGGGGGTGGTGGCCATATGGTCCTTCTCCGTAATGAATATAATTTTCATAAAAGCAAAGTAGTGTTGTCAGATAGCCTGGGTTCTAGTTCAAGCTCTCTCATTGACTTGAGTACTGTGGACCCCAGTTTTTTCGTCTGTACAATTAGGGGATTAGACAGAGAACTGTCTAAAGGAATTATCCACACCTATGAGATCACACATTTATCCAAGTATCATTCTACTCTTTTGTCGCTTTGCTTTTGTGACTTTGAAGCCCTTTAAGTTGATTAAATTTCCTTCTCACTGAAAATAGATTTGGCAATTGAAACAATAAAGAATGCATCTTTTAAAGCATAAGATATCTAGAAATTTTTGCCATATTTCATACCATACACAATGTGATCATTCACAGCTGAATGGAAAACATTAAATAATAAGTTTTTTGTTATTTTTTAGGTGTCTGATACGGGCCAATATGTATGTAGGGCTACAAATGTAGCAGGGCAAGATGATAAAAATTTCCATCTTAGTATTTATGGTAAGTATCCGTACTGAATCACTGTTTGTTCTAGGATATGAAGAAGAAGACAGTTTTTCTGAAATAATGCAGTGAACACACTCATTAAATAACGCTTCTTTGTCATCACAGTACCACCCAGGATAGAAGGAGCCCAAGAACAGGAAGTTGTGGAGACTATCAGTAATCCTGTGACTCTTCCATGTGATGCTACTGGGATCCCTCCGCCTACTCTGCTATGGTTGAAGAATGGAAAGCCAATAGGTAATGCAACTGCAAACACTAAGCTTTGTTTGCTTTTACTTATATGGATAGACAGAAATGCAAATTGTCAATGTTAATGCATAAAATTTATCCCCATGGAATTTTGCAGTATTAGATTGCCCCACCACCGTAACCTTTCAGGATCTCTCCCTCCCAACTTTTGTCACAGACAAATTTGATGACTGCACCTTGATTTAGGATTATGCCTTCCTCTCACAGTAATAATTAACTTTGATAATTATCCATCCTTGATGTATATAAAGGTAGCAAATGGTAATCTCAGTGTGATTAATCCTAATACCAGTGCAAACTGAAGACTGCACTGTCAAAGCTCTGTCATCTGATCTATATTGCCACCATTTGTGTGAAGCCTGGACAGCTTCATAGAATCTGCCAGATTCCCTTTCATTGCCCTCAAAAACCCAGTTGTTAGTGTATGTGTGTGTGTGTGTACATATATATATATATATATATATATATATATATATGTACACACACATATATGTTGCAGCTATTATTCTTATTAACCAGTTCATCAACTTATATATTCACCAGTTAATCAACCAAGTCACCAATATTTCTTAAATATATTAGAGAGAAAAACGTTTGACATAATAACTCAACAAATTATGGAACCTTAGTGTTAGGAGAAACTTAGTAGGTACTTAGGCCAAACAAAACATGAAAGGAATCCCCAGCATAATGTATCCAACATTGCTAACATGGTTTGTATTGAAAACGTTCATTGAGGGCCAACTCTCACTCTCCACTTCCCAAGTTATCTCATTCCACTAATTATTTGGAAAAATTTCCTAACATCAAGCCTGAATTATTCTTTTTGAAACTTCTGTTCATTGCTCCTGGTTCTATCTTTTAGAACCAAATTTTATACCTTTTCTATATGACAGCCTGTCAGGTACTTAAAGATAGCTATCTTTGGGGGAGGAGCCAAGATGGCGGAGTAGAAAGATTCACATATGCTAGCTCCGAACCCACAGCCCATAAAATGCATCTGGAGAGGAGGTCCCAATGGGTTATGGAGCAGTGGAGACCACAGAGCGGTGGAGTAGAGGAGATTTCTGTTCTGGGGAGCCCTGGAAGGCCGATGCCGGGGGTCTGTCGTGAACCGGACCTGGAGCAGAGCCCAGCCCTGCTTTGGCCACGCAGCCCCGAGAGGAGCATATCCAAGCAGGCTTCAGGGACAGAATCTCCAGCGGCTGCGAGGGTCCCAGCACTCACGGGTGCAGAGGTTAGTGAGAGAATCTTTGTGGCTGGCCAAGAGGGTAGCGGGATGTCTCCATGGCTCAGGCCCCTCCGGAGGCAGTGGAGGTGGACAGGAGCTCCCATAGCAGGCAGGGGCTCAGATCCATTGTTGAAGGTCTCCACATAAACCCTCTGAGGGAAATGAGACCCATGAAGCAGCCCTACCCGCACCTGAGCATCTTAACTTAATCTCACACTGAATAGCAGTCCCACCCCCGCTGAAAGCCCTGAGGCTGGGAAGCAGCATTTGAATCTCAGACCAAGCACTAGCTGGGCGGATCTGGAGGCAAGGTGGGGGTGGAGAGGAATCTCAGAAGTCAAGTAACTGGCTGGGAAAATGCCCAGAAAAGGGAAAAAAAAAAGATCTTGGTGAACTGATGTTTCCTCCTTTCTTTTCTGATGAGGAAGAACAATGCTTACCATCAAGGAAAGACATAGAAGTCAAGGCTTCTGTATCCCAAACATCCAAAATAAATATTCAGTAGGCTCAGGTCATGGAAGAGCTCAAAAAGGATTTTGAAAATCAAGTGAGAGAGGTTGAGGAAAATCTGGGAAGAGAAATGAGAGAGATGTAAGAAAAGTATGAAAAGCAGTTCAACACCTTGCTAAAGGAGACCCAAAAAAATGCTGAAGAAAATAACACCTTGAAAAATAGGCTCACTCAATTGGCAAAAGAGGTTCAAAAAGCCAATGGGGAGAAGAATGCTTTCAAAAGCAGAATTAGCCAATTTGAAAAGGAGGATCAAAAGCTCACTGAAGAAAATAGTTCTTCCAAAATTAGAATGGAACAGATGGAGGCTAATGACTTTCTGAGAAACCAAGAAATCACCAAACAAAACCAAAAGAATGAAAAAATGGAAGAGAATGTGAAATATCTCATGGGAAAAACAACTGACCTGGAAAATAGATCCAGGAGAGACAATATAAAAATTATGGGACTGCCTGAAAGCCATGATCAAAAAAAAGAGCCTAGACATCATCTTCCATGAAATTATCAAGGAAAACTGCCCTGATATTCTAGAACCAGAGGGCAAAATAAATATTCAAGGAATCCACTGATCACTGCCTGAAAGAGATCCAAAAAGAGAAACTCCTAGGAACATTGTGGCCAAATTCCAGAATTCCCAGGTCAAAGAAAAAATATTGCAAGCAGCTAGAAAGAAACAATTCAAGTGTTGTGGAAATAAAATCAGGATAACACAAGATCTAGCATCTTCTACATTAAGGGATCAAAGGGCGTGGAATGGGATTTTCCAGAAGTCAAAGGAATTAGGACTAAAACCAAGAATCACCTACCCAGCAAAACTAAGTATAATACTTCAGGGGAAAATATGGTCTTTCAATGAAACAGAGGACTTTCAAGCATTCTTAATGAAATGACCAGAGCTGAAAAGAAAATTTGACTTCCAAACACAAGAATGAAAAGAAGCATGAAAAGGTAAACAGCAAAGAGAAGTCATAAGGGACTTACTAAAGTTGAACTGTTTACATTCCTACATGGAAAGACAATATTTGTAACTCTTGAAACTTTTCAGTTATGGGTAGTTGGTGGGATTACATACACACATACACATACACACATGCATGCACACACGGAGACAGAGAGCACAGAGTGAATTGAATAGGATGGGATCATATCTTAAAAAAGTGAAGTTAAGCAGTGAGAGAGAAATGTATTGGGAGGAGAGAGGGAGAAATGGAATGGGGCAAATTATCTCTCATAGAAGAGGCAGGCAGGAGACTTTTTAGTGGAGGGAAAAAGAGGAGGGCTGAGAGAAAAACAAGAAGTTTACTCTCATCACATTTGACTAAAGGAAGGAATAAAATACACACTCATTTTGGTATGAAAACCTATCTTACAATACAGGAAAGAGGGGGAGAAGGGGATAAGCAGGGTGGGGGGAACAATGGAAGGGAGGGCAATGGGAGGAGGGAGCAATTTGAAATCAACACTCTTGGGGAGGGACAGGATCAAAAGAGAGAATAGAAGCAATGGGGGGCAGGATAGGATGGAGGGAAATATAGTTAGTCTAACACAACATGACTATTATTAAAGTCATTTGCAAAACTACACAGATATAGCCTATATTGAATTGCCTGCCTTCCCAAAGAGAATGGGTGGGGAGGGAGGGATGGGGAGAAGTTGGAACTCAAAGTTTTAGGAACAACTGTCGAGTATTGTTCTTGCTACTAGGAAATAAGAAATACAGGTAATGGAGAATAGAAAGTTATCTGGCCCTACAGGACAAAAGAGAAGCTGGGGAGAAGGGAAGGGAGGGCTGATAGAAGAGAGGGCAGATTGGTGATAGGGGAAATCAGAATGCTTGGTGTATTGGGGTAGGGGAGGGGACAAATGGGGAGAAAATTTGGAACCCAAAATTTTGTGAAAATGAATGTAAAAAGTTAAATAAATAAATTTATATAAAAAAAAAGATAGCTATCTTTTTTACACTGCATCTTCTCCCCTCCAGGTAATAAACTTCTCCAGTTCCTTCTATCAGTCTTCATGTACCATAGACTCAAAACTTTCCATAATCCAGACTGGCCTTTTCTGAATATTCCAGCTTCTCAATATCCTTGTTTAAACTGTGAGACCCAGAATTGAACACAGACCTCACTAGAGCAGGATACAGACCTATTATCTTCTTATTGCTGGAAGCTATATACATCTTAATTCAGTCCAACTTTGTATTGAATTTTTTGGATGCCATATCACACTACTGACTCATGTTTATAGTGCTTTAATCCATTAAAACCAGTAAATCTTTTTTTTTCTATAAACTGCTATTAAACCATTCCTCTCCTATCTGGTACTTGAAAAGTTGATTTAAAAAAATATATGTGTGTGTGTGTGTGTATAAGACTTTACTGGATCATATTAAGTTTAGCCCAGTGATCTAGCCTATCAGGATCCTTTTTGGGACCAAACACTGACATCCATGTATTAACCTTTCCTCTCAACTTTGTGTTTTCTGCAAATTTGACCAGCTACTTATACAAGTGATAAATAGCACAGATCCAAGCAAAGGGTCCTGAAGAGATAATTCACCAAACTGACACTGAATAATGACATTTCTTTGAGTCTGGCCATTCAACAAGTTCTGTATCCATCTAATTCTACTATCACCTAGTTCGTATCCCTTCAACTTTTCCATAAGAATAATATTAGATACTCTACCAAAGGTATTATTTTAAAAAATAAAGGGCAATTTCTTCATCAATGACTCTTTGTAATCCTCATTTCTTTTTCTTGGTTTTCACTAAAAATTTCTTTAATGATTCCTTTTAGAATTTTCTCCAGGAATTCAAGTTGAGTTCACTGGCCCACAGATTGTAAGCTCTTTTCTCTCCTTTTATAACAATCAGGATATTTGCCCTTTTCTTGTCCAGGAGTGTGTTTTCCATTTCCCACGCTCTTTTAAGTATCATTAATATTAATTTATAAATCACCATCTACCGTTTCCTTCAGTACACAACTATGCAGTTCATCCGGTCCAGGTAACTTGAATTTATCAAAGACAAATAGATCCTTTCTTCCAATATCCTTCTTTATCTTGGATATCAAATCTCTGTTATCCATTTTTGGAGTGTCAGTGCCACACTCATTCTCTTTCTCATTGAGAAAACAGAAATGAAATAAGAATAGCTATGCCTTTGCTTTGAATGAAATAATTATAACTGATAACAAACAGTGGTTCTATACTTTCTTTTATCATCCACAGTAGCTAACCATTTTTTGTCGTTGCCCTTAGGGTTTTTCACTAGTCTCAACTCATTCTGAGCTTTAATACTTCTAACATTATTTTAATAGGAAAACGCAATGCCAAACTGTGATGTGCATCCTTTGTTGTCTGACCTTGCTTCCATCTTGTTTACATATCTTTTAAAACTCTAAGTTGGATAATGAGTTCTAAATTAGCAGGTGATTAATCTACATCAGTCTCTTCAGACAACTTCTGTTTATCCTCATTAGGATTGTTTACTTTTGTTTCTACAGAATCTTTCTTGACAGTTTGCCATCTCTCCTAGAATAATACCCCATATAGAATTTTAGTTCATTGTATCCTGCATACTTTTCCTCTGAACCCTTTAAAATCTCTCTGTTTTCCCAAAATCTAGGTGCAAGTCAGACAATACAGATTTTCTATCAGAAATTCTAGGAAGAAATAGTCATTCTCCCTGTCTCAGTGTTCCCATTATTTTCACCTTAGAAATGTATTGTAGAAAATTAGAAGCAGCATAAGATATCCCCTTGTTGTATCTTCCACTTTTTGAAGGAGAAGGGGAAAGTAATAAGTACTTATCAAGTCCATACCACTGTTCTAAGAGCTTTACAGAATTTTATTTAATTCTTTTATTATTTCTGTTTTACAATTGAAGAAACTGAGGCCAGCAGAGGCAAAGTGACTTACACAGGGTCATACAGCTTATAAGTATCTGTGACCTGATTTGAATGCAGGTCTTCCTGACTCTAGGAAGGATGACATTATCAGTAAATCAAGTCACAAAACTTTCACAGCTATTCTCCTTAGAGCAGAGGGAGCTCTCCAACGGAAATCTGGATAAATTAACATCTCCCTTATTATTGCCATGTAATGCATCTGTGGTGCCAAGTTTTTCTAACTCGTCACACCCCCTCCTTCTGTTCCAGTGATGTCTGGTGGCAAAGTCACTTCTGTTTCTTCCTATTTTTCGCTGTGCTTCATAATTCTAATTTCTAGAGTTCCTCGCATGAATATGCTTCCTTCATATGCAATTCTATCCTAATCCTTCTCTTACCCAGTCTATTTTTGAATAAAGTTTACCCACCCAGAGCCATATTCAAGTCATGTGCTTGATCCCACCAAATCCTAGTGATACCAAGCCATCAAATTTGCATCTTTGAGCTAGGATGTCTAGTTTCTTTCACTTATAGATTGAACTACAGATATTTTTGTGTAGACATTTAAGACCATTAGCTTTTCTACTGATTCCTTTCTTGGATTTTTGCATTCTGGGAATTTATAGGCATCTCAAGTTATATTCTTCTTCCTTCATTACAGTACTTCTCTGTGGTGGCTAGTTTGGTAGCACAGAAATATGCATTTTTCTCCCTTCTCCATTCTTTTCAGTTTAATACCTTCTTGATTTGACTTGCAAGACCATAGGTAAATAAATATATTCTTACCAACTGTTGTTAGGCATACTCGGTCCCTGAGCAGGAGTCTGTAACTTATGTAATTTAAGCCATTATCCAGAATTCCAGAGGGCACACTGAGGTAGCATATATGTATATTTATATATTTCAATATACATATACAGTTATTCATTCACATAGAAAGTTGCAACGTACACTACACTTTTAGCTATCAGTAAGAGATAATTGTTATACTAAATCGGTTTTAAAATTAAATACTGGAAGATGGCGATGTTATAGAAAATATTTTCTAAATTTCAAAAACTGTAGATCAAATATCCATGCCATATATGCAAGCTTCTCATGGGCAGGAAACATACCTTATTTATCTCTTTGTCTTCCCTTACGCCTATCATATCACATCCTACATAGCTACTTAATGAATGTTTGTTGAATGATGAAGGAAAGAAAGAAAAATAAAATATTAAGTTTATTTTTAGTAAGTCTAAATTGTGATTTAAGATGAGAAGTAAAATATTTTACCTAATTTAAGAGAAGAAATCCTTATGAGTAAAAAAAAAATTAAACTGATAATTTGTAATTAACAAAGCAATCTGTGATTCTTTAGTCTTTCTCACTGATTCTTTTTTTAATAGACTAGGTCTCCCTATCTTGCTTAGATTGGAAGTTCAGTGTCTGCTCACAGGCTAGGGTGTGTTCTGATGAGCATGGGAGCTTTGATCTACTTTGTTTCTAACTTGGAATAGTTTGCCCCTTCTTAAAGAAATGGGTGGCTCTCTCTTCTTTGAAGCTGACCATACTGATGCTTAACTTAGTACGGACACTCAAACTGGTTTAATTTACTGTTCAGAACTCCTGAGCTCAAGAAAGTCATCAACCTCAGCCTCTGTAGTAGCGGAAAATATAAAAATATATCACCATGTCTGGCTGTTGATTACTTTTAAAAATGCTTTTAACTGCTAGTAAATCATTTAGCAATTAATTATTGCTTTACAATGTAATTTGAGATCTGGTTAAAACAATGTCATTTCATTCCTTTTTTTCATTATTTCCTTTTAAGTTCTTGAACTTTTATTTCTTCAAATGAATTTTATTGGTATTTTGTCCAGTTTTATAAAGCATTCCCACTTGTAGTTTGACATTTCAATAAGTATTGGTTGTTTAGTATTTATATTTTTAATATAAGTTATTTATTTTCAGTTTGCAACATTCATTTCCATAAGATTTTGAATTCCAAATTGTTCCCCTGTCTCCTCTTTCCCCAGCCCAAGACAGCATGCATCTCAACCCTCCCCTCCCAATCTACCCTCCCTCCTATCACTTCCCCTTCTCAATCTCCTCCCCCTCTGTTTTCTGGTAGGGCAGGATATATTTCTATACTCCATTGCCTGTACAACTTACTTCCCAGTTGCAAGCAAAAAACAATTTTTAAAAATATATAATTTATTTTTCAGTTTTCAACATTCACTTCAACAAGAATTTGAATTCTAAATTTTCTCCCCATCTCTCCCCACACCCCAGGACAATGTGCACCCCATTCACTCCTTCCTATAGTCTGTCCTCTCTTCTATTACATGCCCCCCCACTTCTTCCATCCCTTCCCCTCTATTTCCCTGTAGCACAAAATAGATTTCTATGTCCCATTGCCTGTACATCTTATTTCCCAGTTGCATGCAAATACAATTTATAATATTCATTATTAAAGCTTTGAGTTCCATATTCTCTCCCTTCCTCCCTCCCCATCACCCACCCTCACTGAGAAAGCAAGCAATTCAATATAGGTCATACATGTATAGTCATGCAAAACATTTCCATAATAGTTATGTTGTAAAAGACTAACCACATTTCCATTTGTCTTATCCTGCCCTCCATTTATTCTATTCTTTCTCTTGACCTGTCTCCCCAATAGTGTTTGCTTCTGATTATCCCTTTCCCCAATTTTCTGTCCCTTCTATTATCTTCCCTCTCATATCTCCTTCTCCCCTGCCTTCTTGCAGGGTAAAATAGATTTCCATATCCAATTGAATGTGTTATTCCCCCTTTAAGCCAAATTCCATGAAAGTAAGGCTTACTTATTTCCTTTCATCTCCCCCCTCTTCTCCAATGTAAAAGCTCTTTCTTCCGTCTTTTATGTGAGATGCTTTACTACATTCTACCTCTCCCTTTCCCTTTCTCCCAGTACATTCCTCTCAACACTTAATTTTATTTTTTAGGTATCCTCCCTTCATATTCAGGTCACCCTGTGTCCTCTATCTATAACACATATATATTTATATTTATATATACACATACACACACACACACACATATATATACACATATATATATACCCTTTAACTACCCTAATACTGAGAAAGGACTCATGAGTTATAAATATCATCTTTCCATAGGAATATAAACAGTTCAATTTTAATGACTCTTTTATGGCTTCTATTTCCTGTTTCCCTTTTCATGTTTCTCTTGATTCTTGTACTTGAAAATAAAATTTTATATTGAGCTCTGGTCTTTTCAACAAGAATGATTGAAAGTTCTTTATTTCATTAAAATTTCATTTTTTCCCCTGAAGTATTATACTCACTTTTGCAGGGTAGATGATCCTTGGTTTTAATCCTAGCTCCTTTGACCTCTGGAATATCATATTCCAAGCTCTCCAGTCCCTTAGTGTAGAAGCTGCTAAATCTTGTGTTATCCTGATTGGGATTCTGCAATACTTGAATTGTTTCTTTCTGACTTTTTCTCCTTCACTTAGGACCTCTGGAATTTGGCTACAATATTCCTAAGAGATTTTCTTTTGGGATCTCTTTTGGGAGGTGATCAATGGATCCTTTCAATTTCTATTTTACCTTCTGGTTCAAGAATATCAGGGCAGTTTTCCTTCATAATTTCTTGAAAGGTGATGTCTAAGGCTCTTTTTTTTATCATGACTTTCAGGTAGTCCAATAATTTTTAAATTATCTTTCCTGGATCTATTTTCCAGATCAGTGGTTTTGCCAATGAGTTATTTCACATTGCATTCTATTTTTTCTTTCTTTTGATTTTGTTTGAAAATTTCTTTATTACTCATAAAGTCATTACCTTCCATTTACTCTCTTCTTTTCTTCATTGAGCTTTTAGATATCTGATTCCATTTTGCCAATTCTGCCTTATAAGGCATTTTTCTCCTCACTGGTTTTTTGCCATTTGGGTTAGTTTGTTTTTAAAGGTGTTATTTTCTTCAATATGTTTTGGGTCTCCTTTGGCAAGCTGTTCACTTGTTTTTCATGATTTTCTTGCATTGCTCTCATTTCTCTTCCCAATTTTTCTTCTACTTGTCTTCTTGATTTTCAAAATCCTTTTTTAGCTCCTCCATGGCCTAAGACCACTTCATATTTTTGTTGGAGGCTTTGGATGTAGGAGCCTTGATCTTGCTGTCTTCCTCCATTTGTATGCTTTGATCTTCATTGTTGTAAGAAAATACCTTTTCACTAAGAAAGTAACCTTCTACATCCTTATTTTTCCCCCTTTTGGTCATTTTCCCAGTCAATTACTTGACCTCTGAGCTCCTTGTTGAGTGGAGGGTGCACTGCACCAAGTTTCAAGGGCTTTGTGCGGCTGCTTTTAGAGATACCTCCAAGGACTTGTAAATTCTCAGCTCTTCCACTGTGGTATGATCAAAGGAGAGGTGTTTACTCCTCTGCTGGCCAGCAATCTTGTCTGTGAGCAACCACAAGCATTCTTTTCTGCCCTGTATCTGCAAGTAAGATTTCCTCTCCATAACTACCCCCAGTTCTGCCATGCCAGTACTCCTTCTTGCCCCAGGGCTGCCACCTAGGACTGTGAGCCAGATTGATTGCTTGATTTCCCCCACCACCTGTAGGTTCAGTCTGCTGCTGCCCTGGGAATGGGGCTGGGGCTAGAGGCAGATCTTCTTCTCTCACCCAGGTGAGAAAACTTTCCCACTGATCTTTGAAGCTGTCCTGGACGTTTGTGGGTTGAGAAGTCTGGAAACCCCAGCACAGTGACTGAGACCTGCTCCAGGCCTGTCTGTGCTTTGCGACCTATGCTGGGCTATGTTCTGCTCTGAGCTCAGGGAAATGGACCCCTCTTGTCAGGCTTCCAGATTGTCTTGGGCTGGAAATCTGTTTAACTCTGTCATTCTGTGGCTTCTGCTGCTCTAGAATTTGTTCAGTCATTTTTTAGAGTTATTTTGAGGGGCTTCGGTGGAGAGCTCAGGCAGATTCCTGCTTCTACTCTGCCATCTTGGTTCTGCCCCCTGTTTAGTATTTCCACTCACTCTTATTAACGTGGATAATTTATATTTTTTGTTGGAATTCCTTTTTCTTTAAATTCTCAATGTGTCTAGCATATAATTGTAACTAGAATAATTACTAATAATTCTCTCTTTTATTTTGGCAGTTTGGTTTTAAACTTTTAAAAGTTAACAAATAATTTATAGATTTTGTTATTTTTAAACTAGTTTTTTGTTTTGTTAAACATTTACTTTTCAATAAGGCAACATTTTTTAGAAGAGCGCTGCATTTGGATGTATAAGAGGTGGATTAGATCTTTATCATACATCTTGTCATGGCATTTGTCATTTAAAAGTTATTTAATCTTTTTAGCATTACTTCTCTACAAAATGGAGTCACTAACACACAATCTCATCAGATTATTATGCAGTTCAATTGAAAAGATATGTTTGAAATGACTTCATAACTATAAAATAGTATTTTACTGATATATTTTATTTTACTGATCTAGTTTGTTAAAGTTAACTTAGAATAAAATTTTTATATTATGGAAAGTAGATGATATCATATCACACATATAATGTAAATGTCATTTTAAATTGCTTCTTTGAAATGTTTCCATGTTTGTCCTTTTTCAAGAAAATCCAATAGCATGAAATTCAGACTTATAGAGCAAATTAAAGGGTGACCTTTTGCTTTATAACAGAATTCTCTACTAGGTTGCTTTAAAATGAATTTCTATATTTAAAATAAGGTTCTTCTTTTAAAGGTAAAGTATATTTTGTAAGACCACTCCATTATATGGAGGAAAATGAATGGTCCTGTATTTTAAGTATCATGGTATTAGAAGAAATTATAATGATTTTTCATTACAAAAAGAAGAGATTATTATGGCTTTTTTTTAAAAAACAATTTATGTATCCATAGAAAATTCTGAATCACTTGAGATCCATGTTTTGTCTGGTGGAAGCAAGCTACAGATTGCACGGTCTCAACTTTCAGACAGTGGAACATATACTTGTATTGCATCAAATATAGAAGGAAAAGCTCAGAAAAATTATCTTATTTCCATTCAAGGTATGTGTTGGTAGACTGGATAAAAATAAGGTTATCTTTTACAACAAGAAATAAGCCTAACATTAAAATGAATTTGCAAATGGTCCAAAATATATTTACATCATGAAAAAGCTCGTATTTCACAACATTTTCATTAACTCTTTCCATATTTACCAGTATCAAAGTAATCTGTTTCTCATGGCCATTCAGTGTCCATTATTGTGAAAGTGTTTGTTGAAATTGTCACCTGTGAACAAAATGAGTGCTTCTGAACTATCCTGATTTTTTTATCCTGAATGTAATCAGTTCTGGTTTTATTATAACTTTTTAACCTCTCCTTTTATAGTTTGATCTCATATGAGATAAACTCTTTAAAGCATTTAGCATAGGTGAAACAGAAGAGGTCACTAAAACTGCTCCATCCCAAACCTAACTCAACACTGTGCTCCACTCATATCCTCTTTCCCCAATTCCCAGCCATAGTGTGTCACAGCTTCTATCAAAGGACTTGGACAGTGCTTTGTTGCCTTCAAGTCAATAAATCCAAGTGTCCTGTTGGGTATTTTAGTCTCCAAGAAGAGGTGAAAAGAGACATGCTGGAATTCACAACTCTTTCCCTACTGAAATCTCACTCCTTTCAGAAAGGGACATGAGACAGAATAAAAGCAAAGCTACAGGCTCTGAGGTGAGGAAAGAGAAGTCAGGAGAGGTTCACTTTTCTCTTTTCATCTCCTGGAATCATGGCGCTTTGGGGGCATATAAGAGAAAGAACACCTAAACAGAATTCCACACAAACACTTGCCTAGTTTAGGATTAAGGAGACAAGGTATGACTAGGTTGTCCATCTGGAAGCCTGGAAGTAACTATTAGACCCCAACTGTTCTTCAATTCCCAAGATTCAGGGCCTGCTGGACAACCTTCAGGTTGGTGGGGAGGGTGTATTGTGTATAGGCTCATATTACAGCGACACCCTTTCCATAAGCTTTTCCATACCTTTTCCATCTTATAAATTCGCATCAGATTTTTTAAACAATACTTTAAGTAGATAATCTCTAAGGTTTCTTCCAGGTCTAAAGTTCTATGTATACATCTAAATACAGATATCAAGTAGTTTAATGCTTTGGAGGTAGTCATTCTCATTGATGAAAGTTATGATTATTTCTCCGAAGTTCCTCCAAGTATTGTTGGTTCTGAGATGCCAAGTGAAGTTAGTGTCCTTCTGGGAGAAAACATTCAGCTGATCTGCAATGCTAATGGAATTCCAAGACCTGGTGTTCAGTGGCTGAAAAATGGAAAATCTATAACCAGTGGTGAAATGGAAAGAATACGGTATGTTTAAATGTGAACTTTGGAATTAACCTTAATGTGCAAATTATGTTCTTCAAAATTGTGCATTAAGAAGTAAAGGAAAGAGAACTATACTTTCCTTGAGTTTAAATCCTGGCACCATCATTTAGTAATTCAAGGTAAGTGAATTTAATCCCTCTGACCTCAGATTCCACATCCTTAAAATGAGGATTTTATTATTTCCATAACCTGTACATTGCATGATATACTACAGATGACTATAAATAAACATTAACTTCTGTTCTTATAACTGCATATTCTACATTGTTCTATGCATACAACATCTTATTATTAACTGCTTAGAAAGTGACATAATGGTCATCTTATTTAATATATACTTATTTTAAAATTTGTAGAGTGATTTTACTGGTTTCTGATGAACTGTTCAGAAGATAAAAGAATATTATAGCTTCTAGCACATCAATAAAGATGATGACTTGTCTCCACATTTTTACCCTTTTATCTTTAAATTTAATTTCTTTCACAAAATAAAAGATAAATTTCAAGAAACATGATTTAGTAAATGTTCCTTACGTAAATGACATCAAAGGTTGACTTCTGTATAGTAGGCTCCATTAAAGTGTGAGAAGAAAAAATAGCCCTTTTCCTTAAAAAAAGTCATTAATTTGACCTGTCTTTATTTGCTAAATTTCTTGATTGAAAAGAGTTAAGTATTTATTCTAAAATAATTCATCTTTTGAATGTGTTTGCTTCAAGCAAATGCAATTTTGCCATCTACCTTAGAAATGATTTAGGAACCTAATGTAACCATATTTACCACATATTAATTACTCCATCTCTCAGCAGACATTCAATACAGATGAACAAAATACACTAAAATTCTCCTTAAGCTAATATCCTGGTATTTCATTCTACTACTGTTGTCAGACTGTGTGCCGCAATACAATATTGTAGGCAAAAACAGTGAAACAGATGTTTCTCTGATATTTCTAATAATAAACCATGAGGCACATTCTTGACTCAATTCAATAAACTTAATTAATATGAAAAAGGAACAGCTATTTTACTTAGTAAAATGTATCATTTCAAGCCAGTCATGTTCCCACTTTTATTTTTAAATGAATTATTTTGGGTAATAAATTTCAAATAAATTATTAGTGAACCAACAAGCATTTATTAAACACTTACTGTATGCTAGGCACTATTCTAAACACTGGAGATACAAAGAGAGTCAAAAACATGCCTCTGCCCTCTAGAAGCTTACAGTACCATGGAGAAGACAACTTACGAATAAGAATAAAGATATAGGCTATGTATGTTACAGACAAAAATGGTAATCTCAAAGTGAGGAGAGAAGGGGATATATAGGAGAGATATTGTTAAAGTAGAAACAAAATTTGGCAAGAGATTGGATGTGAGATGAGGTCAGGTGAGGAGTTAAAGATGACTGTTGCAAACTGGCTGACTGGGAGAAGGGGGGAGCTCTAGACAGTAACAGAAAATTTGGGAAGAGGACGGTGTTTGCGGGGAATGATGAGGCATTCTCTTTGGGACATGTTTAGTTTATTAAGTGTATGCTACGTGCCAAGCACTGTGCTAAGTGCTTGCTAAGTGGGAGAAAACACTCATCTGATCGGCAACAAAATTGCAATCATCTGATCACAATAAAATTACATTAGCAAAGACAGCATACAATCTCAAGGCGTTTATATTCTAATGGGGAAAATAAAACAAATTATTGGCCAAGGAAACAGTTAAGAAAGTTACTGGGATAATGGATGGGGTCATCAGGGAGTAACCTGATGTACTGTATTCAGGAACATTGGCAGAGTTGATTTGTTGTTCATGGTTCAAGAACTGGAGAGAGGTGGGAGAAAGGCATGCTGGATAGTAAAGGGGCTATGGAGGAGGTGACGGGAGAGGAAAGAGTGAAATAATACAGGTTTGAGACTTTCCTAAAATCAAGGTTCTGGAGAAGCCTAGGAATGCTACTACCAACCCAACCATCAACAAGTATTTCTTGAGAAAATGAAAAAAAAAGATTCAAAAAAGTATAAGACAGAAACATGATCCATACTCAAATGAAATTTGCTATTATCTTCTTTTATATGTTATCATCCTTTGATTTTTTTAAATCACTCTGTATGTAAGATCATATATTCATTTGGTGTTCTAACATATGTACCTGTTAGTAAAGAAAAGTGAAATAGTGCTGAGTCAGTTATCTAAGTCAATCATTCAATTACATGTAACAACCACTTTGTTTCATCTCACCTCATTTTGATTGTTAATGGTCAGACTTTCTGTCAAGTACTAAACACATTTATTTTGAAAAATAACATATCATATCAAATATTATTATATTAATATGTATTATCTATATTAAAGTGCTTTGCGAGCCTTATGTCACTTGTTAATAATAACAGTAATGATTACAATAATGAAAACATTGGCATGAATATAGTCCCTAGACTTGTAACATGACAATAATATTAGAATTCTAACTATTTTATTTTATTGAAAAAAATATTATATAGTAACATCGATAAGTTAACTAGGAATAACAGTGAATAATTTAAGAGTTGAGAGAAGCAATCTGAAGTCATTGCGATCAAAATTGTATTTATTTTTAAACTTTGTTAAATATCATAGGTAATTTTACTTGGTGAAAATCATTTAACATTGATAATTAGGAGTAACTGTTTCAGAGTATATGTATTACTAAATTATAGAATATACTTCACTAAAATGCTTTAACAATTTATTGATTTTGTCTGGTAATGTCATTTATTTACCCTTTGAAAAAATATCCACATGTTCTACAGAATTCTTTTATCACACATATGACCTACATGGATTCTATGGTATTTAAAAGTATTCTTCCAAGCCTAAACTAACATTCAATTTTTTGGATGTTTCATTGTTGAAATATTTCCATAAATTTTCATTACAGAACTTTTACATACTTTTCATTTATTTCCAAGATTGTATTAAGATTTACAAATATAATATTCTGAGTAAGAAAAATTAACTTTGATTTTGAGTTAGCTGTCAGTTAACTTTGATTCACTTTTTTTTTTTTTTTTTTTGAGATTTGAAGATTGAGATCGGAGATAGTGAAGCCTAACATTTCGGATTTTTAGTTTTGTGTGTGTAGAATTCACCACAATTTTTTGACAAATAATTCTAGTGGGATCATAGATTTAGAACTTCTAAGAATGTTAGGAATCATCGCGTATAACCCCTTCATTTTACAGTCAAGGAAACAGGATCTGTGACTTGTCTAACATTCAGATACTAACAGAGCTGGAATTCTAACACAATTCCTCTTCAAACACAGCATTTTCTACCACTGCACCACATTTCCTCCTAGGACTTCTAGAAGAGGAGATGTAAGAAACAACTTAAGAGTTTAATGAAAGGAAATGATCAATTTATGATGGGAAGGGATGTTTAAGAACACAATAATTACCTTTTAAAACTACAAAAAGAGTTAGTTTTCCAGATCATAGGACCACATAAATCAGCTCAGTACATTCTACCTATGACCTTTTCCATAGAGTGACTCCAGATGGCAGCACGCTAAACATTTTCGGAGCTCTTACATCTGACATGGGGAAATACACTTGTGTAGCTACTAATCCTGCAGGAGAAGAAGACCGAATTTTTAACTTGAATGTCTATGGTGAGTTTTAAATTGTGACACATTCAGTTCCAACATGTTATAGTTTTGCTACCTTAGGACTACATCAAGAGAAAGGAATATCTAATAGCAGGTTTTCTGGGGCAAATCTTTTCTGGTCAAAATGCCAGCACTGCTACCATTTGGAATGCACAACAAAAGGGAAAGTCACTGTAATAGGGATAATTTTGACTAGTCATTTTTATGGTTTTCTTCTTCTGTGGCTGCAAAATGTAGTTTCACCTGCAATTGTGGGTAATAAGGAGGAAGCAGAGAAATTAATGGCCTTATTGGATACTTCGATAAACATTGAATGTACAGCCACTGGAATTCCACCACCACAGATAAATTGGCTGAAGAATGGACTCCCTCTGCCTATCTCATCCCAAATCCGATTGCTGGCTGCAGGGCAAGTGATCAGGTCAGCTTTTTAAATATTATATTTTTAAGTGAATGATTATGTTTGATGGACCTTTCCTTTAGATTCTAATTTTTTTATTGATATCTTTTTTTTACATCACTTTTACTTCCTTTTTCCCTTCCCTATTTCATTGCCAAGCAACATCTCTGTACCTTAAATTCCAATAGAATAAGAAAAAAAAGTTCTGTAAAACTGAACACCAACCACATTTTCAAATATATGCTATTTCCCACATCCATAGCCCTTCATTCCTACAATGAAGGTAAGGAGGTATATTTTTTTCAACTCTCCTCTGGGTTCATATGTAGTCATTATAATTACATACCATCCAGTGTCATTTTGTTGTTATCTGGATTTACATTGGTGTAGTTGTGTACATTGTTTTCCTGGTTCTGTTTAACTTTATATCGATTCATATAATGAATCGATCACATGAAAACATCACATGTTTATCTGAATTCTTTGCATTCATTCTTTCTGTGTATGGGATCTTTTTCCTGAGGGATATCAGGTTCAAAGGATATAGACATTCTAGTCACTCTTTTAAAAAAGTGAAATTCCAAATTGTTTAATAGAATGGCAGGGCCTCTAACCGTGACGTTAGTCATGTTTGTCTATCTGCTAGAGATGCATCTAACTAATTTTGGATCATGCTATGATCTAAACACTGAATGTTGTTTTCTTATCTTGAAAACATATTCGTTAACAAAAATTACAGAAATGGATGTTCAGTTCTATTTTAATATTATATTATTAATGCATGTATATCAGTGCAAATATTTCACATACATTTAATCATGCATTTACAAAATGAAAAAGTAATATATATGTGTGTTCATTGTCCATACTAATTGAACTAACTCACAGCTCCACAAATTGTACCTCTGTGCCTGTCTCCTTGTGCCCCCTTCAAGTTTGACTATTCCAATCATTTTTTTCCATCTTTTCCAAAATGCATCATATGAAATAAAACTAAGTGGTTTCAATTTATATTTCTCTTGCAATTAGTGGTTTGAAATATATTTTCATGTGGTCATTTATAGTTTGTACTTCTTTTAAAACTTTTTGTTTTTATCATTTGACCAATTATCTATTAAGGTGTCATTATGTCATTTTGCAATATGTTGTGGATATCTGACTTTTGCTATTCACATTTGGAGCAAATATTTTTCCCACTTTATTATCATTTCTTCATCCTTGTTGATTGTGCCTCCTATCTTTATTCATGTAAAGGCTATTTTAAATTTGATATATGCAAAATTATCTATTTTATGATCCTCCATATGATCTGCTTAGTTAAGAATTCTCTCCCTAACCATAGTTATAAAAAGTACTTCCTCTCTGTTTTCTTCTAGTTTTTGTAAGGTACAACATTTTATATTCAGATCATGTAACTCTTTTGACTTCATTACCTTTTTTCTTCCAAACTTTCTAATTTTCCCAGAAATTTCTGTCAAAAAAGGGGTTCCTTCCCCCTTATCATTTATGCTCTTATTTTTACCAAATGCTGGCCTACACTTTCTTTTTGTTTCCATTTCCTACTTATCTAGTCTGGCCCCCTGATCTATTTATCTGCTTTTAACCAATGCTATATGCTTTGAAACCTACTACTTTAAAAAATACAATTTGAGGCCTAATAACTGAATAGCCTCACTCCTTCAAACTTTTTCTCATCTTCTTTGAGATCCTACACCTTATTTCCTCTTAATAAATTCCATACATTAGTCCCTTGCTGATCTGGTTGCACTAAATATATAAATTAAGTTAGTAGTTTTGTCATTTTTATTATTTTGGCACAACCTAGCCACAAGCAGTGAATACCTTTCCAATTATTTGTCTTAATTTCTTTAAAGAAATGTCTAAAGAATGTTTCATATCTGTAGTTATATTAATTTTGTATATCTTAGGTTAGCTATGGTATTTTTATGTATTATACAACAATTCAGAATGGAATTCCTATTTTTTCATATCTTCCTGACTCTTGTATTTAATACTGTGTAGAAAGAATGATCATTTGTGGATTTGTTAGGAATTTCATATTTGTTTTTGTGCTTTTTTTCCCCAGAATTGTGAGAGCTCAGGTGTCTGATGTTGGAATATATACTTGTGTGGCCTCTAACATAGCTGGAGTAGATAATAAACATTATAGTTTGCAAGTTTTTGGTAAGTCATCTTGAGTAATATGAAACCTTATGCTTACTTAATGACTTTTTCAAAGTAAGGGAACTATTTCTATTTTTATTATTTCAGTTTCATAATGAAACACTATGGACATAATCTATCTTTAATTTCCTCACCGTTTCTCCCCACTGATTGATACATTTAATTTGTAATGTATCATATTTTGTAGTCAGGAATGAATTAACTCACAGGTCAAAAAGGGATTTACACAATGAGTCCCTTAAGTACAGGGAGTAGACATTTTCCTACGGTCTGGGACCCTGTCAGTGGGGCCCCTTTGTCTTTATTTCTGCCAAGGATTTTTTTACCCTAGTTTGACCTTGATTTTCATATTGTTCCAAGTATAAAGTTCAAATAATTATATTTCTCTCCAGGCATGAAGTCATTCTTTCTCATCCTAAAAGGAAGTTAAGACTTTTCTCACAATGTCAGGTTATAATTATAACTATTGACTATATATGTCTTTCTCTATATGTATACATATAAACACAGTATTAAATTCACCAGTCTCAGATACATTTACAAATAGAAGAAATATGTTGGCTTATATCTTGCACTTGACTCTCTTCTCTGGGGTATTTTTATTAACAATTATTATTACTATTGTGTTATATATTACTATTCTGGCTCCTACACTTGGGTTCTCCTCCAGTACCTGATTGCAGCTGAGTTCTTCAGGCTGTGCTAGGAGAGCACAAGCTCTGGTGGACGTACTCTACCAAACTAGAAAAGGGGGCACTTCATAAATAGAGGCAACCCCTTTCATCCCTGTACTCAACTGCTACCTCCCCAAAGTTCATCAGTGAAAGATATATATGGATGATGTGATTTCTTATTTTCTACATAGTACCACCAAGCATGGACAATGCAGCTGGAACTGACGAAATAACAATTGTCAAAGGCAGTCCCACCTTACTGACATGCTTTACTGATGGAATCCCAGTTCCCACCATGTCATGGCTCAAAGACAGTCAGCCTCTGGATCTGGACACCCATTTGAAAATGAGTAACCAAGGAATGGTTCTTCAGTTTGTTGAAGCAGAGATTGAAGATTCTGGAAGGTACACTTGTATTGCCTCCAATGACGCTGGGGAAGTTAAGAAGCACTTTGTTCTAAAAGTTCTGGGTATGTTAATTTTTTAACGCATTAAAAAATTATTAGGAAGTCAGTATAATTTATAAAAATAGAATAACAAAGACCCAGTGAAAAATTCATATAGATAGATAGATAAATAGATATAGATATACACACATGTAAATATAAATACTTAAATGCCATTTTATGTTTATTCTGTCTTTGAGAGCTAAATTCCAAGAAACCATCTACACTTGTTTTCATTTTCTGACCTCTCTGTCTCTTTTTAGCCCCTTAAATTTTAGCTTCTGATGCCATTACTTAACACTCTCCAAGGTTATCAGTGATTTCTTAAATACAGTGATAATCTAATTGACTTCCTCTTCAACATCTGGAACTTTTGACTATCCTCTCCTCTGGCACACTCTGGCCTCCTTTGGTTTCTATTACATTATTCTCTTTTGTTTCTCTTTCTACTTATCTAAACATTAGGAATGGTTAAGTGGTAAAATGCAAGGAGTGCTGGAGTTGGAGTCAGGAAGACCTGAATTTAGTTCCTTCCTTGAACACTTGAGCAAATCACTCAACCTGCCTGCCTTAGTTTTCATATTGTTTAAACAGGAATAACAATAGCACCTACCTCTCAGGATCATTGTGAGGCTAACAAATGATAAAGCTCTACACTACATAAATGCTAGCTATCATTATTCTTTTTTCGATTTCTTTTACTGGATCATTATCCTGACTCTACCCCCTAATTATAGGTATGCCCAAGGTTCTGTCTAGAGCTTTATTTTCTTCTTTTATATAATCTCTCCTTTGGTGATCAAATCAGCCCCAGTGTGTTCAGTTACTATCTCTATGCAGATGGCTGCCCACACTATTTTAATGGATGAAGTAGTATTTATTAAGTGCTTACCATGTGCTAAGATCTACTCTCTGCCTTGCCTTCCAGCCCCACATTACCAAATGCGTGCTGACTGTCTATTAGAATGCCCTCAAATTTAACATGTCCAAAATAAAAATCTTCTTTCCTAAAAACCCCTCTTCCAAATTTCTTAGCTTCTCCTGAGGATATCACCATTCTTTGAATCTCCCAGATTCATGTCTTCATGTCATCTTTGAGTCTTCCTTCACCTTCACCCCCAATATCCTATCAGTTCCATCTTATTGATTCTACCTCCATAGCATTTCTTTTGTACTCCAGTATTCCTTTCATCTGGAATATTACAAGAGCTTCCTAGCTGATCTCCTTGCCTCTAGTATTCCTTTCACCTGGAATATTACAAGAGCTTCCTAGTTGATCTCCTTGCCTCTAGTCTTTCCTTTCTCCAATCTATTTTCCATATTGCCAGATCAATAGTCCTAAAACATGACATAAAACATGACCATGTCACTCCCCTACTCAGATACCTTCAATAGCTATCTCTTGTACTACTAAGGTAAAATGCATGTTCCTCATCTTGGATTTAAAAGTCCTCTCCAGTGTGACTCTTGTCTACCTTTTCAGGCTCATCGTATATCACTTCCATTGACATAGAATCTATTCATGTCAAGCTGTCCTGGAGCACTCCCCTGAACATGACATTCTATTTCTTCCATGCCTTGATGTAGATGGTTCCCTCAGGTTTAGAATGTCCATCCTCTTCACCTGACCTCAAAGAAATCCTTAATTGTCCTTCAAAGGACAATTATTTTGTTTTCTCTTACAAGAGGATTTTTTGATTCCCTCAATTATTAGTGCTTGCTCTCTCCTGAATTATATAACTTTGTAATCTGTTCAATACAGTAACATAATGCTAAATAATAATATATACATTAGTTCTAATGAAGAGCAAAAAGAGTTATACAAAAGGATAAGGGTAGAGAGGAGTTACAAACAATCTTGTATTTAAAAAAATTATGTACAGAATAATTTAATTTCAAATAATTTAATTATTAAATTAAATTAAATAATTTATATTATATTTATATTATAATTATACATTATAATATATTATATAGTAATAATTATAATATACAACATATTATTATAATAAATATAAATTATATTTGTTATAATTTAAATAGTAAATAAAAATTAAATAAAATAATTTAAATAAATTTTAAATAATTTTTAAAAAATAATGTACAGAATATGTAATCAAGGATAAGTAAATGAATACAAAAAGGTAGCATGGTACTGTTAAAAGTGACAAGAATGCTAAAGCTCAAAATGAGTTGAGGCTGGTGAGGAAAACTAAGAACTGCAAAAAGGAATTTTTTCTTTTAGCTCTGCTGAAGATAATAGGATGCTTGCTGGTATTTTCTAAAAGACGCATGACCATGGCTCAAAATGAAGGTGACAAAAACAAGTGACGAAAAAAAGCCACAGCTCTTAATTCTCATTTTTGAGCCTATTTTCTCACTAGGGAGAATGATCTTTTGAGTGAAAAGGGCCGAGCAAAGATAGCTAACAGGAAATTGATATTCAGCGTAAGTAAAAGGAAAATATCTAGCTGCCCTTGTTGAGTTCATCACCTGACAGAGTAACAAAATCCTCCAACACTAAAGGAATTGTGATATCCAAGTCCACTGTAAGAGATCTTTGAAATATTTTGGGAAAACGAAAGGTATGATACTACATCTAGATTCCAGAGAGAGACAGACAGACAGACAGAAATAAGAAAGGGAAAAGAGGGTTACTGAATAATTTTTAATGCATGGAATAGGACAGAGAGAGAAGAGTGAAGTCTCCAAAATTTAGGCTTGTGAACTTTACTTAAATTCTTCGCAAAAATTCAGAATTATTAAGCAACTATTTACATGAGATATTAGTTCCTCCCAAATGGAAAAGTGGTAAAGGAGCAGCTATCAATACCAATTAAGACCAGAGGATCCCATAATATTTGACTTTCTGGTAAAGAAAGGAGATGTGGAAGTTGAGAAGAACATCAGTTAAAAATATAAATTCACTTGTAAGATTTCTTGGAGGAGGAAGCATATTCCAGACATGAAGAACCCACCTGTGCAGAGACATAAGGAAGAGTAAATAGAATAGTTCTATTCAGCTGTAAAGAGCAGTGATGTACAAAGAATGATAGAAAATCATGACGAATATGGCCTTGCAAAACAGTAAAAAGCAGCAGAGGGAGAGAAATGCACAGAGCCATCCTGAGCGCACTTAAAGGTGGCTCTGGAAGAAGGACATCAAAAAGATGAAAAATGCAAAAGTCTGCTAAGATTTTTTCATGCAATTGTTTCACCATCCATAAAGAGCAGAGAGTGACTGACTAAATTTGAAGTTGACTGTCACAGTCCCAGATATACTATATGAAGAGGTGGCAGTTGCACTGAAGTAAACAAAGATGGGAAAAGCACCTGAGTAAACCAGTTATATTTAAACCACAATTTTGAAGCTGCTAAGAGATTGATTTTCAAGTTATCTAAAAGAGATAAAGACACAAAATGGAAAAAATACAGCAGAGAAAAAATCTTGGTCATTTTTTATGAAAAAAAGGCAACAGAGATTATGAATAACTGCTGAACCATATACCTCTATTTCCAGGTATACAAGAGTTTTATGAAAACAGAGTAATCCTTAATAAAAATATATTAGGCAGATTTTTGAAAATGATATTCTATAGCATACCATTACTTTACAGATATATAGGTGATTTACAGAATAGAGAATTCAAAATCCTGTTCTTTGTTGAGTACAAAAAAAACCACATTTGAGTTGGTAGAACAAAACTCCACCTTAAAGGTTTTCTTCCAACAAGGTGTATGTTCACAATCACACAATGTTCTTTGTAAGATGTAACAACAGAAATGTTTGTTTGACAGTCCTTTAGTAATATCAAGGGGGACATAAAAATAACGAAATGTATAATCACCAAAGGTCTTTGTTACTTTTGTGGAGAATGCCTAGAACAGATTTCAGATCACAGAGGGATTCTCTTACACATGGTGAGGTCCTCCAGATGTAACTGTCTGATTTGTGAGTGATCTTGGGCTGATGATTTCTAGCCCTGGAACACTGTAGACCATGATAAATAAGATCTATAATCATTCAAAATAGTTTGGCTTACCTAACCTCACAGGAAAAATCAAATAGATAAAATGGCTATTAGAAAGAGACCAACATAGGTATTTGGATGGATAACTGAATGAATGAAAAATCATTTATCTAATTAACCATTATTTATACAGCAGCTGCTATAGCCCAAGGATTATGCTAGGCATTGAGAATATAAATATAAAGGCATAATGGTCCCTGCTCTAGGTGAGTTTACATTTGGATAGTATCAGACATATTAAAAAAATGGTAGACAAAGAAACGTTTTTGTCTGGAAAGCCTCAGAGATTATGAATGGAGCCCCTGCAAAGTCTATTGTAACCTCCCTTTCCAGTAGCAATAGCATTATTGATTACTATTGAAAAATCAAGAGGCAGAAGATATACATTATAGTGAGGGGCATTACTGGAGGGAAAAAGGAGGAAAGGGAGTGAGGAGTTGTACTCAAGCATATTGTGGCAGGGATGATGGCAAGATGCTCCTGTAGACTCTTGCTTCCCCATGAATAGTTGGATGGGTTATAAAGCATATTTGGAAGCCTTTAACTAAACCTTTACCTAAAGATAGTGAGCAAAGTTCCATATCTGGTGACATAGAGCTGTGAATCATGAAATAATACCATTTCTAAAGAACTGAAATTGATGATTATCCAGAGGCAGTCAGAGTAGATCACAATGGAAATGAGCAGGCTGAAATACCTTATAAGAAGGAATTACATGAGAGAAGTGGTGTGTCATTGGAGACATGAATAAGCAGGAGGAGCAAAAGTTGAACTGGTCCCATAACAGTAGTAAGAACTACTCTACAGTAGCCATTCTCTTTTGGTATCTGAAAAATGTCTAGAGTACTCTCAATGTGTTAGACAAACTCTTCTAACAGACTTATTAGAAAACAAGGATAAAAGCTGCACAGAACAAGCAGGGAATGATGGAGCATAGTCTTCTTTGTTAGAAGGTGTGCCCATAACAATCAGCTAGATCTCAGATCTAGTAAAATACTAGAGTATTATTAAAGGGTTAGTTAAAATGAAGATATAAACAAGTAAGCTATAATAAAGGCAGCATGGTTTCATCAAGGTAATGTCAGGTCACACCAGACTAGGGGAAGGGAAGGAATAATAATTTAAGTAGCTATTTTATGCCAAGCTCTGTGCTAACAAGCACTTCAAAAAAATATTGCATTTGATCCACACAACAACCCTGGGAGGCCAGTGTTATTATTATCTCTCTTGTCAGCTGAGAAAACTGAGATAAAAGGCTCTATCCAAACAATAGTTGACCAGTTAGATAATACATATGATGCTTCGTTTAAATTGAAAAAAAAATTTTGTTATTTTGAATTTGACAAACATACATTTTCAATATACAAGAATAGAAAAAAGGGTGTGGAACATGAAACCATGAATCTCTATTATGCATAGCTTCTTTTTTAAAAGTATACAATAAGTTTGTATTAGTTTCAAAATTGTCCTGTTTGTCTGGGTCTCATTCAGTGTCTTTCTGTCCTCTTCCATGCATTAAAAATTATTCAGTCACCCTCTTTTCCTTTTATTATTTTTAAATCATAAACATTAATCCTCCTCTCCCCTCCAGATGACACCTCTAAGTAAGAAACAAAACAAAATAAAAGCTCCTGACAAGTCAAGCAAAATAATTCCACATATTGGCAACGTATGAAAATGTATATCTCATTAAGCCTTACGTTTACCACCTCAATATCAGGAGATAGGGAGTATAATTCTTCAGTGGACCTCTGCAGTCATATTTGTTCATTGCATTGATAAGAGTTAAGTCTTCCAAAGTGTTTTTGTTTACAGCGTTGTAGTTATTGTGTAAATTGTGCTCTTTTTTCACTCACTTCACTCTCCACCAATTCATACATCTTCTTAGGTTTCTCTGAATCCTTCTGTTTTATTATTTTCATCATAATCAAAGTCAGGAAGACCCAAGTTCAAATCCAACCTCAGACAATTACTATCAGTGGGACCTTGAGCAAGTCACATAACATCTCTGCACCTCAGTTTTCTTTTATGTAAAATGAAGATAATAATGGTACCTACCTCCCAGGATTTTTGTGAGGATCAAATGAGATAATGTGTAAACTACTTTGCAGTCCTTAAAGTGCTATATGCTGTTTTAATGGCACAATAGTATTCCACATTCATGCAATCCCTAAACTTTCTTTCTTCCCTAGTTCAAACATTTTTCCTTCCCTTCCTCTGGAGTTAGCTCAGGTCTTCTGACTGTAGGCCCAGTGCTGTATTCAGTGTACCACTTAGCTGTCCCTACTGGAGTAAGGGTTTTTTGAGGATGAGGGAAACGTGGGCATGTTTTAAGGCATCAGATAACGAGTCAGTAGACAGGGAGAGATAGAAGATAAGAGTGGGGATGACAGAAGAGATGAGATGGGACAGAGTTATTTGTATAGGTAGAGGCATTTGCCTTGCCAAGGAGTAATTCCCCCTTTTCAAGTCAAAAATAGACAAATGATAGTGGCAGAAGTGACATGAGATGAGGAAGACAGGAAAAGAGAGAAATTTTTCCGTAAAAAAGGAGGCAAGGTTCTCAGCTGAGAGTATGGAGGGAGGGGGGGCCGTGGGAGATTTGAGAAGGTGTGGAAAGAATTGAAAGAAGCCTTGTGGAGAATATGATAATAAATTGATAAGGTGAATGAGTAAGAGTTACCTAGCAGTAGTGATAGCTCAGTTGAGTTTGTGTAACATATATTTGTAGTAGATCCCATCAGAATGGTTGTATGATTTTCTCCACCCTGATTCAGCAATATGTGAGTAGGATATAAGGCTAGTAGGAGTGATCCAAAGTTGAAGCTTCAGGGAATAACAAGGAAGCTAGTGTCACTGGATCAAAGAGAACAGGGTAAAGTTGAACTGATCTGCTAGAGGGTTGGTATGGAGAAAGAAGAGTCTAGCTACTGTAGGGATGATCACTTTGGGGAGAACCGAGGAGATGAAAGATTGAAGGTGACAGTGTAGATAAAGAGTATAAAAAGGCAGAGGGAGAGGTGGAAAGCAATGAACTACGGTCAGCTAAGGGAACTTCAAAGTTCTTAAATGTGCAGATGGTACAATTGTGGGTAACGGCAAGATGAAATGTATGGCCATCTCTGTTTTTGAGCACTGAGTTAGTTGCTAGGCCAGAGAGATACAAATTTCAAACAAAGCCTCTTCTTTTAAGTAGTTTACAATAGAACCGGAGCAACCTATTTTAAAGCTACTGCTGTTTTAAGTAAAATTTAGAAATTATGGGGTCAGTCCTTTTCATTTCAAGCATATACTAGCTTATAAAAACAACATAAAACTGAGTCTTTATAACCACAACTATCTCAGTTATCCAATTCCCATTCCCACTACTCTTCACATAATAGCCCTCCACTTCAATGTGGATTTCATAGGCTTGACATACTGATTTATCCTTTGTAAATTAATGTCACTGTCAATAAAGAATAACGTAAAGGAACTATATTTCCTAGTGTCTTGTCCTAACCAACTGAATAATTACTTTTTTCATTTTCTTTTAAGGGGGTTTTATTTGGGGTTTTTATTCATTACTGTTGTTTAAAACTTAGATTTTCTCTTCCTTCAATAGAGCCACCTCATATCAATGGATCAGATCACCCAGAAGAGATATCTGTAGTTGTTAATAATCTCCTTGAACTTTTCTGCATGGCTTCTGGTATTCCCACTCCCAAAATTACATGGATGAAAGATGGACGGCCCCTACCACAGATTGATGATATTCAGATTCTTGGAGGAGGAGAGGTCCTTCAACTTGCTAGTGCTCAGGTATTGTATTAGAATGCTGCCACTGCATTTTCCCCTTACTTTGGACTTCTCATCTATAAAAAAATGTAGAAAGTTTAGGAATTAGAACTCTGAGGGAAACATTAAAATAGCTTTAGATTTTATCCTCAAGTGGCTCCCTCAAGTAGCTACCAGGCGGTACTGGACACTTGCTATGTCACTTTACTTCCACTAGGCAAGTATCTTCTAGTATCTTCCAGCCTCTATGTACTCTCTTTCCAGGTTCCAAGTTCCTATCTACAGGTATGGATAATCTAAAAATAACTCATAACTTTCATTTTTTATGCTACCATCCACTTGAATCCTACTCTCTTTTGCCTCCTTAGCATGTAATCCAAAGAAACCATTCAGTCATCATGTAAGAAAAGCATTACTATTTGAACAATGGGAATAACCCTATATATTTCTGTTATAGCCTGGATTTTCAACTTCCCACCCCCATCCTCTTCTGTGTGGTGCCTTTTTGCTCTGGCAGGGAAGGGGGAACCCAAGGGCTTTTGTAGGAAAATGCTAGCCAAACTTCTCAGTTTAAAGGTCACATGTGGAAGGACAAGTTATCTCAGAATTCTCTCATCACCTTCTAACTTCTTTCATAGATCCTGTACTCAGCACCTACCTAGTTACCATATGCATTTGCTTCTAACTCAGTACCCCAGCTGAGGCAAAGTTGAAGCGAATTGCCTAAGATTCCATAGCTGAAATAGGTGGCACAATGGATAAGAGTACTGAACTTGGACTCAAGAAGAGCAGAGTTCAAATCCTGCCTCAGATACTCACAAGGTGTCTGATTTTGAGCAAGTCACTTAACCTGTCTGCCTCAGTTTCCCCATGTGTGAAATGGGGATAAAAGCATCTAGAATTGAGATAACATATGTAAAGCTTATAGCACTATATAAATCTAACTGCTGCTGCTGCTACTACTTTTAAGAAGCAGGGCTGAAATTCAAACCTAAATCTTTTGATGCTAAATATATTTACAAGTATTTTTTGACTACACCACTGTATACTGCCTCTCATCATGTTGAATAGGCTAATTCCTAAATTACTAAATTTGTGCCAGCAAAGTAGGTTAGTAACCTAATGATATTTTAATAAATATTTTGCATATGACAGCTTCTTTAAATTATTTAGACAAATACATGCACAATTTTCAGTTGAGATGGTTTAATTTTATAACAACACACAATTCAAAAAATTTTTAAATAATTGAATGCTCCCTCAAAATTAATTTTAATAGAATTGCTGTCATATGTAAACAAAAATATTTAGCCCTTTTCATATGTTGGCAGATGAAATATCATGATGCCTTTTAACTCTTTAAGTAATAAATAATCCCACGCAAGAATGCCTTTCTCTTGTCCTTGCTCAGTTAATAGAAACTTTTCCTACTGAAGTTGCATGTTTATATGCTTTTTTCATTGTAACTGGAAAAGGGACAAAGAAAGCTTAGTTGAACTCTTTAGAGTTTTGTTTTGTTTTTTCCTGTTATTATATAGCAAATACTTTTCAAATTCTCCTCAGACTTTTCCCCTTTTCTGACATCTGGACAAAAAAAAATCTATTTAAACTATTACATTACCAGCTTAATCAAAACAACACCATACCACAATCAGTTAGTCAGCAAATATTTCCTGAAGCACTGCTAATGGAAGGCATTAATACTAGGTACTACCAGGACAGAAATGTTTGATATGGCTGCCCTTAGGGAATTTATTTTGAGGAGCAAGGTATAGATTTGACATACAGGAACCAAGAGAAATATAAGGTATATACCAATGACTGATTATAATGGATTCATAAGGACAGACTCTTTACCTTTTATATATGTTATGTATATATCTATACATGTGAGATTCTTATTAATAATTAGATAGCTCACAACAAAAATTGGGGTAAACCTGACCTGAAGTTAATTTAAAAAGTAAAACTATTTAGGAATAGCTAAAAAGAGTAATTATTTTATACAAATAAGGTGCAAGATGAACTGATACAGAGGAATTAGATGGAGGAGGAAGGCTGGTAGTTCTGGTAAGTTCTACTTTCATGGGGAATGGGTTTAAGAGGGAACAATACATATATATGTATACATATACATATATATGAATATAAAAATCTAAATTCAGAAGAAATAAAATGGTAAGTGAATAGGGAGAAAGGTGAGAACAAGGAAGGGATTTTAGAGAGGAGGGCAAGGTAAAAGGGGGGTATACAAGGGTGTTTAGATTTATGGAAATGGGAAGATAGGGGAGGGATCCTTGGAGGGAAGTTAGGCAAGTAATAGGAAGGCAAGGTAGTGGTTAGAAGTAAAGTAGAGGAGGTAGGAGGGATAGAAAACAAGAGATACGCATAAACATAAAAACAAAGATCAGAAATAGAGTATTTTTGGGAAATTATACATCTCTATATGTATGTATGTATGTATGTGTATACAGCAATAGAGAAACATCTAAACTTTATGGGGTAGGGGAGGGGAAAAAAGAACAAAGTAAAAAAGCATACAGCAGAGAACCAAAGAAAACTCACAAGGAAGCAAGGAATAGATGAATAGTTCTCAACAAAAGTATTATTCATCATACAGGCTTTCTGGAATGAAAAATATACATATTTTGCTCTCATGTTCTGCTATGCACATTTCTTTGTTTCTTTGTATTCAAGTTTATGATGTGTTTTTGTTTCTTTTCTCTGCTCTGTATTTGTGTTTTGGTCCTTGACTCCAAAATAGAAAAATTTTTTAAAAAACTAATATGTTGTAGACATATTTCATATACATGATCAAATCATATTTTCCTTTAGGTGGAAGACACAGGAAGGTATACATGCTTGGCATCTAGTCCTGCAGGAGATGATGATAGAGAATATCTGGTGAGAGTGCATGGTAAGCCTGGGTCAGAAGTTCTACGATCGTACATCCTCTTTGGGCTACATAGTGGAATATAACTCAATACATGTCATATTGTTAGGTGTAGTCATATTTAAAATTTTCCTTTTTTCTTTACTTGTTTGATTCGGATATTCTTCCACCCAACATTTTTCTATATGACAAATATGGGGAGAGGATTTGACCAATCACACTGGAGCCAAGGTGATAGGCTCTAGCTTCAGCGTGTAACCTTTGGGCCTAATGACCAACCGGGAGGATAGATGATCTTGGCTTCAGGTTGTGCTGCTGTCTTTGCATCATGAAGTGCTGCCTTTAATAGACACTGATTTCCACACTTAAATTTTGAGTATGGATTGAGTTGGTTAGAAAGAATTAAGTACAATTAGACATGTCATATTAGTAGGCATAGATACTTTCAGCATATATTTTTGAGTAGATATTGATTCTGTTAAAAAAATATATGATACCTAGAGAAAATTAGTAACAGGAGTTTATGCTTAATTAACAAGTCCTTTCAATAATTTGATATGTTCTAAAATGACTTCCGGTTTGTGTGTGTGTGTGTGTGTGTGTGTGTGTGTGTGTGTGTGTTTCCACTGACTGAATGGTAGAATTCCCAGGCTAGTAATATTTTTGGAATCAAACAAGAAGTAATGTAATGATTTCTGAGAATAGTTTGGAATCCTTTTAGTGTAGAAGTTCTTAATCTTTTTCTTGTCATGGACCCTATGGATACAATTTCACAATAATGTTTTTAAATGGCTAAAATAAAATACATAGGATTACAAAAGAAAACAATTATATTGAAATATAGTGATCAAAATATTTTAAAGAAACAAATTCACAGATTTTAATTTAAGAACTCTTGATCTAGTGGGAAAAAAAAGAATGATGTAAGAATTAGGAGACCTTGGCCTTGTCCTGGTTCTGTCATGAATTGTGGAACCCTGGACAAGTTGCCCCATCTTTATGCTTCAGGTACCTTACCAGGAAAAATGGGGATAATAAAAACCATTCTGCCTCACAAAGTGGCTGACAACTCACCTGAGTTAATATATATGGAAAGGTTCTGAAATTTTAAAAGTGTTCTCCAAGCACATAGGCATTACAAGTGAGAACAAAATGTTTTGTTAAGTTGCCTTACATGCTTTATTTCATATGAGGTTTTTAATGGGTTTGTTGTCATATACAGTACCACCTAATATAGCTGGGACCAGCGATCTTCAGGACATCATTGTGTTACAAAACAGACAAGTTACACTGGAATGCAAATCTGATGCAGTGCCCCCACCCAAAATTACTTGGCTTAAAAATGGAGAGCAATTACAGGTAAATTTTATATAGTTTAGCTTCATAGACATTTTGTTGCAGAAAAGAAAATCAGACTACAAATTGTACTACTGGTCTTAGCCTTCCTCTGCAGAGTGACTGTAACTGGAACAGCTGGTATAGGACCCAATGGGACTATTTCACTACACACCACATATCAATGTTCTAAATACAAGAATGCTTTGTGATACAGGTTTGAATTTGGTCATTCCATGGAAGCCTTCTCTAAAATGATGAAAGCTCTCAGGGTCTCCAGAATTTTCATGATACCCGATGGGCCCCTAAATCCCTGGAACTAACCTAACACCGGACGTTTCTGGTTGGCTGCATGCTTTCCTTGACCCAAGCCTGGGTTTGGATCACTCAAAAGAATATCCCAAAAGCCCTTAAAACCAACTTGGCCTCAATAGAACTGGGACACTAGTCCCTAAAGAAAAAGACATATACTGAATGCTCTAGCGTCTCCATAACCCAGTGGTTGGTTGACATTAAAATTATCCATGTGACTGTTTAAAGTCTGTTTGCCTCGACAGAATATGATGCTCTTTTCTAGAGCGTTTTGCCTTTGTTTTGTGTTGAATTCTTTGTTTTCTTTTACTTTATTCTTCCCCAGTCCTGTGAACAAACATTAAAATCCTATCAGCGCTATGCTGAAAACTTTACTAGACAGAAAGAAAAGGTGGCGGTTTCATCTAATGAAAAGAATCATAGAAAGGGTTTAGAAGGTCTGGACTCTAATTCCCATTTACACAATGATTGGATAAGTCACCATAAATAAACCTATGTGTGAAATACTTAATATTCATCCTCCTCAAAGTGAATTCGTAAAGTAACATCTATGAGAGGGGGTCACATGCATTTGTTTTGCCGTCGTGTCTGACTCTCCGTGACTCCATTTGGAATTTTCTTGGCAAAGATACTGGAGGAGTTTGCCATTTCCTTCTCCAAATCATTTTAGAGATGAGGAAACTGAGGCAAACAGGGTGAAGTGACATGTCCCTGATCACACAGCTAGTGTCTGAGGCCGGATTTGAACTCAGGTCCTCTTTACTCTAGGCCTTGTGCTCCATCCACTGCAGCATCGAGCTGCTCCACAGTCACAGACATAGTAGTCAGTGCTTTGCTAATCTCAAAGGCAAGAAGACCTGGGTCCACATCCAACCTCTAACACATGTAGCTGTGTAATTACGCGTAATTCACTTAACCTCTCCATGCCACAGAAACAACTCATCTCTCTCAGGAGAAGCAGCTTTCGGTGTCCTGCAATCACAGATCAAAATCACAAGTTTTGTATGTTTCATTTGGGGGAAAGCATTTATGGCAAAGTAACATTATCTGGCCTAACCTTGAGCTTTTTTGATGTATTAAAAATTATCACATTTTCTCATTGCATAAATTATCATAACTGCATGTTTCATTCATTTAATTTAGGCAACTCCACGAATTCGTATCCTATCTGGTGGGCGATACTTACAGATCAACAATGCGGACCTAGGGGATACAGCCAGCTACACCTGTGTGGCAAGTAATATTGCAGGAAAGACTACTAGGGAATTTGTTCTGACTGTAAATGGTAAGAAAAAAGCATTCACTTGGCACATTTCAAAAATATAGCTAAATATTTCCATAATAATTAAAAGTAGAGATCAGCATTTTATTTGCTAAATGCTGAATAACATTTTTTGCTAAATAGCATTTTATAAGCTACATCACTGAAGTTAATTGCTTTGAAACCAAAGATTATTTTGTATCTATATAATGGTAATATTTTAATTAAATGTAATGAAAATCATAAATAGGAGTGTGTATTGTCTAAGCTGTGACCCAATCCCAAAGGACCCTATAAAGAACACAGCTCTTAGGAAATGCCATAGAAGTCTTAATGCCTGGTAACACTTTAAAGCAAAGTGTTTGAAGAAGGCATGCAGCTACCTAATTTTTCATTCATCAATCCAACCTATTTTTCACCTCATTTATATTGATTGTGACTTGGAATTAGATATTTTTTGGTTAGAGGCAAATCATCTCTGGTAGATAAAATCCAAAGACTAAGATTTGCTAACTTTCAGGAATATTTCAGATTTTCTCCCCAAAATATCACTTAGATGTGTAACCTGTGCAGTTATATATACCTCTTGGTGAATAACCAACACAGCTCACATCTCTAATGCTGACATTCAAATTCACATTTTTGTACCCAGATGAACTCAGTGTGTAATAAAGTGAACTGCACTGAGACTGGTAAGATTGATCACAGATGTGTTTCTTTAAAAATCCCACTTCCTGTTCTTCATTTAAAGAAAAGCTGTGCCAGTGTCAACATTTTCAAACTATTCTTTTGGCCAAGAAGGAACATGAAATATCATGTTTAATTTACATCAGCCCAAATCTGATTTTTATTGAAATTTCTTGCAAGGAACTAGATTTATCACATGATATCAGACTTTTAAAGTTTCTCCTTTTTATTGGACACAAGGTATCTTGAATAATGTAATCCTTAACTTTTGGAACTATGAATTGATTCTATTTCTGTTAACACAAATCAGTTGCAGGCAAACCTACATATTTACTCAAAGTTTACCTTGTGCCTACCTTTTCAAGACCTTAAATGAAGATGTGTTTCTTGTATTAACTGAACATTTTGTATGCAGTTTCTCCAACCATAAAAGGTGGTCCTCAGAGTCTTGTTGTTCATTTGAATGAATCAGCTATATTGGAATGCATAGCTGAAGGGGTACCAACCCCAAGGATTACCTGGAGAAAAGATGGAGCTATTTTGACTGGGAACAATGCCAGGTAATATTGAGAGAAATAATTAGTTTGAAATAAGCTAGTCTCAAATTGTGCAAATATTCTTGAGAGGAATGAAATGTGCCATGAGACTAGAAGTATGAAATCTTGTCCAGTGCATTATTTCTACTCTCCTGTATATTTGGAACAACCGCTGTCTGCCTTACTCTAACATATCAATAGTGAAATTACAGAAGTCAACTATATGTGGGACTGAATATATTTAAGATGGATGGCCAGAGCTTAACAATGAATCTCATGCTTTAGATCCTCAACTATGAGCCCATTGCTCTGAGATTTGGTAGTTTGTTTTCTTAATTCTATTAAATTATTGTAAATTTACCTAACTTAGAAAAAGGGTCAGGACTAGGAAAAACTTAACTAAACAAACTCTTTAAAAATAAAGGAAATTATGTGAGACTAATTGAGGAGACTTGGTGCTCATTTTCCTCAGCATGTTATGAAAGACACAAGCTTTGTTTATGGCCTTTATTTTAGATATTCTGTCTCAGAGAATGGATTCCTTCATATTCACTCAGCACATGTCAGTGACACTGGGAGGTATTTATGCATGGCCACCAATGCTGCTGGAACAGAACGCAAGCGAATTGATTTACAAGTCCATGGTAAATATATATTTATAAACACCCAGGAATTGGAAGCAGAGTTGGAAAACTTTAAGGATTTGTTAGTGGTTGATATTTTGTGCTGATAGTTTTCATGAAGACCCTGACATTCTGGCTTAAGTACATTACATTTTATAATAAATAATCAAGGGTCTTTCTTTTCCTGCTGTGGCTAGTACCATGAGCCAAGTATGTAAATTTAAAGAACCTTTTTACATGACTAGCTAAAAATATAAGGAAAGCTACAAATGAAGTGTTTAAAGTATTTCAGATTTAAAGTTAGTTTGAATACAGGACAGGATATATTCTGTTGGATTTGTTTCTTATTTGGTGACACATTTTTTAGTCCCTCCATCTGTTGCTCCTGGACCTACCAATATTACTGTTACTGTAAATGTTCAAACCACTCTGGCATGTGAAGCTACGGGAATCCCAAGGCCATCAATAAGTTGGAAGAAGAATGGACAGTTTCTTAATGTGGATCAGAATCAAAATTCCTACAGGTGAGAAGTAGTTCATCCTAAAAACTCATTTTCCCACTTAAGAGTGGGGGAAGGGAAATAAGGAGAAAGAATTTAAATTTTCATTCATGAACAGAAAGTACATGATTTGAGGAAAATCAACAGATAAACACAGTGTTGAAATCTCTTCTTAACATGGAAACTATCCCCACCAACATAAAATTTGCATTTTTTGTTGCCACAATTCTCCCCAAAGTGTCCAGTGATTTGTCAAATCTAATAGCTTTTTCCTTCAGTCCTTATTCTTCATGACCTCTGCAATATCTGAAGAAATTGTCCTTCTGTAGACTCTTCTTTACAGCCCTTCTGCCTTTCAGTTCTCCTCCTCCCTATCTGTCCTCCTTTCTATCTGGTACTTATGTGCTTTATGGATACCCAGGGTTTGCTTGGATGCTCTTCTCTTTTTCCTTTAGTCTTTCTCAAGTATCATTCTTTGTGTATAACCCAAACCCTATATACAATGGTATGTAAATTACTTGGGAAAGCAGTAATTTTGATGTGGTCTTATTTTGTGGCTGCAGTGGTCATGCCTGTGTGCCTAACACTGACACTAAGCTGGCTCTGAATGTTCAACCTAGACCAGAGGAAACCTGATTGAACTGAGTTCACCACCTTTAGTTATTTCACCACCTTCAGACAGTTCTCTGTCAGCTGAGAGCAAGATTTCATGCCAAAGTTATGTATGACATGCTCTCTTTGCACTTCCTTGATTGCCTTTGCTGTATTTTAATTATGTGGTTTTTAAGGGTATATATTGTTCCAAGCAAATATGCAAAAATTCTAGCTCTTGCTATGAGTGCTAAGAGTACACTTTAATAACAAGGTTATTGGATTGGATGCCTGGAGTCAGGAAGACCTGAATTCAAACCCATCCTCAGACACTTAGGAGGCAGGTTCTCCAGGTCCCCATAGCTAACTGAGGAAGGATATGAGCTTGGGTCTTCCTAACTTCCAGTCCACTGCCCTATCAACAATATCCTGTTGTTCTCCCACATTACTGTTCCATCTCCCATACCTGGCCTTTGTACTCATTGCCCTCCATGCCTGGAATACTTGCCCTTCTTTCACTCTCTGGAATACTTAGTTTCCTTCAAGACTCAGCTCAACTCTCCACCTTGAGAGGCCTTTCCTGCATACCCCATCCCCACTTCAACCTTGAAGCCTTAGCCTTCAAGGTTGTTTTAAATTTGATACATTCCTATATATGACATCTCTCCCAATAGAATGTGATCTCCTTGAGAGCAGGGATTGTTCCTTTTGTCTTTGCATTGTTTAGCACCTAGCACAGTGCAAGGAACACAACAGGTGCTTAATAAATACTTGATGACTGATTAAATCTGGAACTTTGTTTGATGTGGGTAGACCCTCCAACCAGCATAGATCATAGCTCCTTTACATTGAAGTAAATGGTTGTCAATATTTTTTCTTGTAGCACGATCTTTCATGTCACCATCATTCTGGCGAAAATGGTCATGAATAAAGCACTTTTAGCTTTTCTGGTTTTTAAATAACAGTACTTTATAGTCCATCATTGGATCCATACTCAAAGCTTTGCATACTTTATAATTTGCAGAGCTTAACAGTACACAAGTATGGCATTCAAGAACACTGGGTTACCTTCATGATACCATGAGGTATCAAGATAGGATTTAGTGTTTCATGCTGAAAAGAATTCTTTATACAAATTCCTATTCTCCCCATGTTTTTAGTATCTTCTGTTGTAAAATGAAGGAATAAAAAAGCATTTTTAAACACTTTTTTGAAGGGGGGAAGGCAAGGCGATTGGGATTAAGTGACTTGCCCAAGATCACACAGCTAGCAAGTATCAAGTGTCTAAGTCTGAATTTGAACTCAGGTCCTCCTGATTCCAGGGCCAGTTCTCTATTCACTGTACCATGTAGCTGCCCCCTAAAACAAAGCATTTTTAACATTTGCTATGTCTAAGACACTGTGCTAAGTGCTGGGGATAGAGTTCTGTGCATACAAATATCACGGAAAGAAAGTTATATCAAAAAGATACTTTTAAAGACAGTATTGTTTCATCTTCAAAATCAGTTTCCATAAAAGGAAGAAATAAAAAGTTGTTGAACCAACCCTTTTTGTGGGGCTTAAAATAATGAACACTTTGTGACTGTTTTTTCCTTCTACTTTATATGCCTTAAATGTGTAAATCTTGAAAGAAACTAAAACATTGGATTATTAGGTCTATGATTAATATAAATTAAACTTTTAGTTTCTCCTATTATCTTCTAACATATTCAAAATAAATTTCCAGAATATTGTATAAAATTTTGAGTTATGCATTTATATAGGGGCATTAAGATTTACAAAGCAGTTTTCATGTTTTTCATTTAATGCTTGGAACAGCGCTGTGAGGAAGGTGCTATTGTTATTATCTCTCTTTTACAAATGAGGAGACAGAGCCAGAGAAGTCAGGTGACTTGACCAAAGTCATACAGCAGAGTCTTAGGCAGGGTTTGAACTCTAGGCCTTCTTGACTCCAGATCATTAGATACTCTACCTCCTCTGCTGCCTAGCTGGCCCTGAATAAAGCCTGCATTTTCTCTCAGATGTTTTGTCACTGTGGTAGAACCTAAAACAGACAACATATACCTAACAGCGTATCATGAACCTTATACATTCACAGAGATACTTCAAATCAAAGTTTAATGCCAAGGCATGAGCTAATGGGACTGAATACTCTCCTGTGTTTTGTTAAAGAACCAAATGCAAATTCCAAGCAAACATTAATAAGAATATTCACTCTTCTTAAATACACGTATGCACATTACTGGCGTTTTTTGCTTATCTACCAATTATTATGATACAGTACTTGGCACATAGTAGGTATTATACAACCATACCTCCATTCTCTCACATTGAACTTTTACTTGTAATAATAACAAAAACCCAAGCAAAAAAACATCTAATAACAGTGATTGTGTCTGAGAAAGTATGCATTAATTTCCAATTCTTTGGCAAGTGAGGGAGGAGGTATATTTCATTACCAAGATCTTCTCTTGAGATTCTCTTCAGGTTTTTTCCTTTGATTACTCAGATCTCAACATCCTTTGAGGGATCTATTTAAATGTTTTAGCTTTTGGTGCATATTGTTCTCTTGATTTTACTTGAAAGTGACCTTTATTTTAATATTAATCTATTTTTTACAAATTCCTATTATAACTTTCTCTCATTGCTCCATCCCAATTGAAAAAAACTACCTTTGCAACATAGTCCAGCAAAACAAATTCTCTCATTGACCATATCCAAAAATGCATGTTTCATTCTAGATTCTTAATCCATCACCTCTCTGGCAGGAGGGAATTCATCTTCAGCTTCCTAGACTCATGGATTATGATTTCATTAATCAGAATTCAAAAGTCTTCAAAAAGTTGTTTTCCTGTATTGTGCTAACATCATGTAAACTGTTCTCCTAATTCTGTTCACTTTCCTGTGCATTAGATCACAGAGGTCTTCATGGTTTCCTCTCAAATTATCCCTTTTGTCATTCCTTGTAACACAGTAATATTCTATTACATTCATAGAAATTATTTGTTCATCCATTCTCCAAAAGAGGGTATTCCCTTACTTGCCAGTTTGAAGTTACTGCAAAAAGAACTGCAATAAATATTTTTGTAGGTGTTGGTCATTTTTTTTAAGGTTTCCACTTAAGACCATATACTAATTATCTTTAGGAATAATGAAAATTTTCCTGAAACAAAGTACATTTTTACATGGTATTTTATACTGGTTCATTGCACTTGAAGAACTATAAAATCATAGCATTATTCTTTGCAATCACTATGAAATCTCTATACCAAAAAACAAACAGGAGAAAAAGGTGAAACTTCAGATACAAAATTCTATTTTTTTCATCTTTTCTAGGGTAACAGTTTGAAGTCTGTATGGAGAATGCTTGGACTAGCTGACTATTTTATTTAATAACAAAGTTATCCTAGAGGAATCTACATTTTTTTAAACAATGCCTTTATGAAATTACTAAAAAAACAATTCCTTACATCCTGTGTAACTCAGATCTTTAAATCCTCTCTCCTAGGCTGTTGTCTTCAGGATCTCTAGTAATCATTTCACCTACTGTGGATGATACTGCATTCTATGAATGCACTGTGTCAAATGATGCTGGAGAGGATCAGAGAGCCATGAATCTCATTGTACAAGGTATGACTGTGTCAGAGCAAACATGCCGTTGTACTGTATTGTAACTGCCATGACATCACAGACCTCCAGGGCCTTCTCAGTTCTGCAATTAAGTAACATGCACTAGAAATGCAATGTTGGATAAAGAGGAACATAGGAATTCCCTAGGAAAGAACTCGAAGTTTGAGAAGATCCCCTAAGAAAACTAGGAAGCAGTATGGCAGAAAGTAGACTTAGGCCAACACCTTATCTTGTATTCCTCAACATGTTCTAGATAGATACATGAACTTAATATTCAAACTGTGCCATCAAAATATCAAGACAGGAGCTGATCACATATCTCTCACATCTATAAGTAGGTCATGGATTCTTAGCCCAACAAAAATGAGAGGTACTTATAAAAATTAAAATAGGTAATTTTGGTTGCTAGAAAGCTTCTGCACAGATAAAGTTAATGCTTATATGACAGAAAAGAACGTTGAATGGAAAAAATCTTCATACCAAATCTCCGTGATTAGAGTTTGACATCCAGAACATATAAGGAATTAGTAAACATATTTGAGACAATTAGCCATGTCTCATCAGATAACTGGTCAAAGAATACAAACAAATATTGCAGTCAAGTAGCATTCACTATAAAGGAAAAAGAAAAAGCTGCATATTAATAATGTTTTCGAAATTTGTAATTTCAAAAATACTTAAAGTATTATTTCTTTTTTTCTTCTATTTTTTAGTTCCACCCTCCATAGCAGATGAGACTACTGATCTGTTGGTAACTAAACTGTCTCCTGTGGTGATTACTTGTACTGCTTCAGGTGTGCCATCACCCTCAATTCACTGGTCAAAGAGTGGAATAAGACTGCTTCCCAGGGGAGATGGCTACAGAATTCTTTCCTCAGGTATTCTATCATAAGTAACACAATTTCAACCAGACTACTGAAATATTGAAATGTTGGTCTGTAGGGTCTGTGGTTTACGTGAATTGTGATTCCACAGCCAGAAGTTACCTTTGTCATAGCATCTGCTTTATTCCATTTTATGTACTTATAGTTTGTTTTTAAATTATAGTGATTTCTATATATTAAATGTTCAATAGATTGAATGAGACTTGTATATCCATATTGATCAGATAATAAAAATCTTTATCCTCTTTGTGGTTTCTTCTACATAGAAAGAGATGAGCCATAGTAGAGCTGACACAACAGGCCCTGCAGAGCCAGGATACCTTTGTTTCTGAATAGATAAATGCTCCTCTAAGTAGAAGGATTAGAAATATTAATAACTAGGTTGCACAGCAAAGTGTTTGGATATAAATGAGATGAGATTTGGATAGTACTGCTAAACAAAGTTGTTATATTGCATCATGTAGCACTGTGTCAGTATACATCATGTTATTGTATCCTTTCTCTCCCCAGGGGCAATTGAAATAACAGCTGCTAAATTAGACCATGCTGGAAGATATACCTGTGTTGCCAGGAATGCAGCTGGCTCTGCACATCGGCATGTAACTCTTCATGTTCAAGGTAAGAAGGGTCATTTGTGCAATAGATACACACTTATTTTTTTTTAATAATTCTGATCACTCTTGAAACAATATTACTGTCCAGTATAGTAAAACTAGGTTTATATTTATCCTGGGAAAAATCATGTCAAATACTTAAAAACAGAATTAAAAAGACACAAAATGATAAATTACAGACTAGCCCCAGGGTTTTTATAATTCTATTGTATAATGCAAAGAATACTGGATTTGGAGTCAAAGAACTTGGTAGATTACATAACCTCTCTGGGCCTTAATTTCTCATCTGTAAGAGAAAAGTATTAAACTAAATAGCTTTTAAAGCCCCATTCAACTTTAAATCTTTGATCCCCTGAATAACTGAAGGTCTTTTTCCCTTTTTTGACTTTGAAATCTGGCCCTATTTATCTTCTGGCACTACTTTTAAAGTAGAAGCTCACTATATTGACAATCCACTGAGCATGCAATATGGTCTTTGTCTTTCTTTAGAACCGCTCAATTGCTAATTCTCTAGAATTTTTGAAGTAAGGCATGTCTAATTCCATGTCTCTACTAAATGTTTATTTCAAAGATTTATGTATCATTTGTATCATTTGATTTTCCTTAGAGCCTCCAATCATTCAGTCCCAGCCAAGCAATCTAGATGTCATTCTGAACAACCCAGTTTTACTGCCATGTGAAGCAACAGGGACGCCCAGTCCTGTGATTACTTGGCAAAAGGAAGGCATTAACATCATCACCTCAGGTATCAATCACTATTTGATACACATGTAATCAATCTTTTATAATTAAGAAGTTATTCTTTTTTTTAATTAAAAAGGATTCTAAATCTTTGTTTTTCAAAAATTTAATGTAGGAGAAAGTTATACAGTTCTTCCTAATGGTGGTTTACAGATCACCAAGACTGTTATTGATGATGCTGGTACTTATATGTGTGTGGCTCAGAATCCAGCTGGTACAGCCCTAGGCAAAATCAAGTTAAAAGTCCAAGGTATGTTGTTGGGTTATTCTTATATTATTTAGATTTGATTATTTATCAAACATAATTAAAATTATGTCATTCTTTCCCTCAAGGAGTTCAAAATACAATATAAAACATTTCATTTTTTTCTTACATCATTTTATAAAGTAGGGAAGAAGCAGTTGATATTCCTATTGTATATGTTAAAAACTGGAAAAATCACATTGTCTTTGGAATACACTTGAGCCTTTAGTGCAAGGTAATCATTGTGTCCATCTCCATTAAAGTACACAGTATATACTGAAGTGTTTTTGAAATTTTAATATAGAAGACATTTTAATTTATTATTTTTTAAAATTTTTTCTTTCAAAATTTTCTTGGACAGTTATCTGACCTGTCATCCTAACATTTTAATGAAATCAAGCATTTCCAAGTAAAGTCATTTACAAGGCGCCAGATCATGCAGGTAATTCAGACAATTCAGTGGAGTTTTGTTTGGTTGTTTTTTTTGAAAGCCAAACTGTTGCATTTCAGACAAAACAATCATTTGATTGACTAGATTTAATTAAGACACTTAAAAAGTTTCATAACCTTGCTTTTTTTCCTCTTCCCTTTGGATTGTGGCAATCTCGAAGAAAGCTGAAGCTTTAAATTACTAGGATTTCTTAGTTTTCTGAATCACATAAAGATATGTGACTTTAAAATGAAATTATTTTTGCATCATATAGGCACAACCTTACTTCAAGGAGATCTTCATGTTGAAATCAACTTTTTAGGGTACAAAGTAATACTAGGAATGGACCCTGAACTACATAATTTGTATTTGCTTTTTGTATCTTCAGGGCTTAACACAGTGCCTCACTAATAATATATTCTTGCTGACTGACTGATTTTTGTATAATTCTTCTGATGAATTTGCCAGGCATTATAGGTCTCATTTGCCTAGTAATTCTAAATCAAATTTTCTTGAATAATTTTTTTGGTTTCTTATTATTCTTGAATAATTACTAATGAAGGGAAAATTATTTGACAAAAATAACAACTCATTTGGGTTTTAGGGAAAAGGAATAATATATAAACATTTTTCTGATTTTCATTAATATACTTATTCATTTTTTGAAGTTTTACATGCAGTTTAAACAAATTTACCAGTCAATACAGCAAAGATAACCAGAGCTGATTTTTTCCCTGGCACATCTCACATTCTGTATAGATATATGCTCAAACACTGTGATTAGAAAGCATAATTAGAGTTTATAATTTATAATTTCTAACTAGGTAATTCATACGGAGTTAATTGTGAGTATTCAGCTTTCCTATAATAGTATTATAAAATACTTTAAGGAAAGTTCAAACTTCACAGGAAACACCACCATTTTCAGCTTAGTTCTCTAATCATATATTTTTCCATCATTCACTTATTAAATGTTTAGAAAATATTTAATGTAGTTTAATAAAAGGCACTACACAAGGCATTATAGGGGTTATAAAGATGCCCCTACCCTTCAGAAGTTTACAGTCAAGTTAGGAAAATTAGACATATGCAAAAATAACTGTAATAGAGGGAAACATAGTATTTCAGTTGTCTGAGTGTTTCCTGGTAAGTGCTCTGGAAATTCATATGGAGGAAGATTACTTCTGACAGAGGTGACCAGGAAAGGAGTTCCATCATGGAGGAGGTATAATTTGATTTGATTATTGAAAGATAGGTAGATGAAGCCCACAGAGAAGAGAGAAGGGTAGAACAAAGCTGGATAGGATATTATTATAAGGAAAAGTATTTGGAAGAGATGGAAAGTTTTCTTTTATTCAAAACTCCAAGGAGTTTATTTTTTGTACCCTGTGTAAACAAAAGGGAAAATTCAGACTTGATACAGATGATATAGTTAATATTTTTACCAGGCTACCAAATGAAATTTTTAAATCATCAGTAGTATATGTACATATGCTATAGTGGGCAGCTAGGTGGTGCAATGGATAGTTCAGGAGAAAGGAGGACCTGAGTTCAAATCTCACCTGAGACACTTGACACTCAGTAGCTGTGTGACCTTGAGCAAGTCACTTAACCCCAATTGCCTCATCCTGGGTCATCTCCAGTCATGCTGATTCAGATGGCTCTGGAGGAGAAGTGAGGCTAATGACTTTGCACAGCCCTCCCTCACTCAAAACAAAGTCAAGTGCAAGTCATGTCATCATTTCTCTGATGGCATGGTCTTCTTCGGCAATGAAGGATGAACATATATGCTATTCACTGAGTTAATACATTATGGATTATATATTTATAATATTTTCTTTAGAAAGCTTAATGGAACTTTCTTGATGTTCTGAAGTAAGCCAATTTTAATGTTGGAACAAAATAACAATAGCTCACATTTATATGACAGTTTAAACTTTGCAAAACCATTACACATTGTCTCATTTTATTTGCTCAAATAAAATAAATCTGTAAATAAAATACAAACTGTGTACATATCACATTTTGTTTAAAAATGAGGTTTAACTGTGTAAGTATCTTTTAGTTCCTCCAGTCATTCATTCCCATCCAAAGGAATATGTCGTTTCTGTGGATAAGCCTGTCACTCTGCTGTGTGAGGCAGAGGGCTACCCACCTCCTGACATCACCTGGCATAAAGACGGGCATGAAGTGACAGAGTCAGTTCGCCAGAGAATCCTCAGCTCTGGGGCTTTACAAATTGCATTTGCTCAGCCTGACGACACAGGGCAGTACACATGCATGGCAGCAAATGTGGCAGGATCCCATAGCTCCAGCACCAGCCTCACTGTCCATGGTAAGTTGTACTAAAATGAAATTGCCTTAGGCGGATCAATTTCCATGGCATAGAGAGAGAAAATCATTAAGATCAAGAAAAGTAGAAGGCAAATGGTGGACAGGGAAGGGTGGGTACAATTTTGGGGTATCAACTTGTTCTTCATAGTTACCAAGTATTTCTAAGTTTGTGAGAGAAAGACTTGAGCTCTGCAGATCTCTAATTTTTTTTTTCAGTTTCCTTGCCTGTTGATTTTCAGCAAACCTCCCCTACCCCCAATTCATTATGAAAGGAAATAAATTCTAGAGTTTACCATGCATATGCACATAAGAGATAAAGAGATGAATTAACTTCAATGGAATAATATAGCAGTTTACTAAATATTTCTTATACATTCTTGGCAAGTTTCTTGGACACCCTGGGAGAATTCACACTCCAGGCTGGGAACCCCTGACTTGATTATTAAAATAGATGTGATACTCTCAGTTACTTTCCAAATTATGTTTTTGTAAGTTGTCTTTGGGACTCAACTAGGTTACAGTGCCAAACCAAGAGAATATCTGAGTAAAGATCTGTTCTTAGACACTTACTAGCTGTGTGACTCTGAGCAAGTCACTTAACCATGTTTGCCTTAGTTCCTCATCAGTTAAATGAGTTGAAGAAAAAAAATGGCGAACCATTCCAGTATCTCTGCCAAGAAAACCCCACCAATTTCAAGCGTTTTTCAGAAAGTGCCAAAGGTTATTCACATTTAATCTAATTCCTTTAGAAGTAACATCAGTGCTCAGATTGCAAGGATACTATTTTGATGTTGCAAGAATAAAATCTGCCTACTTCAATGCTTTCTAAGGTACTTAAATCCAAGTTCAAATAAGATAGTAAATAAGGCATGGTAACTAAATGACTTAATACTAAGGTTCACAAACAAATGAAGTCAATGTTAAAATTCTCCTAGCTGAGTAAATGTAAAAGTTGAATTTCATGTCTTGATCTCGTTGTATTTGCATGACATGGAATAATGGAATGGAATACACTTGAAATACAATAACAATATGGTACTTTTTCTAGCAGTTATTCCTAGCAGTAATTCTATGACAAAGATCCTGCATTAATAGTTTACGCTGAATTCATTTTTAGTGCATTAAGGAGATGGGAACAGAGAAAAATCAGGAAACAATGGAGTTATTTATTACATTTGAAATTTGTTGGACAGAATTAAACTTAAGAATTGAAATATGGACAAAGAGCAATTTATGAATATGTTAACTCTTCTTCCATACAATGAATAGTAGCATGGTTTTTATAGACTCAGAAAAGAAGGAAAAAGCTCTTTAGATATAGTACTGGAGTTAGTTCTTAGTGTAAGTTAGTTGATAGCTCTTACTTAATCTAAGCCTCTCATTTTACTGATGAGGAAATCAGGGCCCAGAGGGTTAATGAACTTGGCCCAATGTCTCATAGATAGTAAGTGGCAAAGCCAGCATTCAAATGCAGGTGCTCTGACCCTACCAACATCCTGTATTCTTTCCATTACACAATGCTATTGAGATCTATACCAGGGAGAAGAATCCCTATACCAATGAAATAACAGATCCATCAAAGTATTAAAATATTTACTTTAATACCAAAAGAATCCATGGTTTAATCCATATGAGTATTTTTTACCAACCTAGATTGCAAACCCATCTCCATCTTGGCAGATGATCTTTAATAATTACTGTGGTTAAAAATTGTATTGAAGGTGATCTGGCAATAAGCTTCTCTAAATCCTCATGTAACTGAGGTATGGTCCATTGCCAATGGAGTATGACCTGCCAGAGCTTGTGTTCTGCTGGCAAAGACATTCACAATAGAAAATGAAAATCGGGGCTCTCTCACAGTGACAAGGATTTGATCCTTTCAGAACCATACTTTGTAAAGATGTAATAAAAATTTTATCTCTTGTCAACTAATATGGCACTCAAAATGAGATATAGAGGTTTTTAACCTTGAAACAGAAATGTTACTTTAAGACCAAATTTAAGCATATTTAGGTTATTAGTCACAGAAAAGGTGATATCATGGCCTATTTTTGTTTACATCTATAATATCTACTATTTCTTTTCTTTAGATATAGCAAAAAAGATGCAAATTATTTAATGATGTTTTGAGAAGTACAGGCTAAAGTGTCCTAAAATAAATTCTTTTTATTGTATTTATAGTGTAAATTCAGAGATCAAACTGAAATTCCCAAATGAACATCTTTCTTTATTTCTTCATAGTTCCACCTAGAATCCGCACCACAGAGGTACAATACACAGTCAATGAAAACTCACAAGCTATTCTACCTTGTGTGGCTGATGGAATCCCTACACCAGCAATAAACTGGAGGAAAGACAATATTCTTTTAACTGACTTATTAGGAAAATACACAGCTGAACCATATGGAGAACTCATTTTGGAAAATGCAGTTGTAAGTTTTAAAAATCTAAACTGATTGTTAAAGTGTGCTCATACTTTCACTCAAACTGGAAATGTGGTCTTTAGCAATGAGGATACTGACCTATATGTCTAAGTTTGGTTTTCATATAAATTTTTATTTTTTGGTGGGGAATTCTGTCATTCTGTAAGCCAGGGATTATATGAAGAATTAGGAGGCTTTAGGAATAGCCTGGGTAGGACAGGTATAATTTTTTAGGACTACATATACCTTGAATGTTACAAGTCTTTTAAGGTTATATGTAGCCTTTTCCAAAAGGATGGTTATAAATCAAGAGCTCGATGAGTTTTGTAAGTTAAAACATTTAATTGTGCTTTCAGTATTTGTCAAGTTAAACTGAACCAAACTGAAGTGAGATTCAAAGCATACAAGTTAAACAGTATAGGAAATAGACCTTGTTTGCCTACAAACACAGCTCTCTTATGGCCTAAAGATTCCAGTTTTAATGATTTTTACTTCCTGCCAAATGTTTGTCATTTCAGTCCTACATTTATCATTATCAAGTAATAACAAATATTTATAGAATGCTTAATATTTACTGGGCATAAAGTATGACATAGTCTTTGTCATTAGGAAGCTTACAGTTTAATTTAATAGAGAAGACATAAACATACAAAGATAAATCATATTAGTACATCTTTTAAGTACCAAATAAAGACACATACAATAATTCAATACAATTCAATAGCAGTTTAGCACTTACTTCATGCCAAGCGCTGCCCATGGAATACAAAAACAAAAATGAAATAGTCACTGCCTTCAAGGAACTTACATTCTACCGAAAGAAAGCAATATATACACATGGGAAGGAAAATACAAAGTACCATATAAAATAAATACAAAGTGATTTGTGGGGGAGGGGATACTGACAACTAGAGGAGTCGGTAAAGACTTATTTTAGGAGGTTGCACTAACAGAGCTTTGAAGGGAGTCAGGGATTCTAAAAGACAGAAGTAAGGAAAGAGATGATTCAAGGGCTGAGAGAAAGTCTGTAAAAAGACTTGTGACCTTGGGCAACATCTGGGTCTGTGTCCTCCTCTGTAAGATGAGGGGGTTGTAATAGGTGGACTCTAAGCTGTCTTCCAACACTAAATACCTGTTCCTATGATCCCATGGAAGTGGGAGGTGGAAGGACATTCATGAACAACAAAGAGGCCAGTTTGGCTGAAACGTGGAATGCACGGTAGGGAGGAGCACGAAGTGAGCCTAGAAAGATGGGTGGGAACCAGACTGTAAAGGCTTTAAATGCCAAGCAAGGGAGTTTATCTTTTGTCCTAGAGGCAACAGGAATCCACTGAAGTTTTTTAAGCAGGGTGGTGATTTTGGCAGCTGTGTAAAGGATGTATTCAAGAGGGGAGAGGCTTGACTAAAGGAAAACAAGTAGAAGGCTATGGCAATAATCAAATATAAAGAAGATGAAGGTCTGAACTAGGTCTGTGTGAGTGAAGAAGATAGATGCAAGAGATGTTTTGGAGGTAGAACTAAAAAAAAAAATGAAAAGCTAACCACTGATTAGAGATGGGGGAAAGTAAGAGAGAATGAAAAGTCAAGGATCAACTCCCAGGTTGTGAACCTGGTTGATTAGAAGGGTGGTGGTGTCTTCCACAGAAATAGGAGAATTAGAAGGAAGGTTGGATTCAGGGGAAAAGATAACAAGTTTTGTTTTGGATATGTTGAGTTTGAGATGCCCTTAGGACATAAAGGTAGAGATTTCTAGAAGGCTTGTAGGGATGTATTAGTGAAGCACAGAAGAAAGATGAACTCACTATGCAGATGGGGTTTTCATCTGGCTAAAAATGTTAACTGAACCCACAAGAGCCAAGATCAACAGAAAAGGGGATAAAACTGTAGTGGACCCATAAATAAAAGGTGAGGTCTGAATGATCAGCCAGATACTGATGTACATCTTCTGAAGAGAATCCAGGAGGGAGGGATGAACTTGTCAAATTAAAAATTTAAATTTAAAAAATGATGATCACTGATAAAAGTCCAATAAAGGTAGTCGATGTGTTTGCTCTAAATATAACTGGATTCTTTTTTTTCTTTTGATGTTTCACTTTTAGAAAATCTGTTGTTCTTTAAGGCCTAAGTTTTCAGTCAAGAAGCTCCTTCACAGACTAATTTAATAAATTTAGCCCATTATAACTGTGCGTGACCTTTAAAAATATCTTTTGCTTGACAAAGACCCACATTTCAATTTTATTTCTTCTTCTACTAGTTGATGGGATGCATCTGATAGCTTTTGCATTCTTTCTCTCAGCCACTTTAAAATCTTTTGGCTTGCAGTTCCCACCTTAGAATTCTAACATGAGAAGAAATGGGAGAGCTCACTCTGAAATCTTTCTCTAGTCGATAATAATACTTGTATGTATATGTCTTCTAGAATTCAGCATTGCAGTTAGTCACATTTGCCTTCCCAGAAGCATTTCCCCCTTTTTCTCACTGTTCTAGGATTCACCCTTCACTCAAAAAATCTGACACACTGACTGCCAGGAGTCTCACAGTGTTCAGGTTCCCCAGTCATTTGTACAAATACTGTAACAGAGCTTCCTTAGGTGTTTGCTCTATCCAGGAAAACTGTATAAGACAGAAGTATCTTAAGAATTATTTGTATAGTTTGCATGATGTGCTTTAGTCTTCATTTTTCTTAAATCATTTTTTCACTAGTAATTTTCTGGGTCAAAAAGACGATCAGTCAACTTGCAGAAATCTAAGTTGCTTTATAACTGGGCATACAATGTCACCGAAGAGTTACGGGTGTTTTCTTTCTTTAAGCCTGAGGATTCTGGCAGCTATACGTGTATTGCTAACAATGCAGCAGGTGAGGACACACACACCGTCAGCCTGACCGTGCATGTTCTACCCACGTTTACGGAACTTCCTGGAGACATATCTTTAAATAAAGGTGATGAGCTCAGGTTGAGCTGCAAAGCCACTGGCCTTCCACTGCCCAAACTGACATGGACCTTTAACAATAATATTATTCCAGGTAAATGGCATCATTCTCAAAATATCACCTGAGGGCACATGACTTAGCCTTTTCCTCTATACCTCTTTCCACCCTAATTTAGAAATAGAGTAAGAGCCAGGAGACACGACTGCACAAAACTCAGTGTAAAAACTCTACTGAGACTGTTAAGTTATGGTGGATAAGAGAGCTGGTGTCACAGACCTAAAATTCACTTCTGACTCATTAACTATATGGCCCTAGGCAATGAAGTTAATACCCCCTAGAAAATTCTTTAAGATTTTACTTTGCAAGACAATCAGCCTTGGGGAAACAAATTCCTCACTGAGATTTCCCTATACTGATGAAATTGGAGGTTCAGAAAACAAAACAAAACAAAGATGAGCAGTGCTTCAGAATTAACTAAGGGCATGTTTTCATTAAAGAATTACGTGAACACGTTCCACTCCAGCTTGCTACTTAACCAACATCTTAGTTTTTGATGTCACATAACACTATTTTATAAATAGAATTTTTTTACTTTTTGATGATAAATGAATAACTCTAATGTCTGGAGCTTTCTTTACTTTGTTGTGACCATGAAGATAACTCTCCATCTGAAAAAAAATTTTTATTTGTCACTGACATTTAAGGTTTAACCTTTCTTAATGTCAAAGAATATGTTTGAAAAAAAATGGCTCTGGGGAATCAATTCCTGCATTGAGGATGTCATAGATAGTATACATGCTTCAGTGAAGAATAAAGCTAGATGATCTCTATGAGGCTTTTAAAGCCTGTTACAAACTTATCTTTCCAACCTCAGTACACATGACCTTCCTTCCTGCATGCTACAGTTCAGCCAAATTGCCTTTTTTCTGTTCCCCACACACAGCATGTTCTCTTCCATCTCCTTACTTTTTCCCTAACCTTCTCCCATGCTGGATGTACTCCTTCCTCAGCTCCACCTTCACTCCCTTCAAGATGCATCTGCTCTCCCTCCTGGTTGCTTGTATTTAATTACTTTGCACTTTTTTTTCTTCTGTATACATTTTTGATATAACCAATTACTTTCCCAAAAAATATAATTTAAATTTCTCAAAAATGAGGATTGTTTTATTTTTTGTCATTGTACCTCCTATGCCTAGCATAGTGCTTGGTATATGATATGATTGTTCAGCACTGGGGGTGTTTACTTCTAGCCCAATTCAAAACAAATATTTGTGTCATCATTTGAGAATGCAGAGTAAATATAGTCCCAGATATTATAAAATAAATGATCATGTTGTTATAAAACTGCTAGATACATAACCTTTCTGTTTTCAAATCTGCCATATTATTTTAATAAAAATGGGAGCTTCTGTCATGTTTCTGATTTAAAATGGGGAAAAGAATAGTTTTGAAATAAAGATAAAATCGGAAATTTCACAAATCAGTCAAAAGATATAAAAGTGCCTACTATGTGACACTGTACTAAGAGCTAGGTTTACAAAAAGAAGCAAAAATGATTCCTCCCCCCAAGGAGCTTGCAGTCTAATGAGGGAGAGAACAAATACGTGCAAACAAGCTGTATACAGGATAAATAGGAATTAATCAAAAAGAAAGAAGACATTGAAATTAGGAAGGGTTGGAAAATGCTTCTTGCAGAATTTGGGATTTTAGTTGTAACTTTGAAGGAAGCCAAAAAGGCCAGGAGGCAGAGATGAGGAGAAAGAACATTTCAGGCAGGGGAGACAGTTCAGAGAATACTGTGAACCAAATGATAAGTATCTTGTTCGTGGAACAGGAAGAAAGCCAGTGTCACTGGATCAAAGGGGATTCTGGGAGAAAAGTGTGAAAAGACTGGAAAGACGGGAGAGGACCAAGTTAAACAGAGGTCTTTGAACACTAATCTGAGGGTTATATATTTGATCCTGGAGGTGACAGGGAGCCACTGGAGTTTATGAGCACAGGAGTAACGTAGTCAGATCTGCACTTTAGGAAAATTCTTTTAGTGACTGAATGGAGAACAGGTAGGTGTTGGATACCTACTCACTTGGCATGACTTACTCTTCCGCCTTACTTCAGCCATGCATACAGATGTATGGCTAATTGAGTCCTAGTAAGTCCTCCCTAATTAAGTCACCATCCCACTCACCACAGTGACTCTTCATTCTCAAGCTTCCTCCAGGGTCCCCTCTCTCAGCTGAATTTAACTACATTTCATCAAAAAAATGTTAAAGCTCTCTCCTCCCCACATCATCTCAAATGCCATCTGCCACTGTCTCTTTCTTTATCCATCTCACATGATGAGATGCCCTTCCTGCTGAAGGAAACCCCTCTACATGCCCAAGTGATCCCATTCCATCCTCATCTGCTAAATCTCCACCTGTTGGCTCCTTCCCTGCTGCCTACAAATATGTCTGTGTTTATGCCATCCTCAAAAAAAGTCCCTTGATCCCTGTTAAAGCTAAACTTTTTGAAAAAGCTGTTTAGAGCAGGTAGCTCTGCTTCTTTTCCTCTAACTCTCCTCTTACGCTTCTTAACTCTTCAGTCTGGCTTCCGGCCTCATCATTCAACTGAAATGCTCTCTCCAAGGTACCCATGACCTCTTAACTGCCAGATCTAACGACCTTTGCTCAGTCCTCCCCTTTCTTGGCTTTCCTGCAGCCTTGGCTATTGTTGATTATCATGTTCTCCTTGACGCTCTCTGCTCTGTGGGTTTACCTGGCACTACTCTCTCCTGAATCTCTTCCCACCTGTCTTCCCAGTCTTTTGTGCTAGATCCTAATCCAAGTCACGCCCACTGAGCATGAGTGTCCCACAGGGCTCTCATCTTGGGCCCTCTTCTTTTCTCCCTGCATATTATTTCACTGGATAATATCATCAGTTCCCACAAATTTGATTATCATCTGATGCTGATGACACTTAGCCAGTCTTCAGGCTCCCATCTCCAACTGCTTATTAAATACATCTTATATTGGATATCCTGTAGACCTCTTAAACCCAACATGTTCAAAATCTAGCTCATCTTTTCCCTCAACTTCCCCCTGCTTCCAAACTTTCCTGTTACTGTTGAGGGTATTGCCATTCTCCCAGTCATCCAGGCTTTCAACTAGGTGCCATCCTTGACTGCTCAGTCTTTCTCACTCCCAAAATCCAATCCGTTGTCAAGGCCTGTCAGTTTTACCTTCATAACATCTGACTTATTCCTCCCTTCTCTTCTCTAGCACTGCCACTGTGCTGGTGCACGTCAATGTCATCTCACTCCTGTAGTATTACAATAATTCAGGAGTATTATTGCAATTATTGTTTTGTCTCCCTGCCAAAAATCTCTTCTGAATCATCTGTCAAAATGATCTTTCTAAAGTGCAGGTCCGACCATGTCACCACCACCCTCCCCCACCCACTCAGTAAAGTTCAGTGGCTCCCAGGGTCAAATACAAAAGTTTCTGTTAAGCATTCAAAATGCTTAATAACCTAGCCCCACAACAACTGTCTTTCCAGTCTTCTAACACCTCCTCCTGCCCTACTTCCCTCTCTCCGCACCCCCCACACATGCGCGCGCGTGCGCACACATGTTCATACTTTTCAATCCAATGATACTGGCCTCCATGCAGTTCCTCAAACAAGACATTCCATCCCTAGACTCTAGGTATTTCCTTGCCTAAAATCTTCTGCCTCCTCATCTCTGCATCCTGGCTTCTTTAAAATCCCAGCTAAAATTCTACCTTCTATAGCAAGGCTTTCCCAATCCTCTTTAATGCTAACACTTTCCCTCGCTTGATTATTTCCTCTGTATACTATATATAGCTTGTTTGTACATAGTTTTTTGCATGTACTCTCCCCCATTAGATTGTGAACTCCTTGAGAGCAGGGACTTTTTTTTTAAACTTTCTTTGTATCTGCAACACTTTTCAAAGTACCTGGCATATATTAGGTCCTTATTAAATATTTATTGCCTAAGTGATATAGAGGGAAGTGAGCAGAACCAGGTGAACAGTTTATATGACTAAAACATTTATAAAGAAAAACAACTTTGGAATACTTAAAAACTCTGATCAAAGCAATGACCAACCCCATTCCTGGAGAATCTATAATTCAAGAATGATACCCATCCCCAATGTAGACACAATGAAATCAAGATGAAAAAGACATATGGGTTTTGGAAAAAAGCTGCTTTGTGGATTTGTTTTACTTGATTATGCTTATTTGTAACAATTGAGGAACAGGCTAAGTTTCAGACCAAGGCAGAATTAGTAAGAGTGATATACCCTCCAAAATAGCTTTAAACTGAATAGGAGAAAGTGGAAGTTCAGAAGGAAATAGGAGGTTTTGGAAATGACATATTGAATGTATTTTTTAAAACAAATGATATAAAATAGAAATTCTTGTTTGTATATACATTCCTTTTTGGTATTCTTCTGTGTATGGGGCAGCTGGGTGGTGCAGTAGATAGAGCACCAGTGCAGGAGTCAGGAGGACTTGAGTTCAAAGACACTTGACGCTCACTAGTTAGTGCAAGTCATGTCATTATCTCTCTGATGGCATGGTCTTCTTCAGCAACGAAGGGCAAACACATTCTTCTGTGTATGTAGCAATGTCCTTTTCTGATGCTTAAACTCACAATAAGAAAGTAAAATAATATATTAAAAAAGGGATAGGAATTTGACCTGAGATTTCATTGATCTAACTCCTGAATGAGGAAACTCCCTCCACCATTGCAGGTTGTCATGTTTTCTATATCTTAGAGATTTGGAAAGTTATCTAGAGCATGGCTTACCTATGGTTGTACAGTCAGTATAAGTTGGAGGCAGGACTTGAACCCTGGTCTTCCTGGCTTTAAGCCCGGTCTCTAAACTCTGATGAAACAATGTATCTTAGTCAGCTTTTAGAAAAATTCCAGGCACAAAAAGTATACTGTGAATGCAAAATAATTTTCCAACTGCTGTTACCTTTAATTCTAAAGGCTTCTCTTTTCCTTTCACTTTTTTAAATATACCTATAGTAATATTAAAAAGCAAAGAGAAAAAAGCTGTGAAAGTCTTCAACCTACTGATGGGACTCTTTTCATTCTCTTTCCATCGCTCTATAAATGAGGCAGCTAGGTGGCCCAGTGTGGGTAGAGTATTGAAATTGGAGGAAAAAAGACCCTAATTAAATTCTGACCTCAGAGACATACAAGTTGTGTGACACAGGGCAAGTCATGCCTCTGTCTGCCTTGCATTCCTCCTGTATAAGATGGGGATAATAATGGCACCTACCTCTCAAAATTGTGAGAATCAAATGAGATGGTATGTCTAAAGTGCTTTCTAAGTAAGTATATGAATGCTAGATATTATTACATATCTAACCACAGATCTACAGTATATTTAGCTTTCATAAATTGCTTAAGGATTTATCATATTGGCAAATACATTAGTTCCATTTCTTAATTTCTCTCCTCAGCACAGTTTGACAGTGTAAATGGACACAGTGAACTCATCATTGAGAGAGTATCAAAGGATGACTCTGGCACTTACATATGCACTGCAGAAAACAAAGTTGGTTTTGTCAAGGCTATTGGATTTGTTTATGTGAAAGGTAGGTGTAAGTATGATATAGGATACGTTACTTTTTAAAATGAGTATTTTATATTTTAATTTCACATTATTTAGCAAACTTCTCCTCTTATGAGTCATGATAGTGTGGCCATGATAGTGGTATGTTTTCAAGCCCTGTGCCAGCTGAACTTAAGGTGGAGCACATCCTACCAGGCTGAAAAGGCTTTGAGTACAACTGATATGACAAGAAGCATATAGAAACGATCTACTGGTTATCTGTTAAACAATTGTAGAAGTAATCATCTTTAAAGAAACAGTGATATATATGTGTGTGTGTGTGTATATATATATATGTACATATGTGGGTGGATGTGTATATGTACATGTATACACACGTACACACACATATGGATGGGCTGATGTGTGTATATATCTGAATTTGTCTAATCCCCCCTTTTAACTTGCAAATCAAATCTAGACAGAAGACTGATTTTCTTTCTTTGTATCAATACTATATTTTATATGTAAAAATGCAAAGTTAGAATCATTTATTGCAAATGTTTTTCAAGGAAAAAAGAAAATGAGTGAATTGTATAACTTGCATACATAATATATGAAAGCTTTTATACTCTAATTACTGTATCATCCAAATATGGTTCCCCATCCCTTCTTTGCAATAATGATAAAGATTTATATAACCCTTTCGGTTGTGCAGAATTCTTTACTTATTTGATCCTCATAGCAACTCTGAGAGATAGGTACTATTATTATTATATTCCTATTTACAGATGAGAAAGTTGAGGCAGACAGAAAGAAGTTAAGTGACTTATCCAAGGTCACATAACTAATAAACATCCTAGGTAGAATTGGAACGCAGATTTCCCTAAGTCCAAGTCCAGCACTCTAGCACCTATGTCACCTAGCTACATCTTAGTGATTATAATTTATGTGTATGTGTGGGTGTGTATAAATATATTTCAATGTAAATCTAAATTTTTTTTCTTTTTGCCTAATGACTTTTAGACAGACAACTTTTGCGAATAGCTCTTAGAGTAATCTGTGTCCCTTCTTACATCTTCCATGTTCAAAGACTGCCAGTTGCTTAAAGGATCCAGCTAACTAGAGTTTTACTGTAGTGTCTAAAGCCTACAATAATATTGTCAATTTGTCTGTCTATCCACTTTTATTTCATAGCTTTGTCTGCTTTAGAGGCAAAACAAGATTAAGGGTTTGGGCCTCAAATAGCAACACAATGTGCAAACAGATTACTGACCACCTGTGTTCTATAGACTTTTTTAAACAAAACAGATGTTTGTCAATTATGCAGTTACTTTGCTTGTTAGCTGAGAAGATTCAGGAAGCTCCCAAAGTGGAGCTGGACAGGCTATTTATACTGTTCATTGAAAAAGTTCATTTAACTGTAAAATCACTGCTTACTTTGTATTGGGTAGACGTTGCTTAGAATTACTTTTATTTGTATTTGGCTTTCAAGTATCTGTCTTATGCTCATATATTTTCCTCTCAGAACCTCCAGTTTTCAAAGGGGACTATCACTCTAACTGGATTGAGCCCCTGGGAGGTAATGTGATCCTGAATTGTGAAGTTAAAGGTGACCCACCGCCAACAATACAGTGGAGTAGAAGTGGAATTGGAGTACAGATAAGCAGTAGGATCCGACAGCTCAGCAATGGTTCCCTGGCCATCTATGGCACTGTAGTAAGTCATGCGGATGCTTCTGTGTGGGTACTAAAACAGCCATGGGCAGATCTCAGCTCACCATAAAGTCACTACTGAATTGGAAACTTTTTTCCTAAATGCTAATTTTAAATCATGAAATATGAGCCAACAATGTGTTATATAAAAAAATTAAGTATACAGAATGTTATGTTCCACTTCATTAAGCAAATGAAAGATCACAGCATCTGTTTGCAGCTTTGAGATTCAGTCAGAACACATTAATTAAAAGCCTACTGTATGCCAGATACTGTGCTAATACAACAAAAGACACATTAAAAAGAAGCTTAAAGAGGCTGAGGAGGGTCCTGACACAGAAGTATGATGAAATCCAGAGGAGTACATCTGGGTGGGAAATGAAGAGGTGGTCAGTCTGGGTACCCTTCTTAAATGGATGGATGATCTGGGTGGAACATAGCTCTCCACCCCAGACCATCAGAGGGAAGGTGGAGTTCAAGGGACAACAGATACTGACCATGTGTGAGTCTCAAGGCTGGTATGATCTTAGCAGGATGGGTTTGGTGACATGACTTTTAATATAGGATAGTTCTGATCATTTAGGCTATCAAGAGGCTTTTAAATAAATTCAGCTACCCAAAAAATGATTCTCAAAATTACTACTTTAAATTCTTTAATTCCTAGTACCACCTCTATGGCCCATTTCTCCTAGCAAATTCTCGTTAAAATATATATCAGTAGTTTGTTTGTTCATGCATGTTTCATAAAGCACTTCAGATTTTTTAAAGACCAATTATCATAAATATATATTGGATAAAAATATGTGTCCTTATCACCAAATTCAGTGCTATTCTCTCCTATTTTTGATAAATCTATTCTTCTTGAAATTATCCCTTTTTTTTCTTTCCTTTAGCTCATTTTCTTTAACATTTTCATGTAAAAATAAACATTTACCCCAAGATTCAGCTCTGGTCCTTTACTGTTCTTTTTCTCTATATTCTGTCAGAGGTTGTATCCATGCACCTCTATTCATTTTCTAATATTATCTTCAGCCCTAATGCCTCTCCTAAGTACCCGCATTGTATTTGCAATAGCATGTTTGAATTTTTTAAATAAATGTCCCATTACCACCATCATCATCAATATGTCTAAATTTAAATCTTTTCTTTTTCCCTCACCTGAACTTCCTTAATTCTCTTATGGGTACCCCCTTTCTCCCAGGCTTGAAAAGTCAGACTCATTTGGGACTCTTTTCTCTTTTGTGCCTTCCATATTCTGTCAATCACTTAAAGCCTGTCAAATTTTGCTTCAAATTATCTTTCACACCCATCTCTTCCTTTCTGTTTCCATTGCCACTCTTCTAAGGCCCTTATCCCCCCACTCTAAGAACATTTCAATAGCCTTCTATTCTCTTGTCTTCTCTGCCTCTTCTCTTGACACTGGCACCTACCTTACTCTACACGAGCTTATCAATCTTCCTAAACCTTCTCTCATGTCACTCATTTTCTCAGAAACCTTCAATATCCCACTGTTGACTCTAGGATCAAGTCTTCTTTCCTTCTACTTTCCTCTACTCTAGGCTTTCCCAAATCTAAGTGAACCTACATTTCTGGACTTAGTAAAAAAAAAAAAAAAGTTCTCTCTAGTTCATGAAAATATTTTTAAGGTAGTGTTGAGAGTAGCTACTTTAACTGGTAACTTATTCTTCTCTAACAAGTGAGTACCAAAAAAGGTGTTGTTTTTTCTGCTTAAAAACAACACACTCCATGAGAAAAGACAAGTTGGCATTTTTTCAAAAAACTGGTCTGAGAAAGACTAAAATGAAAGTACTATTCCTCTCTTAAATGCTTGCTTTCATGAATACGGTCTCACATATACTAATATGTCATGGAAAAGTTATGACATAGAGTTCATATCTTTGTAAAACTCTTTCTCTCTATAGAATGAAGATGCTGGTGACTATAAATGTATAGCTACAAATGATGCAGGTGTGGTGGAGCGCAGTATGACGTTAACCCTTCAGAGTAAGCCACAAAATTAAATGTCATTCACATGGAGAAACATTACCCCGAATTTTCCTACTTCTTTAGCCATTTTTTTATGTTGGTCATTTGAGTGTGTTTAAATGAACAAAGTCTTGATCATTTCTAAATGGTTCTTTCAAAACTTTACTATTATCTATGTTTAGCATCATGTGTGCTATAATAGGCAGAGAACTGGATTTGGAGTTAGAAAGCATGGGTTCATATGCTGACTCTGCTACTTAGTAACTGTATAGCCTTAGACAAGTCACCTCTGTCTAGGTCTCATTTTCTTCATTAGATGAAGGAATTGAACTAGGTAACTTTTCCAGCCCCAACTCCTATGAAAGCAATAATATACCTTCCATATTCTATACCTTCCATATTCTATACCTTCCATATTCTATACCTTCCATAATTCTTGGACATTGCTGAGTACAAAGTATGAGCTCAATAAATATTCTTTCAATTTCACTGAATTACATTTGCTCAACTAAACTGCATTAAGTGACAGAAAATACTTTTCATTTAAATGTTAATGTTGTAGTCTGAGTCAAAGAATGTATTGTCATTGCTTTGTACCCACTATAAATTATTAATAAAGAATAATTATATTTATACGGTTAAAATTATTTAAGTCTATTGCCCAAAAAATTATGAAAGCAAGAGAAGGCAGTATTCACCCAGTCAAATATAGGTGTGTGGAACTCAAGAGTATATTCCACTTTTTATGTAATTTGAACTAAAGTTTTCATTTCCTTAAGAAATACTTAAAGTAGAAAAAAGATCACAAATTATTGTCAGACAGAGAAAAGCTTTGAAAACTTACTAGTATCAGTGGGTGAATGATAGCAAAGATATTTTTGAGGGTTAATTAGTGCATATGTTTGTGTATATGTATGACAGTCTCTCCAAATGTTATTGCATCATCTTTATTCCATACTGAGGTGAAACTTGGACTTTGTTGTTAAAATAAGGTGTGCTAAAGCTAAAAATCTGTGCATTTCTTGTCAGGTCCTCCAATTATCACTGTTGAGCCAATGGAGACTATTACCAATGCTGGCAGTACAATTGTGCTGAACTGCCAAGCAATTGGAGAGCCTCCACCAACCATTGAATGGTCTCGCCAGGGGCGTCCCCTCTTCTGGGATGACAGAGTTACTCTACTGTCCAACAATTCTTTGCGGATTACTGTAGCTCAGAAAGAAGATACTTCTGACTATGAATGTGTGGCTAGAAACTTGATGGGTTCAGTCCTTGTCAGAGTACCAGTCACTGTACAAGGTAAGTAGCCAAAAGCTGAATATTAGGTCATAAAGGCTAAGGAAATTTAAATTCTCTGGTACAGCAAAAATCCTGACTCTTGTTTTTCTTTTACTTAAAGCACTTTTATATTTCAGTACAATCATAAAATCGTAGAATATTAGAGTAGAACAGTAATCTTAGATATTCCCCCTTTGACAACATGAGGAAAATCCGGTCATAGAGAGTAATACCAGCTAGCATTTGTGAAGTGCTTTAAGGATTTCAAAGTGCTCTTTACACATTATCTCACTGACCCTTCACAACAACCCTGTGAGGTAGGTACTACAGGTATTATTATCTCTGTTTTACAGATGCAGAAACTGAGGCTCAGAACAATTAAATGACTTGCCCAAGGTCACACAGCTAGTAAGTATCAGAGGCGAGACTCAAGCCCAAATCTTCTTCTGCCTTTATGATGATCATGCAGTCCACTGGTGACTTATTCAAAGTTTGTCATATAAGAACTAGTTAGTATTAAGGTCATCTACCTATATCAGTTCTATGCTTTCTCTGCTTCTCTATGGCAATATGATAGGTTCAATATTATAGTACAGTTTTATAAGCCCAGAGCTCAACATGTAATTCATGTATATGCAAGGCTAAATTAACATTTAGAAACTCCAAAATAAATTTATCTTAGCCATCTAATGTCAACTCAATGAACCTCATCTTCCAAAATCAATTATTTACTCTTTAGTTAAATGTTTTCTATTCAGATTGATCTTAAGTAGTAGGCAGGAAATCAGGTTATAACCCAAGTTTTTTTAAAAAAAGTCTTTCATCCTCCCAGTAGTCCCATTAAAGAGGGGATACAATGAAAGACAAAGACAGTTCCTGCCCTCAGGAAGCTCTCATTCTAATGGCAATTACAGTATGTAAGCAAATAAGTGCATAGAAGATACACACAGAACGGAGAGAAAATAATTTCAGTGAGAAAGACACTAGCATGGTGATTGGTACATAGTAAATACTTAATAATTAGCAAATGACTGACTCTTATTTTCCCTTGGCCTTCTCTTCGCTTTGTTGTACTTCTTTCAGGATGCTCCATACCACTCAGCCAAGAGAAAATTCTCCTTAAAGAAGCTCTTTTCTAGCACAAGTACAAAATGATGTCTCCTACCCACAAAAGTTTTGGCCAATCAGATAGCCTTCTGTCCCTGATACTTAATCTCTCATCCTTGAGGAGCTTCTAATGGACCAAAAAGTACCCAGTCCCAAGAGATGCACATATCCTCTATTAGATAGGTCAATGGGAAGTCTGCACCCTCCACTAGGAGATCATCTAATCAGCCTCTTGTATTTGGGTTTTCAGTCTCTCCCTTTCTACAAGTTAGTTCCTTCCCCTTGACCTGAAAACATATTTAGATATTCCTCATCCTCAAAACAAACAAAATATTAAGTACTCACTAAGAGCTATCCCCTTAAACTCCTATCCCATATCTCTTCTCCCTTTCATTGTGACAGAACTCTAGAAAATTACTCATCTACTTCCTCATCTCTTTGAATCATGCACAATGAACTGGGTTTAAACTGCTTTCTTGAAAACCGTTCGTGACTTGCTAATTATCAGATCCAACTCCCCATTTTCTAGATGAAGGAGATGAATTTCATAGTGGCCAAAGACTTGCCTATGTCCGTCTGCCTAGTAGGAGTCAGAGGAAAGATCTGAATCAAAGATTTCAAGTCCTACTGCAGTGCTCTTTACCCTAAATACACTGACTTTCAACTACTTTGCATATCTTTGTTAAGATTGCGTTCTTTTGTTTTGTATTATAGTTATGTGAATATATGCCTTACTTCTTTTATTCCTGGCCTGAGAGCCAGAAGAGTCACAAGCCAATAAGCATTTATTAAGCGTCTACCAGGTGCCAAGCACTATTCATCTCCTCTGACACTTAGCTAGCTATGTGACCACAGTCAATTCACTACCTTTCTGAGCTTTGTTAGAAAAATGGGCATAATAAGAGCATTTAACAGAGTTGTTGTGTGGATCAGATGATATAATGCATTTTAAAAACTTAAAGTATTATGTAAATGTCAATTACGTTTTCATCATTATTAATGTTACCTCATTCTGGTCTTTTTTGATGGGGTTGAGATAGAAATAGTGATGATAAGTTGATATTCTACTATTATTGAAGTATATTTCACATTCTATAGGAAATGGCTCAGGTAGCTAAAATGATTGTTTTTTATAATTAAATGAATATTGGGAGGTAAGTTTATCTTCTGTAGACTAACTGAATCTTCTAGACAACCCCAACGAAGATCTAGTTTGCTAGAAAAGGTGCATTGAGGAATGAGATTTTGAACAAAGGGCAGAGGATTAATTAGCCTTTGGAAAAAAGGAGAGCTACAAATTCACTGGTAGAGAATATACTTTGTAAAGCAGCTTATTTGAGTGGTTGCTGGAAAGTATCTAATCAGTCACACTAAAACAAATCAACTTTTTAGGGTTTGGTTTTGTTTTTAATAAAGCAAAACCATAGAAAATGATGATAGGATGGGTACGACAGAAGTGTCTCTACCCTCCAACCCATTTCCATTCCAGAAACCTACCAATCATCAAGTACCTATGTCGGATATTATAAAGCTTTGTCTTCCAGTTCTCTCTGGCAAAAAATGGTTTCCTCCTGTGAACTCCCACAGAATTTGACCTTACTTTTGTGTGTCTCTAAGAGCCTTTCATAATTTCTTGCTTAACACATGTTTTTTTAATTGTCATTGAATTTATAATTGACTTTAGATGTTTGGTTTTTTTCAGTGCATGGTGGGTTTTCAGAATGGTTTGAATGGAGACCCTGTAGTGTCACCTGTGGTCAAGGTGTTCAGAAAAGAATTCGTCAGTGCAATAACCCCTTTCCAGCCAATGGTGGAAAGCCTTGCCAAGGCCCAGATTCAGAAATGCGCAACTGTCAAAACAAACCTTGCCCAGGTAGATTTTGATAATCACTACTAGATATGTATGTTTCAGATTCCCATATCTTAGTCATGGGCTTCCTTAGAGCTTTAATTGAAACCAATTTCACAGTGAAAATTTTTATCCTTATTTAGTGGATGGCAATTGGTCAGAATGGAGCTCTTGGGAAGAGTGTACAAGGACTTGTGGACAAGGAAATCGAACCAGGACCAGAAGGTGTAATAATCCTCCAGCTCAGCATAATGGAAAGCCTTGTGAAGGAAATGCTGTGGACATATTCATGTGTAACACGAAACCTTGCCCAGGTAAGAATATGCACAGTAACATGCAACATGACTTAAAATGTGTGTATTCAACATGGATTGGACCTATTTCATGAATTAAAGGTACTTCCAAAGTGGAAGCCCCTTTCAATGATGGGTTTTTTTTTTTCCCTTTCACTGATGTTGACCAGCAACTCTATAACTTAAGAGTCTTAGAAAGATAGATGTCTGAGACACAGAGATTAAGGGTTTGGTCCATTGTCACATATCCAAAATGATTCTAGTCAAATTAAGTCAACAAGCATTTATTAAGTGTCTGGTTTGTGCCAGATACTGTGCTAAAATTTCAGAAACCAGACATAAATCCACATCCTCATGACTCACTCCAAGAGTGGCTCTCTATTTATTATGCCTTGATGTTTTTCTAAGATGTAAATATACTGTTCTTTGTCACTATATTTTCTTCCTTTTTATAAATACATTTTCTCACTTCCATTCTTAGGTTCATTCATTATATGTCCTCAACTCTGTTCCAGGGGAATATAGGACTAGTAAATGTTTGGATTTTGCCAAAAGTAGCACATAAAAATATTTCAATTAAAAAAATAGCCCCTAGGTTTGTTTTCCTTTACAAAGTTGATGAAATAGATTTTTGGGCAGATCTTTACAGCACTGAAGAATTCTAGAGCTGGAAAGCAGCTCAAAGACTTTCTGATCCAGGAGTGGGGAACCTGCAGCCTCAAGGCCACATGTGGCCTTCTGGTCCTCAGGTGCAGCCTTTTGAACGAGTCCAAGTTTTACAGAACAAATCCTTTTATTAAGGGGATTTATTCTGTGACATTTGGATTCAGGCAAAGGGCTGCACTTGAGGACTAGATATGTGCTTGAGGCTATTCTGGTCTTACTGGTCTACCAGAAAGTGAGACCCAAAGATGACTTGTCTGAGGTCACCTTAAGTCAGAGCAGAGATAGGAGGAATGAACCTAGAAGTAGAACTCTTGCTTTCTTCTGATGTATGAATCATTTCAATTAGCTCTCATGTATTAATTGTCCATTGTGTGCAGAATAATAGGTTCTGGGTACTGTAGGAGATAAAGATTGCATGCTGTTGTCCTCAAGGAACTTATAAGGCTAATAGAAGAGCTAAAACATGAACCCAAGTCAAATGATAAAAGAAAGGTTCCGTCTTTGTTTCCCTGGCCATTGACTCCCTCATCTTCCTGTATTTAAAAAGACAAGAGGGTTAGAAGTGCAAGAAGTAAAGATGGACCCCAGCATGTGAGGAGATTTAAGAGACAGCTACACTTCTATCTGAGAAAAATAATTCTTATATGATAGAGAATATTGGTTGTCTGCAGAAAAATAAAAGTAAACAATGAAGTAACCGCCTAAAACAAAATTTACTAAATTTATTTAGTGTGTTTCTTTAAAATTTTCCATCCGAAGCCATCCAAAAGTGCAATGAATATATTTTAAACTGTCATGTGGGAAACTGTGGCCTGCCTATAAGGTAGTGCTATAATGATCAAAGCATGAGGTGACAGAAAATGAATACTGGAAAAGCTTTTATCAGTGTGACTCCAGCACTGTCTGAAGGAGAGGGTGCTGCTCCAACACAAACTACTGGCTAAAGGGATAGAAATTTCCCTAGAATAGAAAAGGATGATATATTAAGCTATGTACACATTAACAGTTATCTACATGTTAACAATAAGTTGATTGCCTGTACTTTTCATCTGCAGTGTGATAGCCCTAGCACACTGTTTTCACATAAATACTGTTTAAGGCCCTTAGAGAAACTGATGTTTCAGTGCCACCATTCCATATGGAAATCAGGAGCACCCATGAGGTAAGTATCCTTGAAGCCCTCTTAACTTTGAAATTAAAGTTCATCTGCCACTGATTAAAGGCATTCAGTTCCCAGTTATTTACACAGAGTAAACAGTCACTCTGATTCTCAACTCTGTGTGTCCGTCCACCTGACAGGATATATGATGTCGTTCCAGTCATGTAGTCCAATGATGTCATGTATTAAAGATATCGAAAGGAAAACACAAATATATCTTCTTGGAAACTTTTGGTCAGTTCTTGCTGTTATTTAGGAGATGGGTTAGAGTCTAATTTAGGAAATTTTAATGAACATTATGTAACGGAGAAAAATATTTTAAAAAGAGTTACTACTGAGGAAATAATCATTTTATTATGAATGCAAATGCAAACTCTGTTATGGAATTAAAATAGCTCTGTAACACATAGAACCTCCTAAACATTCAACCCAAATTTTCCTTCCTGAAAAACCTACTCTGACTTCAACATCATTTAGCAAGGTCACCCTCTGACTTGTAGTTACTGTCACTTTCTCCATCACACTGACAAGAAAGTGCTGACAGAAAGAATTGATTGCCTGGTGACTTTGTAAGCATGCAGTCTGTGCCTACATATACCAGCTTGACTGAATTAAGTATAAAATTTTGTGCTGTTCTTTAAAAGTTACTAAGTAATGTTTAATTGGATGTTTCTTATTTGAACCATTTTTCTGGCATCAAATAAGCCACAGAATTTTGGAATTTCTCTACCAACAAGTTCTCCTAGGAAACTGAGATGAAAAAGAAGTTGTTTCTCTTTTTTTTTAAGTAGCAAAGAAAATTAATGACTTTAGTTCTTTGCTGTGGACACATACTAGTTTGTGTGACTAGAGTTTTTGTTAAATTTTTTTAAACATAGAAAAACATGATTTTGTGATCTGGTACTTTGTCCTTGGTATGTTCTCAGTTCAAGGAGCATGGAGCAGTTGGCTGCCCTGGGGGTCATGTAGTGAAAATTGTGGGAAAGGCACTCAGACAAGAATGAGGTTGTGTAATAATCCTCCACCATCATTTGATGGAGCCTACTGTGACGGAGCTGAAACACAAATGCAAGTTTGTAATGAAAGGCCCTGCCCAGGTATAGTATAAAAAAAATTACGTATGCCTTTAAAAAATAAAAATGTAATGACTGATGACAACTGACATTTGTATAACACATCAAAATTTTAAAAACACTTTATGTGCATTATTTTCTATGATCTTCATAATAAACACTATGAAGTCAGTCTTCTGGTATTATTATCATCATGTGTTCCATGTAAATAAACTGAGGCTCAGGCTGGTTGAGTGACTTGACCCATAGTTAAATAGATAGTAGAGTGTCAGGGGAGGATCTGAACCCACTTTTCTTAATTCCAAATCCAGCATACTAACCATTAAACATTATCTTCTTAGCTATGTACTGTCCAAACTAGGATCCTCTGTAACAATACTTCCAAGAATATCACTCAGACTAATAGCACCAATCGTCTTTACAGAGAGTAAAAGGTCTTGTATGTTTTTCCAGTGGATGGCAAATGGGCTACCTGGGCAAGTTGGAGTGCCTGTAGTGTATCCTGTGAAGGGGGCTCCAGGAGGAGAACAAGGGATTGCTCTGACCCAGCTCCCAAGTATGGAGGACACAAATGTGAAGGGAATGATGTCCAAATTGACTTTTGTAATAGTGACCCTTGTCCAAGTAAGTATGGAAAGTAGTGGCTCTCCATCATGTTTATTTTCTTCCTGTAAACCCCTAGATCCATCCTGTTCTGTTACATGACTGCACAAATTACTTCTAATTTAGACCAAATCATTTTACCTTCAATACACTGGAAAATCATCTAGTGAAATAGTCTCCTTGCTATCTGCCTTCTCGTCCACCCTATACACCACTGCCAGATTAATCTTATTTAAGTACGTTTCAAATCATGCTACATACCCTCTCCCAGTGTGGTGAAAAAATCTACAATGTTTTCCCTATTGCCTTTAAATAAAATACATATTCTTTTCCCTGGTATTCAAGGCCCTGTTGCATGCCCATTCCAGCTTTATCTCCTACAATTCCCCTTCATTCCTGCATTCCAGTAAAGCTAAACTTTTAGATATTTCCCTAACATGATCTGTAGTGTTTCTTCCATTTGGAGCATCTTCCCTTCTCCACCCCCAGTTCTATCTAATTCATAGGATTACAGGTGGAGAGGTGGAAGAGATTTCAGAAATCACATAGTCCAACCCCTTAATTTTACAGATGAGGAAAATTAGGCCCATGACATTGAGTGATTTTGCCCATAATCATACAAATGGTAAGTGTCAGATCCAGACTTCTAACCCAGGTCCATCTGACTCCAAATTTAGCATTTTTTTATGGTACCGTGCTGTCTTACTGCTTATATTTATTTTTTTTAAATGCAGTTTTATTTTTAGGTCCAAATTCTCTCCCTTCTACCTAACTGTCCACCATTCTCCATTGCAATAGAGAAAGCAAGAAAAATAAGACCTGTTACAAAATATTAATCAAGCAAAACAAACTCCGGCACTAGCTATGTCCAAAATGACAACCAATCTAAGCTTCAGAATGCACTGTAAGCCCATCATCTCTATATTTGGAGGTTGAAAGTGCACAGAGTATTTCATTAGGAATCCTTTGAAATTGTAGTTGGCTACATGTTGATTAAAGTTTCTCAGTCTTTCATAGTTGTTTATCTTTACAAACATTGTTACCGTATAAAATGTTTCCTTCGTTCCACTCATTTTGCTTTGCATCAGTTCATATAAATCTTCCCAGGTTTATATGAAACCATTCCAGGTGGAAAGATTATGAGAATTCCTCCTGCTTAGCAGTTCATGAGCAGAGGAGTAGGATGACAGGATTCAACTATGGGTGAAGTTTGGCAAAACAAAACAGGCGATATGATAAAAGGACAAGGAATTCAAGAACAGAGAACAGCATAGAATTAAAATGGCTAATTCCTGTACTAAGATTGGAGGAGAAGAATGCAATCAGAATCAAGGTAATACCTTGAGAAAGTACTGAAGTTGAAGGTAATGGGAATTTCAGTGACAGCAAAGAAAAAGCACAGAAAGTGTAACTGTGGATAACGGCAAGATCTAGTACATGATCTGTGACTGAGGTAGAGTGGCAGAACAGGTTGCTTAAATAGTAGCTTAAAAAGGTTGAATTAGGTGAATACGTGAATACTAAAGGAAGGACAGATGTTCAGGAAGAGATGAAGGTGGTGATTCACATGCTGAACTCCCTGAGAAAGGACAGAGAATGACCTAGGGACTAATGTTTTGATATACAGAAATTTTTAATTATGGATTTCAAAAGAAGAAAGGTTACGGAATGAAGGAGGGAAAGGTAAACTATCTGAAAGTGATAATGGAGAGTAAGGAGTATTCTTGCTGCCTTTCCAGGCTCAGTTTATTAGGGAGTCTGAGAGAAGATACAGTCAGTGCTGGACAAAATATCCAGGAGTGCGTAGTTACGAGGGAGACAAATCTCCATAAAAACTAATAGATAAAAAGAATATAAAAGAGATTCATGGTGAAAGAGAAAGTTTGCTATAGGATGAGAATTTCAGAGGGCACAGTGGAAGGTGTAGGCAGGTTTGGATTGGGACATCGGAGCCAGGCTGACACAGATGAGGAGGAAGGGACAGAGGAGAGTTTTCTCCTCAATGGCTTCTGATTAATATTGACAAGGATACTATAGCACTTGTTACAATGCCTTGCCCGTATAGTAGATTCAAAAAATATTTAAATGAAGAAATTACATGGTAGATGTTGTTTGATTGGTGTTGGAAGAGATAATATTCATTTGTTTTACAAAGTAGAGGTCATATGGTGCAGTACGTGCAAGGTAACTTAGTGACTACTAGTTGTTAATGACATGTTGGGCATCTGTTTGCTTCATTCTAGTCACAGAGTCCAAGTGCGAAGACCAAAAGTAAATGAATGGCCACAAATGTGAGCTTGGATGAAAACAGGGGGTGTCTGATACCCTAATTATTATTATAGATTCAGTGGAAGATTTCTTAAGGAACTACCTAAGCCAGCATCTCTCTCCAGGCGGGGCCGCAGCTAAGCCTAATGAATGCTTCCATGACCACTTTAATATCCTTCAGTGTTTACTAGCTCAATTCTCCTTTATATCAAATAACGCTGTGTTTTCAGCTCATGGTAGTTGGAGCCCATGGAGTAGCTGGGGAACTTGTAGCAGGACATGCAATGGAGGTCAGATGAGGAGATACCGCACTTGTGACAATCCTCGTCCGGCCAATGGTGGAAGAGCATGTGCTGGGGCAGATTCTCAGATCCAGAGATGCAATGCTGACATGTGCCCTGGTGAGCTTTTGATTCCTATTCAGCTTACGTTTTCTGAGGTTGTGCAATGACTGTCATTAAACCTGGTGGTATCTGAAAACACCAAACTAATTTTATCCTTAAAAATGCACAGTAAAAATTGGCTAGGTTGGTTTACCAAGAACAAATAATATTAGCTATTTATTTTGCTCTAACACATTATCATCAAAGAAATGATGTATTTAAACTCCTCTGTAACTGAAAAGTGCCATATAAATGTAAGTAGTGGTGATCACATTACTTCATACACTTGCTTGCAGTGGATGGAAACTGGGGAAACTGGCAGACTTGGAGCAGGTGTTCGACTTCCTGTGGAGGAGGAGAAAAAACTCGGAAACGTATTTGTAATAATCCAGCTCCATCCAAAAGTGGACGCCCCTGTCCAGGAGATGCTACTCAGCTTTCCAGATGCAATATACAAGCATGTCCAGGTAGGCAGGTTAACAAGCTTCACGAATCAGTGTTATTTTTACAATTAAGACTTGTGTGACAAGAGGACAGATTAAGTTGAATGGGAGGATAATTTCTTCTTCCCTTTAACTCACTTATACTCTGTGTAGAGGAAAGAGCACTGAATTTGGAATCAGAATACCAACTTTAGGCACTTAGCCAAATAACTCTGGGCAAGTAACTTCCAAAGTTTATCCTCATTTGTAAGATAGGTATAATAATGCTACCTTACATGACTCTTTTAAAAAAATGTTTTATTATAACCTCAAAAGGGATATATAAATTAGAGCTTTTCCTCATGAGCTCCTCTTATACCTCCCAGATGACAGCAGGACATATAAGGAAAGGGAAAGGAGAGTAAATCAATCGCGTCTACTCTAAACTGAACTATTTTGTGACAATAACCCCTAAATGTGTACACTTTGTTAAGAATATTGCATTCATTTCCTCACCAAATTTGTTATAAGTCAGTGCTACCATTTCTCAGGACCATTTTGCAATGAATGATACATAAATAGTTGGCAGGTTGAACCAAACTGAATAATCAGGTCTTTTTGTTCATTATTGAGGAATATTTAATGAGAACTAGCAAGCACAGGGTTTTAAAGGAAATGTATAATACAGTAACAGACATACAGACATGAAAACAACTTCTGTGTATAAATAATATAATTTTTAAAATACTTCGATAATATAATGGAAAGAACTTGGGATTTGGTGTCAAGGAACCAAAATTCAAAGTTCAGTTCTGCCACTTAACTAGCTCTGTGAATTTGGACAAATCATTGAAGTTCTCTGGGGCCCTGCTTTTTCCTCAATATACTGTCACCTAAAAGTCTTAAAAATAAGTTGATATATAAAAGCATTTTTGCAAATTTGAATGTGCTCTAGATAAATGCCTGATATGCTGTAAAAGGGATTCTTTTTTCTGGTAGGATTTGGACTTTAGGACCATTGAGATCCCTTAACCCTAAAGTTCTGACCCATTGATGCTCCATAGTTTCAATCTTTGCTTGAAGCTCCCTAGGGAGAGGAAACTGGCTCTCTACCAAGGGATTTCCTTCCACTTTAAGACCTAAAGCTAGGAAGCTTTTCATTACTTTAAGCCCAAATCTGCTTCTTTGTATCTTCCACCTATTAATCTTAGTTTTGCCCTCTGGGACCAAACAAATTCAATCCCTCTTCATAAAAGTTTCTTAAATATTTAAAGAGAGCAACCCATGCCCCACGCCAAAATCCCTCCTTTAGACTAAATATTTCTTCCCACAAATACTCTAATTGCTGCTGCCACCATTGTTATTTCAGTTGTCCTCAAATGGAGAGATTTCCCCAAAATTTCTTCCTATGTCCCAGTGTGATTATTGCCCTCTCTCTCTTCTCCTCTCCAAAGGGAGGTAAATTTCCAGCTAACTTGATGTTTACTGCCTAGATTCCTTCCTTGCTAATTTCCTTCTTCCCTTTCTTCCCTCCCTCGTTCCTTCCTTCCCTCCCTCCTTCCTTCCTTCCGTTCACTCTGAAGCTCATACATTCGACCACAGTGGGTCCCTGACCAAGCTCTACTTATAATGGCTGTATTTTGGGTCCTCCTGGCTATGAGTGAATTTAGAATGAATGTCAGTGGTAACTGTTTCTCTTTGGAACAGCAACCCTGAGGGTCTTCCCCTCCCAGCTTGATTTTTGGTTTTGTTTTATTGTGTTTTCTTCTTAATTAAAGGAGCCAAACATTACCTCACTTTAAGTAAGTACCTGAAAAGGCCTTTGCCTAAAAGAGCAAGGGTCTCCCACTGCATCCTGGGCCATCTCCAGTCACTCTGATGAATACCTTGTCATTGGATCCAGATGGCTCAGGAGGAGAAAGTGAGGCTCTCTCAACTCAAAAGTCAACTGCAAGTCACGTCATCATTTTCCTGTTGTTGTAGCCCTCTCCAAAAACGAAAGATAAACACAAGTAACAAGTAACGTAGTAAAATTTAGGTCCTGACTGTTAAGAAACCTTTTCCATTTGAGTGATCAGATGCTCTACCACACTCTTAGTTGTAACCTCAGGACCAGAACGCAATGTATCTTTTAAACTGTTAAATGATAAATGAGGAAGAATTCCTAAGACTCTCCTGGTTTCCCTGAAATGAGAGCTCTTTTATGAAGGTAACATGCTTGGACAATGGCATCATTCCTATTTTCTCAAATCCTGATGTGGAGTGGGGGAGTGAGGGGGTGGGTGTGTAGGTGTTTAAAGACCTATGATTTCATCAGTGTAGGGAGCTCCCACACAGGAAATTCCCTTCACCTATCCAAATCTGCAACCTAAAATACTGGATAGCTGTTTGGGTCACCAAGAGGTTAAGGGTGTTCAGAGCAACACATTCAGTATATGGCAGAAGTGGTAGTTGAACTCAGTTCTGCTTGACTCCAAACCAAAGCAGATAAGCCTCTCTAGAATGCTTGTGTCTGAAAAGAGTACACTTTTCTTCCACACTGTTGATGCAATTGTTTTCTCATCTATGAATGTTTTTCTTCAACTCCTTCCCCCAACAGGTGGGCCACAGCAGGCCAGAGGAAGTGTTATTGGAAACATTAATGATGTTGAGTTTGGAATTGCTTTCCTCAATGCCACAGTGATAGATAGCCCTCACTCTGACACCAGAGTAATACAAGCCAAAATTACCAATGTCCCTCGCAGTCTTGGTAAGTTTCTTTGCTCCTTGAAGTTGAAAATAGGCTCTAAAAACATTGCAGATTTGCTCTGGAGCACTCTCTGAACACTGCTTGATTTCGTTAAGATTATCCTTCCCCTAAACTAGGACTGGAAAATTGGTTTTATTTATTTATGTATTTTCAGACATACTTCATGGCATATTAAATTATTTTCTTAAGAAATTCTCCTGAAGTGTCAAAGTTTTCAAAGTGACTCCCTGAGCTATACAGAATATCAGAACAGCAGGTCCATACTAATTCCTTCAGTTGGCCTTTAATCAATATATTCCATTGATTCCTGTTATATATCCCCAGTCCAGTGAAGATACCCTTACTAATGCAGTCTTCAAAAGAGAAACACAATTTGCAACTTGTTAGGTATTTGTAACTAGTTAGGAACTCCAGTTCCTAATGATTCATAGCCTTGAGTTATATCAGTGAAAAAACAAGACCTAACAAACATCTGGCTTATTTATTGCATATACTTTATTTCCCAAGGTCCAGCAATGAGGAAGATAGTTTCTATCCTGAATCCCATTTACTGGACAACAGCGAAAGAAATAGGAGAAGCTGTTAACGGTTTTACCCTCACCAATGCAGTCTTCAAAAGAGAAACACAAGTGGAATTTGCAACTGGTTAGTGACAGCTGAACTCAAACATCTGTTTATAAGAGATCTCTGAATGAATTAAGGTTGGGTCCCTCAGTAAAATGGGCTATGATTATACTCTTGCTGCTTGCAATTTTGATCCAATTCAAAACTGATTCAATCTCATCATAAGGAATATAAAAAGTGTCATTTTCTGTGAAAATTGTATTGAAGCTAGATCTATATGAAACCCATTGTTTCTAAACTACATGGCATTTTTTTCATCTTTTATCCTAAACATGGAACATAGTAGCTTGCATACAGTATCCAATTAACAAATGTTTGTTTATTTGAATTGTGACCACAAGTTGTTGGAGGGAGCATTAAAGCTCAAACGGAGGCAACCTGATCCAATTTATAATAATGAGTATTTCAATAATAGATTTATTTCCTATGGATTTGACCAGTAGTTATAATGAACCTTAATTGAAGTTCTTTGTTGAAGAGATAGAAACAAAAAATAATTCAATTCAATTCAACAGACACGTAATGTGCCATCGTACAATAATACCACTTTTATCATTTCTAATGATCCCATGGTGCTTTTAATGGTGTGGGTATCTACCAAATGGGTTAGGGATAGAAATTTTCTGGTGATGAGCTTCTTCAAATATAAGGCAGGTCCTTGAACAAGAGGCACCCCCAGTAGACAAAACCTTTCTAAGTTGGTGGTACTGGCAAGAATTTTGCAATTTATAAATTTAAAGTTATCAAATTGAGACTTCAGTGGAAATAAAAAAGAAGTTAAAATAGGTTCCCATATCAAGATCCCCCTGACCATAACTGTTGATACTTTTAATCCAAGTTCAAAACTTTGTGTATAAATAACAGTGGTTTTCATGGTAAGAGATCAGTTAGTTTTTCAGATAAAATCTGTCCATCTTGTTGCTGTGCAGTTGGAGCCAGCTTGCTTGCTGTTTGTTACTAACCCTAAAACCAGCTTGATACCACTGATACCTGAGGTCCAGGGCAAGCTACAAGTGTTTTCACTTCTTGAAGTGGCAGATAAAGGATAGCTCTTGACATTCACCAATTGTGTTATGATGCACAAACCACCTTTGACTTGGAGTCTACCATTCCAAGGTAATAATACTTGCCATAACTATATAAGTGTGAATTGTTATTATGGCTTACTGGTCCCAGGATCTCTGCCTGGAGATTTGTAATCATGAAGATTTTTGTGGCTTCTTTTGCGAAAGTAATTCATCACTGTTCATAGTGCTAAATATTTAGAATCTTTTTGTAATAATATAAAAAATAAAGTTATTTTTCATGAGCATATATTAATTCAGGTTTAATAAGTGACATTCTGCTCTGGTTAACTAGAAGATTATACAATTTCCAAGCTGAATTTTAATTTAATTTCCATATCTGATGTGTTTTTAAAAGGGAAAATTAAACCAATATGACTGAACTTGAATATAGGAAAAATCTGTTAAGTGGTTTCAGAAATCATGTTCTTTCCATCCATTAAAGTGAATGCATTGAAATTCACAGGAGAAATTTTGCGGATGACTCACATTGCTCGTGGTTTGGATTCTGATGGAACGTTGATGCTAGATATTGTAGTGAGTGGCCATGTCCTACAGCTTCAGTCACCTGCAGATGTCACTGTAAAGGTAAAGTGCTGATAGAAAGTCATCTGTCTTTACAGGGCTCTGACTTCATTGGTATAGGGAACTCCAGATAAGGAAAGTCCTTCTACTAGCGCAGACTGGACTCACTGCTAATGTGTTTAACGGATATTAATGTGTTGTATACGTACATCTTAACCACCTCAATCAGAACTACTTCAGTAAGTCAGACAACAGTTATGCTAAGTCCTGGGGATGTAAAGACTGGCAAAAATCGTCCCTGTTTTCAAGTAGCTCATAGTCTAATGTGGGAGAGAACATGCAAACAAGGTAAAAAGAGAAAAAAATTGGAAATAGTCTCAGATTCATTAAGGCACTAAGATTAATGAGGGCTGAGAAAGGCTTCTTGCAGAAAATGGGATTTTTGAAACCAGGAGGTAGAGATAGGGAGAGAGAGCATTCCATATATGAAAGTCAGCCAGTAAAAATGCCTGGAATTAGGAGATGGAGTGCTTGGAATAAAAAGACTGGAAAGGTAGGTAAAGGCCAGGTTATGAAAGATTTTAAAACACAAAAGTGATTTTATATTTGATTCTGTAGGTTAGTCAGTACAGTGACTGGTGAGAGGGAGTGACATGGTTCCTTCTGTGACTCAGGGATAATGATTTGACAGCTTAATTGATGATGGAGTAGGAAGATACTCCAGATAAGGAGACAAACCAGAAGATTATTGCAGTAGTCCAAATATGAGGTGATGAAGGCCTAGATGGTGGTGGTAGTCATGTCAGAGGACAGAAGTGGCAGTGTACAAGAGATATTACAAAAGGAGAAATGATAGTACTAGACAATTAATTGGATATGGGATTTGAGAAACAATGAGGAGTTAAGAATGGTGGTTCCCTCAACAATAATGGGGAAATTAGAAAGAAGAGAGGGGAGAGGGGGGAGGATGATGAGTTCAGTTTTGGATATGCTAAGTTTAAGATGTCTAGAAGGCAGATGGAGATAATTCAATTGGTAACAATAGTCTGGTTCTGATTCTCAAAAAACAGGGACACAGTCATGCCCACTTTTAATCTAACTACAGAATTTATAAATTTACCATTAAATTTATAAATTCTGGAACTGGTTAGCAAAAAGAAAGTTTTACAGATCTTCAACAAGAAAAGCAAGCAGAAATTCACCTTCAGAATACTTCAGGATGGCACAAAGTGGGATAAATCTGCATTGGATGGCCTCTTAGTAACTTGGGTCAGAGTCTTGGTCTGGTTCTAAAAAAGCTGCACAAAAACATGATCCAGGAACTAGGCTGCCTAGAGACCAATTCAGAGTTATTAGAATTCCTTTGGTGTCAGGATCCACACTAATTCATCAATAACTCTGTCCTCCCCTCGGAAAAGAGGCCAGTCTAATAAGTCTCTATCAATGAGTCGAAAAAAAATCAAATAATAAGGACCTTAAAGAAGTCATATAATCCACCCTCATCTAACTCTCCTCAGTTTTAGGACAAAAACTATATAAAATCACTAACATTATAAATGGTTATCAAGATATGTATAAGTTCTTCAGGAGAAAATGCTCTAAGATTTTCCACCATGGGCTATTATATCCTCTCCGTGATTTGTTAACCTGATATATCAAGACGTATTAAATCACTTATCTTAAGTTTTTGTAGACCTATTGGACAAATTAGCACTACATACACATAAAAGTCACTCATTAGAAAACTTGAAGGTAGCCATTGTCATGTTTAAGGGTTCTTTCTCATATTTTTTCTTTTCAGAGCAATTTTTTTGGCTAAATTTAGATTTAGTACAGTGCCTTTGGCAAGGCAAGGAAACATGTCATGCAATGTTACTGAAATAGGGTATGAACAATGATGACATGTCCTCAAAAAGGATATAAGTATCTTTTCTATAATTGAGTTTTTAAGAATTATGTGGGGCACTCAGAGGTTAAGTACCTTTCCAAGTCATGCAGCTAGTATATATTGTAGGCAGGACTTGAACCCAGGTTTTTTTGACTCCAAAGCCAGTTTGATATTCTACTATACTATAGCAGTGTTTAGGACTCTATCATCACATATGTTTTAAGATTATATTGTCTTTCCATAACAAAACATTTTAGAATTCTTCTTCCTGGGGGAATCTTCAGAGAGGAAAAAATGATATGAGCTTTTAGATACTGATGTTCAAATATATATATATATATATATATTGTTCATTTTAGGATTACACAGAGGACTATATTCAAACAGGTCCCGGCCAACTATATGCATACTCCACCCGACTTTTCACTGTTGATGGTGTTAGCGTCCCATATACTTGGAATCACACCATTTCCTATGATCAAGGTCTGGGAAGAATGCCATTCCTAGTAGAAACCCTCCATGCCTCTTCCATTGCATCTGATTACAACCAATTAGAAGAAACTCTGGGTTTTAAAATCCATGCTTCAATCTCTAAAGGTAATTTTAAAGATTCCTATACTTATACCACTGTGTTCTTACTAAAAGGGCAAAAAACCTCAATGAAATCCTTTTTTTTATAATTTAAGGCTGTTAAGAGACAGGATCAACACTCATGTTATATCCTAAATTTGTAGTATGAGACTTTCATTGTATGCACTTAGTATTATCATAGAATGATCGAATGGTACAGCTTGAAAAGGATCTTAGAGATAATCTGGCAGAATTCTTTTCTTTGTACAGTTTAAAAAATATTATTCTTTGGGGAGTATGCCTTGACCTGTTGTGTTTCTGAATGTTTCAATGTAATCTCATTGTTCCTTAATGAACCTTCTCCTTTACTCAACTCCTTCTCTCATTCCCCACAGGAGCCATTCAAAACCTTTCATTTCTCCTCTAAGCTGGCATGGTACTTTCTCCACCATACTAACTGAAGATGGCCTAACTTCATACTCCACTGAAAAGACTTAGACCATCTGCCTTGGTCCCTTTCTCTGTTCCTCGGGAATTTTTCAGGATCATCTTCTCTCCTTCCCTTTGATCACAGAAGAAGAATATGCCCTCTACCCAACTAATGAACTCATCTAGCTACCATCACATTTCTCTACTACCCTTCCCTGCTAAATTTGTTGAAAAATTTGCATACATTCAATCAGTCTCCTCTTTCCTCAACCCTTTGCAATATATCCTTTTCCCTCACCATTCTGCTGAAATTGGTTCTTCAAAACCTACAACCTTGTGATGTACAAATCCAGGTATGAGGCTATTTCTCTGCTTCTCTTTCTTTGATTGCTTGTCATCTTCCTATCTCTTTAATTTGAGTATTCCCCAAAGTTCTACCTTTTCTTCTTGACTTTCACTCTATACTCTCTTTCTTTGTAATCTTATTCACTCCTGTGACCTTGACTACCTCCTACATGCTAATAACTCCCTAATCAAAATCTCCAGCTCTAGCTTTTTTTTTTTTAAATATGGAACTGCATCTACCAACAACTTCACTATAGGGTCTCATAAATACCTTACATTCAATATGGTCAAATCCAAAATTATCTTTCTCCTAAACCTGCTTCTGATTATATTCTGTGGCATCACCATTGAACCAGTTTGTTTCAGGACATGGTAATATCTTTTATTGTTCTCTCTTTCTCACCTTTCAAATCTAATCATTTACTAAATCTGCTGAATTTCACCTCAATAACGTTTCTTCAAACTGTCCAACTTTCTTTCTCCCCCACTGCCACCATCCCTGCATGTTTCATTACTAACCATTTCTAATATTACAGTTATCTCTCAACAAGTCTTCCCACTAAAATAAGTTAACTAAGGGATTTCAAAGGTCATCTATTCCAATCCCCTTTCATTTTACAGATTAAGAAACTGAGGTACAGAGGAATGTACCAAAGGTAGATCCCTGAATCCACCAATCCATCTCCCATTAATAAATCAATATAGTAAGTGCTGAAATTGCACAGAAGCATTCTACTCAATGGGGAGAGGAAAGGTTGGTAATGGAGGCCCAGATAAAAACTCATCATTATTTGAGAAGAGAAATAGATAAATAGTGATAACTTAATAGAAGAAATCACAAACTTAATAATTATAATTCTAGATATAATAGATTAAATTTTGCAATAAATAAAATCCAACAATTTTATGCATATAAGAAATATATTTGAAACATACAGAGTAACAGATGAGGGGATAAAACAAAATTTATTGTGCTTAAAATTACCATAAGACAATGAAAAAAGTGATAATAAAAATATATGCATTAAATGTAATCAGTCATGACTAATTTCTTAAGAAAAGCTGGATGAACTGCAAAAAGACATCAATAGTAACAAAAATAATAGGATACTTTAATATTCCTTTTTCAGAAATAGATAAACTCAACAAAAGCATTAACAAGAAAAATACAGAACTGAATGAATTTTATTAGAGATAGATAGCATGATAGGGTGGAAAGATCACTGGGACTGGAGTTAAAGGACCTAGATTCAAATTCCACCTTACTACCTACCTGACCTTGGGCTAGTCATTTAATATCCTTGAGCCTGAATTTTCCAATATGTAAACCAAGGGGGTTGGACTAGGTAACCTCTGAGTTCTCTTTCCCACTCTGGAAGCTCTGAATTGGCCCAACCATTCTGCAAAGTAGTTTGGAAAGAAAGTGTAAAATGCTATGCTCTTTGATCTGGAAATCCTACTGCTAGACACGTATTCCCTCCTCCCACCCCCAAAAAGGTTAAAGACAAAATATTCCATATACTCTAAACCACATAGCACTTTTTTTTCCCCTGAACCTGTAAGTTACTGGATAAATTAAGTTTGACTGATCTATGGTGACTTCTAAATTGACTCATTAAAGAAAATACATATTCTCAGCATCTCATAATGCTTTTGTATAAACTAGTCATGTGCTACTACATAAAGAAAACAAAAGTAAATGTTAAAAGCCAAATATAATTAAAATATTGTTTATAAAACCTAATGCAACAAAAATAGAAATGAATAAATGAAATATGAACAAAACATACAGACCTAAGTGGAGACTTAATAGTGACACATTAAATAATGAGTGAGTCAAATAATAAGTCACAAAAGTAATGTGTTGAATCTGATTACAAAAATGAGATAACATACCAAAACTTGGGGCACACAGCTAAGGATCCCAAGAAAATTTATTTCTCTGAAAACTTAAGCCTACGAAATAGAAAAAAGAAGGGATTAATAATCTGAACATGTAACTAAAAAGACTTTTTTTAAAAATAGTCACCTTAAAACAAGTATGGAAGATAAAATTTTGAAAATTAGAGGAGAAATAAATAAACATCTTATATGAACATAGTTGTTTGCATGTTGTCTTATCCAAGAGAATGGGAGCTCCTTGAGGGTAAGGACTATTTTTTTTCTTTGTGTGTGTATGTATTCCATACACTTAAAAGACCACCTGGAATATGACCTTTAATAAATGAGCATAAATTAACATTAGTAGCCTACTCAAGAAAAATAAAGTAAAAAATCAAATTACAAAATAAAAAATAAGCAAACTGAACTTACAACAAAGTAAAGAGAACCACCAGAAACCACTATATAGAAGCATATACTAGCAAAACTGAGAATTAAAAGGAAGTTGAAGAAAACATAAAAATACAAAACCCCTAAACAAAATGGGAAATTTTAAAAATTGTCCAAAACATTAAGCAAGCTGTAAACTTAATTTTCTTTTCTAAAAATTTGTGTTGAAGAATTCTGATTTTACATCATCTTTCTATCCAAAATATATTAGTTTGTATAAACTGATTTAGAGTAAAATAAACAATCAAATAAGCAATAAATTTATAGACTATAAGTATGCAAACAAAAAGATTATTTATACTGAATAATTGGGAAAAATTAATGAAGAGCCCAGAGAACAGATAGAGAAAATATTTCCCCACAGCACAGAAACAGAGCAGTACTGTGACAGAATGTTGTTTACAATGTCAAATGTGTTGTATATGTGTAATATACATAAGATACATAATATAACCCTCTCCTCTCTATATATACTTCAATATTTTCTTTGCTATAAGAAAGGGCCCAGTCTAACGGAAGGAGAAGAGGTTGGTTTTGAGGGGTTTTCCTCAAAAAATGAATGTGATGTAAAGATAAAATCATCAATAAAATATACATATTTTTTAAATCATCAGGCATGCCCTATTGGCCACTGGAAAGAAAAAGCTTTAAACTCCTTTTCCTGGTATTTAAGACCCTCTACATCAGTCGCTATACTACATTTCCAACTTTATTTCATATTCCTTCCCTCTCCACACCAATCAAATTGTACTTCTCTTTGTTTTTGAATATACCAAGAGCATCTCTCCTTCCATGATATTACTCATGCTGTTTTTCTCCCTACCTGGGATTTTCTCCTTTCCCTTTTTTTACCAGCTGAATTCCTACCCATCCTTCAGAACCCAGTTTAAATACTACCTTTTTCAAGAACCTTTCCTTGATCTCAGTGACCCTTTTCCCCAGTCCTCACATAGCATTTATTTTACATTTCTCTAAGGTATTTAGCACTCAGTGTTGAGTACTCTGTGTTTATGTCTTATGCTCCTACTACATTGTAAGCTCAATGAATACAGAGACTGACTATATCTTAGCTAAACTGATTCTCCTCCAGCACCTATGACAATGCTTTACAGTAAGCACCAGAAGGTGCTTACATGTTTTGTTAGAATGCATGAATGAGCTATATCAGGTTTTCTCTAGTGTAATTAATAGAATGGTTCCTTCTATAATTTATCAGATTCTTTATGGTATTCACGCATACATACAGTGAGAAAAGCAAACTACAATACTTTTCTACAATCTGGGATCCTTAAAAAAGGAAAAGAAAGTTATTTTTAATTAAATATTTGCCAAACAGAATGTCTATTTCTGGCATAACAGTCCATGCAAAATAGTATAAACTTATGTTTTAGACATAACTAGTGAAATTCTGGATGAATCACAAATATTGAAGGAACAAGCAATCATCAGATCTGAACATTTTTCCTTGTGCCTGGAATTATTTAAAGTGATTATTTTTTAGACTACTTTCCCTTTGCAAATGTCGTTCATTACAATTCATCTCTGAGTTCTTTTATGCCATGTGGTGCTTTAATGTTTCTCTCTGGGAGTTTCCTTTTCTGTTAGAAGGAGCATGCCAATATCTGTGGGGTTCTGAAATTTCTTCAAGTATTCCACGATGTTATTTTATAGATAGTAAATGTTTGCTGGATTTCTAGCTTTGAGCTGTGAGCCCACAGGTTAAAATGATCCACACTGCCCTTTTTTGGTGATATTCTTGCTTCTTCAGAATGCACCCCAGCAGATATCTCACAGCACAGTTTGCATCCAAAGACACTTAGGAGATTAACTGGCAAATTAACTGGCAAATCATTTGTTTTGATTCTTCTTCATTGTACGCATACATGTTTCCTTCTTAAAAGGAGTTGGAGGAGTTGGCTCTCCAAAAGTTCAAAATAAGAACAGTGTGGAATGTGAATCCTTAGCAGAGGGGGCTCCTCATAGTCTTGAAGCGATTCTACTACCAGTTTTCTATAAGGGGAGAGGAGTTCTTGGAATAAGGCCCTCCCTCGATGTTTTCTCTGCTCCAACCATGCAGTTCAGTCTCTTACCTGCCAACTAGCTGCTTTCAAATCTAACCCCAACTCCCATCCCACTAATGCACCATCTCTCTAACATTCTCTCTAAAAAGGTTGTTTTTTTTTAAATTTGCTCAGAGATACACTGTTAATTTACAATGAAACTGTTTCTCTTGGCCAGACTATATGTGATCATCTCTATACCCAATATGCATGTCTGGACTCCTGGTTGCACTGCGTTAAAGTCAGCTCTGTCAAAAATCAAAACCTTTCTCAAAATTAGCTAAGTAATATAAATCATGTAATAACAAAGCAATAAAAACTTGTTTCTTTGGCTTTTATCAGTGTAGTATTTAAACTGAAACACACTCCCCAGAATAGATCTCCTTCCAGCCTGGTCCTTTGTCTTCCTTGTCTAATCAGGGAGAAGGAGGCACATATCAGAAATATAAAAGGTGCATTGTGCCCTGAGCTACTTTCTAGCTCATTTTCTCTTATTTTTGTGTCTCAGGAATCTGACTGGATCAATCATTTCCACATAATGTTAATTATTGGTCCCTGCTTTTGCTGAAGTTTTCAGACCATTCTTTTGTTATTTGTTATTTTGTTTAGTTGTTTTCAGTCATGGTCAACTCTTTGTGACCCTGTTTGGGGTTTTCTTGGCAAAGATACTGGAGTGGTTTGCCATTTCCTTCTCCAGCTTGTTTTATAGTTGAGGAAACTGAGGCAAACAGGGGTAAGTGACTTGCCCAGGATCACACAGCTAGCTAGTAAGTGTCTGAAGGCAGATTTGAACTCAGCAACATGAGTCTTCCTGTGCTCAGGAAGCTCTTTCCATTGCACCACCTAGCTGCCCTTTCAAGTCAGCTATAAATCAAAATAACTTTCTATAAGCATAAATTGAATCACCTATTTCTGAAAAATACATGTAAGACAAACACATTTTGAACAGCTAATCTTAATATCAATGCCTGTATTCAGCGGACACTTATTTAGGTTCTGTACCTACCAGCTGTGTCCCAGGTCCTGTCCCTGCACTTTTCTATCACTACTGGAGAAGAAGAAAGATTGAAAGCTTAACTAGGTTAGCCCTCGGCTACAAAAATTTTAAAAAAATTAAAAAATAAAAATGAAAACAGTCTAAATTCCCAAGAAGACCTGATGGTGTAGTATAAAGTCATATTCTTGGAGTAAGAACCACTGAATCCTGGCTCCAACATTTATGGGCTGGGTGATGTTAGTCAAGCCACGTAACCTCTCTAACCTTACTTAGTTTTCTCATGTATGAATGGAGATAGTAATTCTTTCCTCAAGGAGTTGTGAAATGCTTTTTCACCTTTAAAGTTGTATGGGAATGTGAGGTACTACTAAAAGAAGACTAATGAAAACCTTGAAAAAGGTCCAATATATGTTGAGTGTTTGCCTAAATAGACATATAGTGTATTCTCTCTCTTCTTTTGGGTCACTTTGAAAAAATGGTAACTGACATACCATCTCTAAGTGAGTTCTTTCTCCATTCACTGAAAGTCTTGTGATTTAAAAAATTATAATCCTAATCTATCACAAACACAATGATGCCTAACCTGTAAAGCCTTCTAGATTTTAAAACCCTTCACAACCTGGCCTCTTCCTATCTTTCCATTTGTCTTGCAATTTACTCTCCTTCACATATGGTATGGTTCAGGGATACTAACCTTCTGGCATTCCTCTCCCAGGACACTCCATCACCAGACTACATATTTTTCACTGGCTATGCCCAAGCCTATAATATTCCCCCTCCTCTTCTCTGCCTCCTGGATTCCTGGGCTTGTTTTGAGACATCTCGAATTCTACCTTGTTCTACCTGCCTTTCCTAATCCCATCACCTACTGGTAGTGCATTCCTTCTGAGATTACCTTCTAATTATTGTCTCCATCTATAGACAGATAGATACATCTTAAACATACAATTTTTTTTGCATGTTAGCTCTGTCATTTAAAATATAAACTTCCTTGAATATATTTTTAGCTTTTCTTTGTATCTCCACTGTTTTAACAGAGAGCCTGGCATATTTTAAATGCTCCACTTTGTAGAATTCCTAGTGCTTCAAATCACTTCAATCAATCATAAACATTTATTAAGTGCCTACGAGGTGCCATGCACTGAGGATACAAAAAAACGGCAAAAGACAATCTGTAGCCTTAAGGAACTCACAATCTAATGGAGGAGACAACACGTAAACAAAATACATACAAAGCAAACTATAATCAGGATAAATATGGGTAATTGACAGAAGAAAGGCACTAGAATTAAGAGGGGTGACTACCTATGGCTTTTATCTGATTTAAGTAGGTTCTCTTATTTATTTATATGTGTATCGTATTTTCTAGGATACAATAAATGTTCCTTGAAGGGAGGGCCTATTACATTTTTGTCTTTGTAGCACCGGTGCTTAGTATAGTAGCTTGTATTAGTAAGTACCTAATAAATATCTGTTGAAACTTATACTTAGACCCTCTAACCTGTTTCACTGCTTAATAACAACCTTTTTTCTGTCAGAACATTCCTTCTTACATCCAACCTAAATCTCCACTGCCACAAGTTTTGTTTTTCTTGTCAAAATTTTCCTGCCATAACTGACAAAACTTTACTGTTACAGTGTGATGTTGTGAGATGGGGTGAGGTAGCTTACCAATCAGTCAACCAGCCAGTCAGGATTCATTAGTACCTACTACGTGTCCAGTTCTATGACAGTCACTGGGGGAGACAAAGACAAAAATGAGATAGAGAATGTGAGAGACAGCAAGGTAGTCCCCCCTGTAATATCCTTGACCAGTTGTCATCCGGGTTCTGCCTAAAGACTTCCAAGGAGCGAGATCTCATCACCTCTCAAGGCAAAACTTCCCTCTTTGGGACAACTCTAATTGTTAGGGAGATTTTCCTGACATCAAAAGTAATTTGGCATCTTTGCCACTTCCATCCATTGCTCCTACTTTGGCCCATGAGGGTCAAAGAGAACAAATCTGATCCCTCTTTCACATGACAGCCCTTCGGGTACTTCAGCACCGCTATCATGGGTTACCCCACCTCCTAGTCTTCTTTCTCCCATTAAATAATAAATAGGCTCACTTTCTTCAACCATTTCTCATATGCCATGAACTCCAGGCCCTTTAGCATCCTCTGGACAGTCCCCAGTTTATCAGTGTCCTTAAATCACAGTGACTAGGACTGAATATAGTATGAAAGACAAGATTTGAGGCAGAGTACAGTGGGATTTTCACTCCCCTAGTACTGAAAGATTATCTCCTGACACAGCCAAGGATTGCATTATCATTTTTGACTTCCACATGCTGACTTAATACATTGAGCTTTCACTCCACTAAAATCCCCAGCTCCTTCTCAGAACATCTACTATCTACCTCCCCTACCTCATATATATATATGGAATTGATTTTTTTTTTACCCAAGTGCAAGACTTTATATTTACCCCTTTGGTTGAATTTCAACCAAATAAATACAGTCTGATTTTTTTTTAATTTTGAGTTCCAAATTCTCTCTTTCCCTCTACCTCTCCCTCACCCTTTGAGAAAGCAATAGGATGTCATTTTATATGTGAAATCATGCAAAATCTATTTCTGTGTTAGCCATGTTGAAAAGGAAAAGAAAAAAAAAGAAAAATATATTCAACCTAATGTTGAATATAATTATTCAACCTATATATTCAACCTAATGTTTTAAGCCTTTCAAGATCCTTTTGTATCCTTACTCTGACACCTAGTATGAGAACTATCCCTAATTTTGTGTCATCTGTCAAGCTAATGCAAACTATCTTCTTTCTCAAGTTTTTGATAAAAATGTCAAACACAGGACCAAGTAGAGACCTCTAGGGTACTTCACTGAAGACCTTCTGTCATATTGTTTTAAAGATTCAAATCAAAGGTAAACTATTCTCTGGCACTAGGGATTTAATTCTACAATTAATAATGAACAAAGAAGTCCAAATTTTTTCCCTGTGAAACTACTTTCACAAATTATCTTCCTTGCTAGGTTTTTTTTCTCTTTATGTAGCTAAACAAATAGAATGCCCTTACATTTTTAATAGGTTCAATTTTATGTTTTAATTATTTCAGATCAGATCTATGTCCTAAAGTCTCCACATTCAGTTTAAATTTCCAGTGCTGATTAACTTCTTTATTTACATAGAAAAGTGTGGTTCAGATGATCTCTAAGGTCTCTTCTAGAAAGACCTTATACTATTCATGCTATACACTGACGATATACGACGAAGGATCATCATTATGATTCTTTCCTAACCTAGTTCCCAAGACATACCACCTCATTGTTTTTGCTGCCAAAAAATGATTAGCTTTGCAAAAATCAATTTAAAAGATTATTGTCCTGAAGGAAAATCACAGTGAAGATGAGACAGAGCAAAGAGATATTTATCTAGTTCTAAATTTCTGATACATTAACATTTTACGGTGATTTCTTAATTGAGAATAATATGGAATTAATGCAGTTAGTTTGTGAATCAAATGTTAAATATCTTAAAATTGCCATGTGAGAAAATGTTCATTAGATACATTCTGTGTATGTTTCACAACACGAGGTGTTGTGTATATGTGTACTATACATATGAGAGTTTATATATATCAAATATAATCTTTACAACTAAAAATCTCTATGCAATGAATAAGTTTTCAAACCTGTAAATATAAAATATTCAAGTAGGGCAAGTTTGCAGTTAACATTTTTAGAAATAATTCCTCTGGCCATCCTTTCCAAATTTCTAACAGAATTAGCCAATGAGAAGATACGATGAAGTAACAGCACTAGTCTAGTGTGAGTTATCTTCCCCCTCTAAGAGATGATAGTAGTGATCATGTACATCCACAGACACTCTGGAGGTGCTGACTAATGGGGCACAGTCTAACTGTTGTTAAGGTATGAATGGATTATATTCCTGAGCTTTCCGAGTACTTGGGGCCCTTAATAACAAATACTTATCCAGTATTTAAGTACTTAACCACACCCCACATACACCATTTTCAGTCCTTATTCAATTAAATTCACTAACATACAAAGCACTGCAGGGATACAAAGAAGAAAAATGACATAATCTCTTATAGTAGGATCTTATAGTAGGATGAAGGTATACAGCATGAACACAAATTATTACGAACCACAGATACTTTGTTATGGAAATGAAGAAGGTATCTAGGCAGTATGTTCTAGAAAAATGTGTGGATAGAGAGATCACTTTCAGAAGATAGGGTAGCTCAACTGGTCCTTGAAAGAAGCCATTTCTACAAGCAAACATGAGAAGATGTATTCCAGGCAAGGACGTAGCCTTTATAAATACATGACAGGGAAGTAGTTTGACAGGAGCATAAGAGTCTCTCCACAATCTAATTCCCCTATTCCTGGTCATTTAGTCTCTAGATTTATATGGCGTGATTTTTTTTTTAATTTGAAATCACTAAATTTGAAATCAGAGGACTTTACTTCAAATCCTAACTCTGCAACTTACTATCTATATAACCCTGAATAAGTCACTTCACCCTTCTAGACCTCAGTTTGCTCATCTGTAAATCAAAGCATTGACTCAGTGATCACCTAGCCCGACACTCTGTTTCTCTGAAAGTGATACTGTGTGTTACAGCAAACTTCTTAAGGTTGCCTGACAAAAATTACTCCTCTTTGTTGGAAAGTTCTGAGTAATGTTTTCAAGAGTGATGAGGACTTTGTTCTGTGGTCAATCTGGCAAGTCAGCAGTCATTCGGTTGTTTTATAGTTACCTCTGAAGAACATTTTAAAGTTTTCCTTTGACTTCATGTAAACAAATTAAATAGAAATCTGCAGCTGCTGACAACATGTCAACAACCTCTGGATTATAGTTCATATAATTATTATTTAGATTAAAAACATGAAAATTTTCCACTGTTAACGTGTTTTCAAATATTGTGTTGCAACATTATTATAGTGTAGGTTACATTGAAAAAAAATGAAGTGTTAATGTTTTTGCCCACCAATAAATCCTGATTTCTTCCATGATAGGAGACAGGAGCAATCAGTGCCCTTCTGGGTTTGTGTTAGATTCAGCTGGACCCTTCTGTGCTGGTAAGTGAAAAAATAAGCATAAATTTTTCAGGTAAACTTCTCCAGGTTTGGCCTCCAAGGACACAATTGGAGTGTTTACATAGAAAACACTTTGGATGGGGTAGTGCAGAAGTCACATATGTGATAGCAATTGCTTAGCCACCTACTTGCCCAGCCTCAGAAGTGCTTAGAAGACGACAATGGGAATGAGGCTAAGAGCCAAGTCACCCCACCTGCCCATGTATCAGGAAACCACAGAGCAACCACAGATCAGGGCATCCAAGCATGTGGGGAACAGGCTCTTGGAGAATGGGAGCTTTGATGCAGTACATTTGTTTTTCATTGAATGGTTGCTATAGATTTTAGACACTGAAACTGAGAAGTCTGAAAACCTTAAAGAGTATTGGGGTGAGAAGTGGGGGACAGAAGGTTATGGGGAAAACCTTATTTTTAGTAAGTGCTTCTAGTATGTATATTTTAGGATGAGATCAAGCATATTTACAATTATTTTCCCCTTCGATGTCCAAGAATCATTGTGACTCACTACTTGAACAAGGCTTTGTACCTCAGATGTTTAGATATGACTGTCTTTTCTTTCAGATGAAGATGAATGTGCAGCTCGAAATCCCTGTTCTCACAGCTGTCACAACGCTATGGGAACGTATTACTGTTCCTGCCCCAAAGGCCTCACCATAGCTGCTGATGGAAGAACTTGTCAAGGTATTCACAAAACTTCAACCATTAGGGACATTCTGACAATGACAAAGATTTTTCTCAAAGCTTCAAAAAAAGAAAGAATATTCCAGCCTTAATTTCTCCTCAGGTTCTGACCACTTTACCCCAAGTTGTTGATAATAGGTCATGATTATTAACTGCGTCAAGTTTAGTAAAGCATTAATGAGAGAGAGCAGTGCACTAGGTTTAGAATCAGAGGCCATGGGCTCTATGGGTGACCTAAAAGTTTTGATTCAGTGTTAAACTTTAGTAACCTTTGACAAACTTAAAATAATTAATAGCACTCATTTCTACCAGGGGTTAAAGTAATGAGGGATCTTTAATAATATTTATAATATTAATATTTATATTAATTTAGATATTTAAAATAGCACCAAGACTTTGGGGCTACCCTGTGCATGTGTGCATGTGTGCTCAGGGCCCTTTATAGTTCTAAATCCATGATCCTTTTCAGGGGACAATGAGACAAGTTTCTACCAGGGTTTGAAGTAATGGGGATATTGCTTCAGACACTGCCTAAGACTTCCTTCCTGTTGTGTTCACTAGCCTTACCTCTGTTGGATTAGCTCTGCGGTAACTTGGTAACTTCCACCTTAAGCAGCTTCAGAGGCAACACAGCTTAAAAATAGAGTACTGGACTTGGAGTCAGGAGGACCTGGGTTGAAGTCCCACCTCCCACACTTACTGGCTGTGTTACTATGGAAAAGTCACTTAACCTCTAAAAACTCAGTTTCCTCATTAATAAGTTGAAGAAGGTAGACCACATAGTCTCTCAGGTTCATTCTAACTCTACGTCTAGGAGCCTATGAATTGCATTACTGCAAACTCTATACACCATCCTAAAACAGCAACAAAAATTCTCTCCTCCAAAACACTGAGAAGCATCTAGTTTGATGGCTAAATGCAAAAAGGGAAAGAGAGGTTTTACTCCACTTTCCGCCTAGGAAGAGACCCTTCCATATTCAAAAGGGAGAAACTACCATATATAATCTCCCTCTCTGCTTCCGCCCCCTTACCAAAAAAGGATTATTTTCAATTTTGTAACCTTCTTCTTGTAATTATCCTCCTATTTCTCAACTTGAATACATTTTCTTAGTTTTAGTATTCAATTCACTCCAATTAACCGAAACTTTGTTGCAGATATCGATGAATGTGCTTTAGGTGGATATAGCTGCCATGCAGGTCAAGATTGTGATAATACCATTGGGTCCTATCGATGTGTTGTCAGATGTGGAATTGGCTTTCGGCGGACAAGCGATGGACTGAGTTGTCAGGGTATGTAAGACAATGGAGACCCTTTTGTTTGATGCATGTTACACTGAGAAACAAAACCACTTGTCTTTTACCTCATCTTCAAAGAAACTTTGAATTAGATAGGATTGACCCCACTTCTAATTTTAATGCACCTAGGATTCCGTAAATTCTCTCTACATAGGTAAGCTGTACCAATAAGATCTTACTCTTTGTTATTTGGAGAGGAAGACACCTACAGCAAAATGTAGACAGCATTTAGTTCATGTTCCCTTTACCTAAATTAAAGGTAAAAATAAGAATACTGGTGACTAATATAAAAGCACAGACCTTTTTTTTCTAATTTACAAAGCACTTACTACGTTATACAAGGCACAAAAGAAGCAGAAGACTTGGATCCAAGTGCTTCCTTTTTAGTCCATCCATGAAATAGCTAGAGAATAATGCAAGGCTGAATATAACCAAGTGCTAGCTTGTGTAACAATGATAAATACTATGGAAAATTGGGTGGAGTAGAAGCTAAGTTTCTTGGATGAGATGGAACTTGGAGACAGTATAAGATGTGAATTGGAAGATAAATTAGTAGACAGCATCAGAGGGAGAAAGAATAAAGAATAGCATGAACACAGATAGAAATGAGCGTAGCTTGCATAAGGTACAGAAAAGCCACCAGTCAGAGCAGAGAGTGGGTATGGGTCATGTTGGAGTCAGAGACAAAGTAGAGTAAAGAGGAAGCAGATGATGAAAGACATTGAATTACAGATAAAAGACATTGAATTACAGATTAATGAATCTGGATCTTTGATCCAGTAAACAATGTCATTCTTTCATGTACATACACACACATACATAATATTTTAATTAATTTAATTATAATATAATTATATATGGTTATATTATATTTTAATTAGCATTGATATATATATTATATATAATAATAAGCCATCTTAATAAAAAAACTTACTTGATGAAAATCCACGTCATAGAAGATTAATCTGTCAATGATGGGATACTAGAGAGTGAAAGTTGAGAGCACAGTTAGAAGGCTACTATAGCAACAGTAATAAAATAAGGAGTGTGACAGCAATACAACAGAAAGGAAAGGATGAATCCAAGAGATATTGCAAAAATTCTCCTCTTTCCCCAACCCTGTGTACATCAGTAACTTTTCGTAATTGAATTTGTCAAAGGAATGTGAACTATTCGAAGTAAAGAAGTAATTGTCCTATTCCCTGTGTCTGTGTAACAATGGAATGGATTAGTCATAGTCTGTCATATTTGTCACCTCCAACATCAAGAAAAAATAAATCCTTATCCAACACTCACAGTGTTGAAAACACTAGGCTAGGCATAAGGGGAAATTGAAGTTTTCGTAAGATGCAGTCGGTGCACCCCAGGACCTTAATGTCTCATTGGGAAAGATTACACAGGCGGCTGCAATACAGTTAGGGTTCTATTATGTAAATGCATTAGAGCAAGAGTTCTTAACATGAGGTCTGTGAACTTGTTTTTGTTAATATTTGATAACTGTATTTTAATATAATTGATTATTTTGTAATTCTGTGTATCTTATTTTATGCATTTAAAAACATTACTCAAAGAAGAGGTCCATTGGCTTCGCCAGGCTGCTTAATGAGGTCCATCACAAACATACACACACACACACACACACACACACACACATATGTTAAGAACCCTTGTATTAGAAAGTGTTATGTTAGGACTGTTGTTGTGAGTCCTTCCTTTTCAAAGAGGACCATGACATCAGTGAATTGGATTTAAGTGAGGGAGGGCTGTGCAAAGTCACCAGCCTCAATTTCTTCTCCAGAACCATCTGGGCCTAGTGGCAAGATAAAGATCAGGATGACTGGAGATGGCTCCCTGTTAGGACTGAGAGGGATGTTCATTACCTATACAGAGAGATCTAGAAAATGGCATTTTATAGAATTCATCATCAAATCTCAGCTCACTTGAGGAAGCTTTTAAAGGATGAGTATTCAACAGGTGGAGAATTGTAAGAAGAGCAGTCAAAACAAAAGGAGTGGTGTGAGCAAAGGACACTGAGTGTGATCCAGGTGGAGGGAGCTATCCACTTTGGTTGGAACACAGTAAATCGGCAGGATTTGTTAACTGAGTATATATGCGAAGTAAGAAAACAGGTCTCAAAGATAGACTTGACAGTACAAAATGGGAGAATGGGTAATTAGTGCCACAGACAGATATAATAGTTCCTATTATAATATGTTAGATTGGTTTTGAGGAAGGTCTTAAAGGGAAATGATTATAAGTACAAATCATTGAAACAGGATATGAAATACTAAATATTTAAGGTAAATTTACCTGAGTCACAGCTGCTTATTCTTAATGGTTTGTTTTTCTTGATAGATATTAATGAATGTCAAGAATCTAATTCCTGTCACCAGCGCTGTTTCAATACCATAGGAAGTTTCCACTGTGGATGTGAACCTGGTTATCAACTTAAAGGCAGAAAATGCATGGGTAGGAAACGGACTTCAATTTTAAGTCCACAATTTTTTTTGGAACTTTATAATGTAGTCCCAAACAACTTCAGACACTACTTCTTGTACCAGATTTATATTCAGGACATCTATTATACATAAGCAGCAGACTGACATAATGGATCGACAACCAGCTTTAGGAGTAGAGAAGACTTGGATTCAGACCCTGCCTGAGATATTCACTAGCTACATGACCCTGAGCTAGTCACTTAATCTCTAGGTACACCACACAACTTTCTAACACTGTAAATTAACACAGTCTACATTATCCAAGTGAATTTCCCCACTGGTAATTTCCCACACAGATGAAATCATGGTCTACACCAAAAAAAAAAAAAACAAAAAAACCCAAAAACAAAAAAAAAAAAAACCATGATATTCATTTGGTCATTTTGGAAATAGTATGAAGGCAAATGCTACCATGACATTTTCTTTACTTTACTTTCTTATTACTCGACCATCTTTTTTCAGTCTTTTTTACCTTCATAATCTACACTTTCTCATTGCAATATTCCTGTGGTGTCTTTGGTGGCTTCTTTGGAAATCTGCAGCATCAAGGTATATAAATCTTATATAATTTGAAACTAATAAGGATTAAATAAATTGATACAATGTCTTAAGCCTAAGTATACATATAGGCATTTATAGTAATCATATTTGATATCTGTATGTTTCTGTATTTGTTCAAAACAATTTCACATACATTGTCTGATTTGATTTTAATCTCAACTCTGAGAGGTAGTACTCTAGTAGAAAAGAGTCTTAAGAACAATGATGTTCATTGATTGGGATTCATGTTGGTTTATATGGTGGTGTTGCTTTAGAAATCCAAGCTGCTTATTCCATATAGGAAGGAATGCCATTTTCAATTTGAATTATTTTCCTTATTTTCTCAAGATGTGAATGAATGCAGACAGAATGTATGCAGACCAGATCAACACTGCAAAAATACACGTGGTGGCTATAAATGCATTGATCTTTGTCCAAATGGAATGACTAAAGCTGAAAATGGAACCTGCATCGGTAGGTATATGAGCATTTCTGTAGTCAAGATCAGTTTCAGAAGGTTGATCATCACCAAGCCAAGTAAGACTTTAGCTTTTAAAACATTTAACAAACAATCTCAGAGGCAAACATCCCTTTAATTTTGGGGACCAGCAACTAAGACCAGTTTTTCTATTAATTTCACATCAATTAGTAAATGTGCTTTCTTTTATCAGACATGGGGTAACAAAGATTTTGAGATTCTGTTAACAAGACTTGAAAAGAATTCAGGTCTTTAGCAGTTTTCCAGTGAGTAGAAAACATAATTTTTGGAAAAACTTATATTTTATCCCTTGTTATGGTCAAAGAATAAAGGGATAAGGGGAAATTTTTCCCCTGGATGAATATTTCTAATTCATGGCAGATTACGGCCCCCAAGGTACAAATTAAATTCTGTATCTATTCGTAGGAGGTAAAAAATATGCCCAGTTAGGAGGAATTAGGAAAGGCTTCCTAAAAGAGTTGTCATTTGAACTGAGTCCCAAGTCATGAAGAAGATATTTACAAGTAAGGATGAATTAATAAGCACTGAAGGAAGACATTGTAAGCAGAGGGAACAATATTAACAAAGTCAGAGAACTGAGAAAGTGCACTGTATATCTGAGAAAAAGCAAGTCATCTAGTTCGGCTGGAGTGTAGGGTATTCTTCTGAGAATAATAAGAAATAAGGCTAGAAGTATTCTCAGGCCATAATACAGAAAGCCTTGAATTTGAATGACAGAAATTATAAGGAATTTGAACCTAATGTGTTAAATGATGGGGAACCATTGGAGGTTCTGTGTAGAATAGCTTGATCCAAGGTGTGTTCAGGTGAGAAAATTTGGCAGCATCCTTCTTCAGTGATTCATTGCACTAGAAAGATAATCTGGCTTCTCAAAGGCAATGCTGGCAGAGAAGTGCTCACAGATTCTACCATTCTAGGAAGGCTTCAAGCATCATCCCAGCCACATAATACATCTGCTTTCTGAGGAAAGCCTAGCTAAATAATTATGGAGATTTTTACTACCTATGGGGGAAGCAAGACAATAAAACATTCCCTGCTCTTAAGAAGCTCACATTTTTTTAGAGGAGACATTTACATATACAAAATAAATACATGGTAATTGAGGGAGGAAAAACACTAGCAACTGGGGTGTTTGGATGGAAGCATCTAGTGACCTCATCATCTGTAGCCCTCTTCAACTACCTACTATTACTAGTAAGGAGGCCATTTAGTTTCAAATTTTTTGGTCATGGCAACCTATGAAACAAAGAAAAAATACAGAATAACCCTCCATCCTGTGTGTCTCTTTATTCTACAATGATGGTAAACAGAGTAACAGAATAGAGGATAGGAGGTGCATAAAACATCATAGTTTTTGTACCATCTATAAGTCTTAACTTAGTTGTTGGTATTCAAAATATAAGTTGTTGGTACTCAGAAGAATACCCTACTCTCCAGCCAAACTAGATGACTTGCTTTTTCTTAACTAATGATTAATGAATATCCATTCAGACTGAAGGTATTAATAATATCAATCTTGACATTATTGAGGTAAAAAAAACACTGAAGAATGAAGAAAGTTATATATAAATATATGAAAGTTATATATAAATATATGTGAGATGCTTCACAGTTTCTCCTTAGAAAAGTAAAGAAAGAAGGTAGAAAGTTTGGTTTTATCACACATCCAAAGGCAGTAAGAAACAAATTCAAGAGACACTAGATCATTTTCTATTGTAATGCTCATTATATGGTATATTTTCACAAGGACCATACCATAAAAATAATTGTAATTTTTGCATTGAAATCTATTCCAAAAGATGAAGTCAAGAAATCATATGAAGAATTTGATAATGCACTCCGATCTACTTTGATACTTGTTGACTTTAATACAAAGATGGGAATAGATCAAGATGTAAAAAAGAAATTTGGAAAACACTAATAAGAAATAAGCAAGGAGTCCAAGACTTGTACGCTGCACAGAAGCCTACAGCATAAATGCTTTCTGTGAGAAAAGAACCAGAAGGCACCGTACAAGGCAGTTATCCAAAACATTACAAAGAATGAAATACTCTACATCATGCTAGACACAGAGTAGTACACTGGGTTTAGTGGCAGAGGCCTACATTTGAATTGTGGCTTATTAAGGGCTGTTGTCATCAACATACTCCAGAGTCTCCTTTGACCAACCAGGGCTGTTAAGGAGTCCCCTAAACTTGCCTTTTTGAGTTGTCATCTTTTCTAGAAACACTGGACCAAGAGCATGCAGGTAGCCCTGAATGTGTCAACGACAACCCCCACAGCTGACATAATTTGTCGTTTACATCTCAAGCTGGATTCTTTATTTGTCCTTGGGAGGCAAGATAAGCACCAGTCAGTGCCAGGCAGGGAAACTGCTTGTGCAGAAGCAGACCATAGTCTAGGGGTTCCCAAAGGAAAAATAATGTGGCTTTTGCCATCACCTTGCTCCTCCACTTCAGGAGAGCTTTCTGCACCTTTTCCCTCCCATGCTATTCCCTTTTCTGTTTTCTCTCACTTTTTTTTGTTGTACTGCTATAAATATATAATCTTCTCTAAGGACTGAACTCTTTGGTTTCCACATGCATGTTCATTTCTCTTATAATGAAACTGGTTGTCACATAAGTCTTGTGGCATTGTGATTGCCTGTTGACAGGTTCTGCCACTGTGATCTTGGGCAAGTCACCTAACCTTGCTAGAACTTATTTTATTGATCTATAAAATAAGAATAAGGAACTCTGAGGTCCCTTCCATCTCTAAATCTATGGTACTAAGAATTCACATGGAGGGAATCATTCCTGAATCAGTTGTCCCTGTAAATTAGATCACTGATTTGTTAGAACAAAGACCAAAATTAGTACAAAGCTGGATGAGATAACATGAAATAAAAATGAGATGACACAGTGGTCAATTAAAACAACCTCAATCTGACCTATTTAAACATGTTATTGGTGCCCCCAAAAGGGCTGTATAAAAAAATGATGACACACACAGATGTTATCATAGTTTCATACAGAAGTGTAATAATGTATAAAAAGTGCAGTAACAAGGAGAGTAAAGGAGTTCAGAAAGTACCTTCAGTAGTAAACATTTGATTTGCCTGCCAAGACAGATCTATGGCAGCTAAAGGCAGCCGTCATTTAGAAAATAAACTCTTTTGTAAACTTATGGAAAGGGTGGTAGAAGATTACAAGCAGTATTGCCTCATAAAACAGAGAGAAGCAATGTAGGGCAAAGCAATTTAATGAAAACTTGGCAAGAGGCTTTACAAAGCAAAGTCCTCCCAAGGGAATTTAAATATGAAGCTAGAAGAAGCACAACAAACATGAAAGGTGGAAAAGGTTTGCAAAGACATTTTTATAAATCTTTTTTGTCATCAAAGACAGTAAACTCCACACTGGGAATGAAGCATTTTAGTTCTGAATGAGCTTATATAGGTAGTAGAAGTGGTAGAAAAGATAATAAACATGGCAAAAACAGTTGGACTAGACATAATACACATAGAGAAAATCTATGCTGGAGGAAACACAGTTGTAAATTCAGAAGGTTTATGAAGTAAGGAAAAATGCCAAAAGCATGAAAAAAACACCTTAGACCTCATTAATACTTTCCAAAATGACCAAGAGAACATCAGCAAAAAACCAGTATGCCTACTTTTCCATCAATATAAAAAGTTTATTAAAAAAAAATAGTATACACATTAAGTGCATCCCTGTTGAGGGCATTCTCAGAGAATATTCAATAATCAGTTTTACAAGCAATATTCCACATCTGACTTCATCCTTATTATTATACAATTGACTAAAAGATGTACAGAATATACATAAAATACAGAATGCTTACTATTTGATGATTACCAAAACATATTTTTAATCAGTAAAGCAAAATTCTGCCTTACAGAATCTTGTCCAACAAGATATTTCCAATGCATTTATGAAAACTATGCAAGATTTCTTGAGAGCTATAACATCAGTAACCCTATGTAGTGATCTTTAGATCATCATCACCAGAGGAGGTTGAGACATAAAATGGGGAGAATTTGATAACCAAAGGGGTTCACTATTATTAGAGAGGAGATCAGCACAAAGTCCAAGCTGAACAGGGCTACTGATGAGATCATCTAAATGCTTCTGTTTGTAGATGACACTATGACATCCAGATACCCCTGTTACTAGTGTTTTCCCTCCCCTAATTACCATGTATTTAATTTATATGTGTAAATATCTCCCCTAAAGCCTCTTGAGGGCAGGAATGTTTTCCCAGCATCTAAAACAGTGCCCACCTCCTTAATAAATATTTGATTCACCGACTGATTGATCAAATCCCTGTGAAATCTGATACTACTCAAAATGTTGACCTAGAAATCATGCTATTTACCTCCTGACATGAGAGGATGGATTCAAGATACAGAATAGGATGTATATATTTTAGCCATAGCCAATACAGAAATTTGTTTTGCTTAGCCATGTGTATTTGTTATGAGAGTTTCGTTTTCCTTTTTTTTCTCAATAAGTAAGGAAGTAGAAAGGATAAAATAGATTTTAATTAAAAAATAAATTTCACTAAAAATAAATGGATAAAAATGCTTATTTGCTAGAATATGACATGCAGTTAAATGGAAAGCCCATAGAGCTCTTTGTATCACAGACCAAAAATGAACAATGAATTAGATCTAGAGTTGAACACAAGAGTAAAGCAAGCTGGACTGCTTTTGGAGAATTACAGAGTTCATTTAATGGCATCAATTTTTAATTTAAAACAAAGGCTCATGTTTTTAATGCCAATATGCTGCTAGCATTGTATGGCCACAAGTCATGAAACACTAGGGTCTTCAAAGTAATAAAAATAAGTATTACTTAGAAGGCAGTTGAAAGTTACAATAATGTATAAAAGTAGGTTCCAACATATCACTTCCATAATGCTAAATGGAGCACAGAATTAACACATGTATAGGTAAGGAAACTATATGACAAAGAGTATAACTGACTTGTCCAGGGTCATGTAGCTAATAAGTGTCTGAGATAGAATTGGAGTCCAGGTCTTCCTGACTCCAAGTTCCAGCATTTCATCCATTATTCTACCCTTCTGCTATCACATATGGAACTACAAAGAAGAATCAAAGTAAGAGATGTAACCAAAGAAACGTATGATCAAAAAATAAAAGTGATTCATGTGGTGAGTGAGAGAGAGCCAATACACAGCCTATGTGCTCCTCTCAGTGTCAAGAGAAAGTAAAGAAGGACACCAGGTTGAATGGACCTCCTTACGTAAAATTCATGAGAAAACATAGACAAGTAACAAAGGATTGGCAGGAATGGATAGGGTTGTGATCTCTATTCCTGGAGAAAGCATCCGCATCAATGAGAACTGATTCATTTTAGGACATATTTGAGCTTATGATTGATTAAAGAAGGAAGAGATTGGAAATAAAGCAGGAAAGAGGCCATTGCAGATGCCCAGGTGAGGGGCTGAACTATGGTACAGAACCAAAAACAATATTTGAAATACATCAAGAAATAAGAATAGATATAACTCATTAACTAACCAAAATCTGAGTTTTGTTTGATTTTTTTTTAATGAATGTCTGGGAGACTGGTGATTCCATTAACAGGAAAAGGGAAGGTAGGTGGACAAACTGGTTTGGAAGTGAAGATAAGTTTTGAAGATACTGAATTTGAGGTTCCAGTGGGATATCCAAGTGTCACAGTTCAGTGGAAAGTTAGAATTCTGTAATAAAAGCTTGAGACTATAGATTTGGGAATCATCTGTATTGATATAATATCTGAAGTTGTGAAAAGTGGAAAAAGACCAAAGAAAAGAGTAAAAAGAGAGAAGGCTAAGAAAAGAAATGTGGGGAAGGTTACTTATAAAGCATACGAACAAGACTAGATGGGTCATTTATGTAGCAAGAAAGAACAATAAAAGGTGACCAGCCCAAGTTTTGCATATCTGTCCATGCATTACTAAAAGCCCTAAAATAAGGTCTCTGGCACATTGGGTAGAGTCCAGAATTATATATCTAGAACTGGAATGAACCACCCAAAACAACCCCTTATTTTACTGAGAAGGAAACTGAGTCACAAAAGTAGTCTGACAGAATTTGAACCCAGATCCTCTGCATTTTAAATTAGTGTTCTTTCTACTGCACCACATGACACTTTATAAAGGATTCATAGGACATAGGCAAGGATCAAACAGGGTAAGAAGGCATGGATGAATAGCAATCAGAACCAGTAGATGAAGTACTAACACAAAGATCTATCAAAATAAACAAAGAGGAACCAAGGTAGAAAAACAGTAAACAGAGAAGAATAATCAAAGAAGTAGGAGGAAAACCATGTTACAGTTTCAGGAAGTCAAAGAAAGAGTTTCACAAAAAAGGAAAAATTTAACAAATTATCTGATCCTTTTTGTAACCACGGAGAATTCTCGCCTCTTTATCATCTTTAGAAACTGTAACAATATTTATATATTTCAATATAGAAAACCAGCACTTTGAACTTTGAGAGGGTAAATGTCATCATTTCTTGTTACTTCTATATCTGTAGATATTGACGAATGCAAAGATGGCACTCATCAATGCAGATATAACCAGATCTGTGAAAATACAAGAGGAAGCTATCGTTGTGTGTGTCCACGAGGTTATCGATCTCAGGGAATTGGAAGACCCTGTATGGGTGAGTTAACAGGAAATTTTATTAGATAATAAAATTACTACTAAAACATTTTCATGGTGCAGACTACTGTTGATCTACATTGAAGTTCTCACAGAGACACTATCCCTTTTGAAGGTGATAAATTGTCCACATTTTATCCATTTGGTTTTGAGTCCTATGACTAAGGAAAATTGTACTTGATCATTCAAAAAATTAAAAAACTTTCAGACATATGAATCCAAAATTGATTTGTATTTATTTTTTACTTGATTAACTTCAAGCCTCCATGATTCGGGTTGGATCAGTTCTTCTCCTGTATAATAATAACTTTTTATGGAAGTTTTAAAAGTAAATTTAAAAATACATATATATACTAGTTATACATGTTTGTATTTGTATAAGCGTAAAGCTACCAAAGTGCAAATTCTAAGTAAATATACTAATAAAAAGTTAGAAGAGATAGCATTTGGCCCTAATTGCCCATAATGTAAGAACTCTTTCTTAAATTACCAAAAATAGATGCATACAGCCACATACGCTAGAAAGTACATTCTGCATTTCTATAAATAGCCAGAATCAAGAGGATTCTTTCTCTGTCCTGTTATCACAGGAGACCAGACTCCGTTGTCATACAAATAGTTCGTTATTGTTCAATCATTTCAGTAGTATCCAATTTTTTGTGACCCCGTTTGGGATCTTCTTGGCAGAGATACTGGAGCAGTTTGCCATTACCTTCTCTAGATCATTTTACAGACGAGGAACTGAGGCAAACAGCATTAAGTGACTTGCTCAGGGTCACACAACCACTAAGTGTCTGAGGCCAAATATGAACTCAAGATGAGGTTTCCTAACTTCCGGCCCAACGTTCTAAGTACTGTGGCACCACCTAGCTACCCATATGAATAACTATTTCTGCTTTACAAGCACAAACAACATGGAAGTTGTGGTGTACAGTCTCACACCTTTATCTGGCATATTTTATCTCTCTCTGTTTGCATAGCAAATATTTGTGAATCTGTGATAGCTTGTTCTTCCAAACTCATATGTAAGAGGGATTAAAGAATGGGCATGGAGAAAACAAATGTATAGTGCGTATTATTTATATTAATTTATACATATACATCACACTAATTTATATAACTGAATCAAATTCACTTATTATTAGAAACTCTAAACAGTACCCTATAATAGTAGATTTAAATATACATCAAGATAAAATTCTTCTTGAGAGATTGATAGAGCTTTCAGACCTCATATACCCCAAAATTCGCAAGGATTTTTAGGGTATTACCATAAAAAACACATCATTCTAATCTAGACTACTATGATTTCTATTCCTCTTTCCTCTGATAGAATGTTAAAAGAAAGAAAATTCTTTATGTATAGGAATTTTGGGGAAGGGTGTTAAGTATGGCTAAATATTTTGAAGTGGCATAAATTGAAATTTTTATATAAGGTCCTTTGTTAGTACAATGTGTGATAGAAAAACTCAAGGAATGTATTTGTTGGTACTTGACTTTTCATGTGTTCCTGGCTTTGGCAAGTGACATTCATGTTCTCAGTTTCTTCCACGGACTGATGTTTTGTTTCTGTGTTGTGTGTTTTCTTTTCTTTTGTGGATTATGTCATATGAACAGATATTAATGAGTGTGAACAGGTGCCTAAACCTTGTGCACATCAGTGCACCAACATTCCTGGCAGCTTCAAGTGTATCTGTCCACCTGGACAACATTTATTAGGTGACGGGAAATCTTGCGCTGGATTGGAAAGGCTGCCAAATTATGGTGCCCGTTACAGTAGCTATAATCTTGCACAGTTCTCCCCTCTGAGAGACAACAATCAACCTCAACAGCATTACAGACAGTACTCAAATCGCTACAGCTCCTACTCAGAGTATAGAAACAGCAGAACATCTACCTCCAGGACTAAAAGGAGTATTAGAAAAACTTGTCTTGAAGGCTATGAGGCAAGAAATCACACATGTATAGGTAAATGTCAGCCATATCACATTGCCTTTTGTGGATTCACATTTTGGCCAGAGGTTACAAATAAGTATATTTATAACATATTTGATAATATGAACACATATGACCTCAAATAGCAGTTTTAATTTCAGAAGCTACAGAAACTCTATGGCATCTAAAGTAATCACAAATTTAATTTAAAGAAATTCTCTGTTTACATTCATATAGCCTAATAATTCATTGTTTTGTCCACATTTCGTCTTTGTCTCCTATCTTTTAAAAAATGTTACTAGAAATAATTTTGAAGTGGTGAAATGAAGCTTCGCAGCATGTACTATAAAATTGTATTAAAAGTGGGTATGCAAAAAAAAGTACATACAGTGTCATAAAACCTAACACCCTTAGGGAGTAGCTATATCACAGAAATGCCAAAGCCCTGATTCCAAAGTTAAACACTTAAACTCTTAACAAAGTGTCCAAGTTACATGCCATAGAACAACTGGTTTGACCTTTTGTTGATTGTATTGGCTGGCAGGTCATCATTAGATAATATGAGGGAAGGGATGAAATAAAGTTGCCTCCATCATTCTTAAACAGATCTTTTGAATACGTTTCACAAAATTGACAGGCATGCAATTTCATTTGCTTATAAAAGTTCACTGTAAATTCCAAGTCAAAGTTTATGCCCTTGTTTTGATCACAGATTCCATCACTTGTCTTGAATATACTTTACAGGGGATAAGGGAGGGAAGAAAGGGGAAAATATAATTTTAGTTATTGGTCATTCCTTAAATACTATACTGAAAAACAAATTATAAGGTAACATGATTTGCGATCTGTGAAAATTAGTTATGGCCAAACACAAACTTCTGCTCTTCTCTCATTATTTTAGTCCTTTGCATAATATTTAACACTTTTGGTTAATCTCTTCTTCTAAACCTCTTTTCTGAACTTTGTTTTCATAATCCTGGTGCTACTGATTCTACCTCTGTAATCCATCCAGCAACTTCATTGGCTTTTTTCTACGTGTTTCCAGAGGCTCTCTTCAGAACCTCCTTAGCAAGAAGCTCCTCTTAGAACACCTTTAATTGACTAACCAAACCATTCCTCCATTCTTGACTTCTTCCCTGAAATTTTGTTCTGAATGGTCCATCTCATTGTTCCAATCTCTATGTCATCTAATAGGCTATTGAAAACATCTTATTTCCTCCTTCATGCCGCCTTCTCCCGAGTCCTCACTATCACTGTCAGTGCCTTTATGGAAAATGCAGGAAATGCATTATTTCACTGCTCATTCCCCAAATCCCACAGTGATCAGTAACTCCCCTCAACTTTTTTTTTTTTATAAAAGTGCTTAATTGCTTTTTTCTTTATTTCATATGCAGGACTATTGTAACCACCTTCAACACTGTGTCAGTCACTTGTCTCTAATTAATCCCAATGATTCTGTATACTGCTGCCAAGGTCAACTTCCTTCCTGACCATTTTCACCATGACAGTCAACCCCCAACCTTTTGGTGCTTATAGATCAACATCTTACGTTTTTCATCAAAACTCTCCAAGAATTAGCAATCTTATACTCCATCTCACTTCCTGTTCCATCCCAACTGGTATGCTCTAACACATTTCCTTTTGTCTTTGTCCTCCCCAAATCTTTGCCTGGTCTATGCCAAATGCACTGAACAACCTTCCTACTTATATTATACCTGCCAAACTACCTAACTCTCTTTAACTCATCTTAAAGAGTATGTCACTCCAAGGAACTCCCTATTTTTTAATTTTTCTGTTTGTGCACCTACTTTCTAAACTTTCCAGGCACATGTAATCACAGAATAGAGTGCTTTACACCTAAGCATACAATATCATAGTGAGGGATCAAACTTGGGGGATATAGAGTGTTCGTTAACAGATGACTAAGTGCATATCTGTTGGACTCTGTCCATGAAAAGTTTCAGAACACTATTCAAATTCTCAAATTCAACATTAAGCATATTTTTAAAAAAAGATTTACACTAATATTACAAACAGCTTTAGAATGTAGCAGGAATAAATTACAGTAAACCTAAATGTATGTTCATTAATCCTACTGAAGGGATGATTTTACAAAGCATTTGAATGAGTTTTTACTTAAAGATGAAAGTAACATCATGGTATCATGTCAGAAGTGTCACATTTTGAAGCCCATAGCAAATATTTTTTAAATCAAGATCTGTTTTTAATTATCTATTTAATATTCATTAATAATTATTAATTATTATAAGTATAAAGACAAGTCATAAAATGATTAGCACCATTTTTCTTGAAAAATTGTCTGCTGTAGTATATAAAGTTCAGGGAACCTTATAATCAAATAAAAATATATGATTTTATGTCTTGAGAAAATTATGCATGTATGAATATCTACCAACAAGCATTTATTAAACACCTACTATTTACTAGACACTGTAGCACTAGGGATACAAGTACAAAAATTAAATAATCTCTACTGATAGCATATATTCTAAAAGGTGAGATAACAATTACTTATAAAAACTCATACAGCATAAATGTTAAGTTAATAAATCTAAATATACACAAAGTAGTTAAATAAATATAAAGTGATTTGAGAGGGAGAGCACTAGCAACTGGGAGGATCACAAGGAATATTCACATGGAATATAGTATCCATGATGCATTCTAAAGAAAGAGATGGACTCAAGCAGAAGTAAGGGGGAAATGCATTATTTCAGGTATTTGGGATGACTGTTACAAAGGCACAGAGACAAGAGATATATGTAAGGAAGAAGATGTATGTTAGGGGGCCAGTTTGGCTAGATCGAGAGTATAAAAAGGAGAGTAATGTCCTATGAGACAGGAAAGATAGACTGGAGATGGATTTTATACAGTTTTAATAGGTAAAGAGAAATTTATATTTTTTCTTAGAAACATTAAGAAGCCACTGGAGTTGGTTGAGTAAAGGAAACACATGGTAAGAATGGCACTCAAGGGAAATAACTGGCAGCAGAGTGTGTTAGTTGAGCTGGAGTAGTGAAAGACATTCACATGCACATTTCTATGTATCACAAATTTTAGCACATGTGTGTATTAATAACCAAAAGTTCAGACTATTATTGTAATCACTGTTACCCAACTAATTTAAACAGAAATTCAATTTTCTGGATAATAAAAGGAATTAAGCACTTCATGGGTTCTGACTAAATATATGGTTTGGTTTTTTTTTTAATTTACTTATTTTGCCTATACGCTATTCAGTGTTGGACTGTAACCATCATATGTACAAAAAAAAAGAGGTTCATACAATATACAACTTAGACTATTGTGGTTTAATTTTTTAAAAACATGATGGGAAAAAATATCAACATTCTGATATAGATTGCAGTAATATTCATGCAGAAGTTTTGGGTTTTATTAATAGTAATAACTTATCTTTAACCATTTAATCTATCAGATATTCTGTTTGTATTACAGGGTTATACATTGTCTTTTTTTTCTGAATAGATATTGATGAATGTGAAAATAGAGACTCCTGTCAGCATGAATGTAAAAATACTTTTGGAAGCTATAAATGTGTCTGTCCACCTGGCTATCAGCTTATGCCAAATGGCAAGACATGTCAAGGTAAGAACATTTCTCCACATTGATTTAAAACTCAATCAAGAAGCAATAAGAGCGTTTTTCAAGTAATTTCTCTTTTATCTGCCCATTCCCCTTCCCCACTGGTTGGGTTCCCCTTCAGTTCAATTTATCTTAACAAGCATTTATTAAGCTCCTACCAACATGCCAGTCTTGAGATACCTAGAAAAACTTCCTAACATCTACAACTATCCAAATATTTAATGGTTTGCCAAAGGAAGTAATGTTCTCCTAGGGACGTTATATATGGGTTTCTTGGTCAAGTGCAAGTTAGATGAGATGATCTTCCAATTGGGACTTGGATATGCCTCAAAGTTATAGTAGTTGGCATTTATAAAGCCTTGTAAGTTTTCCAAAGCATTATAGATATTATCTCAATTGAATTTCACAACAACCCTGTGAGGGAGATATGCCAGATATGATTATCCCCATTTTACAGTACATAGAGGAAACAAATCTTAGAGTAAGTTACTTGCCAGGTATCATACATTTAATAAGTAGTCAAGAAAGCAGTTGAATCTAGGTTTTTCTTCACTTCAAGTCTAGGATTTTTTTCTGCCATACCAGTGCTTCTCCAGGTTCAAAAGACTTGTTTTAGGAGTTCATTCTCCTGTGTACAAACTCTATCTATCGATTACTTAATTATATTTTTTAATAAAAATTTAATATTTTATTTTAAATTAATAATTACTTAAAAGTTAGAACGTACATGAATACAACTTTTTAAAAAATCTTCCTCTCATGTTTCCCTAAGTGTTCTTACTCTAAAAGGGAATTCTCCCAGGATAAGTTAGATTCTTTCATCAGAATTGAATTCAAGGAAGTAAGACCAGGGAGGTTACTATTTTACTTCAACAGACTTATCTCATGTCCCTTCTTTCCTCTCATCACTACCACAGAAACACATAAACCTCTCCCTGTCTAGTTGGGAAATGATGAAAGGTTGAGAAATGGACCTGAATGATGAAAACTCATACCCCATGCAATCAAATATTTTAAAATATCTTTAATTTCATCAGTATGGGTACTCCTGCACCCAATTCAACTTCTATGTAAACAGTACAGAACCTGAAGGGGACTTTAATCATTCAACAGATATTACATATTCCTTACATGTAGGGTACTGTTTGAGACACTAAAATAATTATAACTTTGCCCAATGACTTTATACTTTAACAACCATAGCTTCACTAGTTCTTCAAAAAACTGTGAAATATAAGCAGAGTAGGTATTATTATATTAATTCTACAGATAAGGAAATTGAAGCTCAGAGAATTCTTAGAATTTTAGAGTTGGTCATAAAACTCAAGATCATATAGCAATTACTGGCATAGGTAGGGCTATGGTTCAGGACTCCTGACTACTGCCTAATTCAGTGCCCTATCAACTATACTACACTGTGAGCAGTGGGACTGTTGGACCTTGCAGCAACTGGTGCCAGAGATACTGAAGACATATGGCACTGACTATGACCTCAGACCTCATTCTACAACACCTTCCCTAAACTTTAATACAACAATTAGCAGAACAACCAGAGCTGTGAAAGTGCAATTCCTTCACAACAGTTAGCAGAACAACCAGAGTTGTGAAAGTGCAATTCCTTCAAGCTATATACATGGTCATCGCCATGGCATCTTAACCCTCCTTCCTGACTCCTATACCAAGCAACCTGGTTAATACTGAAATATCTGAAGAAATCAAACTGTAAATTTATTTAAGCCTAAATTCTGTTGAGTCCAGGAGAAATAATATTTCTTCTCTATGATATGAATTTTTTTTCAGTTATTCTTGTCAGTTTCATTCAGTTTAAACTATGATTCAGAATTGTTATACTTTGGAGAATGGAAAGTCACATGTAAAGATTAAAACCAGGTAGAATGTGAAATGTTTGCAATTAAATAGGTTTCATATTATTTTCATTTTATAAAGACATGAGTGAAAAACAGAAATTGGTACTCTAAGTGGTCTCCAAGGTCTCAAGAACTACAAAAGTTCCAGTGAAATAAAAAGTCTTGATAATTATTGTAATAGCAAGCTAAAAATACTAGACAGTCCTCTGGAGGAAATTATGCCTTAGGGCATCTAATGCAAACATATTTTTGTACTATATTTTCCGTGGTCCCATTTGGGTCAGATCTAACCAATGAAAACACTAGTAATTTAGATACTATTGCTACTTAAGTAAATTTCACTCTATATTTTGATACCATGGCTACTCAAATAGATTTCACTCCATATCCTACCAGGATACAAGGTACTAGCCACCAAACTTGAGTACAAAAGCACATTTTCTACATTAGATGTTGTCAACTACTAAAAGTATTACTGAAATGAAGTTGGCTAGAATAGAGGTTGGAACAAGAAGGCCAGTTAGGAGGAGATACAAAATCAATAAGCCTCAGAGATAGATGGTACTTTAAGAGATCATCCAAGCTTATTTCCTGCACTTTGCTGCCAAGAATACAAATGCCCACAGAGGTTAAGGAACTTCTCCAAGACCAAAGAGTTAGTCATAACAGAATCCTAACTAGAAATAAGGTGTTCTAATTTCCAATCCCTTGACTCCCTTCTCCATTTTTTTGAAGACTTTTTCTGAGAGATTCTAGCTTTAGTATTAAAAGCAGGAATTCTAATAATGAATTTTTGAGAGATTGGCTCATGATAACTGTATTCGTAAAAATAATATTAAAAGTTTTTCTATCCCTAAGCAGCTGCTTATCCACAGTTCTAATTTAATATATCCAGGTATTATTTAACCCTCATTTTACAGATGAGAAACCTAAGACATAGTATAGGGATAAGGACTGTACTTGTGATTTCATTAGTATGGGGAATTTCCAAGTGAGGAAACTATCTCTCTGAATGCAGGTTAGCATTTTCTCTGTTACTTACAGTCTTGGAGAGTGTCCTAGAGCACTGAAAAATTAAGTGACCATCCAGTATTTGTCATGGAATAGGAACACAGTTCCTCTCTCTACTATGTCATGTTACTTCACAAGCCAAGACGTAAATTGGTTAACTAATTACCCAAAGTCATACAACTAGTTACTAGCTAAACAGGATTAGAACCCAGTGTCTGGAATCCCATCCCAGCGCTCATTCTACTAGTCAACTAGGAATGGGAGATAAATAATTTCAAAGGTAAATGTACCCCTACTCATGGTCTCAAAAGCAAGACAACACTATCTAGTATAATGACTAAGTAGGAATAAACCTTTCCAACCCAAGATACCAATAGTGTGGTGCTTTTTGATCTAATTAGATATTGATGAGTGCCTGGAACAGAACATTCATTGTGGACCCAATCAAATGTGTTTCAACATGAGAGGAAGCTACCAGTGCATAGACACACCATGTCCACCCAACTATCAACGAGAGCCTGTCTCAGGGTAAGTCTAACATTTTCATCCTAGATTTTCTTTCTGAAATCATCCTGGAATTCTTTCTCTCCCAACAAATACTATCTGATAGTTCTGTACAGTTTACCAAGTAGTCACCATTTTAAGGGGAAACAAGACTACATGTAGTCTATTTCTTCCTCTGTGTTACTGAAAAATACTGAAATCACACAAAAGCTGGTTAAGTAAGAGCTATCACTTACTTTGGGCTGCCATTGTTTCCTGTGGCAGAATTCTATCACAGTAACTAACCTTAATGGATAATGAAGCCATTAAAATATTCCAATTTCATTCATTTTATGCAGACTTTTAAATGCTTTGGGTTTAAAGAACTTAAAGAAGGATCATTTCTATTCCTTTTCAGCGAGAGAATAGGAATATAGAAAGATGAGTCAACATTTCTGCTCATAAATCCCTTAGTCTTTCTCAGCTATTCTGTTGTCTGCATCATTATTCTCCTTTGGGTTTGGGATGAACTACTGTTATTTTTCTGTGCTCATGGCAAAGAAAGGCTTATTTGGGGCCAGTGAATGCACTAACAGCAGCTTAATACCAGACAATGAGAATTGATCATGGGTTTCACTAGGTGGAGAGGGGATATAAATGGACAAGAGTCAGAAGCTGGTTGGATCCCAGCTTTCTATTTCCTTTTGACAGTGCCCAGAACCCCCAAAGTATCATGGCCAAATTTGTATTTCCTGCTAATAATCAAGGATAATTTTTGAGATGGGAAGAAGTTTTAACTTTATTAAACTTTAAAATACTAATGGGAAAAAAAAATGGGCAAATGATTCATTGAAATGAAAACTATCCTGGAAGATGGTGGGGTAGGTAAGAAAACCTTTGACTCTCCAAATTTCCTCCACAACAGCAACAAAAGAACATCACCTCAAAATAAATGTTATAGCAGTGGAATTAAACAAAAGTCAAGGTAAAGCAGTTGTGCTCCTTACCTAAGACAACTTGAGAAGACCCCAGGAAAGACCCAACTTCCAGGGGTGGAGGTTTGGCCTGAGTGAAGTGCAAACACCTCCAGATTGACTGCAAAATCAACAAAAAAAAAAGCCCTGGGAGTATTTGGGGTTGGGAAGCAGCCTCAGACTTAGAAACTTTCATGTCACTGCCAGTGTTGGGGTCTGATGACTGAGTAGGAGAAGATTGAAGGACCTTCCACTCTTGAGGGACACCAAGCATAGCTGTGCTGACCATATTTATCTCAGACTGTGTCTGCAGGGAGGAGCTAGCACACACCTGAGTGTGGTAGCAAGGGTGACTGATTCTGCTGACCGTGGGCACTTGCAGGAAAATGGAATCCCTGGGTTCAGTTCTAGGACAGAGAGGATAGCTACAGTCTGCAGCCAGCTGAGGGACCTCAGGGAGCAAGCTCATTTGCCGGACGGCATGGCTGTGGACCCTAGCTATGATTGCTTAGGAGTGGAGAGGGGAGCCCCAGGTTGAATCCTGAGACAGATCTCAGAAAGTAACAGTAAAAAGAACTGAGGACCAGGCCGCTATTACACTTATAACTGCTAAAAACCAAATAAAACAAATAAACAAAAATGAACAAGCAAAGGAGAAAGACCCCAACCATAGATAGTTACTATAGGGATAGAGAAGATGTGGGTTCATATTCAGAGGAAGATAATGGAGCTAAAAAAAAAGCCACTTTTTAAATTAGAAATGTCAAATGGTCCCAAAAACAAAAAGAGTTCTTGAAAGAACTAAAAAAGGGCTTTGAAAATCAAATAAGAGAGTTAAGGAAAAATTATTTTAAAAAATAAGATCAATCCAAGAAAATATTGAAAAGAGAATTTAGAAAATTAGAGAATCAAATTAGAGAATCAAAAACTTAAGGAAGAAAATAATTCCTTGAAATCTAGAATTGGGCAAAGGGAAGCTAACGACATTCTCAGACACCAAGAAATCATAAAACAAAAATCAAAAGAATGAAAAAATTGATTAGAACTGAAACATCTCATCAGTAAAACAACAGATCTACAGAACAGATGGAGGAGAAATAATGTAAGAATAGCTGGATTATCTGAAAAGTATGATTAAAAAAAAGAATCTGATACAACATGACAAGAAATTATCAAGAGAAATTGCCCTGAGGTTCTATAGGAAGAAAGTAAAACAGAAATAGAAAAAATCTACCATTCACCTGAAACAGATCCCAGGGGAAAAATTTACAGTAATCATAGTTAAGTTTCCAGGTTAAGGAGCACATACTAGAAGCAACAAGAAGAAAACAATTTAAATATCACGAAGCTGCAGTAAGGATTCCCTGAGACTCACAGATGCATATTTGGCCAAAGGAGCCAGATGGCTCTGGAGGAGAAAATGAAGCTAGAAAAAGGAAGGCTAAGGACTCAAACTGAAGTCAATTGTGAGTCACGTCATTAGTCCTCTTCAGGAATGACAGACAAACCATAACCTGTGAGCAGTCCAAGCTACCTGAATTTCTCAAAGACCCAACTTCAAACCCAATTCACTGTGGATCTCAGATCTATCAACAATAGGTCCCTGCCCAACCACCACTTAATGGTTATTTTGGGGGCCCTCCTGGATCAGAGTGAATATAAATAGTAACTTATTTTTGGCAAGCAACTCTGAGGGTCTTCCCCTCCCAGTTTGATTTTTTTTCCCTCTGATTAAAGGAGCCATCCCTTGGACTCACTTCTTAAAGAGGCCTATTCACTGAATGGGCTTTGCCTTACTCAAAGAGAGAATCTGAAAAGACCTTAGCTTAAAAGGGCTAAGGTCTGCCATTGCATCCTGGGCCATCCTGATTGATATCTGGCCACTGGGTCCAGATGGCTCTGGATGAAAAAGTGAGTCTAATGACTTTGCACAACCCTGTCTCACTCAAATCCAAGATAATTGCAATCATGTCATCATCTCCCTAATGTAATGGTTCTCTTCAAGAACAAAGGATAAACCACACACACAGCAGCCACTATGGTGAAGAACTATAAGTCTTAGAATACTATATTCTGTAAAGCAAAAGAGCTGGGGTTAAGACCAAGAGTAACTTATGCAGCAAATTTAAGTATAATCCTGAATGGGAAAAAATGGACATTTAAATGAATTGAAAGACTTTCAGACTTTTGTGACAAAATAGCAGAACTTAAGGGAAAATTTGATATATAACATACAAGAGAAATATAAAATAAATATTAAAGACCAATCATAAGGGACTCAATAAGGTCAAACTGTTTACTTCTTTTATATAAAAATATTATCAGTTCCTTTATAACTGTCATCATTATTTGTGTAGTTTGAAAGAAAGGCTTGGGCTGAGCTGAGTATGATAGAGTGATTCTAAAAATAAACTGTGTAGGGAGGGATTAATTAATTAAAAAGGATTAATTATCTCATACAAATGAGGTATAAAAGGAAAAGCTGATACAGAAGAAGCTAGTAGGGGGAAGGTGGGTAGTGCTAGAACTTTAATCTCACTGGAAATGGGCTAAAGAAGGAACAACAAATGAGAGATACATACAAAGATAAAATAAAGGGCAGGAGCAGAATTTATTATATAAAAAATACAGAGGTAGAAACCATGACCTCAGACAAAGTTAAAGCTGATTTAATCAAAAGAGAAAATTAGAACTATACTGTGTCAGCAATATTATTTGATATTGTTTTAGACCATTTAAAATAGACAGTATAAAATACCTGAGAGCATACCTGCCAAAACAGATACAGGAACTATATGATATAAAACACTTTTATACAAATAAATTCAGATCTAAATAACTGAAGTAATATTTATTGTTCATGGGCAGGTAAAGTCAATGCAATAAAAAAGACAATTTTATATAACTAATCTATTTATTTAATGCCATCCCAATTCATTTACTAAAATTATCTTATTGAGTTAAAAAAAAAAGAATAAAAAGATAAGGAACATCAAAGGAAACCAGGGAAAAAAAAATAAAAAGGAAACAGATTCAGTAGTCTCAGACCTTAAACTATATTATAAGGTAGAGGATTGTTGAAGTGTAACACGTATAATTTTGATTACTTTAAATTAAAATTTTCTTGTTTGATTAAAGTCTATGCAGCCAAGAATAGAAGAAATGCAGAAAATTCGGACTTTTATAGACAGTGTCTAAGATAGAATATTTTGGGGTTGGAATACTGCTGTGATATAGGAAATGATGAGCTGGTTGGTTTAGAAAAACGTGAAAAGACTTGGACTTTTGAAGGAAGATGCTATCCACCTTCAGAGAAACAGATGACAAGTGGAAATAAGCACAGTATGGTCTTAAATATATGAGTACATTTGTGTGTGTATGTATATATTTATAGACATCTAGATATAGAAATGTGTGTGTATGTATATCCAAGCTTAATTGTGATCTTTAGGGTGAAGGATGTAGGGAAGGGAGGGGGGAAAATAAAGTAAAAAATGCATAGCAGAGAACAAAAAAAAATCTGCAAGGAAGTAAAGAAAAGCTGGACAGCTTTGAAAACAATATGTAGTATTTATTGTTATAGGCTTTCTTGAAATGGAAATTTATTGTTTTAGTATAATCAAGAAGTATAATGCCTCTGTTTGTTACAGAATCCATGGAGATTTAGTTTGTAAGGCCAAGGATCCTAGAAAGGGTGGAATGTGATGGCAATCAAAATAAGATCTTTTGATGTTTTTGTTTTAGTATAATCAAGTTACTCTGAGTAAATCTTGCCTTTATCAATCAAGAGTCTTTACAAGGATTAAAGTATAGAAATAAGAGTTTCTTAAACTAGAAACAGTGTATATATTTTTATTGTTAATTATTTTAATGTGATTAAAGATCTTTCCCACCCATTGATGGGTCTGCCCATTGTGGGAAGCTTGATTAGGGGAACTGTTTTTTAGAAGGATCCCAAGTACCTTTGGTTTTTTTCTATTGAGGCACTGGGTCAAAGGGTTGTGATGTCCTCTGGCTCTAAAAAAGGTGTAAATACTCTGAGTTGAGGTTTTACTTTGGGGTTTAGTTTTTGGTAAGAAGGTTTGAGTGCCAGATGAGCACTCTGGGAAGCCACTAAGGATCCCTCCTAGCTTTGAGAACCCAGATGCTGTGCTTTCAATGGTAAGATAACTGTATCTGTCTGTTGAATTACGATCAGGCAGAGGAAGTCATATCTCTTGATTACTTTGGGGCTTACTAACTGGAAGTGTCTGTTTAGCCAGATGAGGATTCTGGGAAGCTGCTAAGGAGCCCCCCAGCTTTGAAAACCCAGATGTCACGCTTTTCTCTCTGGTAACTGTGGTCAGATAGTTGGGGTCCAATTGTCTGTTGAATTCAGGCAGAGGAAGCCATGTCTGATGATCTTTTGATTTCTCTGTATTTTCTTTGAAATTCAGGGTGCTGACTCCCAAGAACTAACTGAATGATATATGTACTTGGTTAAAGGAATGATACATATGCTTGATTAAAGGGGTTGTTAACCCCTTGAAAGTTGCTTTCCTTTTATAAATGCAGATCTATGAACCTGTTGTAGTAGGCCCTCCTGTGTATGTTGGGGTGCTTACTGCTACAAGCAGTTGCAATATTTGCACTCCCTGTTCATGCACCAATCGTTCAATATGACTTCAAATGCCAACGGAAATGAGGGCTAGTCCACTTTAAACAAACTTTCATACTCAGCATCTGTTTAGAGTCAAGAATTTAGAATTTTGATTAGACCTCATTAATCTGTAATCATACAGCATGATGTTTGGCAAAGCCCCAAAACTGTCATGGATGAGAATTACCTGCACAATACTTTCTTTTGATTCAGAGACAAATAATTGTTTGTTCTTGTATGTGTTTATCATCTCCAGGTTCTGTCTTAAAAATTGTCCACCCAATGATTTGGAATGTGCCCTAAGCCCATACGCCTTGGAATACAAACTTGTCTCCCTCCCATTTGGAATAGCCGCCAATCAAGATTTAATCCGGCTGGTTGCATACACACAGGATGGAGTGATGCATCCCAGGACAACATTCCTCATGGTGGATGAGGACCAGACAGTCCCTTTTGCCCTCAGGGATGAAAACTTGAAAGGAGTTGTATATACAACTCGACCTCTTCGAGAAGCAGAGACCTACAGAATGAGGGTTAGAGCCTTGTCCTACAGTGCCAACGGGACCATTGAATATCAGACAACATTCATCGTTTATATAGCTGTATCTGCCTATCCGTATTAGCCCATATAGCCTGACAATGTTCCTAGTGGAAATAACTGCCCCTTTCAGATTTACCCACCCCTCTCCTTCTAAACAGTTGTAAACTTTGCAACTTCAAAATGGTGCTATGCTCTTTCTTGTGCCTGCCTTGGCACTGCTAAATTGTTTCCAATATTCTGTAGATTTGTGTTTTGTGTGTGTGTGTGTATGTGTGGGTGTGTGTACATGTATGTGTTTTTAATGAGGTTTGGAAAAACCTATATTATTTGCTTTATTTATTACACTGGAGCAGTAACTTTCTGAAGATTGTTCTGAACACCCAACAGTGCGCATCAGGGGATATTTGAAAGAGTAGTTTCGTGTTCTAAACTGTTACTCCAACTACGTTTCTCATCTGCAAATGTTAATTAGAGAGCACAGGGATTGGGAGCAGGCACATTGGATGCATCTCTCCCAGGCCTCCCTCCCCTCTCTACCCCCTCCTCTTCAAAGAGCAGCAAATTGAGAGAGCAGGTTGTTAGCCCGCAGCTGTAGCTTGCAACACCCTGTGGGGTATTGTGTGTGTTTATGTGCCTGTGTAGGCAGGAGTCAGAAAGGGCAGTGAGCTGGGAGCCAGTCTCCAAAGTTTGCAGCCTTGCTCAGGGCACCCTCACTCCTCTGAAGGCTGTTGCAGTCAGTGGGAGTTAGGAGGCTTTGGGGAGTATTGTATACATGTGGGGGCATCAGGGAGACAGGGAGGGAGGCTACAATGAGCCAGGCACAGTTGGCACTAGTGGAGCAGGGCTGCACCCTGAGCCAGGCAGGCTCACTTATTTGGCTGCAGCTCCATCTACACCCCTCAAAGCCATCACCCAGGACAGAGGCATAGTATGCTGGACCTAGGAGCCCCAGAGCCTTAAGGTGCATTCAGACAGAGTGCTGAATCTCATTTTCTTCGTGACTTAAGTGTCTGAGGAGATTTGGTTGGCATATTTTTGGTGAGACGCTTAGGGGCTTTCCTGCCATTACAATGGCCAGCACATGGAGTATTGAGCTGGAACATTTTGGGGAGAGGGAGAAAAGGCAGGCTCCAGGAGAGGGGGGCCCCAGCTCCTCAAGGGACAGCAACAGCTCAGTCCCCAAGGCGAATGAGCTCATCCTGAACCCTGCACACAGCGGCCACCGCACCCAGACCCTGCAGACCCTCAGCTCCAAAAAAGCCAAGAAGGCCCAGTCTACTGGAATGGAGACAGATACTTCAAGGGCTTGGTATATCCTTGCCCTCTCCAGGGATCACTTTAGGTCCTTCAATGCCCTCCTCATGAAGCTCACCTGCTCCCTATCAGACAGTGTGAACCTGCCTCAGGGAGTCTACACCATTGATGGCAGCCAGAAACTCATCAGTCTAGAGGAGCTGGTTGAAGGTAAAAGTTATGCATGTGCATCTAATGAACCACTTAAAGGTTGATTACACCAAGAATGTTAATCCAAACTGGTCAGTGAACATCAAGGCTGGATCAGCTCAACCAGTGACATGTTTAGCTTCTACAAAGACTAAAGTGAAGGAAAGCAAAGATTTCATCAAGCCCAAATAGGTGACTGATACAAAGTAGAGTGAAACCTGGAAAAGCTGTGAGGATCCTGCTGAATAAGAAGACAACCCATTCATTTGAGGAAGTCTTAATAGACATTGTTTCTGTGATGTCTTAACTAGATTCTGGTGTTGTCAAGAGACTGTATGTTTGATGGGAAGCAGATTACTTGCCTACAAGACTTTTTTGGTGATGATGATGTTTTTATTGCCTATGGACCTGAAAAATTCCGTTATGCCCAAGATGACGTTGTCTTGGATCACAGTGAGTGCTGTGTCTTGAAGTCATCATATTCTCATTCCCATGGTACAACTAAGTGGTCTGGATCCAAAAGTCCTGGACCTTCACGTCGCAACAAATCACCTGCTTCAGTTAATGAAACTCCCAGCATTCAGCCTTCCACTCCCAAATTAACAAAATCCTCCAGTTCTTCTCCAACCAGTTTAGGAAGCTTCAGAGGACTCAAGTTTAGGTCAGTCAAATCAAAATGTCAACAGTGGTATTGCAGAAAACACTCACCAGATTACACTGAGCAGCAGCGGTGGTATGGGTGGCCAAGATGTGTGACTTCACAGAGGATCAGATCGTGGAGTTCAAGGAGGCCTTCCAGCTATTTGAACAGAGGATGGAAAGATCTTGTACAGTCAGTGTGGTGACGTAATGTGAGTCCTGGGCCAGAACCCCACCAATGCCAAGGTGCTCAAGGTCTTAGGGAATTCTAAGAGTGATGAAATGAATGTGAAGATGCTGGACTTCGAACACTTTCTACCAATGCTTCAGACCACGGCAAAGAAGAAGGACCAGGGCACATATAAGGACCAGGGCACATATGAGGACTATGTGGAAGTACTTCCAGTACTGAATGGCTGAGAACAACTCCCCTTTCCACAAAGAACCCATTCACTTTCTCAGTGTGAAAATCATCCTCTTGCCCCTGAAGCAACTAAGTACATTTTCAGGGTTACCTCCTTACTTCCAACCCCCACCATATGTCCTCTTGGGCCTATATGATAACTTGCTATCTGCTCCTAATTAAAAAAAAAAGAAAGCAAATGTTAATTAAAGGCCATTTTCTTTTATTATTTGGCCATATTTAGAATGATGAAACTGGTTACCAAATAATCTACTCAGTACTTATAACTTAAGATCATGCTTTTCTTCCTATTTAAACTCTATAATAGGACTTATACATATAATTTCATTTCTTTAAAAAAAAATACCACTTCAAAAAAGAACGCAACCCCAAAAAGGATTAGTCTGTTCGAAATGATGTTCATCTGTTCTACTTAACCTTTCAGTGATTATGTGAACTCAGCTGAACTATTTGTGGATTGTAACCAAAACCATGAGTTCCTCCTCAGAGAACATTTTATGGCATAGATCTGAAACTTTAATATTTTGACATAACTTTTCCATTCACTTAATGCCACAACTTTTACATTCCAGTATTTCTTATATACCTGGGCAGTTGAAAACATTTTTTAAGAAACTAATGGAACCAAGCAAGTTTAGTTTAGCATAACATTCGTCAAAACACTGTACAAGGCGGTGACAGACTCTGGAAGTAATTTGCCAAGATGTATTCTATTTTTGAGAAGTGTATATATGTTACCTTTGTGTGCATTTTCTATGTAATATCTCAGTGGATTGTTTTATTAAAATACTGCACCAAAAAGTGTTATGACAAAACAATCAAAATAAAAATTCACATGCCTTTTACTAATCCTTTTGTGAGACCCTAAATTCTTTTATTATTGTCATCAGAATCATATCTCAGTTTTCTTTTTTCTTTTCCTTTAAGTGAATTGAGCACCTGACCAAGAAAGACGTATGGTGGTTTGTGGTACCTTACACGAGTGCAACAGTGCAATTTCACACAGAATGACAGCACACAGAGACCTTGAGAGATAAGATGTAATGGTATAAAACAATGGCTAACTTTTTCAAGTATGATAATTTCTTTTAATATTAAAAAAAAGTTAACTTACTCCCAAATAGTAGTTGTACTATTAGTATCCATTAGGAAGGAGAGAGGATGTTATTAAGTTCTTGCTATGTACCAAGTACTATGCTAAATATTTTACAAACACTTCATCTGACTCATTGCTCATGGGTAGGCCAAGTCAATATAATGAAAATGAACATTGTTTTTTTCTTCCTTTCTCAACTGGGCAGGAGGGGATGGGAAGGAGGAAAGAATGTGGACTTAAACATGACACTTAATAAAAAAAAATTTTTAAGGAAAGTGTGAGTGGAGGCAAGATGGCAGAGTAACAGCACAGATTTGCTAGCGCTCTTCCCCCAAATCCAGCCAAATATCTCTAAAAACCAATGCTAAACAAATTCTGGACCCACAGAACAATGGACTGAAGCAAATTTCCAGCCCAAGACAGCCTGGAAGGTCACCAGGAAGTGTCTATCCCATCACGCTGGGAGCAGAGCACAGTTCAATATGGGTCACACTTGCAGAGACCAGATCTGAGCAGAACTTGGCGGGGACTGAATCTCGGGCACGTGTGGCACTTTCCAGACTTCAAGACCCTAAAACACCGAGGACAAATTGGAAGGTCAGTGGGAAAAACCTGTGGGACCTGTGGGAGAGAAAAGAGTGGTCAGGCCCTAGCTCTAGGGAAGCAGAGAGGGTGGAGGAGGCCCTGGAGGAGGAGCCATGGCAGCAGGAGCAGGGGAAGGAACAGTAGCAGTGACTATTTCTGGAGCTTTAGGCCCACAGATTGTGGGGGAAGCAAGTGACTGACAGTATACCTCCCACCCCCACTGGAAGCAGAGATCTACCTAGACAAAGAGTTCAAAAGTCAAGTAAATGGCTAGAAAAATGAGCAAAAATTGAAAAAAGAATCAATTTATAGCATCTTACTTTGGTGACAAGGAAGACCAAAACATGCAAACAGAAGACAACAAAGTCAAAGCTCCTTCATCCAAGGCCTCCAAGAAAAATATGAGTTGGTCTCAGGTCATGGAAGAGCTCAAAAAGAATTTTGAAAATCAGGTAAGACGAGTAGAGTAGAAATTGGGAAGAAAAATGAGTTAGGCAAGAAAATCATGAAAAATAAGTCAACTGCTTGATAAAAGAGATGCAAAAAAATGCTGAAGAAAATAACACTTTAAAAAATAGTCTGACCCGAGCGCACAGCGCAGCGTGGCCAGCGCAGCACGGCCAGTGCAGCGGAGCGGAGGAGATCCGAGAAACCTGAGTGGCGGGCGGAACCAGAGGAGCGGCACCCGGGGCGGGAGACAAGCCCAACCGAGTCAGTGAGAGCCTCGGAGCGCCGGAGATCAGCGCAGCAGCTCCTGGGACCTTCAGCCCCAAGATCAAACTCCGGTGAGTCACTTACTTGAACTTCCGGGAGCCAGGATGGCGGTGTAATCAGCTAATGCTCTCTCCTTCCCCCTTGATGACCGTGAAAGAACCATAAAATATCTCCCCAGAAAAATCCCAGATCAGTAGAAATAGAAGAAGGAGACCAATAGTCTCATAACACCTGAGACGAGGAAAATAGCTAAGGGGGATTCCTCATACGGTGGCAGAGGTAAACCTGAAGGACAGAGGACCCAGGGCAGAGAAAACTCGCACTAGGACCCAGGCAAGCCTCACCACCAGGAGAGGAGACCCAGGAGGGTTGGGAACACGCATTAGCATCTAGGCGTGCCTCAGCTGTCCAGGGGAATCAGAAAGACAATAGGGCAGCTGGGATTACCAGCCCCTGAGCTTGCCTTTGCCTCAATTTAGCTAAGGAAATCTCCTGGGACCAGAGCACCCCTCCCCCACACTTAACAAGCTAAACCCAGGGCTGATCAGGGAAACACCAAACAAATACCTGCTTTTAGCTTTTTCACACATCAGCTCAGCAAAAAGTTCTCCAGCTTCTGACTGAAAGAACCAGAAGCCACAACACTCAATCAAAATCATGAATAGGAAAAAGAAGAGGGCCGAAAGAACCATAGAATCTTTCTATGGGGATAAGGACCAAGACACAAGCCCCAAAGAGGTCACAGCTGAGACTGTACTTCCATCTGAAACTTCAGAAGGGACTATGAACTACTCGCAAGTACAAGCAGCTCTCCTGGAACAGCTGAAGAAGGAAATAGAAGATAAACTGGCCAATGATTTTAAAATTATTAAGAAAGAATTCACTGATGAGAACATTTCCCTGAAAAGGAAAATTGAACAAATGGAAAAAGAAGTTCAAAAATTAACTGGAGAAAATAAATTCCTGAAAGGCCAAATGGAAAAGGAAGTACAAAAATTAAATGGAGAAAATAGCTTATTAAAAGGAAAAATTGGGCAGATGGAAAAAGAGATACAAAAGTTAACAGAAGAAAACAATGTGATGAAGATTAGAATTGGGCAAGTAGAAACTAACGACTCAATGAGACAGCAAGAATCAGTCAAACAAAATCTAAAGAATGAAAAGATAGAAGAAAATGCAAAATATCTAATTGGAAAAACAACTGACCTGGAAAATAGATCCAGAAGGGAAAACTTAAGAATTATTGGCCTGCCAGAAACCCAGGATGGAGAAAAGAGCCTGGACAATATCTTCCAGGAAATCATCAAGGAAAACTGCCCAGAAGTACTAGATTCAGAGGGCAAAATAGTCATCGAAAGAATCCACCGTTCCCCTCCTGAAAGGGACCCCAAACTCAAAACCCCAAGAAATATAGTTGCCAAATTCCAGAGCTATCAAGTGAAGGAGAAAATATTACAAGCAGCCAGAAAGAAACCATTTAAATATCCAGGGGATACAATCAGGATTACACAGGACCTTGCAGCTTCTACAGTAAAAGATCGAAAGAATTGGAACCCAATATTCCGTAAGGCAAAAGAGCTGGGACTGCAACCAAGGATCAACTACCCAGCAAAGTTCAGCATAACATTTCAGGCAAGGAGAAAGTCATTCAACGAAGTAAGGGATTTCCAGAGTTTCCTGACCAAAACACCAGAACTTAATAGACAATTCAATCTTCAAATGCAGGTCGCAAGAGAATCATAAAAAGGTAAACAGCGGGGGTGGGGGGAACAACTTGCTACTCAATGAGGGCAAGTTGTTCAACCCCCTATAAGGGAAGATGATATCTGTTTATCTCAAGAACTGTGCGTCTATTAAGAAATATAAAAGGGATAAGCATAGGGGGAACGGATATAAAGTAAATGATATCATGATAAAAAATGTGATTTAAGTATGAGAAGGGAGTGTAATAGGAGGTGTGAAAAGGAGGAAGCAGGAAATGGCAAATTATATCACAAGAAGAAGTACAAAATCATAGTAGAGGGAAAGAGGGGAGGGAGATGAGCATTGTGTGAGAGGTACTCTCATCGGATTTGTTTAAAGGACGGATCAATAAACTTAAGTAGAAAATCCTAACTAGCTCTATAAGCAGTGGGAGGGGAAGAGGGAAGAAAGGGGAGGGAGGCAAAAGGGAGGGAAGAAGCAATAAGAGTAAAGGGGAGTAAAAGGGAGGGGGGCTAAAAGAAAGAGGGGAAGGCGGCAAGAGAAGGTGGTGAAAAGGGAGACAGCAGAGCTAAAAGCACAAATGGTGGGAAAGAAGATGGAGGGAAATATACAGATTGTAATCATAACTGTGAATGTGAATGGAATGAATTCTCCCATAAAACGGAGACGGATAGCAGAATGGATTAAAAGCCATAATCCAACAATATGCTGCTTACAAGAAACACATTTGAAACGGGGGGATACACATAGGATAAAGGTTAAAGGATGGAGCAGAATATATTGTGCTTCAGCTGATGTAAGAAAGGCAGGAGTAGCAATCCTAATCTCAGACAAAGCAAAAGCAGAAATAGATCTAATCAAAAGGGCTAAGGATGGAAACTATATCCTGCTAAAAGGCACCATAGACAATGAAGCAATATCATTACTAAACATGTATGCTCCAAGTGGTATAGCATCCAGATTCTTAGAGGAGAGATTGAGGGAGTTGAAGGAAGAAATTGACAGCAAAACTATACTAGTGGGGGACCTCAACCTCCCTCTTTCTGAACTTGATAAATCTAACCTCAAAATAAACAAGAAAGAGGTTAAGGAGGTAAATAGAACTCTAGATAAGGTAGATATGGTAGATCTTTGGAGAAAATTGAATGGGAACAGAAAGGAATATACCTTTTTCTCAGCAGTACATGGAACATTTACAAAAATTGACCATGTACTAGGACATAAAAATCTCAAAATCCAGTGCAGAAAGGCAGAGATAATCGGTGCATTCTTCTCAGATCATAATGCAATAAAAATTATATGTAATAAAAGGCCATGGAAAGATAAAGCAAAAATCAGTTGGAAACTAAATAATTTAATCCTAAAGAAGGAATGGGTTAAAGAAGAAATCATAGAAACAATTAACAACTTCATTCAAGAGAATGACAATAATGAGACAACCTACCAAATCTTATGGGATACTGCAAAAGCAGTTCTTAGGGGAAGTTTTATATCTTTGAATGCCTATATAAATAAAATAGAGAAAGAGGAGATCAATGACTTGGGTATGCAGCTGAAAAAGCTAGAAAAAGAACAAATTGAAAATCCCCAAGAAAATACCAAATTAGAAATACTGAAAACCAAAGGAGAGATTAATAAAATTGAAATTAAGAAAACTATTGAATTAATAAATAAAACCAATAGTTGGTTTTATGAAAAAACTAATAAAATTGATAAACCTTTGGTCAATTTGATTAAAAAAAAGAAAGAAGAAAATCATATTACTAATATTAAAAATGAAAGGGGTGAACTCACCTCCAATGAGGAGGAAATTAAAACAATAATTAGAAATTATTTTGCCCAACTTTATGCCCACAAATTCGATAATCTAAATGAGATGGATGGATGAATATTTTAAAAAATACAAATTGCCCAGATTAACAGAAGAGGAAATAGAATACTTAAACAACCCCATCTCAGAAAAAGAAATTGAACAAGCCATCAATGAACTCCCTAGGAAAAAATCTCCAGGACCAGATGGATTCACAAGTGAATTCTATCAAACCTTTAAAGAACAGTTAATTCCAATACTATATAGACTATTTGGGAAAATTGGGGAAGAAGGAGTACTCCCAAATTCTTTCTATGATACAAATATGGTTTTGATACCCAAGCCAGGAAGAGATAAAACAGAAAAAGAAAATTACAGACCAATTTCTCTAATGAATATAGATGCAAAAATTTTCAACAAGATTTTAGCAAAACGAATACAGCATCTTATCAAGAGAATAATACATTATGATCAGGTAGGTTTCATACCAGGAATGCAGGGCTGGTTCAATATTAGGAAAACTATTAGCATTATCAATCATATCAACAAGAAAACCAACAAAAACCACATGATTATCTCAATTGATGCAGAAAAAGCTTTTGACAAAATACAACACCCATTCCTATTAAAAACACTGGAGAACATAGGAATAAAGGGAACCTTCCATAAAATAATAAGCAGTATCTACCTAAAACCTTCAGCAAGCATTATATGCAATGGAGATAAGCTAGAGGCATTTCCAATAAGGTCAGGGGTGAAACAAGGATGCCCATTATCACCATTATTATTCAATATGGTACTAGAAATGTTAGCGGTAGCAATTAGACAAGATAAAGAAATTGAAGGAATAAAAATAGCCAAAGAAGAAACTAAGTTATCACTCTTTGCAGATGATATGATGATATATTTAGAGAATCCCAGAGATTCAAGTAAAAAGCTACTTGAAATAATAAACAACTTTGGCAAAGTTGCAGGTTACAAAATAAACCCACACAAATCTTCTGCATTCCTATATATTAGCAACAAAGTCCAACTCCAAGAGATAGAAAGAGAAATCCCATTTAAAGCTAGAGTAGACACTATAAAATACTTAGGAGTTTACCTGCCAAAACAAACCCAGGGATTATATGAACACAATTACAAGACACTTTTTGCACAAATAAAGTCAGATTTAAGTAAGTGGAAAAACATCAGTTGTTCATGGATAGGCCGAGCTAATATAATAAAAATGACAATTCTACCTAAATTAATCTACTTATTTAGTGCCATAGCAATTAAACTATCAGATAATTATTTTCTAGAGCTGGATAAAATAATATCAAAATTCATTTGGAAAAACAAAAGGTCCAGAATATCAAAGGGACTAATGAAAAGAAATGCTTGGGAAGGTGGCCTAGCGCTACCAGACCTCAAATTGTATTATAAAGCAGCAATTATCAAAACCACTTGGTATTGGCTAAGAAACAGAGGGGTAGACAAATGGAATAGGCTTGGCACTCAAGACACAGTTGGCAAGGAATATAGCAACCTCCTGTTTGACAAACCCAAAGATCCCAGCTTCTTGGATAAGAACTCACTGTTCGACAAAAATTGCTGGGAAAACTGGTTAACTGTGTGGTGGTAATTAGGCATAGACCCATGCCTGACACCGTACACAAGAATAAAGTCCAAATGGGTACATGACCTAGGTATAAAGATTGATACCATGAATAAACTGGAGAAGCAAGGTATAGTGTATTTATCAGATTTATGGAGAGGGGAAGAATTTTTTTCTAAAGAAACGATAGAAAGCATTTTGAAATGCAAGATGGATAATTTTGATTACTTTAAACTGAAAAGTTTTTGTACAACCAAACCCAATGCAACCAAAATTCGGAGGGATGTAGTAAATTGGGAAAAAATTTTTACAGCTAAGCTCGGGGATAAAGGCCTCATTTCTAGAATATATAGAGAACTGACTCAAATATATAAACATCCAAGTCATTCCCCAATTGATAAATGGTCAAAGGATATGAACAAGCAATTTTCAGGGGAAGAAATCAAAAATATCTATAATCATATGAAAAAGTGCTCTAAATCACTATTGATTAGAGAGATGCAAATCAAAACAACTCTGAGGTACCACATCACACCTGTAAGATTGGCAAACATGACAGAACAAGAAAATGATAAATGCTGGAGAGGATGTGGGAGAGTTGGAACACTAATTCATTGTTGGTGGAGCTGTGAGATCATCCAACCCTTCTGGAGAACGGTTTGGAACTATGCCCAAAGGGCTACAAAAATGTGCATACCCTTTGACCCAGAAATATCGCTACTAGGATTGTATCCCCAAGAGATTATAAAAACGGGAAAGGGTCCCACATGTACAAAAATATTTATAGCAGCACTCTTTGTGGTAGCCAAAAACTGGAAGTCAAGGGGATGCCCATCAATTGGGGAATGGCTGAATAAATTATGGTATATGAATGTAATGGAGTACTATTGTGCCATAAGAAATGATGAACAAGAAGACTTCAGGGAGGCCCGGAAGGACTTATATGATCTGATGCTGAGCGAAAGGAGCAGAACCAGGAGAACTTTGTGCACAGCAACGACCACAGTGTGCGAGAGTTTTTTCTGGTAGACTTGGAACTTTGTAATAACACAAGAACTTACTGAGAAAAAAAAAAAAATCCTAATGTCGGTCTTCTAAGGCAAAATGCCTTCCACACTCAGAGAAAGAAATGTGGAAGTCACTTGCAGAATGTAGCAGATCATGTTTGTATGTGGATGGGGTTCAGTGTATTATATGTTGATTTGTTATATGATTTCTTCCATTTATTTTAGTTCGACTACATAGCATGAATATAGCGAAAATGTGCTCAATAGGAAAGTATATGTAGAACCTAAACAGAATTGTATGCTGTCATGGGGAGGGAGGGGGGTATTGGGGGAAGGGTGGGGGGGAATAAAATCTTAACTTTAAGGAAATGATTGTAAAACATTAAAAAAAAAAAAAATAGTCTGACCCAAATGGTAAAATACATCCAAAAAGTCAATGACGAGAAGAGTGTCCTAAAAAAGCAGAATTTGCCAGATGTAAAAGGAGGTCCAAAAACTCACTGAAGAAAATAATTCATTAAAGATTAGAATGGAGCTGATAGAAGTTAATGACTTTATGAAAAAGCAAGAAATTACAAAACAAAGCCAAAGGAATGAAAAAATAGCAGACAATGTAAAATATCTCATTGGAAAAACAACTGACCTGGAAAATAGATCCAGGAGAGACAATTTAAAAATTATAGGACTACTTGAAAGCCATGATCAAAAAAAGACATCATCTTCCAAAAAATAATCAAGGAAAGGAGGGAGGAGCCAAGATGGCAGAGTAATAACAAGCACTTTCTAGATTGCTGCCCCCAAGTCCAGTCAAATACCTGTAAAAAACGACTCTAAACAAATTCTAGAGCTGCAGTACCCACAGAATGATGAAGTGAAGACATTAGCAAGGAAAACTGCCCTAATATTGTAGAACCAGAGGGTAAAATAAATATGAAAAAGAATCCACCTACATCTCCTGAAAGAGATCCCCAAAGGAAAACTCCTAGGAGTATTATAGACGTTTGACTACAGAGCTCCCAGGTCAAGGAGAAAATATTTTAAGCAGTCAGAAAGAAACAATTCAAGTATTGTGGAAACACAACAGGATAACACAAAATCTAGCAGTTTCTACATTAAGGGATCGCAAAGCTTAGAATATGATATTCCAGAGGTCAGAGGAGCTAGGATTAAAACAAAGAATCACCTACCCAGAAAAACCGAGTGTAATACTTCAAGGCCAAAAAATAATCATTCAATGAAATATGGGACCTTCAAGCATTCTTGTTGAAACTATCAGAGCTGAATAGAAAATTTTACTTTCAAACAAGAGTGAAGAGAAGCATGAAAAGGTAAACAAGAAAGAGAAATCATAAGGGACTTACTAAAGTTGAAATGTTTACATTCCTACATGAAAAGATCATATTTATAACTCTTGAAATTTTTCACAGTATTAGGGTAGTTGGAGGGATTATGTACATATAGGCAAAAGGCACAGGGTGAGTTGAATAGGTAGGGATGATATCTAAAAAAAAAAAATTAAGGAGAGAGGAATATATTGGGAGGAGAAAGGGAGAAATCAAATGGGGCAAATTATCTCACATAAAAGAGGCAAGAAAAATATTTTTCAATGGAGGGGAAAAAGGGGGAGGTGGGAGGGGAAAAAAGTGAACCTTACTCTCATCACATTTGGCATAAGGAGAGAATAACATGCACACTCAATTTGGTATGAAAATCTGTCTTACACTACAGGAAAGTAGGGGGGAAAGGGATAAGCAGAGTCTGGGAGGATAATAGAAGGGAGGGCAAATGAGAGGATGGGTTAATTAGAAGCAAAAATTTTTGAGGAGGGATAGGGTCAAAAGAGAATAGAATAAGGATGGAGGGAAATATAGTTAATCTTTCAAAATATGACTGTTATGGAAGTGTTTTGCATATCTATCTTGCCCTACAAGAAAACAGAGGGAATGAGGATTAGAGAAGGAAGGGGTGTGATAGAGGAAGAGGGCAGATTGGGGGGAGTGGTAATCAGACTGCAAGCTGTTTTCAGGTGAGCAGAGGGGAGAGAAGGGGAGCAAATTTGGAACTCAAAATCTTGTGGAAGTGTCTGTTGAAAACTAAAAATAAATAAATTTTAAAAATAAAAAAAAAATCTTCCTTTAAAGAAAAAAGTTCCTAGAAAAAAATCCAATGAAACCAGCAATATATTCTATAACCACAGGTGTAAATACAGAAATGCACAAAGCATAAGTAACTATACTTGGTGAGTAATGAACACTACCATCAGAAAAAAAAAATTTTTATCTTACCATTAAGGAAATGACTGGTTACTAATGTGGGAATTCTTTCTTAATCAGCTGCCTGATCATCAAGAAGGCAGGCAATTATATACAGGTCATATATACCTAGTTATGTGAAACACTTCCATAATAGGCATGTTGTGAAAGAAAACACAGGTTAAAAAGAACTCCAGAAAAACAAAGTGGGAAAAAATGTTGCTTCAGTCTATATTCAGACACAATCAATTCTTTCTCTGGAGATGGACAGAATTTTTCAACCTAAGTCCTTCAGAGTTGTCATGGATCACTGTATTGCTGAGGATGGTTAAGTCATTCATAGCTCATCATCCTACAGAAGTAGTGACCATGTCTTGGCCTTCCAGTTAGACTGCTGGCTTATTGTAGGTGGACCCAATTGTAAGGAGAAAATTCAAATATTCTTGGTCTTCTCATGTTTAGCTGATTCTAGAATGGGCTTACGTCACCTTAAGTTAGGAGTACCTGAATAGGCCTTGGCCTAAAGAGACTGAGGTCTCCCACTGCATCCTGGGCCATCTCCGGTCATCCTGATGAATATCTGGTCACTGGATTCAGATGGCTCTGGAGGAGAAATAAGGCTGGTGACCTTGCAGAGCCCTTTCTCACTCAAAACAAAGTCAAGTGCAAGTCATGTCATCATTTCTTTGATGGGGTGATGTTCTTTGGCAATGAAGGATGAACACAACAATACTTTGTACTATTACATTTCATATTGCACCAACCCATGTAAGTTTCTAGAATTTTTTTGTGGGCCTGAGGGAGAGGTTTGCTTCAAATTTTTTTTTCACAGTTACTATTTTCCTACTTGTGTTTCCCTCTATCCTATTCCCTCTATCCCTGTTCATTCTATTATCTCTCTACTTTTACTGGTCCCTCAAAAGTTTTTTGCTTCTGATTATCCCTTTCCCCAATCTACCTTCCTTTCTATCACTGCCCCATCTCTTATACCTTTCCCCTTCTATTTTCCTGTAGCTAAAGGTAGATTTCTATACCCCACTGCCTGTGTATCTTATTTCCCAGTTACACATAAAAACACTTTTTAACATTTGTTTTCAAGACTTTGAGTTCAAAATTCTTTCCCTTATTCCCTCCCCACCCACTCTCATTGAGAAGGCAAGCAATTCAATATAGGCTATACATGTATAGTCATGTAAAACACTTCCATAATAGTCATGTTGTGAAAGATTAACTATATTTCCTTCCATCTTATCCTGCCCCGCCCCATTATTCTTTCCTTTGGCCCTGTCCCTTCTCAAAAGTGTTTGTTTCTGATTACCCCCACCAATATGCCCTCGCTTCTATCACCCTCCTTATTCCCTTCCCCCATACTTTCCTGTAGAGTAAGATAGCTTTCCATATCCAATTGAGTGTATATGTTATTCCCTCCTTAAGCCAATTCCAATGAGAGTAAGATTCACTCATTCCATCCCACCTCCCTCTTCTCCTCCACTGTAAAAGCTTTTTCTTCCCTCTTTTATGGGAGAGAATTTACTCCACCCTACCTCTCTCTATTTCCTTCTTTTAGTTCATTCCTCTCTCTCATCCCTTAATTTTAGTTTTTAAGTATCATCCCTTCATAGGCAATTCACCCTGTGCTCTCTGTCTATATATGTTCCCTCCAAATTACCCTAATAATGACAAAGGTCTCATGAGTTACAAATATCATCATTCCATGTAGGAATATAAACAGTTCAACTTTAATAAGTCCCTAATGATTTCTCTTTCCTTTTTGCCTTTTCATGCTCTAGTTTTGTATTTGAAAGTCAATTTTTCTACATAGCTTGGGATTTTTCTCAAAGATGCATTTCCACTACATCATTGAATGTCAATTTTTTCCCCTTATTGATTACACGCAGTTTTGCTGGATAACTGATTTTTGGTTTTAATTCTAGCTCCTTTGGCCTCTGGAATTTCATATTCCAAGTCCTCTGATCCCTTAATATAGAAGTTGCTAAATCTTACGTTATCCTGATTGTGTTTCCACACAAGAATTGTTTCTTTCTGGTCACTTCCAATATTTTCTCCTTCACCTGGGAACTCGGAATTTGGCTATAATATTCCTGGCAGTTTTCCTTTTGGGATCTCTTTCAGGAGATGATAGGTGGATTCTTTACATTTCTATTTTATTCTCTGGTTCTAGAATATCAGGGCAGTTTTCCTTGATAATTTCTTGAAAGACAATGTCCAGGCTCTTTTTTGATCATGGCTTTCAGGTAGCCCAATAATTTTTAAATTATCTCTCCTGGATCTTTTTTTCCAGGACAGTTGTTTTTCCAAAGAGATATTTCATATTGTCTTCTATTTTTTCATTCTTTTGGTTTTATTTCATAATTTCTTGATTTCTCTTAGAGTCATTTGTCATTCCTTTTGCTCCATTCTGATTTTGAAAGAATTATTTTCTTCAGTGAGCTTCTGGATCTCCTTTTCCATTTGGCCAATTCTGCTTTTTAAGGCTTTCTTCTCCTCACTGGTTTGTTTTTTTTTTAACTTCTTTTGCCATTTGGTCTAGTCCATTTTTTAAGGTGTTATTTTCTTCACTATTTTTTGGGGTGTCCTTTACCAGACTGTTGGCTCATTTTCTTGCATAACTCTCATTTCTCATCCCAATTTTTGCTCTACTTCTTTTACTTGATTTTCAAAATCTTTTTTGACCTTTTCCATGGCCTAAGGTCAATTCATATTTTTCTTGAAGCTTTAGATTTAAGAGGGTTGACTTTGTTGTCTTCTTCTGAGTGTATGTTTTAATCTTCCTTGTCACCTAAGTAAGTTTCTATGGTCTGAGATTTTTTTCCACTGTTTTCTTATTTTCCTAGCCAAATACTTGACTTTTTTAACACATTGTTAAGATAGGGCTTACCTTTCAATGTGGAGGGCACACTGTTCCAAGCTTTTGTGCAACTATTTTCAGAGATACTTCTGGGGACCTGTAAGTTTTCAGTTCTTTCAGGGTGGTATAATCGAAGGAGAGGTATTTACTCCTATCCTGGCCTATGCTCTGGTCTTTGAGTGACCACAAGCACTCTTTTTGTGCCCTGGAACTGTGAGAAGGGTTCACTCTCCACTGCTACCACAAGCTTGGCTATGCCAATGCTCTTCCTCGCCCCAGGACTGCCACCCGGATCCAAGTATGGGCAAAGCCAACAGAGTCCTGCCTCAGTGCCATTAAAGAAAACCCTGTAATCTTCTCATCAGTTGTTTGATTCCCTCACTGTCTGTAGGCTGAGAACTCCAAAAGCAGTAACTGCCTCAAGGTTCTGCAGGGGCTAGGGTTGAACTGTGCTCCTCCTCTCTCACCCAGGTCCAACACACTTTCCTACTGACCTTGTAAGTTGTTCTTGGAATTTGTGAACTGAGAAATCTGGAAACTGCCACAGCTGCTGGTGATTCAGTCCCCTGAGGACTACTCTGGATTTGTTGGTGCCTGGTCTGTGCTGGTGCAGTGCTAAACTGAACTCCTCTCTCAGCCTGGTGCAAAAGACCTTTCCTGTCAACCTTCAGGTTGTCTTGGACTGGAAATTTGTTTCACTCTCTCTTTTTGTGGGTTCAGCTGCACTATAATCTGTTTAGAATCATTTTACAAGTATTTGGAGGAGTTTGAGGGAAAGCTCAAGTGAGTCCCTGCTTTTACTATGCCATCTTGGCTCTGCCCTCATGATGGTTTTAAAGAATCAACTGCCAATGGACAAAAATGATGAATACATGGCTAGACAAAAGTTTGCAAGAAAAAATATCTTAGGGAAGTGGGGAAAGGGAGAGAACAGCAGAATGAAATTCATTATGAGTCAGGAGTGCAACATATGAGTCAAAAAAAGGAAATATGGCCTTAGTATAGACTTGTCAGACCACATCTAAAGTATCACATTCAATTCTGGGTCCATTTTAGGAAATTCACCAATAAACTGGAGGGCAATCAGGATGATGAGGGGATTCGAAACCATATTAATATTAGTTGAATGAACTGTGGATATTTAGGCTGCATAAGAGAAAATATAGAGAGGCAGAGGGTAGAAGGTCATGAATGGCAACCTTAAGTAATTTAAAATGTCATGTAGAAGCAGAATTAAATTCATTCACCTTAGCATTAGAGGGAAGAACTAAGCACAGTAAGTAAAGTTTCAGAAGCCCTGATTTAGCCTTTGTGTGATGAAAAATTTCCCTAACAATTAAAGCTATACAAATGGGAATGGACTACCCTAAGAGACAGGGAGTTCCTCGCACAATAGAGGTCTTCAAGCAGAGCTGGATCGCCACTGTCAAAGATATTAGGTATAGGTTGAAACATAGGGCTTCCAAGAGATTTTTGTAAGTCTGTGAAGTCCATGTCCCCTTGTCCAGTCTTCTGCAAAAAAATTCTTGTTCTTATTCTTTTCATTTTTCTCCTTCTTCTTCTTGGTCTTCTCTTTTTCTTCCTTTCTTCCTCCTTTTTGTTCTTCTCCTCCTTCTACTTTCTTCTTACTTCTCTTCCTCCTTTTGTTGTACAGAATTTGCCAGAAAGACTAAAATTCAAGGACTGCCTCTGACACCCACTGGCACTGTGACCAAGGGTAAGTCACTCAGCCTTTCAGTGCTGTACACAACTCTTTTAGAAGTTGCAGAGAAAGTACCAAACCTGCCTTGGTAGAAGGAGATTCCTCACTCAGATATGTCCTAAATTAATGAAATCACAGGTCTAATACCAATTCCTATTCAAACTCTATTGAAAGCTAACTTTTAGAAAACACTGTAAGGTTTATATAGTGATTGACATGTATTATTATCACTATTAACGAATTTGATACAACAGGAAGTGCTGTTGGGAGTGCTATTATCCCCATTTTCTAAATAAGCAAATTGAAGATAAGAAGGATTAAGTGTGAGGGGAGGAGTCAAGATGGTGGAGTAGAAAGATCCACGTATGCTAGCTCTGAATCCACAGCCCATAAATTTTCTGTAAAAAGAACTCCCCACAAATTCTGGAGCACTGCAAGCCGTGCAGAAACACAGTGGAAGAGATTTCCATTCCAGAGTGCCCTGGAAAGCCGTCCCCAGGGGTCCATCACACACCGGACACAGAGCCCACCCCTGCGCTGCCCTGGCCACGCGGCCCCAGAGGAGCAGATCCGAGCAGGCTTCAGGGACAGAATCTCTGGTAGCCACGAAGGTCCCTCCACCCACAGGCACTCCAGGTCAGTGAGAGAGACTTCTGGGCTGGCCGAGAAGGGAGGGGGCTGTCTCTGTGACTCAGGCCCCCTTGGGAGGCAGCGGCAGAGGGAGCGTTGGCCCGGGACTCCTCGAGCAGGCAGGAACTCAGGGCCATTACCGAAGGTCTCAGCATAAACCCCCTGAGGGAACTGAGCCTGGGAGGCAGCCCTGCCCCCACCTGAGCACCAGAACTTAAGCTCACATTGAATAGCAGCCACACCCTCCACTGAAAGCCCTGAGGCTGGGGAGCAGCATTTGAATCTCAGACCCCAAGCACTAGCTGGGCAGATCTGGAGGCAAGGCGGGGGTGGAGAGGAATCTCAGAAGTCAAGTAACTGGCTAGGAAAATGCCCAGAAAAGGGAAGAAAAATAAGACCAGAGAAAGCTACTTTCTTGGGGAACAGATGTTACTTCCTCCTTTCATTTCTGATGAGGAAGTACAATGCTTGCCATCAGGGAAAGATGTGGAGGTCAGGGCATCTGTATCCCGGGCATCCCAGGTGGATGTCCGGTGGGCTCAGGCCATGGAAGAGCTCAAAAAGAATTTTGAAAATCAAGTCAGACAGGTGGAGGAAAAACTGGGAAGAGAAATGAGAGAGATGCAAGAAAAGTATGAAAAACAGACCAATACCCTGCTAAAGGAGACCCAAAAAATGCTGAAGAAAATAACACCTTGAAAAATAGGCTAACCCAATTGGCAAAAGAGGTTCAAAAAGCCAATGAGAAGAATGCTTTCAAAAGCAGAATTAGCCAAATGGAAAAAGAGGTTCAAAAGCTCACTGAAGATAATAGTTCTCTCAAAATTAGAATGGAACAGATGGAGGCTAATGACTTTACAAGAAACCAAGAAATCACCAAACAAAACCAAAAGAATGAAAAAATGGAAGAGAATGTGAAATATCTCATGGGAAAAACAACTGACCTGGAAAATAGATCCAGGAGAGACAATTTAAAAATTATGGGGCTACCTGAAAGCCATGATCAAAAAAAGAGCCTAGACATCATCTTTCATGAAATTATCAAGGAAAACTGCCCTGAGATTCTAGAACCAGAGGGCAAAGTAAGTATTCAAGGAATCCATCAGATCACCACCTGAAAGAGATCCAAAAAGAGAAACTCCTAGGAACATTGTGACCAAATTCCAGAATTCCCAGGTCAAGGAGAAAATATTTCAAGCAGCTAGAAAGAAATAATTCCAGTATTGTGGAAATACAGTCAGGATAACACAAGCTCTAGCAGCTTCTACATTAAGGGATTGAAGGGCATGAAATAGGATATTCCAGAAGTCAAAGGAACTAGGACTAAAACCAAGAATCACCTACCCAGCAAAACTGAGTATAATACTTCAGGGGAAAATATGGTCTTTCAGTGAAACAGAGGACTTTCAAGCATTCTTGATGAAAAGACCAGAGCTGAAAAGAAAATCTGACTTTCAAACACAAGAATGAGAAGAAGCATGAAAAAGTAAACAGCAAAGAGAAGTCATAAGGGACTTACCAAAGGTGAACTGTTTACATTCCTACATGGAAAGACAATATTTGTAATTCTTAAAACTTCTCAGTATCTGGGTAGTTGGTGGGACCACACACACACATACACACACACGCACACACGCACATAGAGACAGAGAGCACAGAGTGAATTGAATATGATGGGACCATATCTTAAAAGAAATTAAGGTAAACAGTGAGAGAGAAATGTAGTGGGAGGAGAGAGGGTGAAATGGAATGGGGTAAATTATCTCTCATTCAAGAGGCAAGCAGGAGACTTTTCAGTGGAGGGAAAAAGAGGACAGCTGAGAAAAAACATGAAGTTTACCCTCATCATATTCGACTAAAGGAAGGAATAAAATGCACACTCATTTTGGTATGAAAACCTATCTTACAATACAAGAAAGTGGGGGAGAAGGAGATAAGCAGGGTGGGGGGGATGATGGAAGGGAGGGCAATGGGAGGAGGGGAGCAATTTGAGGTCAACACTCTTGGGGAGGGACAGGATCAAAAGACAGAATAGAAACAATGGGGGGCAGGATAGGATGGAGGGAAATACAGTTAGTCTTACACAACATGACTATTATTAAAGTCATTTGCAAAACTACACAGATATGGCCTATATTGAATTGCCTGCCTTCCCAAAGGGAATGGGTGGAGAGGCAGGGATGGGGAGAATTTGGCACTCAAAGTTTTAGGAACAACTGTTGAGTATTCTTCTTGCTCCTAGGAAATAAGAAATACAGTTAATGGGGAATAGAAAGTCATCTGGCCCTACAGGACAAAAGAGAAGATGGGGACAAGATAAGGGAGGGATGATAGAAGAGAGGGCAGATTGGTGATAGGGGAAATTAGAATGCTTGGTGTATTGGGGTGGGGGAGGGGACAAATGGGGAGAAAATTTGGAACCCAAAATTTTGTGAAAATGAATGTAAAAAGTTAAATAAATAAATTTATATTTTTAAAAAAAGGATTAAGTGAAGTCCCCAAGTTACCAATAAATGTACTCAGAGTCAGGATCTGAATTTAATATTTCTAGACTCCAAGTCCCTCAATTCTATCCAATAATTGAGTGCTACTGGCTTTGATATGTCTGGGAGGATCCCTCTTCCCAAAACTTGGATGTTGATCTTACAACTCAAGGAGACTAGAGCACAATTGCCTTCCTTACTTCCAGATAAATGATGACTAATTGGAAAAGAAAGTACTCTCAAAGAAAGCAAACCAGGGGACAGATAAAAGAGATGGACATATTTAATGAAATACTTCTTATTGGTCTGAATGAGTTAAAAAATAGGAAAAGTCCAAAGAACTACATAGTGCGTAGGCATCGTTCTTCACCAATCAGGGCAGCCTAAGACACATCCTATTTGACTCATAATTGCTGCTGGACCAATGGCATCACAAAGGTAATGTCTTGACTTGCTAGTGAATTATACTTAAGTGAGGCAGAACTGCTCAAAATCAGTAACATATATTTACAGTTGTAGGAAAAACTGGAAGTGGTGAAGGAGGGGACTGTTTATCTGAGGAGCAAAATCTCTTTACAAACCTCCTCACATGACACAGATAAGATTGGCACATGTAAATACTGACCCATAGTGATGATATTTGTCAGCAGATGAGGCCAGCAGTGTGGTACAACAGAGAGAGCAATAGGTTCTACTGAAGCACCAAGGTATGAATCTTGGCTCTACCACTTAATCACCTGTATGATCTCAGAAAAGTCACTTCACTGGCCATCTGTAAAGTAAGTGTCCTGTAGAGTACCTTCTACCTCTTTATATATAGTCCTATAATTCTAAAGAAAATTTAGCATCAACTTGTAAACTTGGCCATCACTGAGGAATAAGAGCAACAGCAAAAAATATAATAGTAACTAGCATTTACATGGCACTTTAAGATTTGCAAAGTACTTTACATATGTCATCTCATTTGAGTCTCACAATTCTGTGTGTAAGGTGATATAATTATCCCTATTTTGCAGATGAGGAAGCTGAAGGTGAGAAAGGATAAGTGACTTGCCCAGGGTCACACGGCTAGCAAGTGTCTGAGGCAACACTGGGACACAAGTCTTCCTGCCTCCAAGTCCAACTTTTTGAAGCAAGGCTTCCCTTGTTTCCTTTAAGTCCCAAATAAAATCCCATCTACAGAAGCCTTTCCCAACCCCTCTTTCCTCTGTTAATAATTCATTTATCTTGTTTATAATATATCTTGTATATATTTGCTTGACTGTTGTCTCCCCCATTAGATTGTAAGCTCCTTGAGGAAAGAGACTGTATTTTGCCTCTTTTTGTATCTCCAGTGCTTAGCACACTGCCTTGCACATAGTAGGTTTTTAATGAATGTTTACTGACTGATTAATGACTCTACCCACTATGATACCTTACCACATGACTCAGTTGTGGAAGATATGCTCAGTCCTAAGTCAAAATATTCTCAACTTCGCCAAAGGCAGATTGGGGTAAGAAATCTAGTACTCTGACACTGGTCAGGGTCCTACAACCTACACTGAAAGCACTAACCTAATAAAATAAGACAACTCCCTGGGCCATCTTTTCCTATATTTCTCTGCTTCTGGAAGAAAGAAAACTGACACCTTTTTCCCTACTATGTTGAAGTGATGAACTCCATTTCTATCACAGCCACAAGGAAGAATCTCAAATTGTCACATCCAGTTTTCAAACCATATCAGAAACTAAAGCCAAACTAAGTACAGTAAAAGACAGGTTGAACTATAATCAAGTAAAAACCAACAAAGAGGAAAGTCAGAGAAAAGAGAAAACAGGTCAGAGGTGAAGCAAATAAGAATAACTTATCATTTAAAGGGTGCTTTAAAATTTTTAAAGCACTTCACATTTATTCTCATTTGAGTCTTACAATAATTCTGATTCTATGGGTGGCATTATTCCACTTTTCCAGATGTGGAAATTGAGATTCAGAAATCACAGGATTAAAGATGAGTAGTGATAATCATTTAATATAAATTTTGGACTTTAATAAGGGCCAGAGCTTGAATTAATCAATTAGAAGAAGAGCCTGGACTTAACAGTCTCTTTGTTCTCTGAAGTAAACTCAAAGAATACCTATTCCTATGTCAACAAAGCCAGATGGGGCTGACTTGGCATTCCTCGCGAGACCCTTAACCCAAGACACTATCTTGAATAATGGGACATTTTCCACATCTTAATATTTTGTGGACATATACTATGTTATGCCATGTTAATGATAAAGAAAACACAGATATCCTGAGTCATAATTTCAATTGAAACTTTGTCAACTCTGTTATCTTATTGTTTTTACAACCTATGCAATTAAGAAATTCCTTTGTCATGATCTGGTTAATCACTCATGGAGACCATAAATCTGAAGGACACAGACCACCTTGGATTGTCCTAAAACAGATTTAACCCTGGTCATTCTTGTATTAGGCAGTCAGAAGTTTTCTGGCTCCATGATCATGTGACCACTAGTTTCAAGGGAATAAACTGTATGCATTTAGCCTGTTTGCCTTTTCCTTAAACAAACTTTTCAGGTCAACAGTTTTGGTGCTATGACTCAGATTGGAACTGATGGACTGGAAAGCTCAGCTCCCCACCTCACCAAAGTTAAAGTTTTAGGTGCCTCAGGATTCTTTTTCCTGAAATCTTATTAGTGTGGTTTAAGTCCACAAATTCCCTTTAAGTTAGCTCAGGGGGCAGGGATCAAGTATCTCCTGTAAAAATTAAAAGCAAGCTCAGGGGGCAAGGATCAAGTCTGCAGTCAAACACTCTGTATAGCTCCCCTGTAGTAATCAATCTCAGGAAAAATTAACACAAAGTATTGCTAGCAGTAGTGTCAGTTAACTAAAGATAGCCCTAAATTATGTTGGCCAAGATGGGGCTCTTTTGACCAGTCAAAATTACTTTATCTTAAAACCAAATTAAGTTTAAAAACCAACAAAACATCTAATGGGAATGTTTCATCTCAGGGCTTGCTGACAAGGCTCAGGAAGAACAAAAGGCAGAAGCCTCTTCCCTTAAGGCTCCCAAAGCTGCTTCAGCACCAGCCCAGTACTGGCTAACTCCCTCTACCTCAAGGGCCCCAACTTGTCCTTCCCTTTCACTCCCTCTGCCCTACTCCTCATCTCCTTCCTTCCTCCCCCTTCTCCTAAAGGGATATGATCTGGGGAGGATGATGGCACCTAGCCGCTATGTCCTCCCTCCTTGCCTTCCCTTACCTAATCTAGCCCTGAGGAGGACAACTTTGTTCAGTCTCCATTGCTGTTGCCTCCTCCTTTCCCCTCCCCACTTTCCCTTAAGGACTCTAGTCTTGAGGAGGACAATTACACTCCACCTACAGACTAGAGGCCTGAACCTATTCCCATGAGGCCTATTTCTAAGACAGTCAGAAATTTGGGGGCACCATGGCTTCCCACCCCTCCAGCAACTGTAGGGGTGTTCTGAGCAAAGGTTGCAGGATCCACCTTTATTCTGTCAGGTCTTGAATCCTTGCAACCCCCTTTACTTGAAATAATAATAGCCAACTCATGATGGGGATTTTTAACAAGTTTCTGATTCCCCTCTCTCCATTGTTTATTGTGAGCTCTGTTTGTATTTGTCCTATCATTAGTTGTCAATTTGTCTGTCAACGTATGTCTGTGTCTGTATCATGTATGCTGTGAATGAGTCTGTTATCTTGTAAGATTAAAATGCAAGCAGCCAGACTTCTAAGGGCTATAGCTAGGGAAATAAACAAACAAAACTTTAAGACTTTTCCTTGTTGTTCTGGTCTGGCCAACCCGGAATTACAGTGGAAAGATAGATCATCTTAGGTAAAATCATTTTAGCAGATTTGTAGGTTGTGAGATTAATCATTAAAATGTTTGGAAACTGATCATTTGGAATTATTAGAAAAGAACTCCTAAGACTATAGGTAAGCTCTAGGAGCTCACCTTGCTAAAACACCCTCTCCCAATCCTGATCACTTAACATTTCCCACTCCCTCCCAGAATTTTAGAGTATCTCAGAATGGGAATTTTTAACAGCAACAAGGGTTCAGGTTAACCCTTCTCATCTCAAATTTAATTGTAGAGAGGAGAATGGAGAAGTGTAGAGGCAGCAAATTGCAGACAGGCAGTGATTCTAACAGTCCTGTGCCCTTGGGCACCTTGTAGCCCACCCTTCTAGGTAAAGCTGGGAAATGCCACCTAGGTCCTATACATTCTTCCCACCCTGTCCCAGCAGTTGCAAACTGCCTCAGGTTTAGTAAATTCTGTAGCTGTGAGGAAAGGGAGAGGTGGATGGATCAGGCCTGTGGCAAACATTCACTAAGATCTGCCTATAACAATCGTCACCTCTGGGACACCAGCTTCTCTGCTCTTGGTAAACTTTGCTTCTCTGTTCCAGTTGCAAAAATGTATTTTATCTCCATTTGACCTGTTTTCTGATTTGTAAAGGGAAAAATAGTAATGGTTGTTGTCATGGAATCAAAATGATATAATGACTATAAAATGCTTAACATAATGACTGGCATATGTTACATACAATATTATTATCTCTAATGTAATTGTTAGCTTTGAAGTGATTTTAATTACCAAAAGTAATAAGATGAATAATTTCTATATGTGATAATCTGGAGACAAAGCAATTTTTAATCTGAATTTTGCTGAAACTAAAAGATGTTGGGAAAATTGTGTGAAACCAGTTATGTTATTTTATCAGTCCTGCTAACCCTGTCTTATGTTTTACAACTGACCAGGTATTTTCACCATTGCCTGTTAAAGAAGTTACAGCTAAAACAATCTGGCTATCATTTATAAAAGTTGTAAGATTGTTAACTAAGCTCTTTGGAGTTATTGTTTTAATGCTGAAATCTAAAATTATTAAGTGATTATTTTGTATGGAAAGGAGGGAATTGGGTGCAAATTTTATTTAGATTGGTTCTGCCCATTCAGAACACTCCTCCTGTATGTTGGCAGGCATGGGCACTAACATCAGTCCCCTCCCTGGGGTCTGTGTGGAATCCCCTTATTTTGTAAGATTGCTAAGGCCCCTGGAAATCATCTGAGTGGGCAAGGTCATCAGCCCTAGAAAAGGAACTTGTTTGGCTTATGTAGTTCCTAAACAATGAATATGACTTGCTCAGAAATTGTAATAAATAGACAGGATTTTTAACAATTGGCTTTTACATCAGGACAAGTTTTAAATTTGAGAAGCAAAGATCTTAAATGGAATCCTTTATGTGTGTGAGTCCTGGTAAATCTTTATTGCTTATTGCAACTCCATGAAAGTGGAAATAACTGTATCTGGCTCTAAGCTGTGATTAGTGAGACTTGCTGTTTAAGTTAAAAGGTATTTTAAGGACTGTAACTATTTTTGTTTTGAGTTTGAATTTGGGTATAGTTATCTGCACTAAATCAGTATCTGACAGAAATGCCATTAGCTACTCAGAGGGAATGTGATCCTGTACTATTAACAGGCAAAGTTTGTATTTGGAAAGGAAATGATGAGGGGACAATTCTAGCCTCAATCTGGGATGGGATCCTCCTGGTCAGTTTCCCCATTATGTGTTCCTTTAAAAAGGAATGTTTCCCACCTGACTATTCCTGAGTCTGGCTATGAAACAGATACTGCATGATTGGGGAATTTCACTCTTATCTGAATTCAAACAGAGTCAAGGATGTTTTATCCTGTCATATTTGGTATGCCACATGTCCCTGTGCTTTTTCTTTCTATAGAAAATTTCTATGATTAATAGCAAGTGACCAGCAAAATACATGAGCTCTTTTGTTTAATCTTATTGGGAAATCTAATATTATTTTATCTGAAATTAGAACATGTGCAGAAATTTATGTAAACTATTTAAGATACATCTTAAGATGTTACCATTGCTTAAAAGTATTTTAAAAGCAGCAGTAGTGTTTTCCTATGATCAGTCTCTTCTGTTACCAACACGAGATTCCATTACAACACCATTTTTACTAAAGCATTTTGTGATACCTAGGAATTCTGCAATAACTAAAATTTAGTTTGTTATAATACTTTGGGAAATCATATTACTTAAGGACATTTTTATAACAACTTAGCTTTAATGAATTTCAATTTTAAAGGTTTATTTTTGTTTTAAGGAGAAAGAGATATCTATCATTTAAAAGTTTCCAACTAATTTTCTTCATAAAAGTTTAGTGAACATCAGAATAAAATTTAAACAGTTTTTTAGGAAGGGGAAATACTTTTAGAAGAAATGTTTTGAAAAATCTTGTGTAATTTTTAGAAAGTCTACTAAAATTTCAAAATAATTTACTGCTAAATTAGGCTGTAAAGCAGAAGAGACCTTGATGTTTTTGATCTGAATCTGTAGTCATTCTATGGTCTAAGCGAGAGTTAAAAATTGTGTTTGAATTTATCATATGTAAAGGATTTAATTCCTGAAGTATCTCATTCTTCCAGAGTGAGTATAATTAGGGAAGAAAAATAAACTTGTGAAACAAAGACATAAACCCATCAAACTGTTAAAGTTAGCCATTAATCTCTGCTTTGTTCAAGCTGGAATAGGATTACAGTACAGTTATGTTAATAAAAAGTAATAACTTATGAGCTATCTTGTCCTTTGGTTAAAATGTAAAGGAAAGTGGGATAATTGGATGAATAGGATTGAGAGATTTGGAAAGATAAATTAAGGTCTGATTGAAACTATTTCTGAAAGGTAGATAATGTTGGGGAACAAATGTGGGTTATCTAAACCCCTCTTGTCCCTAGGTAGTTGTTCTGGATGGTTTAAGTATGTTTAGAGATTATGAGGAAGTATTTTAGGAAGACAGGAAAAACTGTAAAAAGACAGGAAATTAATAGCTCAATCAATGTGAAGGATACCAGACAATATTTATTTGCTATTTAAGACTGGAACTGCAATTCACTATTGCTTGAAGCTCTGATTACAGGAATAGTTGTCTAAGTTTTCATAAAACCAACTGAGGTGCCACAAGCTGAGAACTGTGGATGCCTTGAAAGGTTTTGAAGACAACCTTGGACATGGCCTAGGTAGGATCTTCCTAACTCTGTTTCCCAAATGTGCTATTTCCTATCTGAAAAAGGAAATTCCCCACCTGATTACTCCTAAGCCCTACTTTCAGGACCTGGTGACCACATGATTGGCTTTCAAATAATGGCTTATTCCTGGACTCAAACAGAACTAAGGAAGTTCTTTCCTTCTGTTAACATATATGACATTGTCCCTCTTTTCTTTTATGGCAAATCTCTATTATCAAGAAGTTCTGTAAGTACAATACTAAGTCTATTAAATGATAAATGGAAATTGGAACATCTCTGAGTTACTATAATGGGATGCAAGAATGAAGAGCTTACAATTTTAACCTATACTCATGGCCAAATAAATATAATATAGAGATAACATCTCCAAAGGAGGAAATGGTTAAGACAAAGTAATAAGACAGACATCTAAGGTGATAGATGTCTAATTAAATAGGATAGCAAATTTTGAGGAAAAGCAACAGGATCAGATTGCTTCCTCTAAGAATTACATAGAGGTGTATATGATTGGCTTCTAAAATTTATCATGTTTTTGATAATAAGACCTCAAATTTGGATTTTTGCACAAAAATTGTATAAGAGTGGTAAAAGTAAGTGAAATTATTTCTTCTTTGATAAAGTACCTGTCCAATAATTTTAAAAGGCAGATGAGTTCATTTTATGGTTGAACCCTCACATTTTAAAAGATTCTTATTCCAGGTACAGGATTTAGATAAAAGGCAGAAACAGCAAATAATATAAATTGAAATTCTCCGAAGTTTCAAAAAATGGAGAACCAATTTTAAGAGATTGTTAGGGCCCAGCTCTGGACCGTGGCCTCCTGTGAGGGTAGTGAGACACCTGGAAGAGCTAACCTGCCCCTAGGGTACTGGGAACGCCTCAGTAACAGTGCGGGCTCCACCCACGGGGAAGAACATGGGAGGAGCTCGGGCGGGTATAAAACTTGGGGTCTGGGGCTTGTTCTCTCTCTTCTCCCGCTGCTTCCACTTGTAAGCAATAAACGCTGTGCTTCTACTCGGGTGATCTGTCTAGTCATTCCCCTCCCTCACCGGAGGGGCCGGAGACGTCCGAAGACCGGGTAAGGTAAGTATCCAGGCGATTGTCAGGGTAGGAGACCCTGACAGAGATTTTACATATTTATATTGTCAGAAGTATCTGGGAAATTTCTAGATCTGAATCAGAGAAGCAGAACTCTCTTTTTGAACTATTCCAAGAATAAGACCTATTGTCAAAGAAAAGATATCTAGGCATCAGATAACTACATGAGAAATCTGGGATTCATAAAATGATGTTTAAATGGATATTAAGAATGGATTACGGGGATACAAGGAACTTAACATCAATCAACGTTGAAAATAATGATTGCAGGGGGCGGAGCCAAGATGGCGGAGTAGAAGGACGCACATTTACGAGCTCCGAGCCCACAACCCATGGAATTGAGGTAAAAGGAGATCCCCATAAATTCTGAATCTCTGCAGGGGGTGCATAGACATAGGGGAAGAGATTTCCGTTCCACTGAACCCTGGAAAGCTGTCCCCGGGGTCCCTCGCATCCCGGAAAGCGGACCCCACCCCCACCCCTGGCCGCGGCCCCAGAGAAGCTGACCCGAGCAGACTTCAGAGAGGAAAGCTCCAGGGGAAGCTCCGGCAGCCGGGAAAGTCCCTCCGCCCACAGAAGCTACAGGTCAGTAAGAAAGAACGCTGCGATAGGGGAAGGGAGCGGAGCTTCTCCGTGACTCGGGCCCCCTCGGGAGGAAGCGGAGGCGGCAGAGACGGGGGCAGGAAGCGGCGGAGGCAGAGGCGTGGGCGAGCGGCTGAGGCGGCAAAGGCCCGGGACTCAGGAATCCCCCAGCAGCAGGCAGGATCTTCAATACTGAAGGTCTTTCCAACCTGAGGGAGCCGAGCAGGGGAGATGGCCCTGCCCCCACCCTGCTCTACTGCTGAACGCCTCTGAATAAAACCCCCAAGGGAGCTGAGCACAGCAGGCGGGGCCCCCCACCCCGCCCCCACCCGCTCCGTTCCTGAAAGTCTCTGCAGAACGCCACTGAGGGCCCAAGCTTAGGAGGCGGCCTTGCCCCCACCCCTGCGCCAGAACTAAAGCTTGCCTCGGGAAAGCGCATTTGAATCTCAGAGGCCAAGCACTGGCTGGGCGGATCCAGGAGGGGGGTGGAAAGGAATCTCAGAAGTCAAGTAACTGGCTCGGAAAATGCCTAGAAAGGGGAAGAAAAATAAGACTTTAGAGAGTTTTTTCCAACAAATGCAAATGATCCCGACCTTCGGATCTGATGAGGAGGACGAGAACGTATTTTTCCCATCAGGGAAAGATGTGGAGGGCGGGGCCTCAGTACCCCAGACACCCCAGGGGGGTGTTGGGTGGGCTCAGGCCTTGGAAGAGCTTAAAAAGGATTTTGAAAAGCAAGTTAGACAGGTGGAGGAAAGACTGGGAAGAGAAATGACAAAGATGCAAGAAGAGTATGAAAAAAAGGTCAATATCTTGGTAAAGGAGACCCAAAAAAATGCTGAGGAAATTAACATCTTGAAAAATAGGCTCACCCAATTGGCAAAAGAGGTTCAAAAAGCCAATGAGGAGAAGAATGCATTCAAAAGCAGAATAAGCCAAATGGAAAAAGAGGCTCAAAAGCTCACTGAATTTAATAGTTCTCTCAAAATTAGAATGGAACAGATGGAGTCTAATAACTTTATGAGAAACCAAGAAATCACCAAACAAAACCAAAAGAACGATAAAATGGAAGAGAATGTGAAATATCTCATGGGAAAAACAACTGACCTGGAAAATAGATCAAGGAGAGACAACTTAAAAATTATGGGACTACCTGAAAGCCATGATCAAAAAAAGAGCCTAGACATCGTCTTGCATGAAATTATCAAGGAAAACTGCCCTGACATTCTAGGACCAGAGGGCAAAATAAGTATTGAAAGAATCCATCGATCACCACCTGAAAGAGATCCAAAAAGAGAAACTCCTAGGAACATTGTGGCCAAATTCCAGAACTCCCAGCTCAAGGAAAAAATCTTGCAAGCAGCTAGAAAGAAACAATTCCAGTACTGTGGAAATATAATCAGGATAACCCAAGATCTAGCAGCTTCTACATTAAGGGATCGAAGGGCGTGGAATAGGATATTCCAGAAGGCAAAGGAACTAGGACTCAAACCAAGAATCACCTACCCAGCTAAACTGAGTATAATACTTCAAGGGAAAATATGGTCTTTCAATGAAACAGAGGACTTTCAATCATTCTTAATGAAAAGACCAGAGCTGAAAAGAAAATTTGACTTTCAAACACAAGAATGAGAGGAAGCATGCAAAAGTAAACAGCAAGGAGAAGTATTAAGGGACTTACCAGAAATGAACTGTTTGCATTCATACAGGGAAGGACAATATTTCTAACTCTTAAAACTTTTCAGTATCTGGGTGGTTGGTGGGACCACACATACACATGTACACGCATGCACACACATACACACATGCATTCACATGCAGAGACAGAGAGCACAGATTGAACTGAATAGGATGGGACCATACCTTAAAAGAAATTAAGGTAAATGGTGAGAGAGAAATGTAGTGAGAGGAAAGAGGGGGAAATGGAAGGGGGTAACTATATGTCATTTAAGAGGCAAGTAGGAGATGTTTTTAGTGGAGGGAAAAAGAGGAGAGCTGAGGAAAAACAAACAAACAAACAAAAGTTTACCCTCATCACATTTGACTAAACGAAGGAGTGAAATGCACACTCATTTTGGTATGAAAACCTATCTTACAGTATAAGAAAGCAGGGGAGAAGGAGATACTGGGGGGGATGATGGAAGGGAGGGCAAAGGGAGGAGGGAGTAATTGAAAGTCAACACTTGGGTAGGGACAGGATCAAAGGACAGAAGAGAAACAATGAGGGGCAGGTTAGGAGGGATGGCAATTCAGTTAGTCTTACACAACACGACTATCAGGAAGGTCATTTGCAAAGCTACACAGATATGGCCTATAATGAATTGCCTGCCGTCCCAAAGGGAATGGGTGGGGAGGGAGGGATGGGGAGAATTTGGAACTCAAAGTTTTAGGAACAATTGTTTAGTATTGTTGTTGCAACTAGGAAAGAAGACATACAGTTAATGAGGAATAGAAAGTCATCTGGCCCTACAGGAGAAAAGAGAAGATAGAGACAAGGGAAGGGAGGGATGACAGAAGAGAGGACAGATTGGAGATAGGGAAAATTAGATTGCTTGGGGTATTGGGGTGGGGGGAGGGGAGAAAAGGGGAGAAAATTTGGAACCCAAAAATTTGTGAAAATGAATGTAAAAAGCTAAATAAATAAATAAATAGATAAAATAAAAAAAATAAAAAAAAAAAAAGAAAATAATGATTGCATTTATTTGTATGGTTCATGCTTAATTTTCTTGTTTATCTTGGTGACATGTGAATCTCCCTTCTCAAAACTAGTCTACTGTAAGCCATCTAAGTTTTAATATGTGCCTGACTTAATGAAAAAATGCAATTTTGTAAACTCTGACAAAAACTTTATTGTGTTGTTTGAATCTAGCGATGCACGGCTGGAAAACTAAACTATTTCTATGTGCTTTTAGACATGTTAACTATGTTGTACTGTTTCATCTCAATTATCAAATCATATGCTTTCTGGGAGCACTTTTCAGGTCTTCTATCTCTTGGATCCATCTGTCACATCCATTGTCCTTGCTCTTGAGTGGACCTTTGAGCCCAGATGAGAACTTGCCCTCCAGTTTCAAAGGGTTCTGAAAAGACAAGCTTTCCCAAGAATCTGAACCAGACCTGCACAAAGAACAGCTCTCTCCCTATACCTGGGACTGGTTATTTAGAAGTTTTTCCATACCTTTGTTGGTCTAGAGGCGAAGTCTTCAGCTTGCCTTTGACCAAAAGGAGGGAATGATAATCATTTAATATAAATTTTGGACTTTAATAAGGGCCAGAGCTTGAATTAATCAATTAGAAGAAGAGCCTGGACTTAACAGTCTCTTTGTTCTCTGAAGTAAACTCAAAGAATACCTATTCCTATGTCAACAAAGCCAGATGGGGCTGACTTGGCATTCCTCGCGAGACCCTTAACCCAAGACACTATCTTGAATAATGGGACATTTTCCACATCTTAATATTTTGTGGACATATACTATGTTGTGCCATGTTAATGATAAAGAAAACACAGATATCCTGAGTCATAATTTCAATTGAAACTTTGTCAACTCTGTTATCTTATTGTTTTTACAACCTATGCAATTAAGAAATTCCTTTGTCATGATCTGGTTAATCACTCATGGAGACCATAAATCTGAAGGACACAGACCACCTTGGATTGTCCTAAAACAGATTTAACCCTGGTCATTCTTGTATTAGGCAGTCAGAAGTTTTCTGGCTCCATGATCATGTGACCACTAGTTTCAAGGGAATAAACTGTATGCATTTAACCTGTTTGCCTTTTCTTTAACCAAACTTTCAGGTTGACAGTAGCTAGAAGGTGTAGGTGCCATCAAGCCCAACCTTCTCCTTTTATAGATGAGGAAACTGACACAAAGTAGACCCGCCCAGGGTTAGACAGCTAGTAATGATCTGATTTGAATCAAGGTCTTCTTGATTCAAATGACCTTGAGGGCTACTAGGTGTTGCAGTGGATAGAGCACTGAGACTGAAATCAGGAAGACTTAAATTCAAATCCAGCCTCAGACACTTACTAGATTTGTGACCGTGGATTTAACCCTGTTTGCCTCATTTCCTCATCTGTAAAATGAGCTAGAGAAGGAAACAGCAAACAACTCCCAAGTTGGATACTGGATACTAAATGATTGAACAGAAGTCGTTTGTTTTTAAAGAAAGTGTCAAAGGCTGGGAATATTTATTCAACAATTACTAGCCAGACCAAGTGTCTATCACTTGAACATACAGTTTTCCTTTTCTTTAATTCTTCATTTATTTTCTCTTTACTGCTTAAAATCTAAGGCAACTTGTCCTGATAGAACTTTTACAGCAAAGGAAGTTTCTTTCTGCTGCTGCCCATTTAAGGGAAGAGGGTGGGTAGACTAGGAGGAAGGCTGTGGGAATCAGAACCAGGAGGAGATAATGGAAGCAGATTTTCCCACTTGGCAATGGTTATGCAGATGTGCTATAACTGGCCCAAAGACCTTGGTGAATGTGAGACATAAAAACGCTGTGATCCATTTTACCATTTGGAGTAATTTCCTTGCCAAAGGGAAGTAATAAATGTGGAAACTATTATATAACTCAGTTCCTTGTTACGTCTTCCTCTATTGAATCTGTTTTAATTCAAGTTTTAAAAGTGCCCCCAATCCCAGGAATCAAAGCTTTGGGCATCAAAGCCAAAGTCCCCAAATCTTATCAAACTCAAGGTGGCCCATTTGGTTTTGTTGTTTACTCAGACCTGTGATTTCATTAGAACGGGTAGCAACTAGTAAGGAAACCTCCTCTATTGATGCAGCTGTGCAATTCACCTCTGAGATATATCTTAGAAGATTGGTTGGGGCACCTAGAGAGGAAGTGATTTGCCCAGGTTTCGTAACAGTATGTGCCAGAGGCAGGACTATCAAGTCCCTATCAAGGGACCTTCCTGACTTTGAGGCCAGTACTATGTACCATATTATCAATGGCCAAATTAACCATAAGGAGAACAAGGTCTAGAGTGGTTCTGTTATGTCAAAGAGCTTAAAATAATGGAAAGGGAGGGAAAGAATACACCAATGTGGGGTAGGGGAAGAGAGGAAAAAGATGGAAAAATTATTTCACATAATGGTTGAGGAAAATTATTTCACATAACTAGAATGCATGAGCAAAAGGAGGATGGGCTGGTGGGAAAAGCTGGCACTTGAACCTCATTCTTACCTGAACTGATCAAGAGGAAAGAAAAACATGCACACATATTGTAAACAGAAATCTGTTTCACTCAACAAATAGGAGGGAAAGCAAGGAGGGAAGAGAGAAGGAGAGCAGATTAATTCATGGAAGGATTAGTCCTAAGCAAAACAAACTCTAAGGCTGTACAAAAATACTCACAGTAGCTCTTCTTGTGGTGGCAAGGAAGTAGAAACTGAGGGGGTAGACATCAGTTGGGGAATGGCTAAACAAGTTATGGTATATGGATGTGATGGGATAATGTTGTGCTATTAGAAATGATGTAGAGGATTGTTTCAGAGAAATCTGGAAAGTCTTGTACGAACTAAAGTAGAGCGAAGTGAGCAAAACCAGGAGAACAATTTGTACTCTAACAATTTTTCCAACAATAATTCCAGAGGACTCATGACAAAAATATGCTGATAGAGAGGAGGTGAACTCAAGGTACAGCCTAAGGCATATTTTTGGACATGGTCAATTCAGGAATTTGTTTTATTTCACTATATAGGCTTCTGACAGAGGTTTCATTTTCTTTTCCTTCTTGAAAAGAAAATGGATTTTCATTAAAAAAAATAAAATTTAATTTTTAGAAATGGAATATGATAAGGATAACATTGGCTCTATGAGCAGCTAGATAGTTCAATGGATAGAGCACTGGACTTGGAATCAAGAAGACTCATCTTCATGAGTTCAAATCTGGCCTCAGACACTTACTATCTGTATGATCCTGGGAAAGTCACTTAACCCTGTTTACCTCAGTTCCTCATTTGTAAAATGAGCTGGAGAAGGAAATAGCAAACCACTTTAGTATTTTTGCCAAGAAAACCCAAAATGGGGTCACAGAGAATCAGCCAGAACTTAACAACAATAAAACATTGGCTCTGTAGTGTGGTGCTACATTCTGGATGCCCCCGAATGTTAACCAGAATAGTTAGATTTACTTTACGTGTCTGGCTTATAGGGGAGAAAGCTATGAGAAAAGCAAGAGGAGAGAATTTCAGCTGAATGAAGAAAAAGAATCATAAATCCATGCATTGGAGGGATGTGGATTAGTAAAATAGGTCAGAGGTTAAATTTTGGGAAATGTTTCTTTTTTTCATTTGGTCATGAAGGCAAGAGGAGCTGAGTTCCAATTCTGACTAGATGTGTGACACTCAGCAAATCACTTAATCCTTCTCTGTAAAAGGAGGAGATGGCAATTTTCTGCTGATCACCCGCTCCTCCTGGACTCTCACTCTCTCCTCTCTCACAGTATTCTCTCCTGGTTGTCCTTCTCTTTTACTGTCTCATCATCTGTAAAATATCCCTAATTAGGTGTTCTATAAAGCTTTGCCGTGGTCAGGGCCTGTCTCTCTGTCTCTGTCTCTCTCCCCTCCACCTTGTATGGATGTGTATCTATAGTCTCCAATCAGCTTCCAGATTTTGCCATTTCTACCTCCAGAACATCTCACATGCCAGACAGCTACGACCTCAGCTCATGGCCTAAACGCCTCTTACCTAGATTATAACAGCCTTCTAATTGGCCCTCCTGCCTCATCCCTTCCTATGCTCATCCATCTTCCACACACCTTCCAAAGTGATTTTCCTTAAGCACAGATCTGACCTTATCAGTACCTAATCAATCTTCTTCAAGGGTTCTGATTACCTCTCAGACAAATTTAAACTCCTCTGGCCTGTCTTCAACCTATCTTATCAGCCGTAGTGTACATTACTCCTTCCTCTCACACCTGGTAATCTAGTCACACGGTTCTCTCTTTTCCTTGACATAAAGTCATATCTCCCATCTTTGTGCCTTTGCACTGGCATTCCCCCAGATCAACATTGTCAAACTCAAATATAAAAAGATCCTTGTGGGTCATTTTGACTTAAAAAACCACAAATAAACTTGATCTATGTTGTATTATATTTTAATTTATTAAACACTTTCTAATTATATTTTAATTTGGTTCAGGCACACTGGGAATTTAGATAGCGCTTGAGCCACTGGGCTCTGAGTTTGACACCTCTGCTCCAAGCCTTCCTTACATATACTTCACAGAATCCTTCTCTTCCATCAAGATGGAGTGCAAGTTGGGGGGAAGGAAAGGAAAGGAGAAAAAAATAAAGAAATTTACATAATTTTGTTGTGTATTTGGAAGGTATAGCAAGTTCTACATGGCAGATTTGCAGTTGCATGTGCAATCATCTTTTTTTATTGCACTGTGTTATGGAAATGCTTGTTTTATTCCATTAATTAAAAATAAAAAATTTTTTAAAATGTAGTGAAAGTACCACCTTCTACATAAATCCTTTCCTGATTTTCCCCAACTCATACCTTTCCTCCTAAGTGACTTTATATTTAATCACATATATATATTTAATTATATATGATATATATATTTGTGTGTGTGTGTGTGTATCTGCACTTGACAGTATTTATAAAGCAGCTAGAGAGTATAGCAGAAAGAGTCCTGGACTTAGAATGTGCTTTGTGACAATGATCAAGTCCTTTAACTTCTGTCTGGTCAGCTTCCTCATCCACAAAATGGGGATAATCGTAGCACCTCCTTCCCAGGGTTACCGTAAAGATCAATGAGATCATATGCAAAGTTCTTTGCACATTTCAAAACACTACATAGTTCCTAGATATTACTGTTGTCACTGATGTCCTTATATTCAGCATCCATGGAGAAGCATGTGTACTGGTTCCTCCATTATAACACAAACTCTTTCTAGGATTATTTATGTTCTATAGGTGTGTTTCTAATATATAGTGCATGACACATAGTAGAGGATTAATAAATCCGATTGATTTGACTGATGAATTTCCCCAATTCTCCACCAAAAAAAATTATCTTTAAAATTCTCATGTGTTTCAGATACCAGCAATAGCATGTTTCAGCAGCTTATGCCTAATAAATTAAAAACCCAGAAATTAACTGCTCCTTGAAAATAGGATTATATGTGTGTGTGTGTGTGTGTGTGTGTGTGTGTGTATATATATATATAATATATATCTTCTTTTGAACACACAGGACTGAAATACAACCATCAATAAGCATTTAGTAGGATCCTACTTTAGTTTAAAAACAAGTATGCCTATCTATGAAATCATTTATTGTGAAGAATTTTAATTCTTATAAAAAATCGCATCTTCCATTTGTACAACAAATATATATACTTGGGTCCAAATTGAACATTCCAATACAAAAATCACACATAAACTCTTCTTCCTCAAAAGTCACAACTCTTTCTAGCATCTTGCCACGTCACCAAAGGGAAGGAGAGGTACAACATCAGCTCCTTTTCTTTAACCTTTCTCATAGGGAGTGTGGGACAAAGCCATTTTCTTTTTTTTCTTTTAGGGTCAAAAAGCTTTTAATGGGTATTTTGACACAGTGATTGTGGGTGCTTTTAGAAGGTAAGAATCCTGATAATGATCCTGTGCTGTCAAGATTAAAATTAGGTTCCAGTATTATCAAATCATACATAATTAGAAAATTTGTAATGCAATTATATGGAGTAGAGATATTTATGTACAATGTATTACTGAGTTTATAACCAATAGGGATATCAATAATGAATAGATGGAGTATGAATTATTTTATAAAAGCTCCAAGTTAATGATATTAACTTGATATGACTATGTTGTTATGTATTTTAATATTTGCAACCATTTTATTGCTTAAATGTATTACATAAAATGTTTTAATAAATGATTTATGAGTATTTGATGTTGTTTCATAATCGATGTGATTATCTTAAATTGTCAATTTAATATTGTCGTAATTGTTGATTCTGCAGACATTCTATGATTCTTTAAAATATCTGCTGTGTAAACTGTAACTAGCACTTATTGGTCTTTACAATGTTTTTGTGGTATGCAAGATGCAAAATTTTTAAAATACTGCTCCTTGCTTCTCATGACCACTTTTGGGAGTTTCCTGAAGGTTCCACTAGGGGTGATAATGGAGAAGGAACAACAAGTACATCTCAAAAACGTTGGGCCGTTATGTCAAACAGTACCTCCTTCGGGCCTGGTGACTCGTGCAATGTTGCTAACCTCTGCTTTCGGTCCCAATGAAAGATTAATTGAATTGTAGCTGCATGTCCCCAACTTTCCCCTAAAGCAGAAACTAGCAAGGATTGATTTTTATCAATCTTTGTTGTCATTTAATTAGTCCAAATCACAGCTAATTTGTGATTATTTGCCATGCTGATCAGCTGCTGTGCTCGTCCATTCAGTAACCATGTTCAAAGAGAGGTCATCAAAATCCTGCCAAAATGGAAATACAATCCCATCCACTGTAATCAGCTGGACCTCTGAATGTTCCAAAAGGAAGTCTGAAAGGAGGTGAAACTGTGCCAGCAGCTCTGTATGCTTGTGACAATGAAAACAATAAATATGAGAGAGGATGCTTTCCAGGGAGAAGTTCTCCAATGCTTTTTGCTACTCTATTCTTTCGAGTGTGATCCTGCAATAAAGTGAGGATACTGAGCACAGGCTGTGGTAAGATCTACTACTCTGTCTACAATAAAACTTCCTTCTGTATCAAGAAATGCTGCTTCACCTGCTACTCCTCCAAAACATTCTGGAACCTGTCCATCTACTGTCAACTGCATGCATAACTGTTTTTCCAACACCTGGTGAAACACAAATCTCTGTTTATTAGGTTAGAGGTATTCCAAACCCCGCCCCTTTTAATATTATCTAGCACTGAACAAAAGGTAATTATAAAGCCCTGGTTGTATTCTTGCTCATGAAGTTCCATTGCTGTACATTTCTTGCCTGATGGGGACACAGCAACACATTTTGACATATCCACGGGGTATTCCTGCCTTATTATTTGTAATGTTGTTACAGCCTCTTCTTTAGAGATTCTGCAGTCTTCGGTTCCAGGAGCTCTTTGGTTGTCTAGAAGCCTGCACTAATTACTTTTACTTGCACACCAGGGGCCAGCAGGTAGCTCCCCAAATCATAGTGCATGGCAGCCCTGGGGAGCTCCACACCAGGGTCAGCCCAACAAAGCCGTGTTCTAACCTTGCCTCTTTGGCTTTGTTTGCGTTTCTATACTTTATCTACACACACAGAGTCTTAGGATTTAGGGTAACTCTTGGCAAATATATTACCAAATGTTTTACAATTCCTTTGGATTTATTTGAATGGATTTTCTTCTTTCCAGTTCTCTCTGCTGGGTCTTGTTAGTAATACAAGAAAGTTGATGATTTGTGTATTTATTTTATATCTGGTAATTTTGCTGAATACACTATTTCAATTAAATTTTGGTAGACTCATCAGGATTTTGTAAAGAAATCAACCTATCAACTACAAAAAGAAATAATTTAGTTTCTTTTTTACCTATGCTTATTGTAGTAGCAAGCACCCTCACATCCAGGATGACCTACTAGCACAGGTTCTTAGATCTGCTTTTCTTAAAGGAAAGCAACTTTTGAGAGTCAGTAATCTTCTTTAATGACATATACCAACAAAGCAGAGAAATAAAGACCAACAGACAGGACTTCTAACCGTTTGACCATAAGCAATACATACACAGTTACCAGAGAGAGAAGCACCAACATCTGGGTTTTCAAAGCTGGGGAGCTCCTTAACAGCTACCCAGAGTCTCAACTGGTACACAAACCTTCTTCTAAAGTATCAGCTCCAAAGCAAAACCTCACCTCAGAGTATATATACACTTTTCAGAGATGGAGGGCATCAGGACCCTCAGGACCCAGTGCCTTATTAGAAATTCATATAAGGTGTGGACTTTTGTAATAGTAATTTAAATGGAAAGATCTTTTCTGCCCATTAATAGGTCCCAGGTAAGCCCATTAAGGGAAGCTTGATTAGGGGAGGCTTATTTTGTAGGAAGACCCACACCTTTTGTTAATTAATGAGGCACTGAGTCACAAAGATCATGATGCTCTCCAGCTTTGGGGGCTTGGAAGAAGGTTCATGTGCCAGATGAGACTCTGGGTAGCTGTTAAGGAATGCTCCCCACACAACCCAATCCCTCAATCCCAACTTTGAAAACCCAGATGTTGGTGCTTCTCTCTCTGGTAACTGTGTTTGTAATGGTCAGATAATTGAACTGGTCTGTTGATCTGTGGTGTATGTATTGCTTATGGTCAGACAGTTAGAAGCCCTGTCTATTGGTCTTTATTACTCTGCTTGTATTTTCTCTGTTGTTGAGTGTGATTAAAGATTGTTGATCCCTCAAAAGCTGCTTTCCTTTTAGAAAAGCAGATCTAAGAACCTGTGCTAACATACCATCCTGCATGTGCAGGGTGCTTGCTGTTGCAGCCTTCCTACAAAACAAGCCTTCCTTAATCAAGCTTCCCTTCATGGACTCCACCTGAGGCCTATTAATGGGCAGGGAAGATCTTTAACTCTCATTACTCTTATATCCTCAATTTCCCTCAATTTTAAAGACTTGCTATGTCCCAAACACTGGGATTAAGGGATACAAATATAAAAGCAAAACAGTCACTGCCTTCAAGTAGTTTACATTCTAATAGAGACTATGTATGTAGGGGGAGTGCTGGTCTGGAAGCTAGAAGTCACAGGAACGGTGAGGGAAGCCAAAGGGCATTCAACTGTTGGCATGCCTTTTCTAGAAGTAACATTAATCCTGATTGGATTACTATCCCTAGAACAAGAGGTGGAAGGGTCAAGAAGGGAACAAGTACTTATTAAGCATCTACTCTGTGCTTGGCATTAAGAAAATTTACAAATATTAGAAGGGAGGGGTGAGCCCCTAAGGGGAGCAAGAGGCAGCATGATGGAACATGGACATGGGTAAAAGGCTAAAGCCAGCAATATAATAGTGAGCTCCCACCAATCAGTATGACTCTCCATGGGAGACAGAGAACTGATAGGGAGTATAGAATCAAAGAGAACGGTTGTAAGTATGGGAAAATGATGGTGTCATAGATAAAGAGCAAAGTCAGAAGGAAGAGTAAGCTTGAGGGAAAGATAAAGAGCTGAGTTTTGGACCTACATTTGAAGTGTCGATATGATATCTAGCTAGCTAATACTATACAATGTAGAGATACAAGTCTGGAGTTTGTCACAGAGGTTAGGATTAATGTAGAAATAATCTGCATGTGGTATTAAGTGAAGCTTTGGACAAGAATAAGATTGCCAAGGGAAAGAATGCCAAGGACAGGCCAGTATAATAGTTCAGTCTTGATATCAAGGTGAAATAGGATACTCCTAGTTAACAGTAGGGGATTTAATCATCCATATCATGGAATGAATATTCAGCAAAAATATAGAACTGGTTCAGATAAATGTAGTTCTTCTCTGGACACACAGCTATAAGTCTGATCAGCAGGGTTGAGTGTGGTGATTCTAACAGCAATGGAACATCTGCAAAATGAAGGGGGCCTAACCACCTCACAACTCTGGACAGTTTTCAAGGATGGATCCTGTAACAAATAATATGTCTACTGTTTACATGTGAAGTCTGCTAATTTTAGAGAAGCTAATCATCAGACTGGATTCTATCTAATTAAATTTTTGGCCACAGAAATTCTAGAAGACAATCCACTAAGTTGTCTGTTGGCCTCTTTTAGGAACTTAAAGAGACTAGAAAGCCACCTCAAGAGCTGGAGGTTAACTCTTAAGGCCAATTAAGTCTCACGGATGATTTCAGTATTAAGGGAGAGGAAAATTAGCCTAAATTGAGTGGGCTAGGGCCCTTGGAAATCTAGCCTAGTCCACATGACAGAGACTAGGACATATTGCTCCCACTATGGGGGAATCAAGAAAAGACCTGAGACCTTGGGAGTGAAGCCTACTGCTGGAAGATATCTCTGGATTCTGTCAGGCTGCTTCTGAGGAGAATGTTGGCGAGGGAGGTGCTTACCTGGGCTGCTACTAACTAAAGTAAGGGATAAGGAAAAGCAAAAAAAGCCATATTAAATTTCTGTTTTGTTTATTAGATCATTAGGAAGCTAAGCTCAGATTTTTATATCTACTGAAGGAGCACAAGTGCTACCACTGCCCTCTGCATTTCATCACTGAGGCAAAACTCCTGTTGCCCTGTCCAAGTTAGAGTTCGAGTAATCTGTTTTTCTTTTTGCAGTATGGTATGGCTTTCTAGAAGTGATGCTATCTGCAAACTGTGCTGTTGGGCTGCCCCACGTACTAAACATCAGGAGAAATCAGAATCTTTCACTCTGTTCTTATTAGTTTGCAAGTCCCCTACGACACTCAGCTATGAATCTGCTGCATCAACAATAATGCTACTAATAACTGAAGTTTAGAAAGTGCTTTATAAGGAACAAAGTGCTTTATCTGTGTGGGACTAAATGATTTGAGTGAGGTCACAGGATTGGTAGCCACAGTGGCTGAAACTTCTGAAGAATTAACATGGTATATAATGTATATATGCACATATGTATGTATGTATACACATATACATACATTATGTGTGTGTACATACATAAATACACACACACACACATACAGGAAACAGTTCTAGATTTGTAGTTGGAGGACTGAGGCTTACGTCCTGTTTCTGCTATCCACTAACTGTGTGACTGAAAAAGCTATTTTATGCTTCTGCAAACCTCCATTTCTTTATCTGAAAAGAGAAGTCATCAAACTAGACAAGCACTGAAGTCCCTTTCAGTTCTAGATCTGTAATCCTAAATCCGCAATGCTCCTACCACTATGCCACAGCTGCATCACCCCAGGGCAACCACAGACTAACGGGGGCTACCTTGGGGCCTCTGTTTTCCTCCAACTCTCAATCAAGCACAGAGGGGAAAAAACAATTGAATTCATATCTGCTAGAACTGACTGCATTTAAAGCTGTTCCATGTGCAGGGGCAACAATATGGAAGATCTAATTTGGCCATGAGTTTTTCCAGCTCTGCCAGGATTTTAAAGAATATAAAAACAAATTGAACTGGGTACCTAAAACATATTTTCTTTTTTTTAAAGAAAGAGAAAAATTACATTTGCATTTAATATAAAAATGAGAGAAAATTGATGAGTATTATATATGAAATATATAGAGTTCTTATTCTTCCTCAACATTTTGAATACTATTTGTTATAATTTTTAAAATATTTGAAAAATTGTATTGATATTTTGTTTTTATGTCACTCTTTTCCAGATACGTCCTTACCCAGCAAGCTGTTTCTTATAACTAAAACAACCAAAAAAAACCCCTTTTAAAAAATTACAACGGAAAAAAATGGTTCAACAAAACTAACCAAAATATCAGTTGCGTCTGATGGTACATACGATGGTCCACACCCATAATCCCTCATTCTGCAAGGAAGAGAGAGAGGTGCATTCTCTTGACTCTAAGACTAAGCTTATACAACATTCAATTCTTGTCCTTTTTTCTATTCTTTTTTGGCTAAAACACATTTTTAAAATATCAAATGACCTACTGGTGACTAGCCTGGTGATTAGGTACAACATTACAATTGTACTTGGAGGAAATGTACAGAAGCCAACTGTTCTGTGCTCATTACTTCTAACCTGAGTCATAGAGCGCACTGGGGATGTCAGAGTAGCATTAGAGCATGTGACTGGTGGAAACGATTCTACCTTCCCAATTGTCAAGCTTCTTGGTTTCAAAATCTGTACTCTCAGAATAATGCCTGAGAACTGGAAGGCCTTCAGAATGTGTTTTGAATTTCTCCCTTCCTCTCCCATTCCCAAGCCCTCTTTTGGCCTTTTCCACCTCAGTAAGCTCCATTCAGCCTATTGCATTAGCTTCCTTGCCAGTTTGGTACCCCTTCTAAGCAGTCAGCTCCCAACCACATGAGTCACATATCCCATCAAGTGTTGTCTCATCTTCCTAGTATCCATCAATGATGCTACTAAGAAACAGTCACAGGAAAAAAAAACCCACTAAAATAAAAATTACAAAGGGGTAGGAAGGAATTCCAAGGCTATCAAATTCCACCCTCAAGAGGAACTTCATCTACAACACTCCTAATAAGACTTCACTTGAATCCCTCAGAGATGGGGGGCACAGTGTCACCGGAGGTTCTAATTCCAGTTTGGAACAATTATGTTAGAAAGCTTTTCTTCACATCAAACACATTTTCCACTTGCTAGTGTCTCTGCCCTCCGGGGCCAAGAATAAATAATACCTCTCTCTACGATAGTCCATCAAATACCTTGAAACAGTCATCATTTTCTACCTTCTCTCTCAGGCCTTTTTTCAATGCTAAAACATCACAAATTCTTTCAACCAACCCTTGGAGTGGACTCTCCCCAATATATTAGTCACCCTCTTCTAGACATGCTCCAGTTTGCAAATGTCCTTTCTGAAATAGGGCACTTAGCAACGAATACATTACTCAAGATGTGTCTGACCAGGGCAGGACCCAGAGCAAGTCTTAAAACCTACTGGTCAAGACAGAGCCAGCGATGTGTAAACAGAGAAGCAGTCTGCGGTATAGCTGGGTGCTGGTACTGAATGTCAGAGTAAATTCATACACCAAGTTGGCAAGCCAGAATCTGGCCTTCACAGCAAAGAAGGTAGCAGGTCAGAGACCAGATAGACACAGAAGAATACGGAAACAAACAGCAGAGGGGAGAAAAAGCTGAAAGTTTCAGAAGAAAAAAGAAAGACTGATCCATGAGATAAAAGTAAATAGGGATAAAAAAAATAAAGATTTAAAGGGAACTTAAAGTCAGAAAAGAAGGAAGAAGTATTGAATTGTAATACCCCATAGACTAAATTTCCTGTAATTGAATCTGTATCATTTGTGAGACTCTGGGCAAATGCGGAGAAAAAAGTGCTTCTCATAGGGCCACAGATAAACAGTGAAGCCATGATAATTGTAAAAATTTCTTAACAAGAAGGGGTACTACAAGAAAGTAGGAGAAAAATAATGGAGGGGATGTAACTGGATCAGGGCAAAAAGAATGGGGGCTCTTCTAAGAGACAGAAGAGGACATATACTGTGGAAAGGTAAGGATGAGGGCATAGGAAGACATAAGAAGAAATTATTTGTTCCTCAGAAAATTAAGCCAGAGGGATGAGGAAAGCATAAGCAAGGTTTGGCCACCATGGCAGATGAAGAGACTAGTTGATAGGTATCCCTACTTTCTAGGGTTCTCTGATGATTGTGCACAGGGTTAGTTAGTCTCTTACTGCCAAAGGTATAGAGACTCTTTTTATTCTTTAAGAAGAATAACATGTTAGTAGAGTTCAGGAAACTAGGCTCAATTCATATCAGCTACCAATCCCAAGGTCTCAGTCCAAGATGTCTTGGGATGAGCTCTCCAGAGATGTAAAATAGGTGGTTTATGTGAGACACTAGAAGCTGAGCCTCCCAACTAACAACTTTGATGCACTAAAGTATTTTTAATACTTTAGAGTCCATTTCAGGGCAGACAGTCAGCTTTCCTGGGCATTCAGAGGCTGAGACCCGATATGGTTCTGAACATCTGGAGCTTTTCCAGCACATATGAAAATTAATACTGTTGACGTAGCCTTCAAAAGTCTAGAGTCAGCCCCATGTCACAGTGAGACTTTGGAACAAGACTTGAGAAGTTATTGATACAATTTTTTACATCACTTTCATTTTCAAATATATACCCTTCCCTCTTTCTATGACAAAGAATTCAGAACAAAAAAGTCATTTCAGCAAAAGTAATTCATCAATCATTTCTGATTGCATATATAGTATTCCACACCCATATTATCTCATGAGGAATTTTCCCCAACTCATTACCAGAGCTAAGCTTGGTCATTATTATTAGTGTTCAGTCCCCTCCATCCCCTGCACCCCCCCCCTTTTTTTGGCCTTTCCATTAGCATCTTTGTAGTTATATACATTATCTTTATGGTCCTGATTACTTTTTATTCTGCATCAGATCATATAAAACGGCCTATGTTTCTCTGTATTCATCATTTTGCATGACACAATGACTATATTGCAGCAAATCTTAAATGAAAAAGACCAGTAGGTAGACCATGGAAACATGGAATTCATTCCCCATAATGATATTTTGAGGGGTCAACAATCACTTTAATCAAGCACATGTATCATTCCTTTAACCAAGCACATATATCATTCACCTAGTTCAGGTGAGTCAGTACCCTGAACTTCAAAGAAAGTACAGAGAAATCAAAGATCAACAGACATGGCTTCCTCTGCCTGACCATCAACAGACAGGTCCAACTCTCTGATCATAGTTACCAGAGAGGGAAGTGCTGACATCTGAGATTTTCAAGTCAGGGAAGCTCCTTAGTGGCTTCTCAGAGTCCTCATCTGGTCAAACACTTCCAGTAATCCCCAAAGTAAAACTTCACCTTCAGAGTGTTTATATATTTTTTAGAGCCAGAGGGCATCCCAACCCTTGAGAATCAGTGCCTCATTATGTGTGAGCCTTCCTACAAATCTTCCCTAATCAAACTTCCTTTAATGACAGGCCCATTAATGGGTAGGGATATTTAATCACATTAACAATACAAACACGTATACTGTTTCTAGTTGAAGAAACTCTTGTTTGTGTACTTTACTCCTAATAAAGACTCTTGGTTGATAAAGGCAAAATTCAATCAGAGGCAATTGATTATACCAAAACAAAAACAGCAAAAGATCCCACTTTGTCATTACAAAGTACTATTTTAAATACCTAAGAAACAGTTTCCAGATTAGACTTTGTATTTCTAAATCCTGGAGGCTCCTTTCTAGCATCCAGTGTTTTAAAGAAGTAAAGGCCCAGAACTTCTGAGGCTTAGACTACACTGCTCAATGTTTATTTGAGGCAATTTCCATGAAGACTGTGATATACAGGGGACATTCCCCTATCAGAAGGAGGAGGAAAGGAAGATATTCACAAAATATGAAAAAACCCATATGGCATTGGCCATAATCCATACAATCATGCCAGATTCCAGATCTTGAGCTGAAAGGGTCGTTAGAGGCTATTCCCCAGATAGACTCCTTTTGTCTTACCAGGCTTCTCATAATATGAAAGCTATGGTTAGTTTAAAATCCCTAACAGGAAACCCTTTAATTATACTGGACTTTATAAGAAGTTTAAAAATTTAAGGTTGTCACAATGAAAGGCAATGTGAAGTATTGAAAAGAAGACTAGACTTGAAGGAGCAACTGGGTGATCTTAGCAAAGGTTCATCTGTATCATGAAACGGGGATATTTGTACCCCTCAATGGAGAGTAAGCCCCTTGCACAGAGGGCACTGTTTCATTTGGGTCTTTGTATTCCCATCACTTAACACAATGACACAAAGGAAGTATTTAATAAATACTTACTGGCTGCTTAATTGATTATACTGTCTGCTTCATGAAGTTGTGAGGGAAGGATTTTTATAAACTGTTCAAGGCTATGATAGCGTGTCTCTATTATGCACTGAAAATCATGAAACATCACTCTTTTCTTCCAAGAAATATGAAAATAATATGGTGCAATGAAAAGAACACTGGTTTTCAAAATAAACTGTATGACTCTCAGAAAGTTACTAAACTTTCCGAGAGTTTTCTCATTTGTAAAATTGTGATACTTGCACCACCCACTAATTAGAGTTTCAAGGAACATACTTTGTACTTAGTTAAGCACTAAAATTATACACTATATTATTTTATTTATTTTTCTTTTCTAGGTATGATCTATTTTTAATGGAGTCATTTGAGATCCCTGCTTCTTTTTCCAAATTTACACTAATTATCACTATTATAATCTGTTGAGGAATTTTTCCAGGAATCTAAGTCAAATCAATAGCTTCTATTTAGAGACTAGCATCTTCCTCTTTTTTAAAAAATCAGGAAAACATCTGCTTTTTTTCTCCAGTCCTGAGGTAACTTTTCCATTTTCCACAATCTTTAACTGCCCTAGGCTATAGTTCATCTGAGTATGGTAACAAACATATTAAGGGCAGCGAGGTGCTCTCTGTTTCCTTATTTACCCTTGATAACAACTCCTAATTAGCCATTTTTATTCTGGTTTTTTTCCTCTGTTAAAAGAATTCTTCTTGGCCAAAAAAAGAAACAAAATAAAGAGAATTTAAGGCTCAGAAATATGATTTGACTCTGGTCACAAATCTAGTAAGTATCAGAGGAAACTTGAACCCAGGCCAGCTTGTTTCTAAATCTAGCAGTTTATCCACTATAGAGCACTGGTGATGACAATGAATTGTGGAAAGAAGGCCCCTTCTAGATTTAGGTTGTATTGGTAGATTGTAGCAAGTTCTTGCCAATGAGTTGGAGTTCTCCCATCCTCTTCTATGAGTATTTTTCTCTCTTCCTATCAACAAGAAAATGACCCCTTTAATTATGACCTTCATGGAAGAAGCCTCAAATGGGCAGTGAGCAGACAAATCTGTAGTCTGGAAGCTCTGGCTTTTGTCCCATTGTAAATTTCACATTTATCAGATTTCATGTCTGATTTACAAAGTAGGAAATTTGTTTTGAACCAGCCCAAGCCTGCAAATGAAAGGCCAAGAACATGATTGGGTAGGTACATAACTGGTAGGTACATTTGATAATGACCTTTTTCCCTTTGGCTTAGCTATTTTTCTATTCCTTTTCTTTACCCACTCATCTACATTGAAAAACAGAATAGCTATGGAGCTGTAAAACTGTAAAATCCCCAACGTTGCTTGGCATTTTACCAGCCTACACAGACACAAAAGGAACATACCTTCTATTTGGAAGGTAATATATAAATAATTGAGGGACACTATTAACTTGTTGGAAGGATGTTGTTCTTTGCCACCTGGAATGGTATTCTTTTACTCTGACTCTAGAGAAAGGAACAGAGAGGTTACTCTAAAGGAGGAAAAACCAAGGCGGTTCCCTGTCCTTGCTGCGATTTTCTCTGGTGTTTTGCTTATAGATGCGTTAGTATCATTCTCTTCTGAATTTGTGTACTGAGCATCCCCTTTCACCATAACAGCTTTCCATAATGGGATTCTTTTTATGTTTGTTCATTCATCCAACCTCCTTTCTAGCTTTAAACATGGTGTTAGGGCCAGCCTCTGTGCAGTTCTGGAGGGAAGGTCTGGATTGGTGCTGTTGCTACTTTCTTGAGAATATAGAATACCATGTTCCAGATTCTCAGGGACAGCTCAGGTTGGGAATATACTAGCTTTCAGTTTTCCCAATGTAGTCTGATCTAGGGTAAACTCTGATTGCTCTGCCCCGATCAGATGTGGTTTGGATCTGAGCAAACAGACTACTGCTACACTCGGCTAGAAAGCTCTGCTGGTTCAGAGTGAAAAAGCTTCTCTTTGGTCTGGGATTCCCACCCTGGTTATTTTGCTACAGGCTTCAGACTGGGTTACAAGCTGGAATTGAGAACTAGGTCCACTCCTGAAGTCTAAGCCACACTGTTGCTGCTTACTTTATACACAGGCTAGGGCCTATAACTATTCTTTATCTCTACCTACAGACCCCTTCCTCAGTCTGCCCTGGATTTCTGATTCAGAACTGAGAAATACAATAAAATGTCAGTTGGGACCTATTATCAGAGTCTGCATAAGGTTGGGGTCTGGGAGTTCACTTACTCTTGGACACTGTTCCCTGGGCACTAGAATATTCTAGACAGGTGCTCCTGGTCAGACCCAGTCTCAAGTGCCCAAAGAGCTGTCTTTCCCCCTATATCAACTTAGATTAGATAAATGATTTGCTGTCTTTTTTTAAATTTCTCAATAAGAATTTCATCTAAAATTGACTTTCATTCAAGTTAATGAATATAAATGAGAGGAAGTAACAGCTATATATTACTTCACCTTCCTGCAGTGAGAAACAAAAGGAGAAACCACAGATTCACAAGAATATGGGGAAAAGTAGCCTTAAATTCTTTCCTACTTCAGGGGCTTCCTGCCCATAAAGCTTATATTTTGGTATCAGGTGTCACATCTGGGTTTTACACAAATAAAACTGCAGCCTTCTAAGCTTTGAGTTAGCACAAGAACACTCATCTGTCCTCAATTGACACACACCCAGGCAAAGTATTACAGCACTGTTTGGTCTTTGTTATTACTTCCTTGACATCAAAATCACTATCATCTGGTTCAATTGCATTTAAGAAAGATGCGCATGGGATACAGGCCATGCCTTTACAGAATAGGACTTCATTATAAATACCTCTTTGGCACCATGGTAAAGAGTTGAGAAATGGGCTCTCTTTGAGCATTAACACAGACCAGATCTACAGACTGAACGTGCTTGCTTGCCAAGTATGAGCTGCCACAGTTCCCATAGTATTGGGGCTGCAGATGCTGGATGAGTTTGGAATTTTGTAGGGGAGAAAGAGTACAAGAGAGCAAGGAATGAGGACAGGTTGGGAAATGGAATGGGAGAATTAAAACTGAAGTAGTTCCTTAAAAAATAAGAGTCAAAAGAGTGGGTTGATATGTCATTTCCCCCTGGAGAAATAACCAATCATGAACTTATTAAGCTCCTTCTATGTAGCAGGGATTGGGCTATCTATCTCTTGTCAAGGAGCTTACATTCTAATGGAAAAGACAAGCACGTGTATGTATATGCGTACATGTGCGTATATATGTACATTATACATATAGGGAACAAATACAAGTCAGTAGAACCCTAGCAATTGGAAGGATCAAGAAAGGCTTCATGTTCCTTGTACTGGGTCAAGTCAACATGCATTTATTAATTGCCTATTTTATGTCAGGCACTGTACTAAATTCTAGGAATACAAAGAAAGGTTAAAAAAAAACACCTTCTATCTTGCCCTGCAAGAAAAGAGAGAAGATGGGGATAAGGGAAAGGTGTGATAGAAGAGAAGGCAGATTGGGGGAAGGGGTAATCAGAATGCAAGGTGTCTTGGGGCGGAGAGAGGGTAGCGATGAGGAGAAAATTTGGAACTCAAAATCTTGTGGAAATGAATGTTGGAAACTAAAAATAAATTAATTTTAAAAAAATAACAAAAAAAAAAACACCAGCCCATGCTGTCAAGGAACAAATTACCAAATAGGGGGGACAATTAGGTGAAAACAAGATGTGTAAAAGATAAATAGAAGATAATCAAAAGAGGAAAAGCAATAGAATTAAAGGGGGATTCAGAAAGGTTTCCAGTGGAAAGTAGGATTTTAGCTGGAATGTAAAGGAAAAACCAGAGGATCAAAGAGAAGATAAAGAGAAATGATACCTATCAGGCATAAAAGCCCCTAGAAAGGTCCAGAGTTATGAAACAGAAGTGTCATATGTGAGGAACATCAATGAAGCCAGAGTCACTGAATCATGGTACATGGGAGGAATAAAGTGTAAGAAATGTGGAAAGGTAGGAGAGGGCCAGGTTGTGAAAGGCTTTAAACAGAAGATTTTATATTTGATTCTAACAGGGTCTAGAAGTGAAAGGAAGTCAGCAGTATTGACTGAATGGAGGTCTTGGAAAGGGGGCAAAGAGTGACATGATCAGAACTATAGGAAGATCAAGGTGACAGTTGAGTGATGATGGACTGAAACGGGAAAAGACTTGAGGCAGGGAGGCTCACCAGCAATATTTTACAATAGTCCAAGTGTAAAGTGTTAAGGGTATGAATCAGTGTTAGCAGCAGCAGTGGCATCAGAGAAGAGAAAGGGGCAAATTCAAGAGATGTGAAGACTGAATCAAAAAGCATTCACAAGACATTGATTATGTGGAGGTGAGAAAGTGAGGAGTTCAAGAAGATCCCTAGGTTGTAAGGCTGGATGACTGGAAAGACTGATGTGCTTGACAGTAATAGGAAGTTAGGAAGAGATAAAGGCTTGAGATGGGGTTCAGTTTTAGACTTGTTGAGTTTAAGATATTTAAAGGACATCCAATGAAGAATCCAAGGGGAAATCAGAGATGCAAAAACTGAAGTTAAGAAAGAAGTTAGGCTAAGATAAGTGGATCTGGAAATCAGTATAGAAAAGATCACAGAATCCATGGAAATAGATGACAATCACCAAGCAAAATATTATATAGAAGAAAGAGAAAAGGACTAAAGACAGGACAGAACATTGGGGGAAACCCGAAGTTAGTGGATGAGGGGATGACCAGTGCAAAGAAACAGAGAAAAAAGATGAATTTCATCTGTGAGGAAGACAACAGGCCAGTTGGGCTGGATCACACAGTATGGAATGAGTAGTAATGCCTAAGAAGGCTGGAAAGATAAGTTTGGGCCAAGTGATGAAGGGCTTTAAAAGTTAAAGAAAGGAGTTTATTTTTTATCCTAGAGTCAATAGGCAGCCACTGGAATTGCCTGCAAATGACAGTCACTTTGGTTACACTGACTAGCAGGACTAGCAGGAATGTGGCCTAATCAGGAGAGAGAGTAGTGGAGGGGTGAGGTGTCCTGGTAACCATCATTACATACATCAGTGGGTGCAGAAGATATACTGGAATCGGTTGAAACTTGAGGCAGGGAGACCAATCAGGGAAATGTTGCAATAATCTAGGGGAGAGGTATTAAAGGCTATGTAAGTAGAGAGGAAGGGTCGAAAATGACAGACTTTGTAGAGGAAGAAACAGCAAGTTTTGGCAACTGATTTAGGTGCTGTGAAGGAAAGTGAGGAATCAAGAAAAATACTGAGGTTATAACTGAGACACCAGAACAGTGGTACTTTGGACAGAAAGAGGGAAGTTTTCAAGAGGTGTAGGTTTGGGGGAGGTTGAGGGATGAATAACAAGTTTTACTTTAGACATCCTGAATGAAATTTCTCTGCAATATTCAGTATATGCACAACACAGGCAGTTGGTAATGCACAGCTGAAATTCAGGGCAAAGGAAAGAGTTAAGTCTCTTGCCATTACTTAACTCAACTGTTCAATTGATTTTAAGGTACAAGTCGGACCATGCCACCCCTCTACTCAGTAAACTAATGTACTTCCAGGATTAAATATAAAATCCTCCGGCTTTGAAAGCACTTCATAACCTAATCCATTCCTACCCTTCCAGTTTTCTTACACCTTACTGCCGATGTCATATGCTATGATCCAGTGAGACTGGTCTCCTTGCTATTCCTCACACAATATTCCACCATTCTATTCCAAACATTTTCATTGGTCATCCTTTATGCCTATAATTCTCTCCCTCTTCATCTCCACCTCCTGACTTCTTGACTTCCTTGAATTCTCAGCTAACATCCGAACTTCTTCAAGGAGGCTTTTCTGGTCCTCCTTAAATGTAATGCCTTCCCTCTGAGAGTATCTCCAATTTATCCTGTACGTAACTTGTTTGAATGTTACATCCTCCCCATTCAGGATGTGACAGTCTCGTAGACTAGGGACTGTTTTTGATTTTCCTTAATCACTAGCACTTATCACAATATCTGATACACAGTAGGTACTTAGTAAATATTTGACTTGGCTGGGTGAGACTTAAAAATCTATGAATATTCTGTACAGAGATAATTAAACTCATGGGAATTTATAAAGTCATCAAAAGAAAGAAAACAGAGTTCAAGACAGAGACTGAGGCAACATCCACATTTAAAGGGGCAAGATATGGAAGATGAGCCCACAAACAAGTCTGGGAAGCAACAGTTAGGCAAATAAAAGATATGAGAGAATATTGTTAAAAAAATTTCAAGTTGGAGAAAGTATGCAGGAGGACCAGGTTGTCAACAGTATCAAATGAAGCAAAAATGGATGATGATTAAGAAAGACCATGGCATTTGGCAATTGTAGGTAATTTTGGAGAGAGCTGTTTCAGTTGAATAAGGTCAAAGGACTGAGCTGAAGAGTAAGAGGAGAACTAGAGGCCAGAAGTGCAGCCAATCATTTTCAGTGGTCTGGGTAAGAAAGAGATGACAGGAAAGGAGGGAGGATGATGCCTTGACTGAATGGTAGGGTCTAGAAAAGACTTTTTAAAGATGGGAGGAAAAGACTTGGTATGTTTGAAGGTGGTAAGGAATTAGTAAATAGAGAAAGGAAGAATATTAGAAAGAAGAAAATGATATTACCATCTGCTGGAAAAAAATAAAAGAGGATAGATCAAGCACACAAGTAGAGAAGTTGGCCTTGGCAAAGAAAAAGAAAGAGGAGAAGAATTGATATCAAGGGTTTGGGCGATGAAGAGAAAGAAATGAGGGATTTTGTATCTAAAGCTCTCCATTTTCTCAGTAAAGTCTAGACTGAAGGAGGGATAAATACAGGAAGAGGCTTGAAGAGAGAAGAGAAGATTTGGGACAGTTTTATATGGAATGGGATGGAGAATCAGTCAGGAATTAATAAAAGGACTGTCTTGCTGCACTAACGTTCCAGTTGAAAAAAATCTAATTTTGATAAATTTATAACCAACTTCTGTATTTGAACTTGAACTGGTCTTGAAATGTTTAAATATGACGCCCTCTGTCAACTCTAGAGATACAAAAAATTGTAGGCTAAAGAATTTTGCTATTATGTAGATACGCTGAAAGCAGAATATCTTTGGTCTTCCAGTTCTTATTAAATTTCTGTAAAAAAGCAATGATAAAGTTTGAAACTGGCTTAATAACATAAAATCACAAAACTTTCCTTTTTATCAAAATATAAGATATTCCACCAAATTCTACATACAACTGAGTTCAGTTGTTCAAAAATATCATAGCTAGCATCTTATTAAATTAAGCCATCATTTTTTAATGGAATGTCTGCTTTCAGGATTTCTCCAAATAACAAATCCAAATTACAGTTTGTAATTATGCACTAATGGGCATTCTCCAAATTCCAGTGGTCCACAACCCCTATTTACTGGAGATAAAAGACTATTTTACAAAGTGTTTCCTCTAATTATTTTTCCACTTCTTGTTAAGTTTCAATTTTGAGCTTACACAGGATTCAAGGAAGATAGGCAAGAATTAATAGTATGTAATCTGGGAAACACTAGAAGTTCCCATACTGTTCTCAAACATCAGTGAGAAAAAGGCTTTGTCCTTAGTCTGAAAACATATTTGTTTGCTCAAAGGGTGACATTCAATGGTTCAAAGTCATAACGACATTTATCAGCAACTATCCCCTACCTTCTCCTGCCCCAACATCTTCCAAACAGAATCCCAAATCTACTTGTCCAGTCCTAACCTCTCTCCTGAACTCCAAACTCACATGCCTTTTGGACATCTCAAAGTGTATGTCTTAGACGCTTTAAACTATATGTATCCAAAACTGAATTCAAGGAGTCAGAACGCAGAGGGGAGCAGACTATTTTCTCTTTTATTTTGTTTTTCTCATGGTTTCTCTTTGTAGTAGCAAAGAACTAGAAATTGCAGCGATGTTCATCAATTGTACAAGTTGTGGGATATGATTGTGATGGAATACTTAACTGTGCTATGAGAAATAATGAGCTCACTGATTTTAGAAAAATATGAATAAACTTGAATGAAATAATGGAGAGGGAAATGAACAGAATACTCTGTATCATGAACTGCACTGTTGTTTTAAGAACAGCTCTGAGCATCTAAGTCATTTACAAATACCCAAATTAACTACAGAGGACCTAAGAAAGAAGACACTATCTGTATCCACAGAAAGAATTGGTAAATAGAAATACATATGGAATGATTTTACATACATATACATACATACACACACACACACACACACACTTCTGTCTAATGGTAGCCATCTCTAGAGCAGGGGAAGGAAAGAAAGAAAGAAAAAAAACATAATAGATTTGCAGTTTCATGTGCAACCATCTTTTTTTAACTCTATTATGGAAATGCTTGTTTTATTTCATAAACTTAAAATAAAATAAGCTAAATTATTTTTAAAAATACATCTCAGACCCTGAAATACTAGAAGTAGGAGTTGCCTTGGCTGTGGGTTTCCTTTGTGTGTTCCTCTCTACTAATGTACCCTATGTGCCCACTCTTTCCTCTTATAATATGTGTAAATGTGGGTGTTTACACCACAGGCTGAGTAGCAAAGTTTTGTTATTACTTTATTTTTCAATGTTTTTCTAAAATTATTGAGCTCATTTCTTATAGTGCTGTAGTATCCCATCACTATCATATACCACAAATTGTTTAGCCATGCCAGGCCCAATTGATGGGCATCCCTGCAATTTGCAGTTCTTTGCCACCACAAAGACAGCGTATTGTAGAACACATAGGTTCTTTTCCTTTTTTCCTAATTATGTTTGGAAATAAACCAAGTAGTATATAGTAGATATGTTACATGCAAATATACTTTGGCATGAAGCTCAAAGCATTATCAGAAAAAACTGACTCTTTTTAAAAGTTGCCTGCTACAGTCATAATATTGCTCTAGTTCTTCCTCCTCTACAAAAGTTACATGACTACATTGTAATGAACTTCATGGCAACCCTCATCGTGAGCATAGCAATACAGCCTCCATTTAAATAGTACTGCTAGTCTGGCCAATCATTCATTTCCCCCCAGATGCACTCCTTGAACTGAACTGTACTATGATCATTCCCCCAGGAAAACTCATCACCAGGGAATGCATCATCTTCACATATTGCACCAACTTTGGTAGTCACTTCATCAGTCCACTCACTATTCTCAGTACCTTCCCACTGGAGGGTGGAGAAAAAGGACTCCTCCCAAAACCCACATTGAAAGAGGGCTACTATGCCTACCAATTCTTCATTTCTCAAAAGTTGCTCTCCTTACACTAGACTCCACTATGATCATGCATCCATAATACTTCATCTCCAGGAAACTCATCATCCTGACATATTATACCCATGTAACAAATGTTTATTTGGCCTGTATGATACATCATTTATTACATGTGACAGACTGCTGGATCCCCTTTGGTTTGGGATTCTTGTTCAGGTTACTGCTTGGCAAGCTTCAGACTGAACTGACAGACCACTTTGTTTCCATATTTAAACCTACTTCTGACCCTAACTCCCTTTCAAACCATAACAATAGCAGTGGTGGCAGCAACCTCCTGCTACCAGATGCCTATCTCCTCATTCAGACCAATATGTAGCTCATGAATACAGACCTCCATTCTTGCCTGTTTGCATTTGTTCTTTCCTGATCTAGAAAGAGGGAGTTTTGAAGGAGGCTGCAACCTTGAGAAATTTGAAAGCCTAGAGGACCAAAAGGACATCTAGAATGCCAGTGAAGCAGTGAAAAGAGACCTGCAGAACCCAGCACAGGAACAAATCAGACTGAGCAGTCAAGATGACATTTTCTAGAGGAATTTGTCCATTGGTCAGGCCATGGTCAGAAGTGAATTTGGTGGACAAATGCTTTGAAGACTCAATTCTTGGTGGTATAGGGGACTATATGACCCTGATTGTAATTCTTGTAATTGCTATATCTTTTCAGCAAATATTCCTTTATAAAAGCTAATGGATGGAGAGAAAACTAGGGGGCAGAGTCAAAATGGCAGAGTAGAAGCAGGGACCTGCCTGAGCTCTCCACCCCCAAACCCCTCAAAATGCCTGTAAAAAATTATTCTAAATGAATTCTAGAGCAACAGAAGCCATAAACTGACAGAGTGAAACAGAGTTCTAGCCCAAGACAATCCAGAAGTCTGACAGGAAGGGTCTATTGCACCAGGATTCAAAGTGAAGCATAGCCCAGCTTGGGCCACACTAACACAGGTGAGTCTGGAGCAGGCCTCAGGGCATTGAATCACTGGCAGCTATAGCAGTTTGCAGACTTCTCAACCCACAAATGCCAAACACATCTTCAAAGACCAGTGGGAAAGCTCTGTCACCTGGGTGAAAGAGGAACATGGTCTAGCTGCAACCCCAACCCCAAGACATCAGCTGCCAGCTGCTTTTGGAGATCTGAGCCTCCAGATGGTGGAGGACTCAAGCAGCCAATCCGGGTCACAGTCCTGGGGCAAGGAAGAATGCTGACATGGCAGAGTTGGTGGTAGCTGTGGACCTGGAATCCTATGTGCAATTCCAGGGCAGAAAAGAGTGCTTATGATTGCTCACATACCAAAGTGAAGGCCAGGAGAGGAGGAAACACCTCTCTTTTGATCATACCACTTTGGAGGAACTGAGAATTTACAGGTCCCTAGAGATATCTTTGAAAACAGCTGCACAAAATCCCTAAAACTTGTGGCTGCACACTTTCCACTTAACAAAAAAACTCAAAAGTCAAGTAATTGACTGGAAAAACAACCAAAAGGGAGAAAAAAATAAGACTATAGAAGGTTACTTTCTTGGTAAAAAGGCACTTTCTCACAATGAGGAAGATCAAAGCATACAACCAGAGGAAGATTAAAGCATATAGCCAGAGGAAGACAGAAAGCTCAAGACTCCTACATCAAAAGCCTCCAAGAAAAATATGAAATGTTATCAGGCCATGGAAGAGCTCAAAAAAGGATTTTGAAAATCCAAGGATCTTATATATGCTAATAAGGGAGGGAGGGAATAAATTTATGGTGGAATGGTGATCAGGGAAGGGAATTTCAGTTTGAGAAGTATAAAACAATATAGAATGGTTAGGTGGCAAAGTAGATGGCAAGAGTCTATACTATGCCTGGAATTCCCAGTAGATGGAAGGATAATAATAGCTAGTATTTTATGACGTGAAGTGAAACATGGTATGGAAATGACTTGATATTACAAGATAGGTGAATGCATATACTCACCTACAGGGACAGCTCCAATTATGAACAGAACTCCCTGTAAGCATGTTCATATGGAAAAAGAGGATAATCTCAGTTTTAGACACATTTAGTTTAAGAAGATAGGAGGATATTTAGTTGGAGATGTTTAGAAGGCCTTTGAAAATGTAGCCCTGGATCTCAGGAGATACGTCAGGGCTGAGGATAAAGATTTGTGAGTCATATACAGAAAGCTGAAGCCAATAGAATAGAAGAACTCACTGAGACAAAGAGTATAGAGAGAAGGCTGATGATAAAACCTTGAAAAATTCCTACATTTAAGAACAGAAAAAAAAGAAGCAATTAAGAACAAGTAAGAGAAAAGAACAAAGACAATGTAGTATTATACCACAAACCAATGACGAGTTATTGAGGAAATATTTAGTAACGTCAAATGCTTCAGGAAGTTTAAGATAAAAGCCAAGAGAAGACTTACATTTAGCATTTTTATCACTGGTAACCTCAAAAAAAAAATTCTCAGTTGAATGGCTGGGACATAAACTAGATTATAGGAGTTAAAAGATCAGTGGGTGGGGAAGAAGTGAGAGCAGTTAGGATGGGTGACTCAAGAAGTTAGGACATAATGGTTGCTAATGGGAGGGGAGTTAAAGGATATTTGAGCATGTTAATAGAAAAAGAGGAGAATGATAATACAAAACAGGAGATAAATAATGGAGTAGAGATTCCATATTACTAACATTAAAGCTTGAAAAGGAAGGATATTTCTTCCTCCAAGACAGAAAAGAAAAAAGGGGAAGGCGAATACAAATTAAATTTGAGGGCTAGAGAAACAAAGAAAAAAATGGGGGACTAGTGTAAAAATGGCTAAACTCTCAGGTTACTGTTATCACTTGTTGGTCACCTCAGTACAGAAAGAAGCTATTGGTGTGCTCTGATGCATGGCTGTTATGCCACAAAGGGCAACTCAAGCAGGGAAGCTTTACTCAGCAGAATCTACCCAGAGTGTCCTCATTGCATTATCATTGTTAAATATATCTCTCCTGATATAGCTAAGTAAACAGACTTTTATTGGCTATTGAATGACCTAAAAGTGTGTTATTCAGTTACAGATTCAAACATAAACTACTAGATGACTGACCTGAAGCAGGCCCACCCAGAAGAGATGCCCTTGACTAAGCAAGCCCCATATATTTCTGTGATGCTTGGATCCTCAAAAGAATTTCCAAGGAATTGCAAGTGAGTAATACTCCCTCTTTTATCAATATCAATAAAAGTATAGAACATGCAGGTGACCTCCAGAGGTCACTGGGCAAATGCCCATTCATTTCCTGTCACACTCCCATAAGTCAAGCCACTTGGAGGACAAGAGGCTTAATACAGGTGCCAATGAGAACTTCTGTTTCCAGGGGGGCGGAGTAGAGTTGGCAGGGTAGAAAGACTCACATATGCGAGCTCCGAACCCACAGCCCATAGATTTAATGTAAGAAGAGCTCCCCACAAGTTCTGGATCACTGCAGGGTGTGCAGAAACACAGTGGAAGAGAGTTCCGTTCCAGAGAGCCCTAGAGAGCCGTCCCCAGGGTCCATCATGCCCCAGAAAGCGGAGTCCACCCCAGTGCTGCCCTGGCCACGCGGCCGAGAGGAGGCAATCGAAGCAGGCTTCAGGGACGGAATCTCTGGTGGCCACGAAGGTCCCTCCACCCACAGGCACTCCAGGTCAGTGAGAGAGACTTCTGGGCTGGCCGAGAAGGGAGTGGAGTGTCTCTGCAGCTCGGACCCCCTCGGGAGGAAGCTGCGGAGGCAGAGGCATCAGCGACGGCCCCCGGGACTCCCCGAGCAGGCAGGATCTTCATTACTGAAAGTCTCTGCATAAACCACCTGAAGGAGCTGGGCCTGGGAGATGGCCCTGACCCACCCCGCTCCATTCCTGAAGGTCTCTGCATAAAGCCCCTGAGGGAACTGAGCCTGGGAGGCAGCCCTGCCCCCACCCCAGCACCAGAACTAAAGCTCACATTGAATAGCAGCCACAGCCGCCTCGGAAAGCCCATTTGAATCTCAGAGTCCAAGCACTAGCTGGGCGGATCTAGGCGGGGGTGGACAGGAATCTCAGAAGTCAAGTAACTGGCTGGGAAAATGCCCAGAAAAGGGAAGAAAAATAAGACTATAGAGAGCTTCTTTGAGCAGGTGCAAATGTTCCTGCCTTTCAATTCTGATGATGAGGAAATATTCTTGCCATCAGGGAAAGACGTGGAGGGCGGGGCCTCTGTATCCCAGATATCCCAGTGGGTTGTCGGGTGGGCTCAGGCCTTGGAAGAGCTCAAAAAGGATTTTGAAAATCAAGTTAGACAGGTGGAGGAAAAACTGGGAAGAGAAATGAGAGAGATGCAAGAAAAGTATGAAAAACGGGTCAATACCTTGGTAAAAGAGACCCAAAAAAATGCTCAAGAAAATAACACCTTGAAAAATAGGCTCACTCAATTGGCAAAAGAGGTTCAAAAAGCCAATGAGGAGAAGAATGCTTTCAAAAGCAGAATTAGCCAAATGGAGAACTTCTGTTTCACTGAAGCCAATTCTCACCAGAACTACTATATTAGATTATAAGTAAAGAAAATAAATCTTGAGATTTAGAATAATTGGCAGGTACCTATTTATATGCATATTCTTGTTAAGTTTACTGCAAGAGAACCTCATGGCATATGTTAACAAGTCATTCTATTCTAGCATGTGTTGAGTACTCCCCTATTTGCTACCTTTCCCAGGGAAAGGGAATCATATCATAACTAGCCTGTTGGGAATCCAACATTAGTCCTAAAAAAGAAGTGAACCATTTTTGAAGTCTCTTAAGTTTTCATGTGTCTCCAAATTAATGTTAGAAAATATCATAATGGACAACTCTGTGGTAAAATGGTCAAAGATTCACATCATCCATGTTATGGATCACAGAGACCTGCTCATTCTGATATGGTCTACATTTGTCTTGAGTATTAAAAGTGTTTGTTTTGGAATGATCTGTGTTAGTAAATACATTAAAAGGCAGCTAGTTAATAAAGATCTGAGGTTCTATCTGTGAACATACATGGAGATCTGTTATTCTAGGGTAGAAAAAGGAGAAGTATTCCTGGCTATACTAACACATTGGCCCACTTCTACCTGCCCTATCTATTCCATAGGAGGTATGGTTGGCTGGAGTAATCCTAGAACAAGAGGAGGTCAATAGAGAGTGAATGCAGTGCCCAAGAGGACATCACTCAAGTCCAACAATCCCTGGGACCTACAGCTCCCTAGCCTAGCACTATTGCCCCTTACTGCCTGAATGCTAATAAGTATAGTAATCATGTTTTATTTCACAATATATTATGGGACACCAGTCTTTGTCAAGCTCCCAGAAGATGGCTGAGTCTATATATAACCACTTTAATTATCCAAGCAATTCATCCAAATAATCATATGTTAAATAAATTACTAACTAGACAATTCAGTCAAAATAGTCATACCAGTTGTATACAACCATTGTATACAACCATGCAACCATTCGGAATAAAATGATTCCTCAAGTAAATAGGCTGCAAGCTTGAAGGATGTGGGCATAAAGAAAAGTTCTCTTGTAAGAAGCAATTGAAATGATTAATTCAGGGAATTCTGGGTCAATAATTCAATGATTAGCTTACTAATGGAACTCAGTTTACAGAACTGGATCTCCCATAGTCCCTTCCATGCCCAGCCTTCCCTACAACATCAATACAAATAACTCATTCCCAGTTCTTAGCTAAAGCAGCTAGAGGCAAACACTATTTTTAATCTAACCATCAAAAACATTAGCCTCACTCAGTCTTCTCATGATCTTATGAGCCTGGAATCTGACACTCCACCCTCCAATTATACATAGCATGACTGCATATACATGGTGGTCAGAAACAGGATTGTTTTTCTTCTTTTGGCAACGTTACAGTAATTAGAGACAACCAAACTCTCCTGGAGGTAGCAGCAGTTCTCAATACTGATACTTTCCAACAGGGATTCCTTCAAAGATAGGGCAAACAAACATCATGGGGGTGACTGTCTATTCATTATGAACGGTTGGTTTAATATCCAGTCAGTGGAAGAATTTATCAACCCTGTAGCAACCAAGATGGTCAACCTCAATTGATTAACAGAAAACAGCTCTTCTTCCAAAAAAGAAGTTCAGTCAGTCATGCCTAGCACAAACACTTTTCCAGCTATAGAACTTTATCCTCTGTCCTTGTGTCATATCATCTTCCACTAAGCCTAATTAAGCATAAACATTTACCTGCCTGGTGTATGAAACTTATCATGTAAACTTTCAAAATTATTCACTTGACTAAACAAAAAGAAGAAACTAACCATTTTGGAAAAAGGTCTTTTGAAGGCTACCAGTTGTCTTGGTTTGGCTAGAGAGTCCTCATTTTGGATGATCTCTGATTAGTGTACAAATATCCCTGGAAAAGCCATACGTAATTTCTGCTAAATCTGGAGACCAGCGATGGAGATTGGAAGTTACTTTGTGAGTCACTACATCTAAAATAATTTTGTAACAAACCCCAGCCTATCTAATGCCTTGGATCAAATGAAATAACATATAAAGGGCTTTGCAAACTTTAAAGCACTAAATAAATGCTATCTGCTATCATCCAGTAGCCACAAACCCAAGGTGACTTGAAGGACACTGGGAAGCCTCTCCCAATATACTGATCTCTAACCCATAAATATGAACTAATAAAATAATAACAATAGCTAATAATAAACCATTAATGATAATGATAATTAAGTCTAAAATAATAATGACTCAATACAATCAATGTGTTTATTAAGCATCTGCATACGCAAGGCACTATGTTGTGCGTTGAGGATATAAAGACAAAAATGAAGTAAGATCCTTTTAATAAATGCAAACCACTCAGAATTTGGGATTCATCAAGTAGCCAAAATGTGGTCCATTACCTGGACAACACAAAGAAAAAGATGAGAGAGCACTTTAGATAAAGTTCTGATTTTTTGGGAAGTTTTGTACTACTACTTTCAAGAGGTAGTTGCTTCTCAATTGCTTCTCCCTGCAGTAATAGTCCAGAGTCAGGCTCATTCCTCAGAGATTAGACTTCACTCAACCCTGATGTCTGAGGAAAGAGAGAACCAGTAACAAGATCTAGGGGAAAGGCACACCTGCACTGGGTCACTAACCTTCCAAGAGGAAAAGATGAGTGATAAGTATGTTCACTGACAGAGCAACATAAAGATAAAAACAGACAAAAGCTGAGAGAGCAGACAAAAATGAACAAACATTCAAAGAGATTTACAATAATCATATACTTCAGAAGGAAGGAAACTGAGTCAAAAGCCCCTGAAGGACATAAAGCTATTACTGCAGATATCACAGGGCCCCCTGAAACAATGGGGCAGCTCCAAAAATCACTGGAATGTTTGAGAAAATAATAAATTAATTGAAAATAGTATAGAGATACTATAATCTGTATAATCTGTGAAGAGAATGACAGAATGTAAAAATACAGAGGTAGAAGGAAAAACAATAGACATAAATAATTATCTCTCTTCTGTGACTGTTAAGCTCCTTTTTGAGCTCTTCCAGGAGTTCCCTCTGGGCTTAAGACCTCTCACACATTTTTCTCTGGGGTTTTGCCCATAGGTGTTTTGACACTGTTGTCCTCTTTTCAGTTTATTTCCCTGTCATCATAATAACTTTTATGATTGAATTCTTTTTTTGTTGTTTTTGCTCATCTTTTTTGGGGAACCTTTTCCCTTTCTTTTGAATTTGAGCTCTGCTCCCAGGGTGGCAAGGGCTCTGTTTCAGGCTTCTTGTACCAGGAGCTGCTTGTACCTGACTGTTTACCAGCTGCTGCACTGATGTCCTGAGGCCCCTCATTTCTGGTGCTGTGCTGAGAAGGGGGTAGGGAATGGCTAGTGCTGCTGGAGGTTAAGGAGTCTAGCAGCTCACCTGGTGAGGGGCGGGGGTCCTTGTGGTGGTATCTGACATATGTGGAGGCCAGTGGGGTGTTTCTGCATCTCCCTGCGGCTGCAGCAAAGAACATGGAGATACTCTGCATGGGAATCTGCTGGCATCCCTGGCTAAGCTGAGGCACATGGGGAGTCCTTGGTGATGGCGTCTGCCTGCTCCACCACACTGGAGCTCAGGATCTCCCACCTGTTAGCTGAGATGGATCTTGCGGCTGGTTGACTGGGATGCTTCCTGTCCTGAAACATGCTCTCCTTTCACCCAACTGAGATGGCCTTTCTTACCAATCTTCCAAGTTTCTTGGGCTGAAAAACTGTTTTACCTAATCTTTTCACTGATCCTGTAGTTCCAGAATTTGTTTTAGGGTGCTATTTTATGCTTTTTTGGAGATTAATATGGAAGAGTTAGTGATTTACTTCTTACTCCACCATCTTGGTCCCTATAAATCCCTGATCTAGAATAAAACTTTTAAAAAACAAAACTGGAAGAACACATCAGAGCTCTACAAGAACACTGAACCCAAAGATTAGATGTGAGGAGAAAAATCTAATCATGATAAGCCTTCCAGGAAAATATCATGGAAAAGAAAACCTGAATACCAAACTGTAAGAAATCTCACACACACACACACACACACACACACAAACTGACCAATAACATTGGCACCTCACACCACAATACAGATCAAAAGATTCACAGAACACCAATATGAATCCCATATTTGATTCACTAAGAAATATCCTTAACAAAATGCAGAGCTATAATATCAAAGCAAAAATTTGACAGAAAGAAAGGGAAAATCATTTTATAGCCTAAAGAGAGGGGAAGAATTTGTCGCTTACTTGGTTTTTTTTAATTGCACATTCTCTAAAAGAGATTGAGAACCAAAGACAGCATCAATAGGATAAAAAAAAAAATCCCAAGAGTAAAATGTATACCAGGAAAAAGCAGGAAAGTAAGTGAAAGAAGTGAATTAATATTTATTTCAGGAGAAAAGTGTCATTCCCTCATTGAATATTATAGGTGATAAGACAATACAGGCTAACTTCTCTCAGATAAAGAAAGAAGAGGGTAGGATGGGGAGAAGGGAGGCAGGTAATGACTGGTCAGAACTTAACAGGGAAAATGAAAGAGATGTTAAAATTTCTCCCCTTATCATTTTGGGTAGTAAGAGAAAAATGATGGAACACTAAGGGAGTGACAGACCACAGAATGACCAGTGGGAACTGGGCACAGCAAGCAGGTAGAGTATGTTCTAGTAACACTGTAAAGTAACATCACACAGGCCCATATGAGTGAGATAACGACTTTGGGATGATTTGTATTGGAGCTTTTTGATAATCCAGGAAATCATCTAAAAGGCAGATTCATTAAACTCTACTAAACTCTCACAGGAATAAGGAAATGTTTGAGACCTGAAGAACAGCTCAGATCAGCCACGACATCAAAAAGGGTGAGAGAAAAGGAAAAAGATCAGTTCTCCTGAACAAGAGCTATGGAACATTTCCCACTGAACTTTGCTGGCTCCACCAAAAACTAACCTACCTGGAAAGAGATCCCAGAACACACAAGGGGAAAGGATTAGGAAAATGGGTGGAGAAAAACCAAGTATTTCTTAGAAAGAGGCAATTAGTACCAATACAACAAACACAAAAATTCTCAAAACAGAAATTATACTACCAAACATCTTATATTAAACAAATATGATCCTGATATTTATGCCATGGAGGGACAAGATAAAGAAAACTATAAAACAATCTCACTAATATTGACTGATGAATATTAAAATGCTGATTAAAATCCATGCAATGATTTTTTAGAGAACACAGAAAACACAGAAATCCATAAATACTATGTCCAAGTTGAACTCATGAATGAACACAAAAATGGCTCAACATTAAGAAAACCATTAGCATAATTAACCATACAAACAAAAAACACACAGTTATTTCAGTAGATGCTGAGAAAGAATTTGTCAAAATGGAGCATTCATTCACATTTTTTAAAAAACACAGACCTGGAAGGGTCTTTCTTTAATATGGTCAAATATATATGATATGTATTTTATACAACATATATATATATACGAAGCCACAAGCCAGTATGACTTTCAACGGAGAAATTTTCCCACAAAGTACTAGTAAAGCAAGAGCATTTCCTTTCCCCACTACTAATGGATAAATATAAAAAACAAGGGTTGCATCAGGAACACAAGGGAATAATGTTAGAGGCATAAACTTTAGCAAAGAGAAGACAAAATTATCCCTTTTTTCAGCTGTTAGGATGCCACACTTAGGATATCTCAGGATCACTGAGGCAAATAATTGAGATCACTAATAACTTCACAAAATCCTTAGAATACTAACACAAACCAGAAAGAAGCAATGATATGAGAAATTCCATTTAAAAGAACAAAATGCATAAAATATCTAGAGATTAAATTACCAAGATACACAAAAAATAAAACTATAAAATAATCCTTTGGAAAATAAAGGAAGACTTCATCATTTTAGTGTCGATCACTGCTGGAGGTTGGATCATGCCAATGTAACAAAAATGGCAATACTACCTAGAATAAGTTACAAATTTGTCATTGTACAAAACAAATTACACAGGAGATGCTTTATAAAACTAGACAAAAGAACTACCAAATCCATTTAAAAGAACTAAATATCTAGAATCACAAGGAAAATAATGATACAAATAAAAGAGAAAATAGCAAATCATGATTCAATCTCAAACTATCTTATAAAGCAGTAGTCATTAAAACTATTTGGCACTGATTTAAAAATAGAAAATTAAATCAGTAAAATAGAGTAAGCAAGAAGCAAAATTAACCACAACAGGGGTTCAGTGTTTGATAACTCCAAGAATACCAGTTATTAAAAGAGTAGTGGGGGAGAGATAACAGAATTTCCTTTGTTTTTTTTGAAAATGGCTGCGAAAAATAGCCCAGCCAAAATTTTAGACTAACATCTTATGCCACATATCATAATAAATACATGCACAACCTGAATATCAAGGATCACATCATGAATAAATCAGAAGACAATGAGACCAGATTCTTTTTTCAACTATCAGTGGAGGGTAAATTCTTAACTAAATAATGGATAGGAGAGATCATAAAAGACAAAATAGAAATGAAATTTAACAGATTTTGCACAAATATATTCAATGAGGATAATACAGAAAATGTTAAGCCAGAAATAATGTTTGCAACAGTCATTTATATGTCTACTATCCAAGATACAAAAGTAATTGACCAAATATATAATAAGAATTTTTCACCAACAGATTAAACTATAGAAACAATTTGGAGTGTGCAAACATGCCCCAAAGTATTAATAAGAAGAATACAAATTAAAATAAATCTGATCTTTTACTTCACACTCTAATTAGCAATGATGACCAAAATGGAAACAAAGAATGTTGTAGGACCATGGTGTCAAACTCAAGTAGAAATGAGGGATCCCTGCTGAATACATACTGATTTAGTTTTAACATGTAATGTTGTCTATATTTTATTGTATTTTTATTTATTTTGTTAAATATTTCCCAATTACATTTTAATCTTCTTTGGGCAGCATGGGTGGAGTGTAGCAGCCATGTGCCTTCTGAAGGCCCCTGTTTTCCCAAATCCAAGAGCCTTGGGAAAAGCAGTGCTTTCAGCACAATTCCCACAACCATTTCCCTGAGAAGTAGTCTCAGAAAGATGCACCCTGGAATCTGCTCCTGTAGCTTCTATAATCAGGCAGCTAAGTGGCACAACAGGCAGCTGAGCGCTGCAGTGGATTAAGTTCTAGATTTAGGAGTCAAAAAGGCCAGAGCTCAAATTTGCCTCAGATACTTAATAGTTGTGTTTCCCTGGGCATGTCAGTTAACCATTGCCTACCTCAGGTTTCTCATCTGTAAAATGGGGATAACAGTACCACCTACCTCCCAGGGGTACTGTGAAAATCAAATGTTATTACATGTAAAGCACATTAGATAGAAATCTAGTATTGTTATTTGACAGATATTTCAAAGAGAGAAAATCTTCAGTTTCTCACTCAAGCCAGAGAATGGAACATTTCTCGGTTTGGGTGTGGCCAGAAATATATTTGTTTCAAGGCCCAGTGCAGAAACAAAGTATTACAGAGCTCAAAAATGTCTCAGACATGCCCTCAGACGGTATCTGAACATGACAGTTGTCAACGGTGGTTCTTTTCATTTCTAAGCTCTCGACACCACAAGACCTTGAAATCATAGTGTATAAACACTACCTAGTAGCTTCTCTGTATAAGTAACAAACAAAACAGCAAAGACCAGAAATCACCAGTACCCTAAAAAGAGCCAAATTTCCTTGTCAGACACTTTGTCTGGCCAAAATATGTCTCATCACTCTGTATTTCTTTTCACTAATATCATCTACTTATCCAATAGATGCCATGCCAGGCACCATGAGGGATAGAAAGGAAATATAAGACATGAACCTTGTCCTCTGGGAATTTCTTTGTCCTAAGATTCCTTTCAAACTAGTAGATTCTATAATTGTAAGATCACAGAGAATCCAAGGCTAAGTGGGTGTACAGACATTTCAGAAAGCACTGACACATAAACCACATAGACCTTTCCACTCTGGCAAAGAAAAGTTTAAAAATCTGTCCTTGGCCTGGCAGTGATAATCATTCCCATGGTACTCTGACTCTATAGTGAGGCAGCAAAACCACTTTAAAAAGTAGAACTTGAAGTCAAACAACCACTTGAAACTAAGTGGCAAAACTGATTCTATACCATTTGGTTCATTTCATTTTTTAAAACTGCATTGATTGACTGAAAAGACCAATTTGATAAATGGAAAGGACACTGACCTGAGAAACAGAAGACCTCGTTTTGGATCAAAGATCTGCCACTTAAAAATTGTGCAGTCTTCTGCACATCTCTGTGGGTCTCAGCTTACTCTCCTGTAAAATACAGGGATTATCTCTAATTAAAAAATAAGTTCTAAGGTCTCTTCTAACTCTAAGATTCTTTTTTTTAATGCTTTTACCTCTTTCCAAAAAGTGACCTTATTTCAAGTTGTTACAATGACCCAACCGCTAATTTCAATTTAATGAGATGATATCAAAGCAATGAACAGATGTACCAGCAAATCATCTACCCCTGGACTACGACACAGTGACATGACCTAGCTAGTCCTATAAGAGTAATAAGCTTAAGGCAGGGCAAAACCCAACCATCTTGATGGAAGAAGGTAGTAGACAATTGGAGGTTAGGTTACATCATACCTAATGTATGATTACATTATACAGATAATCATACATGTAAATCTCAGGGGTACCACTTTAATCCCACGGAGAACATACAAACATTCAACCTTATGATAACATTCTGAGAGCTTGGACTCATTAAGAAGGGAAATTCACTAAAGGTTGATAGATACACAAAACTTCAACATTTCAGTGACTCCTTCTTTTGTCCAAATAGAATATACAGATAAAAGGCATCTCTCCCCCCTCTCACTGAACTTACAACATCAAAATAATTCAGTCATAGAAGAGAACCAGGTCCAGATCTCGTTTTCCCGTGTCATGGCTTTAGCTCCTGTCTGAATCCTCTCCCAGAAGTGGGTACTGAAGAATCCACTTCTCTTCCCAAGAAGTACACTGCTCAAGAAACTCCCCTCCTGTCAAAAATATGTTAGTTGCTTAAACTTTCAAACTTGGAGGCAACTGCTAGAGGAGATTTCCCTCCTTTAATTAGGAGATTGAAGTTCAGGACAAAATAGCTCAAGGATTTCCCTCTCAGGTCACATGGGTAAGAATCTGTCTCTGCCATAGATTCTGCCCTCAGATTATGAATATGCTAGCACACTTTCTTAGGTCTACAGCAGAGGTGGGAAACCTGGGGCCTCAAGGCCACATGTGACCCCCTAAGTCTCAGGTGTGGCCCTTTGACTGAATCGAAATTTCACAGAACAAATCCACTTAATGAAAGGATTTATTCTGTGAAATTTGGAATCAGTTAAAAGGCCTCACCTGAGGACGTAGAAGGCCACATGTAGCCTTAAGGTTCCCCATTGGAGTTGGCTCCATCACACTCTTCCTCAGAAGTGGCTATCTCTTGAGCCAACCAAGCTAAAACTCTGGACTCTGAAAAAGAGAGATAGAAAACAAATAGTGACTAGGAATGAAGGGCCAGGAAGTTCCCTCTCAGGTAAGGTGAGTTTGAGCCCATGAAGCATGTGCCTCTGACCCAAGTCACCAGCTCTTATCTTTGATACCCCTCCTCTCTAAGTTTTTGGGATACTAGTTCCCCTGGTTCTTCTCCCTCTATATTATTTCATTTGGTGCTCTTATCAGTTCCCATGGATTCAATTATCACCTCTGTACCGACAATTTTCAAATTTACTTACCCAGTCCTAACATCTGTACTGACTTCCAGTATGATATTTCCAACTACTTGCATATGTCTCACTCAACATGTTCAAAACTAAATTCATACTTTACCCTCCAACCACACACACACACACACACACACACACACACGCAAAAGCCCTCTCTCCCCCCATCCTACTTTCTCCATCACTATTGGGGATACCATGATCCTACCAATCGCTCAATCTCACAACCCAAGTGTCATCCTCAACTCCTCACTCTCACCTTCGATATCCAATCTGTTGCTAAGGACTGTTGATTTTTCCTTCGAAACTCTCTCACATCCCCAAAAACAACCTTCGATTTATCAAACATAACAAGATGATTCACTTATCTGATGGGGCCAAAGAACTTTCCCTTCCCTCTAAATTAATTCTTTCACAAGTCCAAATTGTTCATTGAGACCCCAGGGAAATATATTTTCTCCAGCTCACAAATGTTTCACTGTTTTTAATGTTACATTGGGTTAAGTACATAGTGACCCCACTATTTAATTTGGGCAGGAAATTAGAACTCCTGAAAGATGGTTAGCATCATATTTTCTAATCGGGTCATCTGTGAATGTCCTAACATTCACAGATATGGCATGGGTAAAATTATGATGGCAGTATTGTTGTTTCAATGAGGCTATTTTCCACTTTGAAAAACAACCATTTCTCATGCTCACACACTGGCATTTCAAATCCATAGGACATAGATTCCAAACCTAAGGGAATAAAATAAAATATTCTTCTAAATAAAATGTACTTCTATATGCTCTTGTCAAAATTACACTATGAATATGTTTAGCCAAGTACTCTTAAACTTGAGATATTTGATTTAAAACATCAAATTAAATTACTCACCACAATTTAGGGCCTAATGTGAATTCCCTAGTGATGAATATGCATAATTTTCTTCTCTTTATGTCTTTCAACTTGAAAGATAATTTTTCATTACTTTCCTTATTCTCTTCACATTATGCTTTAATAGAATTGAAGAATATTTTGAACAAGATGCTCTGTGATGGTCTAACCTCTGATCTTCGAATTTTATACTACATAGGAGAATTATACAACCCTATTGGACTGGCCTTCATCCCCACATTGGCATTCAATCAGAATTTGTTCTAACTAGTAATCACAGTAGAAACATTGGAAACAGAAGATATTTACATGCTACATACGAATTTATAACTACTTGTGTTGGTACACTTTAAAATGTGATTCATCTTGGACCTAAATAACCATAGAAGAAGGAACTATAGACCAGAATAGAAGAGTACAGCAGAAGTGATACTCTGAATGCAATTAATTGGCACCACTTGACATTGTCAGAAGACTTAAGTTTAAGTCCCCTTTTATGATACCCACTATCATCTTTGAAAAGAACTGATAGCATCATGTCACAGGGTGATGTCTTGACTTGCACATGAGTTGGTTTAAGTAAGGAAGTGTTGTACAAAGTCATCAACCACACTCTCTCTTTCCAAGGTCATCAAAGTCCAATAGCAAGACAAAAATCAGGATGCAATTGATGACCTTGGCATCTTCAATGTCTGATCAAGCTCTAAGCACTCTTACTGTGCCTACTTCATTCCACTGGAAGAAGTCTTCACATGCGTGGAATGCCTCACATCCTAACTCAGCAATGATCTGAGGCCTCTTGGTTACCCCCAACCTGATTCAGCTCATCTGTCAAGACAGTTTTACTGAGGTGTGAACCACCGCACATGCTACAGCCACAGATAAGAGTTGGGTGAAAGATGGATGACCAACCCTGAAAAGGGCTCAGCAATCCCTTACTCTAGAGTTCTAATCCTTCCTCAATATCTCATATGTCCCTGATACCTACTAACAATGTAGCCATGGGAAATTTGCTTTAACCCCCAAGTTTTACATTTTCTCACCTATTAAGTGGTAATAATAAAACTTATATTATCTGATTAGGATCATAGGGTCAAGATTTAAAGCTAAAAATACTCTTAAGAATAGTCAGCTCCAAACATCACATTTTACAGATGAATAGAAACTGCACACCCTCATCCAGAAAAACACAACTGGGATTATAAAGAGCCATATGAAAACCCAGTTGAAGGCACTAGGGATGGAGAAGAAACAAAATTGTCTTAGAGAAGGCATGATAACTGTTTTTAAGTATATAGCTGTTTTAAGGGATATGCCATATGAAAGAGGGATGAGATTTGTTTTGTTGGCCCCAGAGAGAAGAACTAAGAAAAATGAAGTTGCAAAGAGACAAATGAAGACCTAATATAAAGAAAAACCTAAAAGATATCTTCACGTGTACAGGCTATATGATAGGGACAGAATTTCCCAGAAGCAGCTTCTTTCTCCCCACTCCCCACTCTCCACAAAATGGGGAGGCCCAGGACCTTTCACTTCCCCTAATCATTAGGGATTAGCTTTCCCTAAAAGAAAACCAAGTTGTCCCTAGGACATGCTTGGCCCCAGTTTTCCTGGCACAGCTTCCTGGTCATCCAGGGGAATAAAAAAAGATACATGAAGTCTAAGCCTCTCAGACTTAGTGGATTTCTGATACTACATAAGTCACCAAGTCCTTCACCATATACTTACCTAGAAAAAGCTACGGGTCTTTATGGACTCAAGGATGGAATGGAGTTAGGAGAGCACTTTTGCAAGTGATCAACTACCAGGATATTGCAATAGTCTAGGTATGACATGAGAGTTTGTACCAGGATGGTGGCAGTGCCAAAGAAAACTATATACAAGAAATGTTACAAAGGTAAAATCTATAAGCCTTGGCAATAAACAAAGAATGAAAAGAAGAAAACTGAAGCTTTTTTGTTTTTACTACAGAAGAGAAGGAAATACATAAGCAAATACAGCTTTGAAAGTTACATTTGGATTTATCACACACAGGAAAAGCAAGCCGTTCATGGTAGACTTGTAGCCTTACTCATATCTTTGTTATACTCCATGTGGAAATACACATTTTATTTAGTGTTTGCCGATTTCAGAATAAAAATAAATACTTTTAAAAGAACTGTTGTGGATAGTTACCATAAATTAGGGCAGGGATTCTGAACTATTTTTTGTCATGAACTCATTTGGAAGTTTGGTGAAATTAGCAGCTCCCTTTTCAGAATAGCATTTTTAAGTGCATAAAATAAAATCCATATGAGTGTAAAGGGAACAAATTATATTTGAATTAATAATCTTTTAAAAAGTAAGTTCATAGACACCAAGTTAAGAACCGCTGATGGTGGTGGTGCCTCTGTCTAAAGGGAACTAGCCCTGTACTAGGACGTCATCTAAAAAAGAAGCTACACTTGCAAACATAATGGAAATACCCTGACAGCTTACAGAGAGGTTAGAGCCTAGATCTGAGAATTTCTTGTGCAGGAAATGGGAGGGAGGTCTCAGTGTCTAGATTCTAAGGGGGAAAGAACTGGGGAGGTTTCTGCTGGTCTTAGGGCTCCCTCTCTTTTTGAAAGGGCACAGTAGAATTCCAGCCAAACTTTTCAATTGACTGAGAAGTTGAAGACGGTGGAGACCACAGCCAGGCAGTGTACAGCCAAGAAGCAGCTGGCAGGATCCAGTGGAGCAGCTTCTAGCAGAACAGTTTAGAAGAAACTCTAAGTCTCTTGTCACCAACCAAAAGCAGCAAGAAGAAATATATAGCCCTGCAACACTGAAAGCTTACATAGTATGTCTTCCCACATACCCTGGCCATATCTGTTCACTATACTTATACATCTGTGCTTATAAACTCTATGTGCACACACTCTGCTCACAGATGTTATATATACTTGTGAGAAGGTACACCACAGGTTTATGGGAAAGATATTTTATAATAATACTAGTCTAAGAGATCACTTTTTTTTTTAGTTGAGTATGTACTGTGGCTGGGAACTAGAAATAAACAATGAGTGAGGACTCCTAAGATATCATTTTAGGAGTTCAGTTCTAAATCTATAACTTTTTGATCCTGAGTAGGGACTGACAGAATACCTCTTTTTAAAATTTTTTACTTTTTAAAAAATTTTGAGTTGAGTTCCAAATTATCTCCTTCCTCCAGACTGAAAAGGCAAGCAATGGGATACCCATTTTACATATGAAATCACACAAAACATATTTCCACATTAGCCATGTTGGGAGAAAAAAAAGCAAAAAAAAAAAGTGGGAAAATTATGCTTCAGTTTATACTCAGAGTTCATCAGTTCTCTCTCTTGACATAGAAAGCAATTTTCATTATGAGTCCTTCTTAATTGTCTTGGAGAACTGTATTGATAAGAGTAGCTAAGTCTTTCACAGCAGAACGTCATTATAACACTGCTGTTATTGTGTACAATGATCTCCTGGTTCTGCTTACTTCCTTTTGCATTAATACGTAGTAGTCTTCCCAGGTTTTTCTGAAACCATTCCCCTCATCATTTCTTAAAGTGCAACAAATAGTTTTCCATCAACTTGTTTAGCCATTCCCTAATTGATGGGCATCCCCTCACTTTCCAATTCTCTGCCACCACAAAAAAGCTGCTATATTTTTGTATATATAGGTCCTTGTCCTTTTTCCTTTGATCTCTTTGGGATACAGATCTAATAATTGTATTGCTGGGTCAAAGGGTATGCACAGTTTTATAATCCTTTGGATATAGTTCCAAGTTGCTCTCCAGAATACATGAACCATCCATCTGATTTTTTAAGAAAGAAAGAAGAAAATGAAATTACCAATATCAAAAATGAAAAGGGTGAATTTACCTCCAATGAAGAGGAAATTAAAACAATAATTGGAAAATATTTTGCCCAACTATATGTCCATAAATTTGATAATCTTAGTGAAATAAATGAATATTTACAAAAATATAAATTGTCCAGATTATCAGAAGAGGAAGTAAAATACTTAAATAACCCCATTACAGAAAAAGAAATTGAAAAAGTCATCAATGAACTCCCAAGGAAAAAATCTCCAGGTCAGATGGACTCACAACTGAATTCTATCAAACATTCAAAGTTAATTTCAATACTATATAGATTATTTTGGAAAAGTGGCAAAGGAGTCCTACCAAATTCTTTTTATGATACAAATATGGTGCTGATACCTCAACTGGGAAGAGCACAGAGAAAGAAAATTATGGACCAATTTCCTAACGCATACAGATGCAAAAATTTTAAAGAAGATATTAGCAAAAAGATTACAGTAACTTTTCACAAGAATAATATACTTTGATCAGGCAGGATTTATACCAGGAATGTAAGACTGGTTCAATATTAGGAAAACTATCAACATAATTGATCATATCAACAACAAAACTAACAGAAACCATATGATTATATCAATAGATGCAGAAAAAGCTTTTAACAAAATGCAACACCTGTTCCTACTGAAAACCACTGGAGAGCATAGGAATAAATAGAGCCTTTCTTAAAATAACAAGTAGTACCTACCTAGAACCATCAGCAAGCATTATATGTAAAGGGGATAAGCTAGATGCTTTTCCAATAAGATTGGGGGTGAAACAAGGATGCTCATTATCAAGACATTCAATATGGTACTAGAAATATTAACATTAGCAATAATAGAAGAAAAAGAAATAGAAGGAATTAGAATAGGCAAAGAAGAAACTAAGTTATCACTCTTTGCAGACAATATGACGAGATGCTTAGAGAATCCTAGAGAATCAAGTAAAAAACTAGTTGAAATAATAAACAACTTTAGCAAAGTTGCAGGATACAAAATAAACCCACATAAATCATCTGCATTTCTATATATTACTAACAGAGCCCAAGAGCAAGAGATAGAAAGAGAAATCCCATTTAACGTTACAGTAGACACTATAAAATATTTGGGAGTCTATTTGCCAAAACAACCCCAAGGACTATATGAACACAATTACAAAACAATTTTCACATAAATAAAGTCAGATCTAAATAATTGGAGATACATCAGTTGTTTGTGGGTAGGTGAAGCTAAATTAATAAAAGGACAATTCTACCTAAATTAGTTTAATTATTCAGTGCCATAACAATAAAACTACCAAAAAACTATTTTATAGATCTAAAAAAAGGAATATCAAATTTCATCTGGAAGAAAAAAATGTCCAGAATATCAAGGGAACTAATGAAAAGAAATGCTAGGGAAGGTGGCCCAGCCATACTAGATCTTAAATTGTATTATAAAGCAGCAATCATCAGAACCACTTGGTACTGTCTAAGAAATAGAAGGGTAGATCAGTGGAATAGGTTGGGTACACATGACACAGTAGTCAATGACTACAGAAGTCTACTGTTTGATAAACCCAGGGATCCCAGGTTCTGGGGTAAGAACTTACTCTTTGACAAAAACTGCTAGGAAAACTGGAAAACAGCATGGCAGAAACTGAATGTAGACCAATATCTAACACCATATGCCAGAATAAAGTTCAAATGGGTACACAATCTAGGTATAAACGCTGATAATATAAACAAATTAGGGGAGCAAGGAGTAGTTTATTTGTCAGATTTATGGAGAATGGAGGAATTTATGGCCAAACAAGAGATAGAGAACATTATGAAATGAAAAATGGATAATTTTGATTACATTAAATTGAAAAGTTTTTGCACAAATAAAGCTAAGACAATCAAGATTAGGAGGGAAGCAGAAAACTGGGAAAGAATTTTTACTAGTGTTAGTGATAAAGGCCTCATTTCTAAAACATATAGAGAACTGAGTCAAATTTACAAGAATACAAGTCACCCCCCCCCCAATTGATAAATGCTCAAAGGATAAAAATAGGCAGTTTTCAGAGGAAAAAATTAAAGCTATATATAGTCATATGAAAAAAATGTCCTAAATCACTACTGATTAGGGACATACAAATCAAAACAACTCTGAGGTACCACATCACACCTATTAGATTGGCTAACATGACAAAATGGGAAAATGATCAATGTTGGAGAAGATGTGGGAGAGTTGGAATACTAATTCATTATGGAGCTGTGAGCTGATTCAACCGTTTTGGAGAGTAATTTGGAACTATGCTCAAAGGGCTACAAAAATGTGTGTACTCTTTGACCCAGCAATACCTGCTTCTAGGGTTGTATCCCAAAGAGATCATAAAAATTGGAAAAGGACTAACATATACAAAATTTTTAAAGAGGCTCTTTTTGTGATGGCCAAGAACTGGAAATTGAGGGGCTGGCTGAGCAAGTATGTAGTATATGAATGTAATGGAATACTATTGTGCCATAAGAAGTGATGAACAGGCAGACTTCAGAAATACCTGAATAGACTTATAGGAACTGATGCTGAGTGAAGTGAGCAGAATCAAGAGAACATTATACATAGTAACAGCCACAGTGTGCGAGGACTGTTTCTGATAGACTTAGCCCTTCACAGCAGTGCAAGGACCTAAAACATTCCCACAGGATTTGATGCAAAATACCTTCCACATCCAGAGAAAGAAGTATGGAATTGGAACACAGAATGAAGCAGACTATTTTCTCTTTAATTACATTTGGTTTTGTTTAGTTTAACTCACACTCTCTCCCATTCATTTTAATTTTTCTATGCAATATGACTAATGTGAAAATGTATTTAATAAGAATGTATATGTAGAGCCCATATAAGACTGCATGCCGTCTTAGGGACAGGGGGAAAAGAAGGGGAGAAAATTTAAAACTTATGGAAGTGATGGTTGAAAATTGAAAACAACTGGACCAGTTTACAAAACTCCACCAACAGCTGGTTAGTACCCCTATTTTCCCCACATACCCTCCAGCATTCGATAGAATACCTTGAACCTGTGACATTTCATTCCCATGGCAGGGACTCAATCAAGAATGTGAAGTGGGGGAATAACCCAGGAGGAAGCAAGGGGCTGTAAACAAACTATTATTATTGTGTTCCCGAGTGCCCAGAACAAAGCTTTGCTCACAGTATGTGCCCAATAAGTGTTTGATGAATAAATGGTTTGTGAAAAGAAAAAATCCACACTACTACTCATGAAACATAAAAAGAAATGTAGAACACTGAAAGGGGACCAGAGCCAGAGCACATTCAAGTCTCTTGGTCAGAGCTGGAGAGGGGGTTGGAGGATAAAACTAGCTAACCATTATGACCTAAGTATGAGCAACTTAACGTGCTCACTAATATTTCACTCTCTCTTATCACAGAATTTAAGGGATGGAGGAAAACTTTTAGCTCCATCTTTTAGTCCCACCTTCCAGTTTACAATAAAAAATGACCCAGAAAAGCTATGTGACTTGCCCACTATCAGACCTGGAGATTTCATGCAGGATGTAAGCAATATTTCTTGTAAAAGAAAGGAGGAAACAAGCATTAGGTGCCTACAATGTGCCAGGAATTATGCTAAACTCACTTCACAAATATTATCTCATTTAACCTTCACAACACCCCTGGGAGATAGATGCTATTTTTATTCCCATTTCATAGTTAAGGATATGGAGCAGGCCTAAAGATTGAGTGAGTTGCCCAGGACCACAAGGCCAGTAAGTATCTGAGGCCAGATTTGAATTTAGGATTTCCTAACTCTAGGCCCAGAGCTCCTGCCACTGTACTATCCTTCTGCAACTTGGGTATTCTTGGGGGAAAGCATATCAACTCTCCATTTCTCCATCTGCTACTGCCTAATTTCCTTATTAGATTTTTTCACCAGTTTTAGTTGCAACACTGGCTGCCTAGTTGGTATGCAACATTAATTAGCAAAATTACAAAATGTTCTCTACTTATCCCTGCTCCCATGCTAAAGTAAACCAAGGAAAGTCTTTTCTCATAAACTAGCTTTCACTCTCATAGTCTCAAACCCTAAGCTTCAAAACAAAACAAAAATCAATGTTACTGACTGTGTAATTTATTAAGAATATTAAATAATACAAAAATCTAATAAGTATCTAATTAAGGTATAGACCAAAATGGGTCTGTAGGAAAATCCTCCAAAGTCTCTGTGATCCTCTTAAAGGTCCAGCATTAACATACAAAGTGTCTACAGGTTGGTCTACTCAACCATCTAGTGTTTAAGCTGGAGCTAAAACCCAAGTCATCAGATTCCCAGTACAGCTTTTTAATTATGCCTCCCTTGAAATTAGTAATTGTCTCCTAATTTAGCAGAATATTACCGGAATTTTTACTTAGTAAAGAACTTGGGGCAATAATCCTGGTACAGAACCCTGACAAGAAAATACCAAGAAAATCTTGAGTAATAATTAACACAGGGGCTATTTACTGGCCAGTACAATCCTAGGCAGATGTGTGGTATAAAATAGATTGAGTTCGTCTGTTAACTTCCTTTTCTAGAACTCTCTTCACTTACTCAATGTACCCTTCCCCAACTTCCAGCTGCCCTCTCACTTATCCCTGGTTCCTACTGTAGGATGCCAACAGGCTTACTTACCTTCCTTGACTCTTCTCATCACAAAGTACCTCACTTGATTTTCATTCCCTGATGACCATGCTCTCTGAAGCTAGTCAATCTGATAATCATGCTAAGAAGTTAATATATTACTTCTCCCAAACAGCATATATGTACTTTAATAGGGGACTTCTGGACATGAACCTTTACTTTTGACAGAAGAATTACTCTAGTGGTGAGTATTTCAAGATCTAGGACAAGGTGATAGATATCTGGAGGCAGAGGTAGCCTTCATTGTGACTCAAATAGAAATGGCCACAGAGTGTGCCTACATAAAAGCCTGCCTTAGTTCTGCTCTAGATGACGCCAGATGTTCATAACCCTAGAAGGTTAGAATCAAAATAATCTGGAAGAGATACCAGTGAAGTTAGAGATATCTGGCACTTTCACACTCTAAGGAGCTAGCTATACATTTTTGCTTGTCATTCTGAACAATAAAGATTTTCCAGATAAATCCTTCCTTATACATTAAGACTGTCAGTGCAAAACACAATTAAAGTAGGATCTGTGCTTACTGTATCAGCCCTTCAGGAAGCTTTCCTATTTCTTAACATTAAGTAACTATTATTAAAAGACAGGAGTTATTTTATTCACATGATCACAAAAAGAACACTTTTGTCCCTCCACATCGATAAGTAACAACTATTTTAGTTGCCAAATAGTCATCTGAGGATCCTCCTTACAACATTTTATGATACCCACGTAACACTGTACACATACCACAAGATCCAGTTGTTTAACACTATGCAAGTTTAGACACAGTTTTCAAAAGAGTGATACTTAAGTATTAAATGTTATCAATTTCATTTCCTCACCCTCACATTTCTCCTTGAAAAATCAATGGCACATGTTTTTCCCATTCTGCATTTAAGATTTAATTCAAAAGGAAAACTAGTTGCCCTTTCACATATTTAAATCAACATTTGAAAACCTTTTCAGTGTTTTCAGTTATTCCAGGAGAAATCAATCCCAAGGTCTCTAAAATAAAATTAACACAAGATCAAATATCCCCCTCAGATACATTCATACATACATACATGTATACTTATACATATGTACAATAAAACCTCCATTTCTCGAAGGAGCTCAGGGTCATCTCTGCACTTCTCATCTGGTTGTACCACTCTGAGACTTCTACCTCTTCCACCATCTCCCCACATTGCACACACACTTTCCCAGAAGTGTCCTCCTTCCCCTCCCAATTTTCAGCGTCCTTTTGTGCATTGTCTTCCTCCATTATATCACCTTGAGGGCAGGATCTGCCCTTTTTTTAAAGTCCCACAGTGTGTAACACAGAGTAGGTACTTAATAAATGATTACTGACTAGTTCTACACATTTCAAAACAAAAAACTGACTTCTTGAATAACATCTGTGTTTAAGTTAAATTTACAAAAAGGTGATATTTGTTTGCATATAGATACGTATTGTGGCTTTGCTGTGGTTTTTTTTTTAATTCCTCAGTTTCCAGGATTTTCACCAGATTAAGGATGTTCCATTTCCTGTTGATTCTTCTTTCAAGGTACCTCTTGCAATCTTCCTCTCCTTTCCCATATCATTGCCAATACCCTGCTTTTAGGACTGACCACTTCATTCATACCTGGAAAATCACAAAAGCCTCCTAACAGATCTTATTTCCAGTATGTTCCTTCTAATTTGTCTTGTTAGAAAATTATGGGCCACAAAATTCCAATCTGTAACAAAATGCCGCTGAGGCAGAGCTCTGAGCAATGATCAATTTATTAGGGATCCCAATGGTCTCTAAGTAATTGGATCCTAGACTTTCTTCTTTGTCAAGGACCCCTATTCTCAGGGTTTTGGTGGGGGGGGTTATAGACTTTGACAATTCCTTAGGAAGTTTCTTCAGAAGTAGAGGAATTCCTATGATTGGCGAGGGGCTGGGCTCAGTGGTTGCTGCAAAGCAGAAGACAAGAGGCTTGAAATGAGGAAGCATTAGTTAAGGGGCAGTAATGGGGCCATCCTCCTCATGTTCACAACCAGGCAATTGTTTGTGAGTCAAGTCCCCTAGGCATGAAAGACACTCAGCAGTTATGAGGTGTTTGCACAACTCAACACACCTGCCTTTAAAGAAGCACTTCAAGTGACATGCTGGACAATTTAGCTGGGTTATCATGGTGATAGTGCAATCACTACTGTTTTTGCACCTGGGAATGTTGTCTATCCGTGCTCCAGTTTTAAAGAAATACCCACAGCTGGCACAACACAGGACCCCATGATGATAACCATAAGCAAAACCTACAGCAGACCACAAAAAGAAAGGCCAAGTGCTATGAGAAGACTCCTACTGATACAAGGCAAGATGGTCTCAATGTTGAAGGAGAATCTGTGACCTGTTAAGATGACTCTCCAGGAGTGTAGTTGGTCAGGTAAGGCAAGAGAGGAGGAATATAGACCAAGTCAGGAAGAGTGATAGATTAAAAAAAGGCAAGGCTTTCATCCTCCTTTGGGATACAGTGCCAAGATCAGCCACAGTCAAATCCTGCAAAGACAAGAGTCAGCAAATAAAGTCCATTCCTAGATTTTCACAGATCTATAGAGTAGACATCATAAAGGGAAAACTTGAGACATTATGGCCAACCTTGTAAGGACTTTTATTAGCTCATCTAAAGATTATTACTGCTGATCTATGAGCAGTTAAGCTTATTGGCAAGACTAGAAGGGAAGCTCTTGCTCAAATGAAAACACTTTTTAAAATGATACACCGAGTATCCCTTTCTAGTGAGGAGAGTGACAGGGAAGTTATTGTTTCACAAACGTTGAAATCAGTTTTTCCTCAATGGATGACAGCCAAAAAAGGTAGCACAGGCCTGACAGGTAAAAATCTCATAATGAAGACCAATGAGCATCCCCAAACACTAGATAGGTGTTTGGGAGGAATTCAGATTGGGACACAGAAGGTACAGGAATTAAGGAATCCTGATGAAGGCTCTCCTCTCATTCGCTCATATCAGAGATCAAAATTTTCTGGCAATCCACATTACAGACAAAGGGTATGAAGGATCACTGGGCCATAGTGACAGATGGATATGAAGGCTCAGGAAAATAGGGGTAGCTGTAGCAGAAACTAACTATTCTCCTTAAGTGTCTTAAGCTTACAATATGCCTTCACAGTGTGGAGTAGCCATCATGCCTGAATAATCAAACAGTCAAAGATTAAAACTGATGAAAAAACATTAACTATCATTTATTACCTAGGGCAATAAAGTAACATGTCAGCTGAGGGATCAGCAAAGAAGGTATAAAACTCTATTGTTCTATAGTTTGTGTAATCATTTGTGTTAGGGCATTGTGATCTCTAAGGGAGCCAACAGAATCATGGTTGAGCCCAAGTAATCTATTTGATTTGTGAGTCATTAGATTTTTAGTAGTAGTGATAGATTGGAGATAGTCTTGACGATTATAGAAGTTTCTGAAGATTGCTGCTTAAGTTCTTCAGAAGGCTGACTGGTAAAAAGAACGAGGTACCCTAGTCATCTTACCCTCTTTTCTCATACCTAGCCTACAACATTTTTGTAAACAGCATGCTGTATACTTGCTCTACTCTATCAACAAGGCAATTATTAGTCAAGGTAGTACACGTTAAAAGAAGCTTCTCTATAACTCTGCTAAAAGATACTTTACAATTTTCACAAGAGAAAGCTCCATAATGATACCTAAAAGCAAAATCTCCACCAACACTACAGAAAAAGTTCAAAGGAAGAGAAGAGGTAGATGTAAAAACAGTAGATGAGTCTCAGGGAACACGGGCTGGTTCTGGGGAGTCAGACGTTGAAGAGGTAGACAGAAATTCATTATCCCCTTTAAAGTAAAAGATATCTATAATTTGAGGTAGATCTAGAAAGGCAGAAAGGGTTATTTCTGGGCCAGCTGGAGAAAAGTTTCTGCTGGTAAAGATAAGATAAGAAAAAATAGTTATCATTGTTCATGGTAGAATTTTGAATCCAACCTGGAGGTCAATGTAGAGACACATGTAGTACAACAATTAATGCATACTAAGCCTTAATCGCTAAATGGACCTGCCAAAGTCCTTAGCTTGAAAAGGCCAAGGTCCCCCACGGCTTCCTGGGCCATCTCTAATTGTTCTGATCTATGTCTTGCCACTGGACCCAGATGGCTCCAGAGGAGAAAATGAGGCTGGTGACTTTGCACTGCCCTCCCTCATTCAAATCCAATTCACTTGCATGTCATGGCATCACCTCCCTGATGTTATGGTCCTCCTCAAGAACGAAAGAGGAATAGCAGCACATCCAAAAAAGAATAATAATGTACAGGATAGTTAGAACCCATCTGAGAATAAAGGAGAGGATTCTATCACCTTAAAACAGAGAAGTAATCCAAGAAAGCCAAGATGAAGGTTTCCACCAATTCCTACTACCTGGGGTCATATGAGTTTCATGTACTATTTACCAGGTGTCATTCAAAATTCTTTGAAGCTCATGAACGTTTGTGATAACGTCACCCGAATTTCTGATGTAGGCACAACAGAACCGATTAATAATGGTACAAGCTCCCCTTTGTGCAGCAGTCAGAATATTTAATGTCATTCGATTTTCCATAGCTACGTGAACCACAGAGACAATTTCTGCCTGTTAATTCAACAATGGTGGGGCTGAGGTATGTTGAATGACTACAGATATATCCTGAGCAAGTCTTTCAAGTTTAGCAGACAAATTCTTGACAGAATCTAATACTGTAGTCATTCCCAAGTTAGGAAGTAGAATCCATAGAAAAGTGATAACTTACACCAGTGTGAGCTAAAGGATTACTATTGCCTGCCCATATTATGCATATATCCTCATGGGAGGGCCATTATTTCCTTTAAAATGTTGAGTTAAAGTACACACAAAGAAAGACACATTATTGACACCTGGGATGGTGAAAGTAAAATTGCACTTTACTGAGTTTCCCATGTTAAGTTTAGAATTTTCAGTTTTACATTTGTTAACATGGAACGAAATCTGGTATATGATGAGTCACACCAAGCAGAGGGAATCTATATTTAAAATTCATTGAGGTCATATTATGGCATGATAGGGTATGAAATTTGATCTGGAAATACCTGAAGGGCTTAATTTTCATAGAGACTGAAGTGGCCCATTTAGTTGGTTCCCAAGAACTGCTGTTTACAGAACATCTAGCAAAAACAAAAGGTGCAAATGGTCTGACAAAAGTAAGATTACTGTCCATTCCTTATGGCATGATCTCACAGGGAAAGTTAACCAAAGATCAGTAGTGTGTCAATGAATTCACTGACAAATGAAACACCCTTATAGCCTTAGCCTGATGTAGTTTATGGCCCATCTAGCTGTGTATACCAATAATATTATTATTCAAAACCCACTCATTCTTAGATGAAGAAATGACCTCCATGGATGACAATGAAGAATTTTCCATACAAAAATAACTGATCAAGAAAACATGCCTACCTCAGAGCTAAAGTTAGACACCAACAACTCCTGTTTTATTACTACAGCTGCTTTGAGTGAGGTTAAAGGTTTCAACTTTCTGCCTTATGCCAGCACAAAAAATGCCAGCCCCCCCCCCCCATATTCTTTAGGACACAGCTATGTATAATAGATTTGAAAAGATGCTGTTCTGCAGTGGTTTCTTCACTATTATGACCATCAACTTCTCACCTTCTCCTCAGTACTGAGTGAGCTTCTTTGTGAAAATATCCTTTGGGGTAGGTACTTATCACCCAAAAGACAAGAGGCAACAGAAAAATAAACAGACCAACACAACAGGGATGAAGTTGCTGAACAGTTTTGACCTCCCTTTTCTACTTTTGTATGGGCCCCTCATTCTACAGGCCTCAGATCCCACTACATCTTCATATTCTCCAACTATAACGGGTTAACATACCCAGAAGTGTTTCAAAAGTCTCATGTCCTGATCCCTTTGTTTCAGTGTCACTTTTATTTGTCTGCACACACTCTTCTGTCTTTTATAGTTCCTTTAATGTGGAACAAACTCATGTATCTGGTTATATTAGTAAGAACTACTTCAGAGAGGCCAGTCTTGAAACATGTGACTCCTACTCAGATTGGGAATGTCGTGACTCCACCTAGTGAACTGTTTATAACAATGATAAACTTCCAATGATATTATTATAATAATGACTAATCACCCTGCTAATGACACTGGAATCCATACAGAAAAATTATAGTCTGCCCATCTACCATAAGGGGGACAGAGTAAAGTTTTTAAGTTGTTACTTTTCCTGGTAGCTGAGGAGTTGAGGTTGGATCAGTCACTGGTCTAGAAAGATTGTCGGGGGAAACTAAAAGAGTGAAATGTTTTGTAAAAAAAGGACTGGTGGGAGTTAGGATCATTGTTATCTCCGGTGACTTGCTCCTTTAAGAAAGGCTGATTCATACAAGTAATTAAAGGTGAACAAAAAAATAGTATTAGAGTCAAAACTCATGGTAGGTTTTAAAGTAGAATGGTGAATGCAGACCCTGCTAAAAAACAAAAACCAACAACAGCAACAAAAAAAAGGAACAACCCGTGGGTCCAGGCTCTATGGATCCAACAGAGGGAAAAGGCCTGTTTCCTATTTTACACAGACTACCTCCTCTCAGGAAATAGACATTTCCAGGGAAAACTCATAGTAGACACTGTGAAAGAACTTTCCCCTCTTTTTATCAGGGAAAGAAGGCTTCCAAGAATCTAGCTCAGGACCCCGTTCTCCAATTTCTAGCATATCATGGTAGGTTTGCAAACAAGGCCTTCTCCTTTCTGTCTCAGCTTGCAGCAAGTAGTTGGGTGCCAGAACAAAGGACAAGGCTGCTGCCCAAACCAAGACGATGACATATGGGGAAAACGACCTAGTCTCTGCATGATTTTTCTCATGCCCCACGTGATAAAAGCAAACAATCTCTTGCTATATGGGGGGAAACGAAGGGTTGCTTCAGAATAACCTGTATGAACTGAGCTCCTCTTCTGGCAGGTGCAGTTATCACCTGGAGGTGAAGTATCCCCATGACAAATGTTAGGTGGCAACATCAAAAGTGAAACCGGTGCATAAAGAAACCTTTATCTGTATTCAGATATCATCTCAATCATCATCACAAACCAAAGGAACGGAAAACTAATCAAGACTACCAAAATAAAGGCAACCCACATTGATATAGAAAATAGCAGTTCAGTCCTATCTAAAAGGGTCATCTTATGACTAGAAAACATCTTTAGGAGAACTCAAGAGTTGTAAGTCAGAAAATGACACAGGTTTTATGTGTAATCAGTGAATCCACGAGTCCTTTCCAATCTTGATAGCAGTGGGAGTAGGTAGAACTCAGAATCAAATTTCGAAAGCAGGTTGAATCCCACAGTTCACTAAAAGTTTTTGATGTCAACATTGTCACCAAGACATAAAATCATGCAGTGTAAAATCTAAAGGTCCAGTTTGTACTACTACTCCTGTTTCATAAAGCTCTTTCAATCTATTCTGTAGGCATCATAGATGGGAGGCAACCTAAGCATTCCCAACAAGCAATGCTGTACATAGTAGGGAAAAAGATTTTGCACTTGTAGAGTGACCAAAAAGCATTTCATTAGGAGAAATATGTAATACCCTCCTTGGTCCGTACACGTATAGAACAAAGCCAAAGGGAAAATATCAGGTCATTTCAAATGGTTTTCAAAGCATAATTTGCCAACCATAGCCTTAAGTATCTTACTCATACATTCAACATGGCCAGATCTCTGAAGATGATGTGGGGTGTGGAACTTAGGAGTGATACCAAGATGAGAATACACTTGAGAGAGACTGAAATGAGGCACTCTCTTCAAGTCTATGTGAGCAGGTGGGCCATATCTGGACACAATTTTCTTGATCAGAATTATGGTCACAAAGGCAGCAGTGACTTTAGAACAAGGGAACACCTCAACCCACTGAGTAAGTTGGTCAACAATGGCAAGACTGTTTATGATGACCTGTTTTGGGCATATTAACAAAATCAACTTGTAAGTGCTTAAAAGGAATGTAAGGTAAAGGGTGGCTACCAAAAGCTGTAACTCAAAACACATGCTGAATAAAAGCTAGGCAAGTTAGATGAGTGGCTTTTATGTGAGCTGTAACTGGGGTGATGCCTGACATAACCCATCCTTGCCTGAGTCTATTTTCCCTTGTATAATGGGTCTTCTTATGAACTGAAAGGCATACCTGGTGACAGAAACTCTGGGAGAGAAGTGGCTTCCCTTCTCCAGTCGTCCAGAGCCTGAAACAGCTTTATTGCTGTTTCTGCTTTCCCTGCTTTGATGTGGGTATGCCACACTGGAAAATCCTGTACCTTTCCTTTGAATCACAATCAATATCAAAGTTTTTCCACAGATCTTGAGAATGTCTCTGCATCACTTCTTCTGATCTCCATGTGAGTGTTTGCCTTATGTGACTTCTCTATAAAATAGTCTTTTATGTAACCACAATGATTTTATGGCCCCTCTAAGGTTGCTATCTTCTTAACAGATCTTGACAGTGGGTGATATAGCAAAAGATCATCAACATATTGGATTAGGACAATAGTGATTCCAGATACATTAGTAATTGAGGGAGATCCCCAGCAGGTATCTCTCCTGTCCCTTTAAGAAGTTACTGTAGCTCCTCTGTCAGTAATGCATTCCTTTTTATGGAAATCAGATGCACTAGTTAATCTGGATCTTTCGTGCGAACTAGAGGACATATCTCATGCCTTCCAATAATAGTTTTAATTCTGCATTTACAAAACAATAAAAGCTAGCTCGCTGTAAAATTGGAGGAACAAATTTGGACTTCTGACATGCCCTTGAAGAAAGCGAGACCATATCCACTGTTTATTGCTGCAGGAGAAAGCAAACAGGTATCAGGGGTGAATCAGAATACTAAAAAGTGCAGAACATAAATCTATCACAATAAAGCAGGTAGCCTCACAAGAGATAGAAGAAATAATTGTAGCAACATTAGGTACTACAGGTTGTCTAGGTATTACATAAGCATTAACAGCACATAAATTTTATACAAAGTAATAAACAGGTCCACCATCAAGCCTGGTTTAGGTTTCTTGACTGTTAATACGGTAGTATTACAAGGAGATTTTCATGGCACAACAGTACCTCATTTCCCAAGAAAGTCAATAATAGGCACAGTATCTTTAATAGCTCCTTTAGATAAAGGGTGTTGAACACAAATGGTGGTGGGCCATGTTTAGTAATAGTAACTGGAACAGTTGACTTTTTGGAGTCCTACATTAGAGGATCAAGTAGCCCATAAGGAATTAGGAATATCAGGAGCGATATAGGGGCCTTCTCCACTATGGATGTATGAGAACAAAACAGGGAACAATGAAGATGTTTCTTCATCAGAGGAATCACTGGTAATGTCTAGTGATACCAGGAACAAAGAATTTGGGTCATCTGGTAAATGCAGAATTAAAACTATTATTGGAAGGCATGAGATATGGCCTCTAGTTCACACAAAAGATCTTACTCCAGTAGATTAACTAGTGCATCTGATTTCCATAAAAAGGAATGTATTACTGACAGAGGACCTACAGTAATTTCTTAAAGGGACAGGAGAGGTACCTGCTGGGGATCTCCCTCAGTTACTAATGTGTTTATGGACCCAATACGGATTAAAACAAAATTTGATTTCTCCCTTAAGACAGAGTTAGAAACTCTGGTATCTATGAGACAATCAGAAGAGGTATCCCCAACTTTAAAGATAATTTTGGGTTCCCTCGTATTGGGGAGAGGCAAAGACAAGAATGACAGGGGCAAGGTCATCAAATTGAAACTCATTAGTCCTTGCCTTTCCACCACACCTTCACGTAAGAGGATTTCCTTGTGGATGTCTAAAACCCTTCTCAATTTGTTCCCAGGAACATGCAAACCCATTATCATTTATTTAGTGGTCTCTAAAATCTATTATTGTTTTGCCCCTGTGGTCTAGTGAAACTTTGGCCTCCTTGATCTCATTTTTTCTTTAAGCAGTACTAAGCAAGATGTCCTGACCTACAATAATAAAAATATTCTCTCAACTTGAACTGGTTTTTCAGTGTGTGCAAAGGGCCTGTGACCTGGACGGTGGCTTGGAAGGATTGGGTTTTTGGAATGGGATTCTCCTTTTTGTTACCTGCCAAGTCTCTCACATTATAAACATAAATAAATATTAACAATAGTCTTTGGTTCACCTATGTTCTTTTCACACCAACCAGGATATTGCTTGTGAAAATATTGCCTAATTTTCTGATAGACTGATTGACAAAGGCTATATTTGTAATCCTTGCATCTTGAGGGTTAAGAGGATCTAACCCAGTTATGCACTTCTGCATAACTTGTCATAGAAAAGCATGAGGGGGCCTTATTCTCTTCTTGGGTGGTCTCCTGGGATTATTCCAGTTATTTGGGAGCATGGTACAGAGTTTCACACCCCAAATTAAAGAATCTCTACCCTAAATCAGCAGAGCATCCTGTGAAGGATTGTTAGATTTCCAATTCAGATCTTATAAAGGCCAGTTAAAAGACCCTCTTGGACATGCTAGTGCATTTCCTCTAGGAATTCTATTAAATGCTTCTATTATAGCCATTCTTTCTCCTGGGTAAAGCAAGGTGTCCATTAAGTTAATCATCTCCCCAGGTAGGACTATAACTCCTAAATATGGCCTAAAATTGGGTTAAATTGCGTTAGTTGCAAGATTTTCAGCAAACTTAAGAGTAACTTTTCTTCAAATGGAGAAGTCAGAAAGACTAAAAGGGAAGTATTCTCTGACAGGGGCTAGGACCACCCCATTCCAACCTGATACACCTTTTTGACAAAAGGTAAAATGCCAGTAGGCTGTTTTTCATTTGCGGTGTTATGGAAGGAAAGGAGTAACATAGAGGTGCAAAAGGAGGAGAAGGATTAGGAAAAGAAGGTAGAGAAAGGTCTGATTGGAAAATGAGGAGCTCAACGCAGACAGAGTTTCCCCACAATACCAATAATTCATTTGGTCTATGTGAAGTTTGAGAGATTGTTCAAGAAAAAGCCTTAACTTTCTAAGTGTAGAACAGTCAAAAGTTACAGATGTTGGTCAAAACCAATCACCCGAATCTCAAGCATTTTCGGACTATGCCTTGCATAGCCTCATGGTTCTCTTCTTTGTCATCCCTAGTTGGACAGGAATTTTACCCCTTTCCCATGAAGGCAGAAATTTGCCCAAAAGGGAACCTACAGGAATGCCCATGCTTGACCCCATATCTCCTCTGGCATTCTCAATGAGGAATAATAGTCCCTGGAACTCTCTTGAAAGAATTTCTCTGAGGACATTCTGATGTAGAATAGAAATTCCCTAACTTCAGAAAGGGATTTCCACTAAAAACATCCTGAAAGCATGTATCCTTCAATCAACCTATTAGATTATCAATCTACAACTGATGATCAATTATCCAGGATTTGTTTTTGATTTAATTATCTAATTTTTTCTCAGTATAAGATATGGCTTATTCCTTCTCCCAGCTTTCTCCTTCATGGTTTTGATGTATTGCAGGTTGCCATAAGAAATAAATGGGAATTTTGGGGGTTTTACAGAAGCTGCAGATGGCAAAGGAAAAGTTTAAAAACTCAGAAATATGTAAAATATGTTTTTTATTATATAATATGAACATATTTTATCCTTTAATACATAATAATTCAGACTTTTCTGGTATAAAGGGAGGGCTAAAAAGTTTTACATGGGTTTTCCAGATCATGGGGGGCACTACATCCCTAACCGCCACAATGTAGAAGAGATAACTGCACCATTCTGAACTTAGGACTCTTTAGTGGGTTTTGTTTCAAACAGTCTATTATGTATTGGTCTAGATTCTTTAAGGTACTTCCTAGGAAAAGGTGATTCTGTTCCACTCCTAGGAGGGACTGTCTTACTTGTAGATAAGATAGTTCCCCTTTATCTAAAAGGAACAATCCTGTTTGAACTAGTCCAGGGATGGGGAAACCTGCAGCCTTGAGGCCATATGTGGTTTTCTAGGTCCTTGGGTGGGGCCGGTTGACTGAAGTCCAAGTTTTACAGAACAAATCCTTTCATTAAGGGGATTTGTTCTGTGAAGTTTGGATTCAGTCAATGGGACACACTTGGGCGCCTAGAGGGCTATATGTGGCCTTGAAGCCACAAGTTTCCCATCCGTGCCTAGTCTCTCTCCTAGTTGTCTAAGTTGTCCTAAGCTGTCTCCTAAGTTGTCTCTATTTGAGACAAAAATTTTTCCCGGTTTTTGGAGCTCTCCCATTGAAAAGATACTAGAGCTGCTTTGGGAGGCTTAATTTGACCATTTCCAAGAATTCAAAGTGAAACTCCAAACCTCGCTTCTAGTCTCTTCTAGTTTTCTAGAGGTTAGGAATTAGGAGCCCCTGTCTGAAGAGTCATATGATTTAGTACTGCTGGCCTAGTGGATATGGTAACCATGATCCTTTTGTGGCCAGACCAGTTTTCCATATACTGGGGCAGAAATCTTAGTCACAGACTCCAGCTCATAAATCCAAAGGAAACTGCCAATGATCTTAACAGGTGTTCTCCACAGGTCTTGCCTTATGGAGCTAAAGGAGACCTATAGCCCTAACAGGTATTTTCTCCTGACACCTCAAGGTGTTCCAATTGGCAGCTCTTACTTTCAAGATTACAATCATTGCTGTCCACTCCTAACAACCCTAGAGTGGCTGCCACCAACCTTAGAGCTTGGGAGATTCTGGTTGGGGTGCCAACCAGCAGGCTAAGTGCAAGTACTGTTACCCCAGTTTATGACTATGGGTTACAATACAGTGGTTTTTCACAGAGAGACCCAGAAACAAGGTCTAAAATAAAAGACAGTTTTAGATTTGGAAAGATAGGTTTTAAATCAATCTAAAATCAACTTTACACTTAAAAACCTTGCTTTATACTTTAAAATTCTAAGAGAAAAGTGAAACTAAAGGAAAAAAAGGAAGTTTTGTCGCTAGCCCGAAATGGCTAGCTTCCTAGGCTTTGCTGGCTGTCATCCTGACCTTGCGCTCAGCCAAGGGACTCTCAGCTAGCAGCAAAGGGGAAGTGATACTAGGATTACAAAGGTAGTCCAATACTCAATTTTTAAAGCCCCTTTTTTTCAAAGATAGAAGAAAAAAACTGAGTTTTGTGCACACTTTAAAATTCAAAGTTTTTTAGAAGTTTTAGTTTTTTCTCTAATTTTTAAAATTCATCTAACTGCTCTAGAGTTCATCTAACTAAAAGTATCTAATACAGAAACAATGAACTTAATTTGTAAATGATTTTTTCCCTTTTTCAGCCCAATTAGGGACCTAGTTCAAAATTAAAGTAAAAAGACCATTAATTCAGAAGTGTAGTTTGTAGAGGCTTACCTGTGGCTCAGAGAATCTGGTTACAAAGAACAAGGAGGTCAACCTCCTAGGGTTGTCTTCGTCATGGGAGCCAAAGAAAAACAATAGTTGTCCAGATCACACTTCTCCTTGGGACCCCATGAGGGATGACTTAAGGGGCTTGGTGGTCTCTATCTTGCCATCCTACCTGACTTGCCAAATACAGGATTCACAAAATTTCAATTGCCACAACAAAATGCAACTGAAGCAGAGCTCTGACAATGATTAATTTACTAGGGAGACCAATTGTTTTTCTAGGCAGTTAGATATTAGACCTTCTTCTCAGTTTAATACCCCAACGCTCAGGGGAATTTTATAGAGCTTGGCAAGTCCTTGGGAAGTCTCTTCAGAAGTGTAGGTAAATTTCTATGACTAGTTAGTCTTCAGAAGTGAGGGAGCTCCTATTACTGGTTAGAGGCAATGTCCATCAATCACAATTATTTTGTCAGCAAGCCTTTCTCAGGTTATCAGCTATCTGAACAGGGGCTTTCCACATACCATCAAACAATAGTGTTTGACCAATAGTATCCTAAAGAACCAAGGAAGTTATGGGTTTCAAACAAAGGTCACTTAAAGAGAGGCAGTAGTGATTCAAAGAGGTAATGTTAACGCAACAAGTTCTTAACACAAATTCATATACATTCTTATAACTAGACTAACACATAGAATGAAACCCTCATAAATCAAAGATAATTAATAATTATCATCAATATATAGTGGTTTAATTAATCTTAACTATTATCCAAACAACATTAACATAACTAACACAAACTTAATTCTATTTCTCTGTAATCACTGGTACCTGTTAAAACACAATGAACTGAATAAATATTGATTAAATCAAGTAGGTCTATCAAAATTACCTTCACGACATATTACCACATAAATCATATTAAAATACGTGTGCTTACAGGTTTTGTTTTGTTTTTAGTTCTAATGTAAGCTCCAATAAGGATTATTTCATCCTTTGTTCTTGTATCCACAGCACCTAGCATAATGCTTGGCACATACAGCACAGTCTTACTAAATAACTATTTAATCGACTGAATAACCCTATAACTTATGCATTGTTGGCTTGATGGTGGAGAAAAGGATCACAGTCTCAACTGTTATAACCATATCCTTAACCAACTCCCTTGAGCACTGACTTGGGATCACAGGACCTAAATTTGAATGTTCATTTGTCTACCTGTGACTGTGGGCAAGCCATTTTTGCTTTATAGATCTCAATTCCATTATGTAACATGAAAGAGCGTAGGAATAAGGGAGGTAGAGAGATTGGAGCAGTGGTCTCTAAGTAGTCTTCTAAAACAAAATATGATCCTTATCTGATTTCATGTAAGTATAGACTTACTCCTCCTAAGACTTAAGCAAGATAACTTTCAAGACTAATACATAAATATGCCTAACGAACTTTTAACTATTAAGGTGAATCATTCGCTTTATAAATTATTTACAAATCCATCTCTAATCTTCCTTTCTCATTTTACTATTTGCCTTGTATTGGGATATTTCACTAGTTAGTAAGTCCATCAGAAAATAGGAGGGCAGTGGAATAGAATGTCATATAAATGACAGAATCATCTCACAGTCATCCAGTCCAATCTTTACCTGCTAAGGAATTCAATAAGTGGCCACCCAGCCTCTGTTTGAAAATTTCTAGTGAAGAAAAACTGCCTGAGCCACCCCTTACTATTTGTGTACAACATTAACTTTTAGGATTGCATTAAGCCAAAATCTGTTTTACATCTAGATCTGCCCTCTGAGGCCATGCACAAGTCTAATCCCTCTTCCATGAGTCAATATTTCAGATACTTAAAGACAACAATCATATTCCCATTAAACCTTCTCTTCTACAGGTTAAGTATTCATAGTTCCTTCTATTAATCCTCATGCGGCACAATTTATAGTTCCCTTAACATCTGTTCTGCTTGTCAAAGTCCTTCCTAAAATGTAATTCCCAGAAAAAAAACACAATACTTAAAATATGGTATTATGAGTACAAAGTACTGGAAAAAATATTACTGCTGTTGTTCAAAATGTTCTGCTTCTCCTAAGATAGTATGAGCTTTCTGACTGCCATATAATACTTTTTCATTCATATTGGGTTTACAATTCACTAAAACTATGAATTTTTCACATGAACTGTAGTCTAGGAAATAGCTTTTCATCTTAAAATCTGAGTCTTAAAATCTGAGAATAAAACTTTACGTTTGCTCTGAGTTTCATTTTGTAGATGTCTAATATCTTTGTGGAGCATGACTCAGTCATCTAATACATTGGTTATTCATCCTAGCTTCATGGAAAATTCTGCAAATTTAATAGGTATGTTATTTATGCCTTAATTTTAAAAATTGAAAAGGACAAGGTCTGGGATAGTTCTCAAGGATATTTCACTGGGGACTTCCTTTCAACTTAACATTAATCCATTAGTGATGACTCTTTGGAGACAGTCATTCAATTAGTTCTGAATCCACTGTTACTATCGGTTAGCCCACATCATTAAATTTACTACAAAAGTAGTCATTGTGATAAAGATTTGGTGGAATAAAATAAATGGGTAAGAAGATTTCTGGATCATTTACATCTGAGTTGTCAAATACATAGCTGCATGCAGCCTACAACACTCCCAAGTGAGTCGCAAATCAGATTAAAACATAATTAGGAAATGTTTAACAGAAAGAATAAAAATACAATAAAAACATAGATAATATTATAACTTAAAACCTGTCTGCAGAGATCCTTATGTCTGGATTAGTGGCCCTCATTTCTAGCTGAGTTTGATATCACTTATCTATATTAACTTGAAGATATTCAAAGCAATATTGCATGCAATGTTATATGGGTTCTACACATACATTTTTATTAAACACATTTTCACTTGTCATGTTGCATAGAAGTATTAAAACAAATGTGAGAAACCATGAGAAAAAACAAAACAAAACGAAACATAACACAAGAGAAAATAGTCTGCTTCATTCTGTGTTCTGACTCTGTAGTTCTTTCTCTGGATGTAGATGGCATTTTGCATCGAGTCCTTTGGGAATGTTTTAGGTCCTTGCACTGCTGTGAATGGCTTAGTCTATCAGAAACAGTTCTTGCACACTGTGGCTGTTACTGTATATAATGTTCTCCTGGTTCTGCTCATTTCACCCAACATCAGTTCACGTATATTTTTCCAGGTTTTTCTGAAGTCCTACTGTTCATCACTTCTTATAGCACAATAGTATTCCATTACATTCATATACCACAACTTATTCAGTCATACCCCAATTGATGGGCATTCCCTTGATTTCCAATTCTTGGCCACCACAAAAAGAGCTGCTATAAATATTTTTGTATATGTGGGACCTTTTCCCATTTTTATGACCTCTTTGGGAACCCTCGAAGCAGTATTGCTGGGTCAAAGTGTATGTACATTTTTGTAGCCCTTTGGGCATAGTTCCAAATTGCTCTCCAGAATGGTTGGATCAGCCCACAGCTCCACCAACAATGAATTAGTGTTCCAACTCTCCTACATCTTCTCCAACATTTATCATCTTCCTCTTTTGTCATTTTAGCCAATCTGATAGGTGTCAGAGTTGATTTGATTTGCATTTCTCTAATCAATTGTGATTTAGAGCATTTTTTCATATGACTATAGTTTTAATTTCTTCCTCCGAAAACTGCCTGTTCGTATCCTTTGATTATTTATCATTTGGGGAATAACTTGTATTCTTATAAATTTGATTCAGTTCTCTATATATTTCAGAAATGAAACCTTTATTATAGACACTACTTGTAAAAATTCCCAGTTTTCTGCTTCCTTCCTAATCTTGGTTGCATTGGGTTTATATGTACAAAAACTTTTCAATTTAATGTAATCAAAATTATCCATTTTGCCCCTTACCTCATTTATCATAGGAAAAAAACAAAAGTCATTTGCCAAGAGCTCCCTCTGCACCCCACTTCCTCAACTCATATCACTCAGTGTCTTCCCCCTACTTTTTCCTTTACCCCATCTCACATGGAGAAGTGGCCCTTCTCATTGACAAGGCAAAACTCTCCACATGCCCATATGATTCCATCGCAACTTCTCCAGCAGACTGCCCCCCTCTAATCTTCATTTGTCTCCCTTCTACTGGCTACTTCCCTGTTTCCCATATCTTCCTCATCCTGAATCTGGTAATTAAACTCATCCTTAAACTCACTTGATCCAACCAACCTCACTATTACTCCATATCTCTCTCTGCCATCCTCAACTTACTCTAATTTCACTCTCTTCTAAACCTTCTCCAGGGTTCCAACATCATTACTCAATTGAAACTGCACCCAAAGTTATCAGTGACCTCTTAATTGCTAAATCAAATAGCCTTTTCTCAATCTTCATTTTTTTTTAACTTCTTTGCAAAATTTGACCCAGCTGACTTCTTTCTTCTGTGCCCAGTGTTTGACACAGCTTACTCATTTAGGTTTTCATGATTTCGTATCTTGGTTCTTCTTCTACCTATAAGATTCATCCTTTTTGGTCTCCTTGCTGAATCCTCCTTCAGGTCATACCCACTAATTGTAGGTATACTCCAAGGGCAGCTAGATGGCACAGTGGATAGAGTGCCAGGCCTGAAGTCAGGAAGACTCATCTTCCTGAGTTCAAATCTGGCTCCAGACATTTACTAGTTATATGACCTTGGGTCATACTTTGCCCTGTTTGCTTCAGTTTCCTCATCTGTAAAATGAGCTGGAGAAGGAAATGACAAACGATTCCAGTATCTTTGCCAAGAAAACCCCAAAAAGGGTTATGAAGAGTCAGACATGACTGAAATGTCTGACCAGCAACAGCCACCACCCAAAAGACTCTCCTGGACCACCTTCTCCTCTCCCTCTCTATTTTCTCAGTGATCTCATTAGCTCCCCTAGGTTCAAGTATCATGTTTTTGTGGACGATTCTCAAACCTCTTTCCTGTTCTCCAGTTTCATATCTCCAACTCTCTGTCAGACATCTCACACTCAACTGTCCCAAACTCATTACTTTCTCTGTAATCTCTCCCATCTTCTGAATCTCTATTACTGTTGAGAGCACCACCTGCCCAAACTTACAACCTAGTTATCACCTTTGTGCTCTCTCACTCCACAAATTCCAACTACAGGCAAGTCCTGTCATTCCTCCCTTCATAATACCTCTCCTGTTTCCTCTCCTCCGCTTCTGGCACAGCAGCCACCCTGGGACTATTACAAGAGCCCTCTGGCAGGTCTCCCTACCACAGTTCTCTCCCTATTTCAGTCTACCCCTCCGTTCAGTTATCACATTGATCTTCCTCAAGTGTAGGTCAGACCATGTCATACCCCTAAAAGAAGCAATAAACTCCAGTAGTTCCCTGTTGCATCCAGCATGAAACAAAATCCTCTGCTTGGGTTTTAAAGCCTGTTACAACCATGACCCTTCCTACATGTCCAGTGTCCTTATACTTTATTCTTTATACCTTCCTGTACGCCACAGTCCAGTGACATTGACCTTCTTGATGTTTCTCCCACAAGACATTCTCATCTCCTGACTCCATACCTTCTTACTACGTGCCCTGCACTTCTGAAATGCTCCTCCTCCTAGCTTCCTTGACTTACTTCAAGACTTGGCTAAAATCTCACTTTGGATGTCTTTCTCACATACATTCTCTTCTGAAATTACTTCCCATTTATACCATATATGTCTTGTATATACGTACTGCTTTGCATATTGTCCCCTCCATTAAAATGGGAGTTCCTCAAGGGCAAGGACAGTGTTTTTGCCTGTCTTCATATCTGCAGTGCTTAGCAAAATGCCTAGAACATAGCATATGCTTAATAAATGTTCATTTACTGATTGGTACCACTGAGTCAAAGAGTATGCACACATTGATGATTTTTGAGACCTTGTTCCAAACTGCTTTCCAGGACTTCTTGGACCAATTCAGAGGTCCACCCACAATACATTGATATGCCTGTATTCTTGGAACTTCTCAAACAACTCCTATTTTCCTCTCTTGTAATCTTTATCAATTTGATAAGTATTAAGTGGAACTTCAAAATTGCTTTAATTTGCATTTACTTAATTATTAATAGAGTATTTTTGTATGTCTATTGCTACTTGTATTTATTCCTCTGAAAACTACCTATTCGTTATCAGTTGGGGAATAGCTCTATTCTTATCAATTTGATCAGTTTCTTATGTTTTAGAACATATGGAGACTATCTTGGAAGTGAGAGCTTAATCAAAAAAACTCATAGTATTTTTTCCCAGTTAACTGTTTTCCTTTTAATGTTAGGTGTATTGGTCTTGTTTGTGCAAAATCTTTCATGTTATGTAATCAAAACTGACCTGCAATTCTGCAATCCTAACTCTTGTTTAATAATGAATTCTTTCCTTTGTCATAGATCAAAAATGCAGTTTTTTTTTATTGCTCCTCGAATTTATGCATGCTGTAAATATGCACAGGTAAGTTATAAATCTATTTGGAATTGCTTATCTTGGTGCCTGGTATGAGATGTTATAAATTTAATTTCTGCCAGATTGCTTTCCAAATCTCCCAATAATTCTTGTCAAAGAGTGGATCTTTACCCCAGTAGTTGTGTTCTTTGAGTTACTCAAACACTGGACTACTGGATTTATTTGCTTCTACATGTTGTGTATCTACCTTGTTCTACCTATTTCCTTTTCTATTTTTTTTAACCATTACCAAATCATTTTGACATTACTGTTTGGTGTATACTTACGTGTCTTGCATTGCTAACCCTCCTTACTTTTTTTCCCATTATTTCCCTTCAAATTGCTCACTTTCTCTTCCTCCACACAAATTTTCTACTGTAGGTTTAAAAAGCCCCTTCCCCTATACTTAGAAGTGGAGTTCAAATAAGCAAAAGTCAAACTACAGGACTGTCTGAAGGGAGGAGCAGGGAAAGAAGTGGCTCTGTCCACATGAGGTTGGGGAGGCAGAAAGGGGGACAGCAAGGTGTCTTCTCCAGTTAAATGCCCTGTCATTCTAACCCCTAGTTCCTGATAGGATAGGATCACGAGGCCATTTGTTTCAAAGAGAACTTAGAGGTCATCTGGCACAGTCCCATCATTTTACAGACCAGGAACAGAGACCCAAACAGATTAAATGTCTTGCCAGTATGTCACAGAGGCAGTAAGTAGCAAAGCTGAACTGCAACCCAGGTCCTCTGATTCCATATCCTACTCTCTTTCCACTGTGCCAAACTAATAGAACTTAAGCTCCTTGAGGGCAGGGAACTATTTCATCATCGTTGGTTGTTGTTTGCCTCTGTGTCATTAGCACCCAGGACAGTGTCCAGCATGCTGGATAGCACTTAGTAAAACTGATTACATATATTTACTGAGAAGGTTGGGATCACTGCCATGAGATGAAACTGACTAGTGACCATATTTTGTTCCTCACTATTCTAAGACATTATCCAAACTCTTTGTACTATTTTGTCCAGTCAGTTCAATTGGCCAGGAAAACCAAAATTGCTTATCTGAGGCTGTTCTTGTAAATGAAGCCAAAAAGAAGTCCTTATGAGGATTCAAAGAAAGCCAATTCAATAAACATTTAAGTGTCTCTTATATGCCACTGGGACTCAAAGATGAAAAGTGGCGTAATCCTGGTTGCCCTGGGAAATGCATTAGCTGGAACTTACCTAAGACTAATCAAGGCATTTGATAAAGTATCTCATGTTATTCTTGTGGAAAAGGTGAAGAAGAGTTGTCAGCTTCAAAAGACAAAAGTTAGGTGGATCGAGAAATGGCTGAATGGTTGAACTCAGTGCTGCGATTAATGGTCTGATGTCATTTTGAAAGGAAATTTCCACAAGAGGGCCTCAGGAATCTGAACTTTGTTCTGTACTGTTTTAACATTTTTATCCATGCCTTGGATAAAGGTATAGATAGATGGCATCCTTATCAAATCTGCAGATGGTTCAAAACTGGGAAGGAGAACTAACACATGATTTGAGAGAGTTAAGATCAGAAACAATTTTTGAGAGCAGAAAGTTGGGTTAAATTCAATAAGATTAAATGTAGTAAGGATCTATGTAAAGTTTTACAGTTGGCTCAAAAAAAGTTCAAGACACTTAGCACAGTACACTGATACATAATAGGTACTTAGTAGATGTTTGACTGAATGGAATGGCTTGGTTCAACAGCATTTTGTCTGAAAATTATCTCCAGGTTTTAAAGAGCTGTGTAACATAGCCATTAAAAAAGCTAGACCCATGTTGGAACGTTTCAAGACAGGCATTGCTTTCAGGGACCAGATAACTGTCCCGCTGTACTCTGTCAGCTCTGCTTAAACCACATCTGGAGTATCCTGTTCAGTTCTAAACATCACAGTTTAGGAAGGTCAGTGACAAAAGGTCCTGGAGAGTTCATGCCACATTTGGACTGTCTGAAGGAACTGTGCACTCTGTCCTTCCCTTTTTAAATTCATGTAGTCAGACTTACCACAATGTTTTTATAAGCTATCCAATTATTAATAAGAATCTTAGACATACATTTTACATATATAAAAGATAAATAGTCTGTCCTTATGAATCCCTTATAATCAGTCTTCGGTATGTACCTTATATTTCCCTTCATTCTTTAATGCTGAATCTTCTAGTAAGTTCAGGACTTTTTTAAAACAAAGTCTTGAAAGTCAGAGTTTATCAAATGTTCATTTTTTTTTCCATTCAGGAAAATACTTAACTTTGCAGGGTATGATACTTTTGGCCAGAGCCCCAGTTCTTTTGCTCTCTGAATTATTGTGTTCTAAGACCTGTAGTCCTTTAATGTCTCTACTTCTAGGTCTTGTGTGATTCTAATTGTGGCACCATCATATTTAAATTACTTTAGTATTGAAGCTTTTAATAATTTATCCTTGAGCTGGGGGTTTCAGAATTTGATTATGATATTCCTGAGTTTTCCTCATAGAATCTCTTTTAAGTGGTTATCAATGAATTTTTTTCTATTTCTTCTCCTCTCCCCTCCTTGTTCTAATGTTTCAGGACAATTTTCTTTAATTATTTCTGGTATTATTGAATCAATATTCTTTTTTTGATCATAACTTTCAGTTAGTCTAATTATTTTCATATTTTTTCTTCATCTATTCTGTTTTTCATGTTTCACTTTCTCTTCTATTTCTTCATTTTTCATATTTTGTTTAATTATTTCTTGATCTCTTATAATTTCACTGGCTTCACTTTGCCCAATTCTAATTTTCAAGGTGTTATTTTCTTCCTTAACATTCTGGATCTCCTTTTCTAATTGATTGACTTTTCTTCCATAACCTTCTTGTTTTTCTGGGATTATTCTTATGTTTTTGTTTTTTTTTTTTAGTTTTTCCTCCATCTCTGTCATTTGATTTTTAAAGTCTTTTTAAAACTCTTCTATAAATTCTTTTGGAGCAGGTGACTATTTGATATTACTCTTTGGAGGTTTCTTTACCTCAATATTTTCCTCTGAAGATGAACCCTTTTCATCTCTATTCCAGTAATAGTTTTCTATGGTTGGATTCTTTCTCCTTTGCCTGTGCATTATGGAAATAGCTTAATTTTCATAATCACCTCTAGCCCTGGGGTATGAAAAAGGGCTCCAGGTCTTCAGTTCTCCCCTCTCGCCTGAAACCAAAGCCAACTTCCAGCCTCCTGTGAGCAACCACAGTCAAAGGCTTTCTGCCCCACTGCTTCTGCACTCACCAGGAGTGCACTGGTCCCTTCTTGCTCCCTGCCCAACTTCCACTCAGTGGCTGTTTTTGGACCCTCTTGGCTTAGAGTGAATGTCAATAGTAACAGTTTCTCTTGGAAACAACAAACCTGAAGCTCCTGCCCCTCCCAGTGTGATTTATGTATTTATTTTTCTCTTTTCTATTAAAGGGGCCATCCCCCTAACTACTTTTTAAAGAGTCCTATTCCCTGAATGGGCATTACCTCACTTTAAGTGAGTACCTGAAAAGGCCTTAGTCTAAAAGGCCAAGGTCTCGCACTGAATCCTGGACTGTCTCCAGGCATCCTGATGAATATCTGGTCACTGGATCCAGACAGCTCATGAAAAGAAAATAAGGCTGGTGGCCTTTCACAGCCCTCCCTCATTTAAAACAAAGTCAAGCGCAAGTCATATCATCATTTCTCTGATGTCATGGTCCTCTTTGAAAACGAAGGATGGGCACAATAACCTCACTCAAAAAGCTCTTTGCAGCACAGCTGGGTCTGGAGTTCCTTATCAGCAGAGTTTCCCTCAGTCTTCTCAGACTCAAAAGCCCAACTCCCTCACCCTCCCCAGGTTAAAAGTTAGCTTATCATTCTTGTCACACTCCTCCCTTCTCTGTACACTTCCTACCACCAAAAAAACTTCTGATGTTCATTAAACCTCTGTCCTGGGCTCTCTTCTCTTTCTAGGCACTTTCTCTCTTGACCTCTTTCCAATACAAATGACATACATATCTACGTATGTGTCATATTCTCTATCTCAAACAAACTCTGGATATAAAATGGAAGAAGACAGAATGAATTGGAAAGCAGAAACAACAATACATTGTTTACAAGAAAACAATACATTGTTTACTTGAAACAGAAAGAAAACTAAATGCCACTGACTCCCAATCCACTGTTTCACACACCAACAGGCTGCCTCACATTTTCCAAGGCTTCTAAATGAAACTGGATAATTATGAAGTGTTTTACTTACTTCAGTCAAGAAAAGGAGACAACTCTAAAAAATGTGCTCTCTTTTCATGGAAAAGTACTATATTAACCTATGAAATAAATACATTGCCAATGAGAAATGATGGAAATAAAAGTGTCAAGGGAACTGAAGAAATTTTGGCTAAGAAGCACTCAATAAAAAATGATGTATAACTTCCTCATCCTTTTCCATGCTATGGAGAAAGTGCTATTGATGATGCCTGTCAAAAACAGAATCACTGCTAAAAATAATTTCTTGTGTTTTACAGAGTAAAACATATATGCATTAGATAGACTAGACCAGATGTCAGAAGGATAAGATGCCATAAGGAAAACCTTGGTTTTATAAAGTTTCATCGAATGATCCAAGCACAGCATACCAGGGGGGAAAACAAAACCTGACATTTAAGGATTTCCAGAAACTACAGTTTTGTCCAGCTTTGGGTGTGAATTTCTTCACTTGTCTTACACTATGAGAACTTACAATGTGTACCACCAATGGGCATGGTTTTTTATAGAACATTTAATTAAACAATTATTTTTTGCAAAATCCCTACGTAAGGGATACAACTACCAGCAAGCAAGATAGACCCTGACCTCAAAGGAGTTTAGATTCTCATGGGGAAAGAAGACCATGAAGGAGGCATGGCGGGGAGGGGGTGGGGATGAGAAAGGTGTTAACATCTGCAGCAGCATGATTTGGAAATCGCAATGAAGAATACTCATGTAGAAAGGGACTCTGCTACCCACTTTTGTTAAACAAGATCTAAATTTTAAGACTTCTCCTGTAGATTTTTCTGGATTAATCTAGTCAGGTTTCAAGGATGGGGACTGGTTTATGTGAGCCCAGAACCCTCGGGAGGCCCTGAACCCCAGTTTACATATCTCATTTGATCCTCACAACAACCCCTTAAAGAAAGTACTTGTCAGCCCCATTTTACATATGGGGAAATAGAATTCAGAAAGATTAAGTGACTTGCCCCTTGTTGCATAGAAGACAAGTGTCAAGAGCCAGATTTGAACCCAAATCTTAGGATCATAAATCCAGAGCTAGAAAAGATCTTAGAGGTCATCCTATCTAACCCTCTCACTTTATAAATGAAGAAAATACGGCCTAAGCAGGTTAAGCGATTTGCCTAAGGTCACACAGAGATTGAATGACTCCAGAACCATTCTTCTTTCCACTGCATACTTTTCTTTCTACCTCCAACTCTCTTTCCCCAGGGCCATTCTGCCTCATATTCATACCTCCTGCATAAGAGTATAATCCAATTCAAGAGCCCCATAGTCATCTAACAATGCTACATTGGAACTCTGTTAGCATAACTCTGTGGCAGAAAACAAGCTTAAAGCTAAAAGTCTTAATTCTATAACTTAAATAGGGTACAATTATAAGATTGGGCTCACATAAAACCTTCAAATTAACCTACTCTTTAGAAGTTAAATTAAGAAAAAGGAAACATGGCTTTTACATTAGAGGTAGAGAGACTATGCTTCGTTAATTCTTTTGCCAGTAACTGGGAGTACAGAGACAGAACTCATACAATTTTTTTCCCTCTCATTTAAAGTTATACTGATTCTACGAATTACTTAGTCCCATAGTCACCCTTCCTCTTTAAGAAAGATAATTAACTAATTTATATAACCTCATAAGGCATTTACTTAGGATTCTGTTTGGCTACACTGTAAGACTTCCTTTTTGCTAATATTGCCCAGTGTAGTGACCTTTGATATTTTGCCCAGATAATAAGATGTACATTATTACTATCATTTATTAAAAGATGTCCCCATTCCCCTATAACCTTTCAGTATTGACTCTGTGGCCTTTGATCATTTTAAGAAAGTAAGCATAATATAAGAATGTATCTTGGCTTATAAAAAAAAAGAAAAATATTTCCATAATACACACTCATATCGCAGTATTCAGAACATGCCTATCACTATTCAGCCAGCACTTTCCCTTGTCACATTTAGGGAAAATTACTGGAAAATCACTTATGTTCAGAACTCTTCCTGATGTTGGTCTGAGTTCAGGCACATTAACAATCCCTATTTCATGAAAACTTGCATCAAGGGAAATGGAAATTATTTTCTTCTGGGAACTCTGGCTGTGTCACTGTTAAGTCATACTATTAAATTGTCTGCATATTGGTGGGTCTTGGAGAGTCACAAACTCCATCTCTTGAAGTCTCTCCTACTTTTCCAACTGGATATTTGCCCTTAAATCGTGCAAATCCCTAGATCCAGGTGCAACATGAACTACCCTCTGCAGGAAAGGGATTAAAGAGAAAAATATCAGATTTCTTCAATATTTCAACTGGAAGCTTGGAAATGACTATGTTGTTGTCTCCCTATGTGGATTATGTAATGGCAAAACCATATTGACCTCCCAAACAAGACACTTTGCCGGCTCTTTAACAGATGTGCATGATACATATGATTTAGTGAAAGGAAGCCCATTATGGGTTGATCCATTTATAATGAAGTCATGTCTCTAAAATGACCACAGACAGCTTACCTTGTTATATTAAAATTCTTACAAAATTGAAGACTGCATGAAGAAATGTGTTATTTTATTTTTTGGTTGTAGAGGTGTAATATTTCTCCCGAATATTTTACTTATATAGATTCAAATCAAATTAAGAGGAATTCACAAGAGCTCTTATACTGACCACCTAAATTTAGAAATCTTTCATCTAGTAAGCATATGATAGCTGACATATCAAACTGACACAGCCTCATAATAAGCACAGCCAACTCTACCATCCAATAGGTTATGGAAAGCAATATTCTTGGTAGTCAAATATTTTGTTTAGGAAACAACTACAATTCATACGTAACTGGCCAATGAGAGAAGCATATTTAGAGGACAAAAATGGATGCTTAGCCAGCCTCCTTCTGGATGATTCAATGGGTTATCTCTTGTCAGGAAAATATATAATCAGAAAAACCTGGGGGCAACTAGACTTCTTTTCTCTTAGCTTGCCTGAGTGTGGAGAACAAACAGTGGTGGGCCTCTGAGTGAGGCAGGAATTGAAGGCTCCCTCTCTGACTTGGGCCAAGGCCTACAGAGCGTCTGTCTCCACTGTGTCTATTTTTTTATGCTTTTAGGTGATATAAAGGAGTATTGATGTAAGCTTCAAAAGATCAAGAGTGAGGAATCAAAGGGCCAGGCTCTGGAGTCCACACCAGAGTTTGCTGGCGGCCAAACCAATAAGCCCCCACAGCCCTGTAAGGGTGTACAGGCAGACCAACCTGGTAGAACAACCACTCTGCCCTGACTCAGGGGAGAGATTCATCCAGCAGCTAAGCTAAACTGCATGTGAAAGCGAATGTACTGAGGAGAAAACCTGCAGTAACCCTTAAGTCTGAGTCCACTCTCCCCACAGACCAAGGCAGCATAGGGGAAAGTCTACCTCAATTCTACATTGTGTCTTGCTAAATGATGCTATTACAGCAGTAATCATTTTGCCAATCAATGAAATAAGTACAGTGCTAACTCTAACTGGCAACTGATATTATAAGAACATACCAGAATGGGGGCTTGAGCCAATAACTTTAGAAAGTAAGAAAGAAAATTAAACAAGAGTAAGTGACGAAGAAGTAAAACCTCTTACTACCTCAGTGGGGTAATCCTAGAATCCTAGCCAGCGCTCTGGAGACACAATCTATCAATAATAGTGGGAGCTGGGAATAAGGACCACCAAAATTCATTTATATGGGCTACATAATATAATGTGGATTGCCAACATACAAAGAATGAGACACTAATAACATATTTTATTTGACCAATGATTTCACTGATGTAAAGAATTCTTAGGCATGCAACAAATGCTTGTTGAATGAAACTCCCTCCACTGATGCAAGCTGACAACTGGCCCCCAACTTGTAAATCTTTTAAGAATTTCCTGAAGCACTGAGAGGCTAAATGACCTAGATACTGCCACACAGCTAGTGTCAAAGATATGATTTGAATTTAAATTTATCTTAACTCTAAGGCTAGTCCTCCTTCCACTGTACAACACTGCCTCTTAAATTGATCACATAAAGATACTGAAGGTAACTTAATTTTCCTTTAGGACTGGAATTTCAGAATTATTCACTGCCTCATGAATATCATTATGTACACCAAAAATTATAGGATCTTAAGCAGAAAAGGACAATAGAAATAAACTAGTCTGATTCTTTCATTTTGATGAGGCCCAGAGAAGTTCATGATAGATTTATTAGACCTTTTAAGTTTTGCATAGTGAACGACTGACCCAAGGACATACAGGTATAACCATCGATTACCATAGGATCTGGCTACAAATTTACTGCTCTTTCCAATACAGTGGGCACTGTACTATAAAAATGTTGATTAGTAAGAGGTTCTGGTTATTCATATACAAGCTAAGTCAGCTATATTTATGTTTTGTCAAGTTTCTTGACCCAAAAAAATGATACAGCATGTGCAACTGCACGCATCAAGAAAAAATTACTAAGCTTAAGAGATGAAAATGACTTTAGAAGTCCTCTAGTCTAATCCCATAATTTCAGATAAGGGAACTGAGGCATATAGATGACAACTGACTTGCCTGAGTTCACAGAGTGGAAAGAGTGCTGAACTTAGAGTGACAGTAAGGGATTCAGATCCTGGCTTTGTCATTTATAGAACCAAGAAGTCCCTTCACCTCTCTGGACCTCAACTGCTTCATTTCTAACATTGGGACATTGAACAAAGTGACCTCTAAGGTCCATCCCAGCTCTAATCCTACAGTCCTGTGATCCAATAAGATTTATCAAGTACCAATTACACCATAAGGCACTAAAGATACAAAGATAAAATATGATGGTCTTTATTCTCCCAGAGATTACAATCTAATAGTTTTGCTATGACATCTACATAGAGACATATAATAACGATGTAAATATGATGTGGTAAATTCAAGAGAAATTGAGACAAAGTACTGTAAGGACATTTGAGGCTGAAGTGATTATTTTCAGATATGGGATCAAGGAAGGCTTCATGAATAGGTGGCACCTAAGCTAGGCCTTGAAGGAAAAGAAGGATTTTGATAGATGGAGAAGTAAAGGAGGTTGATCAGTCTGTTCAAATTAAGGAATTTTCTTACACTCTGACAACAGAGTGTGAAGAAATTCCCCAGAACCCTAATGGGATTACCAGATCACAAAATGAGACTACTGAGAGAATCAGGGAACTGATGGAGCTGCCATGTTACTGAGAGTTCTTAAAAAGTGACAATCAGTACTAAGGAAAGTCAGTCAAAAAAAGAGTCAGCTACGGAAGAAGAATCCTGCTCTTGAGGAAACTTTTAAGGACTTGCTCTTTACCCTTTTGTGCCTTTTATAGAAAGGGAGATGGGAGAAGGGAAGAAGGGAAAGAGGAATTTCTGTTCCTTCCTTCCAACAATGGCAGAATCCATGGCTACAGGAGAATAATGGGGTCATCAATAGAAGAGGGAAGACATTGAGTTCAGTTGGGACATGTTTAGTGTGAGGTGACAGATGGATATCCAGGTGGAACTGTCCAGCAAGTGACAATACATGTGGATGGGAAACTCAGTCCTCCTTCCACAAATGAGGAAATAAGTTGAAGCTATGTGCCCTGGTCTCCACAAAAAACAAAATGAATTAGCAAATGAGGAACTTTCTTTAGTCATTTGATCTTTCTTGGGTGGAGCACTTCCACCTAAAATCTTAGCCCAGAATCCTCCTCTCCCTGAATCCCTATGCTACCCCTGCATCTCTGTGGAAAGGTAGAGTTGAGAGGCAAGGTTCTCTGGTACATAATAGATTTGTTTGAAGTTTTAAAAAAAATGCTCTACTGGACAGTTTCTGGAGCCCTAAAGGTCTCCAGGAGTAGAATAAGATGTGGTTTTACTTCTCCCCATCCCCCACCAACAAGGGAAAAAAGGTAGCGTAGTGAAACAGAAAAGAATACAGGATTAGGAGTCAGAGACCTTGGGTTTGAATCTTCTCTCTCACTTTGTGATCAGCATTGTCACTCGCATTTGTATAGTTCTTTTAAGTTTTGCAAAATGCTTTACAAATATCTCACTTTATCCTCAAAATCCTGGGAGTTAGATATTATTCTCCCCATTTTATAGATGAGGAAACTGAGACAGGCAAAGGTGAAGTAATTTGCCTGGAGTCACCTAGCTACAATGTCTGAGGCTGGATCTGCACCAGAGATAGCTACCTAGTTGACAAAGTGGATAGAGTACCAGGTCTAAAGTCAGGAAGACACCTCTTCCTGAGCTCAAATCTGGCCTCAGACACTGTATGACCTTGGGCAAGTCACTTAACCCTGTTTGCCTCAATTTCCTCATTTGTAAAATGAGCTGGAGAAGGAAATAGCAAGCCACTCAAATATCTTTGCCAAGAAAACCCCAAAAGGGGTCATGAAGAATCAGAGATGATTGAAAAATGAATGAAATAATTTTTTGACTCCAGGTCCAGAGTTCTACCTCTCACAATGTAAGTCATTTCATCTCTATGGACCTCAGTTTCCTCATCAGTAATAATATTCTAATAGTTAACATTTATATAGCACTTAGCATGTGCCAGGCGCTGCTCTGGCACAACAATCCTGAGGGGTAGGGGCTATTATTATACTCATTTTATAGATAAGCAAACAGAAATAAAATTATTTGCCCAGAGTCACACAGCTAATATCCAAGGTCAGATTTGAAATCTAGTCTTCCTGACTCCAATTGATTTATCCACTGTGCCATACTGGACTCAATGATCTCTTAGGTTCATTTCAGCTCTAAATTATCCTATGAACCTAGGATTGAAGGAAGAGAGACGGCAAGGAAAGTCTTTACATAAAATATTGATCATTTGAAGGCAATGGAACATATGTACTGTATCCCTATGTTGTGATTCACCTAAATGATACTAAAGCATCTTGGTCAAATAGTGTCTGTTACTTATGATGTATATTTCTATTCATAAGTTCATGAAACCAGAGCTGCTCACAAAAGATATATTTTTTTTAATTTTCATGGGTCATAATTAGCATCATGAGAGTAAAAAAGAATAGACACAATGGCAGACTAAGGCAAAAACCCAGGGAGGTAAGGAACAGGAAAATACCTAGGGGCTTTTCCTAAATACCAGAGAGCAGGACCTAACTCACAAAGAAGGTGAAATTGCCTGGGGCTGTGAGCTGAAAGTGCTGAGTAGGTCATTCCCCTATCAGCGAAGAGGCTGCATAGCAGCTGAAGACCAGCAGATGGCAGCAGAAAGCAGTTCAGAGGAGGCACCCAGCAGAGAGGACTTTAAGGAGAGGCTAACAGCATGCAGTGAGGCAAAAATAACACATAAGAAAGAGATGTTTGTAGAGACAAGGACATCACTGGAGGACTTCAGTGACAAGGCAAGGGGCCAATAAGAAGACAAGAGGATCCCAGCAGGGATGCTGCTTTAGCTACACAATTTTTGCCAATAATGTGTCTCCTTTGGCCCTATACGTGGGAGAATGTGAATCTCTTTTCACTTATTTTATGAAATATAAATTCTTTAAACTAAAAGTCACTAGTTAATCTATATTTATCAGCATTAGAGTAGATCTGGATCTGAACTGGCCTTTAAAATTTAGCTTTGATAGTAAGGGGGTACTAGATAGAAAGGGATAAGATCTAGGATAATGAGGAGTTTGTTAATGACAGGCCCAGGATGAAAGGAGCCCTTCCCCTCTCCCAACTCAGCCACCTCTGCCCAGAATACATAGAAGGCAATCTACATATACCTTTTTAAGTACCTTATTTTAAAAAAATTTTTTTAAAGATAAAGGAAAAAAACAGCAAAACTAGTCAATACATCAGAAAAAGTCTAAAAATAGGTGCAATGTACAACAGCTTGTGTACCTCTCCCCTCTGAAAAGGATGGAGGTGTGTTCTCATCTCTTCTTTGGAGCCATGCTTGTTTTTTGTAATTTTGCAGTCTTCACTTTCAATTTTTTTTAAAACTTTTTTAAATTTATATTGTTATAGTCGTTGTGTATATTGTTTGCTTGGCTTGGCACCAGTTCATGTTTCCAGCTTCTCTGTACTCTATACTCCTCATATTGATCATTTCATATTGCCCAGTAATACTACATTATAGTAGTATCTGTTTAGCCATTCCCTGATGAATAGGCTTTGGGAACTTTGTTCCCAATTATTTACTGTCACCAAAAAAGGTCTTCTATAAATATTTTAGCGTCCCTAGGGACCTACTTACTTCTTTTCAATGGCCTCTTTGGACATAATGTACCTGGTTATTTACATGCTGACTTCTACATTAGAATGTGAGATTCTTGAGGTCTGAGTGCACTTTTTCTAGCTTTGTATCCCAGTATTGAGCACAGTACCTGATTTACAGTAAATGCTGAGTAAATGCTTGCTGATTCACTGATTGAGCCCGGACTGAACTCCAGGTCTTCTGAATCCAATTCCAATGCTCATTCTGCCCACCACCATTATCTCTACTGTACAAATAAGACTAATGCAAATCTATTTAGAGATAAACACTTATGGCTCTACACCAGGATTACCCCACAAGTCTTTGCTCTTATATGATTCGCAAGTTCCTTGGTTTTAGCTTCTCTATTTCATCACTTTTCCCAGTGTCATTTCCCCTCCAAAAGCCACACATTTGGGCATAATATACTTTTTAACATTTTCAAGGCAGGAGTTCTCAAACTTGTTTAGTTTACAACCTATCAAGGATCAAACAAGATAACATTTGTAAAAGCACTTAAGATAGTGCCTGACATACAGCAGGTGCTTTATAAATGCTTTTTTAAGCTGGGCAAAAGAATCTGCAAGATACCTACCTCATTTAGCCAATTGTTGGTGAGGAACAGAAACTCCAAACCTCACTGGAAGAAATGAGAGTTAGCGATATGTTGGATTGGATACCAATATACTGTGGCCTAAGTTTTATTAAATATAATGAGGGATTTACACTTATTCATATCTGGAACAATAATGACATTGTCATATTATAAACAGGAATGCTACAACAGACCAGACCAGCTGGAGCACCTTGACCATCATCATTCTCTGCCTCACATTTTGAAAATGACTGGCTTAAGATAAATGAATTTCAAGAGCTGCCAGGGAAAGCTGAAGACTTTCAAGCGACATCACAGTGAGGTTTCTGATGATCTCAAGGGTGACAAATCTCTAAATATCAAGATGCAAAAAAAAAAAAATCAAACCAAAATGGGATAATCTAGTTTAGGCCCTACCTATTTCCCACTAAGTTTTAGTACCTAAATTTTTCTCCAATTCCAACCCATCCTATACAGTACACCAATATGTCAATGTTATCTGTGATTTCCCTGGGTTGTTCAGTCTATCTGCAGCTACTCATCTCGTGTGACTCTTATTCAGGTCCTTCTGTAAATCTCCCAAAGAAGATCCACCCAAAATGATCTTGCTCTATCTCTTCACAATATGTGGGTACCAATACAGCAAGAAGGCTCTCCATTGGTTATCCCTCACTCTCACCACATGATGAAATCACTTTCTTTCTCTGATCATATGTCTCTTTGATGATCTTTTATGTCACTCTGTGCATGTCTGTTGCATGCCCTAAAATGTATCTTCCTGAAATATCATTTTCATCATTTCAGTGCTGAAACCTGCTCAAAAAACCTATTGTGGCTCCCTATTGCCTAGAGGAGAATGTCCAAATTCCTTTACCTAACCTTCTGTAATACTGTTCTAACCTGACAATCTTATCTCCCACCACTCCCCTACTACCACTCTAGCCAAACTGGTCTATATGCTGTTTCTTCAATATAACTTTCATTTTGTCACCTCAGCACCATCATTTACACTATTCTCCACATCTAGAATAGCATCCTTTCCCCCTACCATTTATTTAAAGGCAAAGGAATATGTGCATTTACAGATACAAAGTGAAGAAACTGAATCAGAATAACATCCACAGGTTCTAAATGACTATATCTATAGTTGTTTTTTTTAAAGCAATAAAATAAAGAAAAAGCAATGAAGAAATAGCACAAAAGGAGAGGGACTATTTCTTTAACCATCTTATAAGAGTTAATATAGGAAAAGGGGCTAAACCTGTTACTTAATTGGTATATGAATCTCCCAGGTGAGCACCTTCTCTGCAACTTAAAAGTTTCTAGAGAAATGAGAAATGACATGCCTTCAGTCACACATGCCAAAATGTGTCAGAAGTGGGAATTCAACCCAGGGTGTTATAACGGTGTATTACTATATAGTTATATATATTGTATATAATAGTGTACTAATAATGTTACTGTATTGAACATGCATCATGATTGTATCACAATATATTAATATTATCACTATTATATTCTGTGAGGAAAATGAGATTATAGGCTATTCTCCAGTTTTATACTGGGTGTCCCAAAGATGTTAGTGCAGTTTTAGGCTCCAATTGCTTAATTTTATTAATGATATTTGAGGAAATTTGAGGGTGGTCTGTTATGTTCAAAGTAATATAAATTTTAGAATGAGCAAAAGAGGGCATCCTTGCCCCAGTCACTCACCAAGCAGAAAAGGTTGCCCCCCCAGCGGCGAGTTCGAGGATTCCCGCGGCGTCCTTTGGGCCTCCAAGCATCTCTGCCGGACGTAATTTGGGATAAGTGGAGGGGAAGAGGAAAGAGGATGGGGTGCTAACTTTTTCCCTTTTTTCATTAGCTACAACGCCTGTCAATCAACAACAACCCCCCCCCCCCCCCCCCCCCCCCGCATACTAGACCAATGAAAATTGTCACTGACTGGTCTGGTGCTGATCGACAGGTCAGCCAGCCAATGGCATTATGGGAGAAGGCACCCCGGAGAGAGTCACCAAAATTCAATTCTGAGAGACAAAAAGGATGATTCATCTCTACAGCTCTAAGTTTCTAATTTCTTTGTTTCCTGGAACTTCTTAAAATAAAATAAACAAAAAACTCCCAGTGCCTCCCAATTGCCCCTGGGATCCAACCTTTCCAGATTTTCTATATACTACTCCCCTTCATTGCATCTTCAGCCCACTCTTGTTTCTCAGATAAAATATCCCAGTTCCCCGGGTTCTCGCCTTTGCACCCACGAGCCCGTCCCGACTTTGCACCTGGGACTCAGGCTTTCCTTCAAAGTTCAGCTCAAGCTGCCGGAGCGCTTCTTGATTTCCGGCCCTCACTCGCAACACCACGTGCTAATAGTTACTTTGTTTTTCCTTTACATACGTTTGTATGTATCTTTGTGTTCGTAATTGAGTGTCCATATAGAACGTAAGCGTCTTGAAGGCAGGGAGTGTTTCACTTTATGTCATTTCATCCCCGGTACCAACGCAATGCCTGTCACATAGCAGACACTTAGTAAATGCTTATGGATGAATGGATCGAATTTGAGTAATCGGCATGAAATTCTTCCATAAGGACCCTGGTCTTATCTCTCCAGTTAAATATTTCTCAGGAGAATGGATCAAGGTTCTATATTTTCTTCTCTCTCCATAGTTAGAATAATAATAAAATTCATCTAGAGGGGAAAAAATCAGGAATTTCAAGGGAAATTTTTAAAAATAGAAATGAAGAGGGCTCCAACAGTTTTGGATCACATAACATACAGCAATAATAATCAAAACAACTTAACTCTAATTTTAAAAAGGAAGTTAAATTTAAAAATTTTTAAAAGAAAAAGAAACAGAATGAGTAAACAGGACTCAGAAGGAAATTAATATAGTATAATGTTTGAGAAAAGCAAAAACAACAGTTACAAAGATAAGGATTCTCTAACAAAACATGCTGGGAAAGCTGGAAAGTAGGCAGAATTTAGGTTTAGACAAACACAATAAACTCCAAATGGATACATTGTGTATCTATATATAAAATACGTAGAGGTCAATGGGAGAAGAATCTTTCACTGCTATGACTGGAGTGGGGAAGAGGAGAACGACTTTTTATCTAACAAAGGCAGGAGGGATGAGGAGAGAATAAGTGTTTATATAGTATCTACTCCTGCCAGGCACTGTGTTAAATCTCATTTGAAAAGGGATAGTGATGTTCATAAAAAAAAAAAAGGTAATATTAATTACATCAAAAACTTTATAAGAAAAATAAATGCATTTAGAATCCCAAGGTAAAAAATTAATGGGTAAAAAAAAAAATCTTCATATCAAGTTTCCCTGATATAGCTCTACATGTGAGATATAAATATACAAAAATTGACAAGTACAAAAGCTATTCCCCAATAGATAAAGGGCCAAAGAATATGGACAGGCAGTTCCCAACAGAAGAAATACAAGCTACCAGCAACCATATTAAAAATGTTCCAAATCACTAAACAATAAGAGAACCAAAAATGCAAACAATAAGATCCTATCTTACATCCATTAGATTGACCAAGATTACAAAAAAAAAGCAAATAGCAACCATTGGAGAAGTTTTGGGAGAATAGGCAAAGTAATGAATTATTGGTGGAAGCAAGTTGGTTCAACAGTTCTGGAAGACGATTTGGAACTTTACCCACCTTCTTTTCCTTCTCAATCTTAGAGCCTTTCTTCTCAGATTTTGTTTCCAATTTATCCTGTAAATATTCTCTTTGTCATCACTATTTGCATGTTGCCCTCCCCATTAGAGTTCCTTGAGTCAGGGACTGGTTTTTTTCCCCTTCTTTTTATCCTAAACACCTGCACAGTATTGGCACACAGTAGGTACTTAATAAATACTTGTTAACTGACTGATTTTACTCAAAAAAATCACTAAATTATATATTCCCTTTGACCCACCAATGCCACCCTTTAGGTAAGTACACCAGAGACATCAAAGACAGGGAGAAAAGGCCCATACATATAAAAATTGTTATACTGGCCCTTTTGTTGTGGCAGAGAATTGTAAAATTGAAAATGGATTTTAATTCTATTTTTAAGATAATCAAGCTGGCACGTGTTTAATAATTTCTCATACTTTGTAGATCCAAACTCCTTACCTTTGTAACTTCAACCTTCTCCTACAGGCCCAAGAAACTTGCTTGTTACAATCTCAACTTAGGATTCTATTGTAGTGTGAAGTGAATTTCCACTTTTATTTTGTCTGCCTTATTAACCTCACCTGTGCAGGTCACCAGCCTCACTTCTCTTCCAGAACCATCTGAATCCAGTGACCAGGAAGTCAAGTGCAAATCATGTCATCAATTCTGTGATGGCATGGTCTTCTTTGGCAACGAAGGACAAACACAATCCTGTAAGTAGATGCAGCTGGCTGAATGGGGACCCAGCTAGCTGGGTAACTCAACTCCTCCTGTCCTCTATGCCACCCCCTCCACATCCTTCTCCTCTCCAAAGGATGGTAAATTTGGATGGCCAAAAGATGCCCAGTTGACTTGGGTTTTACTGGCCCCTTCCCTTCCCTTTCTCCTTTTCTGTCCTGTCCTGTCCTCTCCCCAAACCTTAAACCTGTATGCAGAAACTGGGACGCCAGTGGGCCCCAACCTAAGGGCTCCTCTAGATCTTAGAGTGATTATCAGTAGTAATGGTTGCTGTTTCCCACCTAGCCTGATGTCTTTCTTTTTCTTGGTATCCTTAAAAGGGTCATGACCTGGCTACTTTTTAAACAGGTGTATTCAATGAATGGGTGTTGCCTCACCCTAAATGAGTACCTGCAAAGACCTTGGCCTAAAGTGCTCAAGGTCTCCCAGTGCATCCTGGGTCATCTCCAGTCATCCTGATGAATATCTGGTCACTGAATTCAGATGGTTCTGGAGGAGAAGTGAGGCTGGTGACCTGCATAGCCATCCCTCACTCAAAACAAAGTCAAGTGCAAGTCATGTCATCATTTCTCTGATGGTATGGTCTTCTTTGGCAACAAGGACAAACACAAACCTCCCCTACTACATAGTTAATTCAAATTCAGGTTGATTCAATCAAGCTGAAGGTAGCAGATTACACCTAAATGAGTAGGCTAATCCTGTCAGTTGAGGATTACTCTCACTTCACATTGAGAAAGAAATGGGGAGGCACTGAGGTGATCCCCCCCCAAAAAAAAAGGAAATGTCTACTAATGAGGATTATAATAATGTAATGTCAAACCAATAGAAGACACATTTACAGTACTGAGATTTTTCTCTGTCATCTTGCTAATTGTTACAAAAGACACTGTCATCCCTTTCTCAGGTTCTTTGGTCATTGAAAGAGGTCACTGACTCAATTTATTGGTTTACTGATAGCCCAATTAATAAATGATCATGCTCAAAATCTTGTCTCTTAATTTTCAAAGGTGACAGGACTGGAAACAAAGTAGATGCTCATCAACTGGGGATTGGCTGAACAAATTGTGATATTTTAAGATAATAGAAATCAGTAAGAAAATTTTAATATAACAGATTCAATGAAGAAAAGAAATGGAAAGCTTTGTATAAAGTGACGAAGAGTGAAATCGGGAGAATTCAGAGAACAGTTTATACAATCACCATAATAATCATGAAAAGGAAACAATGCTGAAAAACTTCAGACCTCCTGACCAAGTAGTAACAAGTCATGACTTCGAAATACTGGTGATGAAACATACCTCCCATTTCTTGGCAGAGAAATGATGCACCAGACTAGAGACAGAAAAAACATGCATTCTCACAGGTGGCCAATGTGTTGATTGGTTATGCTTGACTACGCATATTTATTACAAGAGAGGAGATCTACTGAGGGATACAGGGAAAGTGGGATTTGTGTCAAGATAGACACAAAAAGTGCATCGATCAATCACTTTAAAATGCACAGAAGGAAACAGAAGTTTAGGAGGAGACAGCAACAAAGAAATTTGGTTTTTTCCTACCTTGATAGGGACTGGATCTTTTATTTCATTGGAATGAAGAATTTTCAGGTAAAGAAATCTATCTCTGTCCTAGAGAATTAAATGAGTTCTAAATGCAGAAAAAACTTGTTAGTTTCACATTCATCTGAGAATCCCTGTAATAATTCCTAATTTTTTAGATTTTTTTTTTTACTTTTGTAAAGTAAAAAACATGAGGAATATAATTTGTGTCCAAAATTTTACAGCTTTGAAATAAATACTTACTTTGGTTCTATTATGGAGTTATCATCTTGGAGAGTTGCCTAGAGCATTAAGAGATCAAGTGACTTGCCCAAGGTCACACAGCAAGTAAATATTGTGTCAGATGAAGGATATGAAGTCGGTTCTTAACTACAATACTACATCTCTATGCTGCTTTTCTCTAGGGCCTCTCTACTCTTTACCATCTAGTCCAAAATATTTTATTCCCTTTCCAAATTTGTTTATCTGTACAAGGCCAAAGGAAATGTTCAACAGAAGGTGGGTAGTGGGACCTTGATGAGGTCTGATCCTCTAACAGAAAATCTACTCAGAAAATCTACACTCCAGCTGACATATCTCATAGCTCTGAGGCCAACATCTGGAAGAAGTATCTCATTGGATGGAATCACTTGCTAAATTAAAAAATTGATGCTGGCTAAAGTCCTTCTGAAAATGATTGTTTGCCCTTTTTTATAGATGTGACAGCCCTGTACTAAGTCCAAAACTATTTTCTTCTTTAAAAAACAACAAAAACACTGCTGTAATGATTATTTTTAATGTTCATTTCTATCTTAGCAAGTCAGCTATTAGTTTCTACGTAGGATACATCTGTCTGCCTGAAATGGGGTATGGTGATCTGTCCCGGTCCCCGGAGGAGCCCAAAGTGGCTTGGCATTCTTTCCCTACAGGGAGGACCTGATTTAAGAGAGCTGTTTTCCATTCCAGAGAAATGGGGGTGTGAAGCCAGCCATAGACAAGTTGCAGGGGTCCAGAAGCTGGTACAGCTGCAGATCATTAGCAGCATTCTAAGGCCAGCAGGAGAAGTGAGAAGGAAGCCAAGGGAGGGACTGTCTCCCTCTTCCTTTCTTTTTCCTCTCTTGGTCCCTTTGTCTCTGTCTCTTGACACATGAACCTAATCTGTCAATTTTTTATTGTAGTAATTCTCTCCTTCACAGGTGAAATTTACCCTCTGCCCCTCTGAAAGTAGGAAACCAAATCTGAGATCTAAAGTGAAACAGCTAGGTGGCACAGTGGATAGGGTGGAGCCAGGAAGATCCATTTTCCTGATTTCAAATCTGGCCTCAAACACTAGCTATGTGACCCTGGGCTTAACACTGTTTGCCTCAGTTTCTTTATATGTAAAATGAGCTGGAGAGAAGGAAATAGCAAACCACTCCTATATCTTTGCCAAGAAAATCCCAAATGAGAGCACAAAGAATCACGCATGCCTGAACAATAAAAAAGCCTGATACTTTAAATTTTATTTCATATTTTACTTTGCCTCCCTCACCTTAGTTGTCATTGTCATCTAAGGCCTAGAATGTAATCCTAGATTTTAATGAAGTATTAAGCTAACTGTAAAACTAGGGGTCTGTCATTCCTCTCTGATTCAGTCAAGAAGGAAGCAATTGATTGAGGAAACAGCCCTCTGGGAGCTATTAATAGCTTGAGTTCTAGCTAGTCAAGGTTCCCAGAGCAACTGGAATTAGACTACCTGTGGAAAAGAAATGTTTTATCTCTGAAGGGAGAATCTACAAGACACTACCTTCAACAGGGAGCCAAGGCATGCACACTAGAAAGACAGAGACAGTGACCTGAAGGAAGAGGTCACTTTAAAAAGTGTGACAACTAATAATCAAGAGTCCCCTGTGAAAAATCTATTAAGAGATAAGAGAATTTCAAGCCCTATAGTACCACATGTGGTAAATTGCCTTTGTCATCACAAAAGGATCTCTGTGTTCTAAGGTTCAATCAACTCTTCACATGGTCATGGTGTGTAGTTGTCGGGCAGTGTGCCCCAGGTTCTAGGGGAGATATTTTATAACGATTGTTCTTCCTATCCATTTGAATAAATGCCTTTATTAAAAGCTAATTAAGTCTACTTGGTGATTGTTAATGGAAAGCAGATGAATAGAAGGTAATAACTTACAGTGTTCTGAGTGAACTCCCACTGGGTTATCCCCTAGGATTCAAGGTAGCAGCTACCAAACTCACAACAGCAAGTTTAGGGGATAGTTCAGAAAAGTACTACACTTATTTATTCTTCTATGCACCCAAGCTGGAAATCTTATCTTTGATTAAACTCATTTTAGAGAGTCTCCCATGTGTATAGTGAATAAACAGTTAGACTTGGAGACTTGGGTCCAAGTAAAGACTCTGTGTGACTCCCCCAGCCCCATCCCTAAGCAGTCACTTTAATTCTCAGTGGCCCAGACAATTCTTTAAGACTGAAAATTGCAGGGCAAACACTGACCTGAATTGGTAGAGGGAGTTTCCAAGAGAAGTTTTATATACCAATGAAATCACAGGTATGGGCCCAAAAAAATTCCATTTAAACTTTATTAGTCCTCTGGTCACTAACGCTGGAAATCTCAGAATCATCTTTTACTTTCCCCTCTCCTCTCCTTCATCACCTAGTCTTGGCAATTTTCCTTTAATATTCTTCTTGAATTAGCAAGTACTTTTTGACTGTCTCGTATGTATTAAAAGTCCTTGGGGAGATTTATTTTTTTAAGTAGAAGATATTCTTACTGTCCTTTAGAAATTTACACTAATTAGAGAGAGACAACACATGCACATATGAAAGGCAATGTGTAATTAAAGGACAACATGATGTAGAAAAAATTTCCTTAAGATGCATCTCTGGGAGTTCAGAGACTGCAACTAATTATAATGTGTCAGTCAGCCAATAAACATTTGGCGCTTACCACATGCCAGATCCTGTGCTAAGTGCTAAGGATACACAAAAAGGCAAAAGACAGTCCCTGCTCTCAAGGACCTCTCAGTGTAATGGGTGACGCAATGTACAAATAACTATGTGCATATAAGCTATATACAGGAAAAATTGGAGACAACCAAGAAAGGATAGGGACTAGAATTAAGGAGAATCATAAAAGACTTTCTGCAGAAAGTAGGACTTCAGTTGGAACTTCAAAGAATCCAGAAAAGCCAAGATGCCGAGATGAAGAGTAAGAGCATTTCAGACAAAAGGGAACAGTCAGTGAAAATACCCAGAGATGGGGTGTCTTATTTGAGGAACAGCAAAATGGCCACTGTCACTGAATCACAGAATAAAGAGTGTGGAAGGTGTAAGAAGACTAAAAAGTGGGAGGCGCAGGTTATGAAAGACTTTAAAAGCCAAATGGAAGATTTTATATTTTGAGGCGATAAGGAACCACTGGAGTTTATTGAATAGGGGTGTGACATGTACTTTAGAAAATTCACTTTGACAGCTAAGTAGAGGATGGATTTGAATGGGAAGAGACTTGTGATGGAGAGATCAATCAGCAGACTTTGTAATTGTCCAGATGTGAGACAGTGAAGACTTATAACAGGAAGGTGGCAGTGTCAATAAAGGAGGGGCCGTATGCAAGAGATGTAAAGAAGGTAGAAATTGACAAGCCTTGGCAACAGACTGGATATGGGGAGAGTGAGGAGTTGAGGATGACATCTATGTTGCAAACCTGGGTGACTAGGAGGATGGTGTTGCCCTTGACCATAATAAGAAAGTTTGGAAGGGGGTCTATTTTTGGAGGAAAAATAATGAGTTCACTTCTGGATATGTTGAGTTTAAGATATTTATGGGATACTAGATATCAGTAGAGAGGTTAAGATTGGATAAATAGATCTAAATATTGGATAAATAGATCTAAAATATAGATCTAAAAATCATCAACATAGAGATGATCACTGAAAACATGGGAGTTGAGATCACCAACAGAAATAGTATCGATGGAGATAACTAGAAGTCACAACGTAGAGAGTTAAGAGAATGAGAAGAAAGGAAGTACAGGCACATATCGTACATGACCTCAAGGAGTTTATCCACAAAAGGAGGAGAAATACGAGACAATAGCTATCAGGGATGTATGGATCAGTTGTCAATGAGCATTTGAATACAAGGGAAGTTATGGTAAAAAGGTAATTTTGAGGAACAAAAGAAACTGGTTTGTAGCATCTTCTCCATCATTCTCCCAACATAGACAAAGAAGTTAGGTTCTCAGAGGACAATGAGTGTTTCCCCACTCAGGGTTTTAGGGGTAATCCTGAAGGGCTGGGGGCACCTCTAATACTAGAAAGGGGTATTTACTAATGTGGGATAGTGAGAAAAGCTGGGGGAGGGAGAGAGAGAGACAAGGAGGGGGAGAGAGAGAGGGAGAGAGAGAGAGAGAGAGAGGGAGGAAGGGAGAGAGAGAGAAGGAGGGAGGGAGGGAGAGAGAATACATCCAAAAGTCTGGCATACCCTATCACATATGTATATACAGAGTCCAAGGGAAATGGACTCAAGCTTAGAAAGCACATGTGACAAAGGGGTAACTCATAACTTCTGGTTGGATAGAAATCCTTTTCTCCTTTTGTGGAATCTTCATGAAATTCCTCTTAGGTGTAGCTCCCAGTTGAACTCTGGTGGTTGGTGCCCTTCTGGAATCCTGCAGTTGCGTGTTGTAAGGGCAAAGACTGTTCCCACCTTTCTTTGTATCCTTAGCACTTAGCCCAGAACCTGGCACACAGCAAGCACTTCATAAAATTTTCAATTCAATTAATGCATGAATGCTCAAAATTTAATTTTCAGAGCTCTCTTGATCTAGAGCAGTTTCCTCCCACCCCCAAACCTATTCAAACTCATCTTTCTAGGGGGAATCAGAAATTCCAAACATGATTTAGAGTCACAACTTGCTGTCAATCATTTGCCAAAGCTAGGGATCTAAGGAAAGGATATAGAACAAGAACAAAAGAGAGTTAAGGACAGACTCTTGGAGAAAACTTATCCACCATGGACTGGAGTTTATAAAACATATCTCTGGAAGATACTTTAGGGGAAACGAGAGCTACTTTGGTTGTAATGGTGAGTTCTAATAGCCATCATCAGTGACAGAGGCAAAAATCTGTCTTCTAAATCTTTTTCCTTCTTTCACACTTTCTCTTCTATTTCATTTTCCTTTTTCTAGAGAGTTAGAAGGCAAAGAAGCCAACTCAGAGAGAGGGTGAAACAGTATTCAGGATGCTTTCTCTCAACAGGAGCACCACTTTCTACAGCAAGATCTGGAAGGAATGGTTAGATAGGAGATCAACCTATCACTTCAGTCCAATTCAGCAAGTATTTATTGAGCTCATATCAATTGCCTAGATTCTCCTAACTGCTGTGGGAAATTCCAGATAGCATATTCTGTTCTTTGCCTTCAAGGAATCTAACATATATCTTGTTGGGGAGCAGTCATAACTGCAGCATGTTTTAATGAGTAGCAAGAAGGCTCTTTCCACTCTTCTCCTCCCTTCCCCTTTCCTTCCCTTCCCTCCCCTTTTCTCTGTCTCTCTCTCTGTCTCTCTCCTCTCTCTCTCTCTCTGTCTCTCTCTCTCTTTCCCTCTCTCTGTCTCTCTTTCCCTCTCTCTCCCCTTTTATCTCTATATCTTTCCTTCCCTCTCTCTGTGTCTCTATCTCTCTTTCTGTGTGTGTGTGTCTCCCTTCCTACCTCTCTATTCCTCTCACTGATGCCCAATAGCCTACCATTGAAGAATCATTTTTTCGGCTTAATATTTTGTATACTAGCTAACCAGACAATGCCATCTAGAGTAAAATCTTACCTTAAGGAGTTGTGTCCAGTAAGATACCTCACACGCATACATTAAAATTATACAAGATTCCATGAAGCAAATTTAAGTGCTAACTTTGTTCAATGGCCCTGTGAGAGTTAGTGTCAAATGCAGCATTAAACGGAGAATATTCTCACCAATGGTGAACAACATCACAGAGGATGTCTAACACAGGTTTCATATTAAAGAGGAGTTCCCAACAAATTGGGTTCCTGTTGACAGAAGGCATTACAAGGATTGGATCAAGCCCCAGAACATGGCAGAGCCTTCTAAATGAAATCCACAATCTCTCAGAAGAGTTCAGCCTATCTATTCACGTGGGAAAAACTCAATATATAAAAATGTCTACAGTCTAGACTATGATGTGAATGTTTATTGAGTTTGATGAATTAATCTATAGAGCTCATTCACATAGATAAAATAGGTCTCAGTAGATAGAGCACTGGGCCTACAGTCAGGAAGACTTGAGTTCAAATCCGGCCTCAAACACTTACCAGCTGTGTGACCTTGGGCAAGTCATTTAACCCTGTTTGCCTCAGTTTTCTCATCTGTAAAATGATCTGAAGAAGTAAATAGCAAACCACTCGAGGATCTCTGCCAAGAAAACTCCAAATAGGGTCAGAAAGAGTCAGAGAAGATGAGTCTAATTACACAACAACCTGTCTATATTAATATCTATCTCTTTATTTATCTGCATGGAGGAGGGGCAGAGAGAAGAGGAATGAATGTATTTGGATGAAGCACTGTAAATGAACAATGAAGTAGGCCAGAAATGAACAGAAGAGCAGGATGAATTGCTTTTTGGGAAATTCTTTTAGTGACCCTAAACTTCTCCCTGAAATAAAATTTCATGTTTTAAACACCAGTATTTTTCTGCTAATGTATGACTGTGAGTCATGGAATAGCATAGTCTTTGAAGAACTGAAGTTGGTATTTTATGGAAAGAATTTGGAATTGTATTCCCAAAGCCACAAAACAACATAACCTTTGATCCATGGATACAACTATTTGGCTTATACCCCAAAGAAATAAAAGTCATAGGGAAAGGACTCATTTGTACTTATAGTATGGCTTTTGTTGTAACAAATAAATTGTAACAAAAGTGAGTGTCTGTGAACTAATTGAATATGTTGTATTAGATGAATATAATGGCAGCTAGATTCCTCAGTACAGAGAATATTGAACCTGGAATCAGGAAAATTTTAGTTCAGACTCTGCCTCAGACACTTACTAGTTGTGTGACCTTGAACAACTCATGTAACCCCTCTCAGCCTCAATTTCCCTATCTTTAAAATAGGGATAATAATTCTACCTACTTACAGAGTTGTGAAGCCCCAAAATGAGCCAACATATGTAAAGTGCTTTGCAAACCTTAAAGTGTAAAGTATAAAAATAAGAATAATTCATAGAAACTTTAGAAGATTTATGCACATTCATTCATAGTGAAATAAATAGAACCAGAGGAACCATTTACATGACAACCACAATAAAGTGAAGAAAAACAGCTGCAAAAGACTTCAGAACTCTGATCTACACGTGGTGAATCACAACTTCAGAAACTGATGACTCCTCCTACCCCTTAGCAGAGCAGTGATGAATTAGAGGTTCAGTATGAGACAGTCATTGTCAGACATAGCCAATGTGTCTATTTGTTTTGCTTTACCATATTTATCTGTTAAAAAGTAAGGGCTTCTGTTCCTGGGAATACAAGCAAAGATGGATTTTATTATGTAGTAACAGAGAAATGAAAAGAAAGAAAAGTTTATAAATGAAATATTTTTAAAATACACAATATGAGACAAAACAGGTCAGAAGGGGACACGTATAGGACAACTTTGTTACCATCTTTTAAAGTTTTTTTTCTTTTTAAAAAAATTTATTCATTTATTTGGCTTTAGCCTTCAACATTCACTTCTATAAGATTTTGAGTTTTAAATTTTCTCCCCGTCTCTCTACTCCCCACTTCCCAAGATGGCATGCAATATGATATAGGCTATACATGTACAATCATATAAAATATATTTCCACATAAGTCATGTTGAAAAGAAGAATTAAAATCAAAAGGAAAAACCATGAGAAAGAAGAAATGAAAAAAAAGGAGAAAATAATATGCTTCAATCTGCTTTCAAACTCCATAGCTCTTTCTTTGGATGTGGATAGCATTTTCCATCATGTCTTTTGAAATTGTCTTACCTCCTTGTATTGATGAGAAGAGTTAAGTCTATCAAAGGTGGTCATCACACTGTGTTGCTGTTACTATGTACAATGTTTTCCCAGCTCTACTCACTTCACTCAGCATCAATTCATGTAAGTCTTTCCAGGTTTTTCTGAAGTCTACCTGCTCCTCATTTCTTATGGAACAATAGTATTCCATTACATTCATATCTCACATCTTGTTCAGCCATAAGTAGATACAGATCAACATCTTACACTATATACCAAGAAAACGTCAAAATGGGTACATGATTCAGGCATAAAGGCTGAGACTATAAGCAAATTAGGAGAGCAAGAAATAGTTTACCTGTCAGATCTATGAAGAATGGAAGGATTTATGACCAAACAAGAGATAGAGAATAATCTGAAATGTATAATGTACACTCATAAAATAACAAACTGTAACAGAAGTTTATGTATTTGTTTCATAGCTAATCTCCCATTTTAATTTTTTTGTGTATTGTTCTTGATAAAAAATAAACGAAGTTGGGAATCACCCAAATGGAAATGGAATGGTTCCTGATGGGTCTGAGTGACTGTAACACTTCACAAACGAGAAACTGTATTGGGGAAGAAACATAAAAGATACTGCCAGTCAAACGTACAATGGGAAAAATTGGTGGACTGATCACAAATGAAGGATGACTAATGAAGAGTCTACATACTCCATTGACATCCATGCAGTGTTGAAGGATTTGGAAGAAGACTTCCAGTTCATTGGGCAGACTTCCTGGTAGATTAATAGGAAAATAGAAACGAGACACACAGCATAGATAGGAATAAGGGATGTGACAGATCCATTAATGAGATCACAGATAACACAGGATCATAAAACCATCAATCTAGAGATGAAAAGGAAACCATCTAATGCAATCCCATCATTTTATAGTTGAGGATACTGAAATTCATGGAAGTAGCTTGCCTTGGATCACATACCTAGGAACTGAGGCGGTTTTTCCATCTCTGGAGCCAGCTCTCTTCCTAATGTACCATGCTTCTATCCAAGAACATATAGAAATAACATCTGGACTATACAATATGGAGGATTGATGCCATTGAAGATTATTAGTCACTTACACCTTAATGCTAATGAGCACAAATTTCAATAATGGGAAGTAGAAAAAACACCAAGGTCCTTGGCTCCTGATTAGAGGAGTCTAATACCAAGACAAAAGTCACAAAGTGGGGAACAGAGAGCTACACTAAAGACAATCTCTGTTTGGGGCTAGTCCCTTAATTAAAATAAGATTGAAGGCGGAGCTAGGTGATGTAGTGGAGAGAACATCAGCCCTACAGTCAAGAGGACCTGAGTTCAAATTCAACCTCAGACACTTACTGGCCGTGTGACCCTGGGCAAGTCACTTAACCCTGATAACCTTAAAAAAATATTGAATCACATGAAATCACTAGAAAACAGTATAAGATAATATATGATAAAACACTAAAATGGGAAAGCATGAACAAACTGGGATGAAAAGGGTCAAGAAAGGCTTGGGTATTCTTTCCACTTAATGTCAAATTACCTATATCAGTCAGCTTTGAAAAATGTAACCTTTCTTCATTTCTTTGTGGACTTTATTTTCTAATGAACTGTAAGTGATGTAAGAATTGACTGAGATGCCTGATTTAATTGTAACATCTGGTCTCTGAGCGCTTGTCTATGAAGCAGCTGCCAAGTCTATCCTGACTTGTACTACAAGGGTGAGGCTGATAGTTTCATAATAGTGATGAGGCCAAATTCCCAAATGCTCGCTCCTCCCTTTACTGTTCACCTCACCTCCTTCTACAGTTTCTCTTCTTCTCTCTAGGGTGTCGTTAACATTCAACCTCCTAACATTTCCCAGCTATAATAGTATAATTTCCTAGTCTTCAATGCCTCAGCACTTCTCACTTGTCCAAAATTTGATGCAGACCTAGAATCATAGAGTCATAAACTGTTAGAGTTAGAAAAGGCCTTAGACATTATATAGTGCAATCCCCCTCAACTAGAGTCAGCTAGGTGACTCAATGGATAAGTCAATAAGCTCAGTTGTTTCAGTTATGACTATTTGTGACCCCATTTGGGGTTTTCTTGGTGAAGATACTGGAGTGGTTTGCCATTCCTTCTCCAGCTCATTTTACAGATGAGGAAACTGAGGCAAATAGGGGTAGATGATTTGGTCACACAGCTAGTAAAATGTCTGAGGCTGGTTTAAACTCAGGTCTTCCTGACTCCAGGTCCAGGGCTCTATCCACTGTACTACCTAGCTGCCCCAGGGCTAGTAAGACATGAGTGTAAATCCAACTTACTAGCAGTATGACCCTGGGACACAGTTATTTAATGTCTGTTTGCCTTACTTTACTCAACTCAAAAGAGAGATCCTAATAGCACCTACCTCCAAGGGTTGTTATGAAGACCAAGTGAAATAATATTTATAAAATTCTTAGTACAGTAGCTGGCACATAGTAGTAGCTTAATAAATGTTTATTTTCTTTCCTTTCCCTGATGTTAAGAATTGGGTAAATGGAGACTGACAAAGATGAAGTGAATCGTTCAAGGTATACAGTTCACTGGTGGCAGATCAAAGGTCCCAGGAAGCCAGGTTTTCCAACTTGCAGTTGCTCTTTTTGCTATTTTTCGTGAGTGGCTTATAATCATTTAAGTATTAATAATTGGGATCAAGTTTGACTAAAAAAGTTTCACAAAACTACTTCACAAATAAGTGGCACTACTCTTGTGTTTGTTAAATTTAATTGAATTAAAAACAATTTCAAATGATTTATACAGTTGGTAACATAACATGTTATTTGTCCTTCCTTTTTGAAGCAGAGCAACGGCATCATGAGATGATGTCTTGACTTGTGCCCAAATTGGTTTTAAGTGAGGCAGAGTTGCCCAAAGTTGCCATCCTTTCTGTCTTCCAGAGTCATCTGTGTCCAGTAGCAAGACAAAAGTCAAGATGACTGGAGATGGCATGGGATGCCATGGATGAGCTTGGCATCTCTGATGTCTGAACAAGTTCTAAGCCTTCCACAGCTCTTACTTCAGCCACCTTCATGGCTGTTGGAACAAATTGTTCTTATTTTCCCATTCCACCAGGGAAAGTCTTCACATGCTTGGGGTAGCCAACCCCCTAAAACTACAGCTTCTTGGAGCCACAGGTGAGAGTTAAGCACCACGTGAACACCAAAGGTGGATGAGAAGTCCTGGAAAGGACTTAGCAAGCCCTCATGCTAAAAGCGCTAGTCCTCCTTGAACACCTCATATGCCTTCCATAACAGATGGAATGGCATTATGAAAAAATGCATCATTAGTTTTGGATTGAGTTTTGGATTCCAAAGCCAGATGTGTTACATTTGAGTTTAACTGTACCCTCTTCCCAGCAATTAGCATTCAAATAATCCCAAATTTTTGCTATGTGCATTCCTCAATGTAAGTAGGAGGGCTTTATCTCCAAGATTATTTAGAAGTTATAGATAAGATTCATTTCCCCTTCACAGAAATAGTCTTTTCAAAGTCTTGCCTTTACATGGCACACCCTGAGCAGGTTTATTTAGGTGTTGCAATCCCTTCAAGAGCAAACTAAGCCTAATGCATCTTAATGAATTTAGTGTAAAAATACTACTTTACATGAAAGCCCTTGATGGTCTTCACAACAGTTAGTTAGATAAAAAAAGGTTTTATTATTCTTTCCATTTTATAGGGGAAGAACACTGAAACAGGCCAGGAGGGGCAGCTGGGAGAATGAGAAGAGCATTGGATGCCCTGACAGGAACAACTTGGCTTCCAATTCTGGCTTGGCCACTCATGTGACCTCGGGAAAGTGGGCCTCAGCTTTCACATTAATAAAATAAGGAAGTTAGAGTAAATGATCCCTAAGGTCACTTCCAAGTCAAAATACCATCACATCATCCAATCAAGTGACTTGCCATTGGCCACATAGGGAGTTAATGGCAAAACCTAGACTCAATGGTCCTGATTCCTAGTCTCTTCGTTAAACAAGTCACAGAAAGTTTTCCCTCAGGCAAGGATACTTTCTTCACCCCATAATCAACGGACCATTCTGATCATTTAAGTTGGCCATTTAAGTTAACCCATGGAAATTTCTAAAAGTATAGGAAAGTCCATCAATATCTCTGTCATTTGTGTATCTGACAGGACTCCTCCCAGAAAAGGAGCACTGACTTGGGACTCATCTGGATCCAAAGTTAGTCCTAGGGGAACCTAACCCCCAGGGAACGTAATCAGGGTTTCTTTTATCAACTCTCTCTGGCTTTTACCCTGCCAACTTGGAATACAGTAGAACTCATGGAGAAAATATCTGATAAAGCTTAAGTATAATTCATGTTTAGGTTTGCCCGAAAAGTAATTACTAGGGGCCCTTCTATAAAAGTTACTCAGTATACAAAGCAGATTTCAGGCATAGGTCAGCTATTTATTTCTTCCACTACAAAAAAAAATGCTTAAATCACCAAAGACTCATAAAATGAATTAACACATACTTAAAACATAATCTATAACCCATCATATACCTGTACTTCTACATGTCTATACTCTGCAAAGAGAGAGGAACAACTCCCAGGAGACTTATAGGGTTGCTGAAGGGATTTCATTTTCCACTCAGTCTTCACTGACCAAGTAGCAACTCAAGGACTGTTTTCTGACTAGCCAAGTATGCAAGGCTCATCCTCCTGATGGTGATTATCTTCTCCTTCAAGTAGTGTGCAGGGAAACCCTTCCTGGTAGACTACCAGCATCTGAATCAATGACTCTCAAACTCAAGAGGTATTTGACAAAACTGGCAAGGTACACCTCTCAGGATTGTTATTAGGTAGAACGTGCTCAGGAAAAAGCACAAAACAGAAGGCAGTCAGGGACTAGAGATTCCTTCTCACACTTGACTAGGTAAGCATATGTTCTTGCTGACATATACATGTAGCCAACATAGCTACTGCTGGGAAGAGGGAGGAATGAGAATGTCCTCCCTCCCTGTGACAGTCCAAGTGAAAACTGGCAGAATCCCAATCCCCTTTGGAGCAACATGCACCAAAGTAGAGAAAGGAAGATATTTCTACCCAGTTCCTCTCATAGCCCATTACTAGACAGGTCTTCTGGGTTAAGTCACCAACCAATTGTCTTGAAAACCTCACCTCACTCCCATCACAAAGACCAAGGCACAACTAGAAGCCACCGGACATGCATTTTATTTTGCAAAGAGTTAGAGCATGTGTGGCCCATCCAAAGGGTACAGAGCTCAAGCTAATACTCACTCACGTTCCATGGAATGACTCCTGCTACATCAACAAAAAGCATTTATCAAATGCCTTTATGATGGTATTACTCTTTAGACAGAGTCACTTAGACAAGACATAGTCTCTACCTTCAGAGAGTCTATAATTTTAAAACCAATACTTGCTTCAGGTGGCTAGGTGGCACCTAGATAGAATGCTAGACCTGAAGTCTGGAAGATTCATCTTCCTAAATTCAAATCTGATCTTAGACACTTATTAGCTGTGTGACCTTGGGCATGTCACTTTGCTCTGTTTGCCTAAGTTCCTCATCTGTAAAATGAGCTGGAGAAGGAAATGGCAAACCACTCCAGTATCTTGGCCAAGCAAACTCCAAAGAGAGTCACAAAGAATTGGACACAACTACAGTAACTCCACAACAACCATCTTAGTGCACAGAGGAAGAAAAGAGAGCTGAGTTCAAGGACCTTCAAGAAGTCTAGTTTGTGTTAGTACATGAAGGGGAGGGGTTGAAGTTGAAGTTGAAAAGACAGTTTGGAGCTACCAATGGGGGAGGCACGCAATGGGCCTTAAATGTCACCTTATTTGTTAGAACATGAGGAGTCAGTAAAGATTTTGGAGCAGAGAAGTAATACAACCAGAGATGTGCCATTAAGAAGAATACTTTGGCAGGATTTACAAAGTGGATTGGGTGGGAGAGAGCCAGGAGTCAGGAAGACCAGTTGAAGGCTACTGCAAATTAACCAGATGTAATGAGTTCCATCTTATTTTATTCCTATGGTTACACCCAAAGCTAATTTTTCCATTCATTACTGTTATTCTCTTGGCCTATCAAAAACTACTGTGTATATGTCATTCTAGGGAGCAATTTTACCTTTCCAGAACCTAATTTTAAAAAGATTAATCACTGTATCATTTATTCCTCCTTTCACTCATCCTTCCCTCAACACCTATTGATTATCACTTTAATTCCACTTTAAAATTTCCCCACTGCCATTATGTGACTTGGAAGTCAAAGATCTGATTATTTACTATTCTCAGTCAAAAAGATGCCTTTCTGTAAAATCTTTCTGCATAGATGTCTTCAAAATCATTACATATATATATTCTCCATGGCTGTCTATATGTTTTGATCTCCTGGCCTGGGCACCTTTGAACTGCTTTGATTTTTTTTTGCAAAGTCCAGTAAGCACCATTGCACATGCTTGCCAATCTGTCAAGACTCCTGGGGTGGGGATGAGGAGAGGGAATGGGCAATCAAGTTTTCACAGCAAGCAGTCTGACTAACCAACAGCTGCAAGCAATTAGCTATTGCAATGTCTTCTAAAATATAGATATATAAAAAACCTGAAGGAGTTAATGGCTTCATGGAATGTTTATGGAAGGGAGCCTGAGTTAGTGATTAAATCACAGCCCTGAGAGTCCTGAGTCATAGGTCTGATTCCTGGAAGTGGTTTAAATCACTTCAACTTCATCCAACTTTCCTTGATGCAATAAAACAAGGGGGAAGGGAGGAGCTGTTCAGGTAAAATCCCAAAAGAAAAGGGAGAGGGAGGCCAGAATATATAGTTATTACCCATCAGTACTACAGTGAATGATTCTGGGACATTACAATCTATTTTACTGTAGTGCATCACTTATAAGAACCACTAACAAAAAAGGATAAATTTATTTAATTCATTCACAAAATAAATCCATCTTCATTTCCTCCTATAAATAGGTTTCTAGTTCTGAAAATGGTTAATTTCAGTTTGCACTGTTAATTATGATAGTATCATTTAATTTTTGCATTTTCTATTCTAAAATTGTAAAGTGCTATAGAAATTGGTATTATTTTTGTTAGAGGTAGTAATAGTAAAGTATTCTAATTCTTTGCTGATCTAGATATCTGAAAGTAAAAACATAAGCATTACTGTAGTAGGTTGTCACATTTCACTCTAGACTGGAGTTTTATCTCTAACAGAAGTAAACGTATGTTATGGAAGGGGTATGGTTGTCTTCCTTGACATCAGTTTCATAGGTTAAACATTGCATTCCTACGTACTTATTTCCCTTGATAAACCATTATGGATTTATCACTGATGAACTTGATCATCTCTCTCTCCTAAATTCCTTAACTTCCTTCAAGATTCAGTTCATAGACTACTTGAAATTAATTTTTCCCAGTTGTTGCATGAACTTTCCCTCCTCAAATTATTATATATCTACATGTACTGGAAAATAATCATGAAACCTCTATCATTCCCATGTGCACAGGCCCCATGGAGCATATGTGAAATTAAGCTGACCTCCCCTGATTACTTTAGTGGGCCACTGGAATTCTGGTTCAGAGTTGAAGGAATTATCACTTTGGGATCTTGAAATAATCTCCTTTTGGCCAATGGGCCAGAAAGAGCTTCCCACTAAGGAGATGTAAAAAGGAGAGGCAATTTATATTTTCTTTATCTCTTCCCCTCCTCTATCTATAACATGTGGTTTAGAATTCCTTATGACTTCCTGTAGTGGGAGGGATAGGAATCTGTCTCCCCTCACAGCTCTAGCAGCTATCTGTAAATGGTAGCACACATATATTCTGCCTAGGCGAGTTAGAACATGAGCCATCGGGCCCCCGGTTATCTCTTCTACTTTGTATTTCTTTAGCTGAACGTAGGCGACTGAATACCGATCCTGAGATGGACATTTTCAGGCTTGTGAGATCAAGAGTCTGAGAGTTTTCTCAGTTGGTACAAGTAGAATTTCAGGAGATGCTCCCCATAGCTACTACAATGCTTCTTGGAGGAAATGAATCCAAGCCCTGATATAAGCTTTGATATAACTATGCATAAGGTAAAGATGAAATGTCTATTCAATAGCCTCACAGTGTCCCATGTTTTAATGTTTTAAGTATCATTCTCCTAGGAGAGTGTAATATGAATTAGAGTTACTATTCATGTTTTAAGTCTTTGTATCTTAAGCCTCTATTTTGTACAAGGGAAATAAATCACTGTCCTATACTTGGAACTTTCTATTTCCTTTAGGAGAGATCTTTAATATGAGTCGTCCTAAGCTTTAAGTGATTTTTCCTGGGGCTCCAGGCTGAATGTATAAAGAACCAGAGATAACAAGAGAAGAACGCGATCCATTTCTTTAGAGGAGAGGCTAATTCTGAACTAGGGTCCCTGAATAGGAGTGAGTGAGCTGTTAGATATATATCTATTTATATATCAAACCCTCCTCCCCTGTAGGTCCTTGTCAGGTCCTTAAAGTTAGGGAACACTGTTCGTTTCGTCTTTGTATCACTATTATTTAGCAAAATGCCCTGCATATGCGAAATGCTTCATAAATGTTTTTTAGATTAGATTGGAATTTGTCTAAATAGTCTTCAAACCATTTCTATTTTCATCCTGCCATTCGTTACTTAGTAGTTAACAAATTACATCATCTTCTGAACCCAATTATGTAATATTTGTTTGTAGCTCTGATGAAGATTGTATTTATATTTGGTTGTGTGTGTGTGTGTGTGTGTGTGTGTGTGTGTGTGTGTGTGAGATGAACCACTGGAATGGGTAGGAGAGGGCCCAGAGTCACCTATTTAAAAATAGGTCAGTCTATTTAAAAATTTAAAAAAAGCTGTATTTCTGTTAATTTCACATCTCTAAAAATGTCACAAGAGATTTTTCTCAAGGTTACATAGTAGGTCATAGTTTTTGTGTCTCATATACAGGTAGTTTTACTGCTACTTCATCCTGCCTTCCACCAATGTAAGATTATTTAAGTGATTTTATGCAAAGCTCTGTATTTGAACCAGAATTTATTTTTCTTGGATCTTATTTTCTTCCTTCTCCTAACTCCCACATTTCTTTGGTGTCTGAAATGCCTTTTTAAGTTCACAGAAGAATGGAATAGATAAAGGGTGGTATGAGAAGAACTATCTGCCTATGTACTCCCTCTTTGGACTGTTCTGTATGCCTACTAACTTTCATGTTAGTAGTGGATCACACTAAGTTGAGGAAAGAAATATTAAAAGCCAGAAGAATCAAAAGCCTTGTTTCCAAATCTGTAAAGAGTTGATGAAGTAGTATGAGAATCCCAGTAGAGTAAAGCTGGAAGTGTCCTTCAGAAGTTATTTAGTCTACTGCTTATTTCTAATGAGAACTCCTCTGTGTTATCTCACATAAATGACTTTTCTATTCTGAAAGATCGCTAAAGATATATACTATTAAGGCACAACTATCCCTGAAAGAAATCAAGCCATTTACTTAATCACTTAGCACCTGGATCTCATGTAACCAAAATTTTGGATTACATCATTATATATGCCAGTGATTATTGTGGTATTGTTAGGAGGGAGGTGAGGGGGAATTCATTGCAAACTTTTTTAAAGTTCCTTTTTCTTAATACTTTACTCTTTAAGTTATCATCACTGAAATAAATATTTGAAAAGGCATTTATCAGATCATTGATCACCCCAGAGCCCACCTTATATTTCAACATTTTTTCAAGGGTGTGGCCATGTATATTTTATAATGACTCAATCAATAGGATGCATCCTTCACAACATTTCTCAGAGACTTTATTTCCTGTAAATCTTAGCTGTGTTATTTTTGAACTACTTCCAAAGGTTTCTGACCCATTCTGACTTTCCCAATCCTCAAGTACTTCTAAAAGGTTATCATGGCACCACTTCACTGTCATTCACTTAAAACATAAATGTGGTAATTATTCATCAAATTGGCTACTTGAAAAACTGAATTGTAATGTTTTTCTTTGTGCTGTCATATATTGTGCTTCCCTGAAATCTTGTTAGCCATGATTATAGGGACAAAGAAACATGACTGGGGTGTGAACTAGGCATGAACTCCAACAGGTCTACTTGTACCTGGTTTGGAAACAAATTGGTATTTTGATAGTTTGGTGATACAAAACAATACTGGAACATCCTAAATCAATGTGGCTAATTGTTGACCATATTTGTTCTAGTAAATAACAGAATCATTCTGTCAGAAACCAAGGTAATGGGAGGCGGTGATCTGCTGCTGTGGAAAGAGATAAACAACAGGAATGGGGATCTAAAAGAGCATTAACAAGACCTGGGCTGTGTTAACTTGAGCTTCTGGCTTGTTGAAATCCATGGAATTCAGGTGACATGAAATCAAATGCCAAGAGAGGAATTCAAATTGGACAGAGTACTCAAGCAAAGTCTTCCTAGGAGAGAGGGCACTAGGCTAGAATTACAAACTCACTAAATATTACTGGTGTAGGGGAAATGATATTTAAGTTGGAAGAGTGGAATGGAAGAGTGCCCTAAGCTATATATCCAAGCTTCATTCTTCCTGCCAAATCTTTTACATTAAGACCATTCCTAGTGAATAGCAAATAAGCCCATTTATCCAAATTGAGAACAAACAGAAATCAGAGAAGTTATACTGGTGAGACTATGCCCAGGGTGAATGTACTCTCCCACTGGGAGCAAGCTATCTCAGCTCCACCAAGAGACTTCCATTGCAGGAATGCGAAACAACTAAAATAAAGGCAAAGAAGCTGGAGATGTGTAGGAAATAGAGAGAAGACTCATTTGACTGGATCAAAGATTTTGGGAGATGGAACCATGTCCAATGAAGTTGGAAAGGTTGGATTAAGGTTGGAAAGGGCTCAAAAACTAAATAGAGCAGTTCATATTTTATCCCAGAAGCAACAGGAAGCCACTGAAGTTCATTAAGTAGTGGAGTCATGTGGGCAAATCTGTTTTTAAGGAAAATTACTTTGCCATCAATGTGTAGGATGAATTAGAATGGTTAAAAAACAAAAATCAATCAAACAAACAAAAAAAACTTGAGTCAGGGAGACCAATTATAAGTCTGTTATAATAATCTAGGTGAAAGGTGATAAGGATCTGAACTAAGGTGGGAGATGGTTGTGGGAATGGAAAGAAGGAGTTAGATTTGAAAGATGTTGGGGAAGGAGAAACAGTAAGATTTGGTAACTGGCTAGATATGCGGGGTGAGGGAAAATGAGTGATTTAAGTTAATGCTGTGAAAGCTCCATGTGTTGGTCACTCAGTGGAAAAAGTATTAGAATGGAAAGTCGGAGCCCCACAGACTGATTTATAGCAAGTTTGCATGAGTTTGTATCCTAATGAGACTAATCAATATACGGTATAGGTTCATTTGTTAGCTTTGGCTGAAACAGTTCAGGTTGCTCTGGTTGCCAACCTCTGTCCTAAATTTACCTGACTTGTATTTCAGAGTGGTGTTACATCATAGAAATTTAAGATCTAGAGAAAGTCTATGGTCACTTTATCCATCCCATTCATAACTGGGTAGATAAAATAAAACTAAGGATATTATGATTCATGGATTTGAGATTCAAATGATTTCCTACTTATATCCTAGAACAGGGCAAATAAATTAAGATCTGTTTTAATTAAGGTTGGTGGTTGTCCTTTGCTCTCAAAGAGGACCAAAATGACATCATTGTGTTGGAGTCAAGATATAACGTGTCCTACTGTGGCTGATTAGACCAATATGAGTTTGGAACTCTACCACAGGTCAGGCACAAATAGTCCATATTAACATTTGGAGAGGTGATGTCTCTAAATTTGTGAATCTCACATTTATTTTGAGCTACTGCAATTCTGCTTCACTCATAGAACACAGTGCCTTCTTTGATGTGTCTCAAATGCCCTTTGCCAGTGTCTCCCATGTTTCATAATGAATTCCAAAGTTCTCAGAGAGACCTTGAGAGGGTTCTTATATCACTTCTTCTGACCACCATATGAGTGCCTTCCTTGCATGAGTTCTCTGTAACATGCTTTTTTAGGCAAGCATACTTTTGGCATTTGAACAATGTGGCCAGCCCATCGGAGTTGTGCTCTCTATAGTAGAATTTGAATGCTTGACAGTTTAGCTAAGGAAAGGACCTCAGTGTCTGGTACCTTATCTTACCAGGTGATCTGAAGAGTCTTCTCAATTCACATGGAAGCAATTCAGTTTCCTGGCATGGCACTGGTAAACTGTCCAGGAATTGTAAATATAGTTTAGCAGAAAGGAACACAAATTAGAAGACTTTGATTCTAATTTGGATTGTATCATTAACCTGTGACATTAAGCAAGTCAATCAGCTTTATTGATCATTTTATTTCTTCCTCTGGCAAGTGAAGCTAAAAAATGTCATACAATATAAGTGATAGAATTATCTTAAAGCTATAAGAAAACAATTGAGGTGAAATTAGTGTCCCATGAAGGAAGAACTTTATCTTCGTAAAGGATGAATTACAAGGACTTGGGGGGAGGCGAAAAAGAGAGGAGAAGTCAAGGAGGACTCCTGTTTTGAATTTTAGTAAGTGAATAGGCTTAAAGGGAGGAGAGAGGAAGAGGGACCAGGAATGGGAAGACTAGAAGGATAAATAGGGGATTTTTGTGGAAAAAAAAGTGGGGTAATTTTTCACAAAAAGAAAAATGGGATCGTGGTAGTATGTCTAAGTGGAAGATAGTTGAAGATAGAAGGCTAAAGCTTTGGAGAGAGGTTTCTGTGGAAGATATAAATTTGAGAATCATAGCACAGATGTGATTACTGAGGTCACAGGAGGAGAAAGAGTCTGCAAGGGACAGAGTGCAGACCAAGAAGTGGGCCAAGAAATAAATTGTAGGGGGACACCAACATTTAGTGAATGAGAGAAGATCTCACAGAGAAACAGAAATACCAGTAAGAGAACTATGATTGAATCCATGACTCTGGAGTTTTCAATGTGATATCTCCATTTCCCTGAAATTCATTCCCTTAATCTCATGCTACTAAGTTTCCAACCCCAACATTATAGTGACCAGAAAGAATACCAATGAACGTTGAAATGCCAGATCCTCATCCTGTTGGCTTCTCTGTAGTTTTTAACAGTTAACCACTCCTCTCCGTGAGTACTCTCAGTTTCAGAGACACCATATTCTCATGAGTCCCCTAACTCTTTGGCAGATCCTTCTTTATTTACTTCATAGTTTCCTCATTTTTCTGACCTCTTCATAAGTGTTCTCCAAGAGTTTGTCCTTGATCCCTTCATCTCTTCGTTGTTACTACCAGTTTTGTTTACCAGTTTTGTTGTCAAATACAACCTCTTTGTAAATGACTCCCATGTTTGAACCTCCTGCCTTGACCTAGTTTCTAAGTCCCACACCTTCATTTCTAGCTACCTACTGGATATTTCTACTTAGACATCCTACTGGAACCTCCAATTAAACAGGTCCCAACTACAGTTCATTACTTTCCCCCTAATTCTTCTCCTCATTTTACTATTTTGGTTTGTGTACTGTCATTCAACTGGTCAGCTAAGCTCATGATCTTGGGGTTATCTCTGACTCTTCCCTTTTCCTCATCTCTCATACCTAGTTAGCAGATACTGTCCATTCTGCCTTCTTATTATCTCTCATATTCACTCCCCTCCTCTCTAATCCTACAGTCACTGCCCTAATATCAGCTTCCATGGTTAATAAAATCCCTTAAGTACCTACTATGTGCTACAGAGAATATGCCCAATTGGACTATTACAATAGACCTTTCCTTTTCCATTCTTTTGTCCTATGATCTGTCTTTCCTAACACTTTCAGAATATATTTTCTTATATATAGCTCTCATCATGACACTATTCTCTTCAGAAATCTGTGGTTCATTATTGCCTTCAGGAAAAGTTCAAACTCCTCTTCCCGGCATTCAGTGCTTTCTATGGTCTAGTATCGCCCAATCCTTTTAGGCTTATCTCATTTTACTCCCTTTCATGGGAAGACAGCTAGGTGACACAGTGGATAAAGTACTGTTTCTGGAGTCAGGAAGACCTAAGCTCAGATGCAGCTTCAGAAACTTTCTAGTTTCATGACCCTGGGCAACCCTCTATCCACCTGTTTCCTGGTCTGTAAAATGCGAATAATAATAAAGCACCTGCCTCTCAAGGTAGTTGTAAGGATCCAACGAGATCATATTTGTAAAGTACTTAGCATAGTGCCCAGCACATAGTAGGCACTTAATAAATGCTTGTTTCCTTCCTTTTTTTAATGTGCTTTGTGTTCTAGTCAAAGTAAAAAAACTATCTGTTCCCTGAATATAAAATTTCCTCTTACACCACCACACCTTCCCTCCTTCCTTCTCTCTTGCCTGCCTGTCAAATTCCCAACTTAAGTGCCATCTCCTTCAGTGTTTTAGAAGTTTTACTTGAGCCTTCCAGTTGATAGAGCACTACCTTCTAGGACTTCACATTGTTTTGTTGCATTTATCATGGAATGTCATATACTAAAGCTTTCTGTCTTGGTGTCTTATTCCCTTGTTAGGCCCCTGAGGGCAGGCACTTTGTTTTATTTAAACATTATATCTGTTCCATTATTTAGTACGGTACTTGGTACTTAGTAGGTGCTTGGTGAAGGTGCTTTGTCATTGATTTACAACTGCCTCGCCTTTTAAAGCTTTAACTATTGGAGCTTAATTGTTTTCCACCACTGGCAGCCTGAGCCCTCAAAATATAGGGCACAGGGAGTCACAAGACCTGGAATATAGTGTTAATTATTAATAAAGGCTTCATTCATTCATTAACTCATTCATACATTCATTCACCTGTTACATGACGTTAAACAAGTCACTTGGCTTCTCTGGGCCTAATTTCTTCATCTATAAAATAAGAATTAGAATTAGACTGGATGATTGCTAAGGCTCTTTTTCACTTCATGACTACATATGGTTCTATGAATTCACCATATCTTAGGGACTTCTCATTCCTGAGTCAATAAAAAAGATCAACTATGATCAATATACTCTTTACGAAGGCAGGAAACCATGTACACACAGATATATACCTGACACAACATGCATACTTTATATATGTATACATACATTCATATGTTTATTAACCAGTAAAATTTTCCCTAGTCTTTTTTATATAAGTGTAGGAACTCCCTCCTTTGAGGGAAGTAAGAACATAGGTAGATAAGTTTCTCTGAAACCTCCCCTTGGTAATTTCTTATGGCACAATAATAGTCTATTGCATTTATATGCCACAATTTGTTTAGTCATTCCCTAACTGATTAGCACCTCCTTACTTTCCAGTTTTTTCCCAATATAAAAAGTTACTGTAAATATTTTTTAACATATGGTTTCTTTTCCTTCTCTGTGGATCTCTTTGGGGTATAGTAGTGGTAGTGGTGAGTCAAATGGTATATATAGTTTAGTAACTTTGGGGGCATAATTCCAAATTGCTTTCCAGAAAAGTTGGGCCAATTTGAACTTGTATTCTAATGAAGAAGACAATATATACAGGCAATTTAGAAATTAGGGGTGGTGGTGGTGGAGTGTATGTCACAGTAAGAGCTTGGACATGGAGGACTGGATAAAGGCAATAAAAGACCAAAGGTGGCCTATCAGAGCCCAAGGTAGTTCAAAGGTAAGAGACCAAGGTTCTAATGGGAAACCCGTGGATATCATGGCAGCAACACAGGGAAATGGGCCAGAATTGCAATAGAGGCTTGGATCCAAGCAAGACAAAAGCAAAAATTCTAACTATAAATGTATGACTTTATGAACTCTTTAGGGCAGCTTGATGGCACAGGGGATAAAGCACTGGACCTGAAATCATGAAAACCTGAGTTCAAATCTGGTCTCAGACACTTACTAGCCATGTAACTCTGGGCAAGTCACTAAACCCTGTTTCCTCATCTGTAAAATGAATTGGAGAAGAACATGGCAACCTACTCCAGTGTCTTGTCTTTGTGAAGATAATTCCAAACAAGTTCAGGCAGAGTTGGATATGACAAAAATGTCTAAACACCAAATGAACTTTTTGAGAGTTGCTTGAGGCTCAGAGGAGTTACAGAACTTGTCCATGATCTCATAGCTCAGAAATGTCAAGAGAAAGGATATGAACCTAGGTCTTCCTTCCTATACTATACCCACTATAGTATGCTACCTGCCTATAGTCTAATACAGAACTTAGATTGCTGGTAATATTTTATATTTTAATTAAAATTCATTTAGACCCATAGCTTGATTTGTTTTTTTTTGTTTTTTGTTTTTTTTTTGGTTTAACCTAGTTTCTTTTAAAACCTAGGTCTGTGGGCTGGTGCTTATTTACATGATGTATTCTAATCCATAAATCATTGTTATTGCTATTCAGATGGATTATAACATTAACAGATACATAGTGTCATCGAATGTTAAAGACCCATAGGAAGACCTCTAGCTTGCTGGACAGATCCTTAGGGAAGATATGGACAAGAAGTGCTTAGGACAAATAAGTGTGGATGAATGGTGATCTTCATTGTTGAAATGAATTCCCTTATCTGTGAGATCACTGATCCACCGAACTATTGAAATATTGATATATTACTATGTGATGGAAAATAATATAATGAGCCCAAATGGCAGACAATCTCCAAATCTCTTATACTTGTTTTAAGAATGAGTTTTTTATTTCCATTTTAATATATTCATGTCTGGTATTCCAAGAATTAGAAAACCTTAAATAGCTAGCATTTATGTGGCACTTTTAGGTTTGCAAAGTGTTTTACATGTTAACTCATTTGATCTTCTCCATCTATAAGATAGGTGCTATTTTTATCCTCATTTTACAGATCAGAAAACTGAGATAGAGGTTAAATTAATTGCCCAAGGTCACACAGCTACTCTGTGTCTTAGGCCAAGATTCAATTGCAGGTCCTATCAGGTCCTCCTGAGTCCAAGCCCCATGTTCTAATCACTTACCTGCCAACACAATGATCTCCCTTTGGAAGAGTCAGAAAGTGACCTAACTTTTCCAACCCACCCCACTGTATACTCAGTCACCAGAATTTCATCCAGTTTAGTTCAACAGGAATTTATCATAGGTTTCCTACTATATGCTTCACTGAGGAGGAAGGACCTTGTTCTATCTCAGCCTATTTAAAGGATTACAACTGCAGATTCAGGAAATGGATAGGATTATAGAATCATAGATTAAGAGCTGGAAAAAGTCATTAAGTTCAATCTCTTCAGTTTACAGAGAAGTAAACTGAGGCCCAAAGAGGTTAAATGACTTGCTCAGGGTCTCACATGTTGAAATGTTTGACTCTGCTTTAAGATTCAGTTAAAAATGCCACTTATTTCATGAAGTTTTCCTTTATTTCACCTCCACTGGAAATATTTTTTCTCCCTCACTTTTAAATATACCACAACTGATATATATATATATATAAATATTAATAGATGTTAGAGTTATTTCTTCATGAGTTATATAACTCCCCTATCAGATAGCAGAAATCATTTCTCATTTCTGTATCTCTTTCAGCACCTAGCACCATGTCTCACACATAATAGGGACTTAATAAATATTTGTTGAAATATTCAAATGTTTGCTGAGTTTTGACTACATGCTTATTATAATATTTAAAAAGAACAATCCTTGAAATACAGTTCCTTGGAATTAGGCTCTATTTCATTTTTATTCATATGTATTTATTTCAAATATATTTATAATACATTTAGTCAAATGTATTTATATGTTTATTCATATGTATTCCCAGTGCCTGGCAAATGATAGATACTTAGTATATATGTTTATTTGTGGACTGAGTAATTGATTGGTATTCCAGGAAGATCTAGCTATACTGCAACTCAGTATCCTCATACATTTCAAAGCTACTGTTTATCAGGTTCTTTTGGAAGGAAAGAAAATGATGCTCTGCTCCTTGCCCATTTGGATATTGCTTCTTTGACACACTCCCCACAGGCTGCCAGAGTCATGTACCATCTCAGAACAATTTGTTCACTCAGAAATTACAAATGTGTTTTGTCCAATAAATCTAAATTTATTTTGTAGTAGTCATTTTTCTTAATGGAAGTGTTTTCCAGATGTTGCCCAAGTCTAGTCATCTGGGCTCCCTTCCAATAAAAGTGGAAAGTTTGTTTTAATAGGTTGTCACTGTTGCTTTGGTCTAACCTTTGGATTAATTGGTTCATCCCAATATTTGCACCAATATATAAAGCAGCCAGGGACATCAGAGATACACACATGTCCCTTGCCCGGTAAGTAAAGGAGTCATTTTGCTTTCTTGTTGAGTTCTAATCTTTCAGCTCAGAAAGGAGATGCTTTATTGAAGGTTTTTGGATAATTTGTAGAGAGATACTAATTCAGAAGTTTAGAAGTTTTCTAGGGAACTATTTTGTGGCATTCACTTCCTGAAGGATTTTTTAAAATATTAAATAGAGTGTCTGAAAGAACAACACCTTGGGATGGTAGAAGCCTCTGTATTGTACTAAATTTTCTTGAAATCAGTCATTTTTATCCAGTGACATGTAATAATTCTTAAGAGCATTTTAAAATTTAAGTCTGGAGTCTCTCTAGCTACAAAATGAAATATTTTTTAATCATTAAGCTATTTGGAAATGATTGAGTTGATTAAGTTGAAATTGCAATTCAGAGTTTTTAGACTTGTGATTTGGGGATAGCAGTAGCAAATTTGAACTAATTATTTTGATATGATAGTCTTATTATGATAATAGCTCAACAGTAACATTATTTTCATCCTATTTAACCTAACAACACTAGAATAATTATAGTATAATGTTGTGAAATTAGACATGATCATCTCCTCCAAAAATATAATTATTTTTAAATGTCCATGATGGCATGTCTAAAGTCGTCATGGCTTTTAAAAATGGCTGAAGTCTTCACCTCAGAAGTAGGTTAATGTAGCTCTTCAATCTAGCCATTTAATACTTTGATATTGCTTTTCAGAGAAGATTCAGTAACTGAAAACAGCCATGGAATGGAAAGTGCTTCCTATTCACCTGTTGGTGTTTTGTCTTTTCCTGATACAAGTTTCTTCTCAAGGTACCTTAACTGATAAAATTCTGAAACAGTATTTCCTTCTTGCCCTGAATCATTTATATGGGGGTTTGCACTTAAGAACTATTGCATAGTACTCTATAATCAATGTTATGAAAACAAAATTTAGCATTTAAAAAAATTGTTAATCTTTTTTTTTTTTTAGTTTTAGTACCCTATAAACCCTCAGAACCACTTAAAAAGAATATCCAAGCTAATGTTTATGGGAGGGGAAAGGAGGAAGTAGAAGGTGCTTCCTCTTTCTCTATATTTTATATAAAATGAGTATCTTTATCATGTTTCGCCCCCAGAAAACATTTCAAGATGTTTTATCGGTACATATAGGGTAAAAGGCAGTGTGGCATATTTGACAGATGACAGGTTTTAAGTCCTATCTGTCACACAATAGTCGTAATATCGTGGGCAAATAACTTTTGCATGCTCCAGACAATTCTCTGAGACTAGGTAGGTGAGAAACCAGCATGGATAAACGGAGTGGGTTTCCAAGCCAGAACTTCACCACTCTATGAAATCACAGGTCTGCGACACCCCTACCAAAAAAAGTATGAAATTAATTAATTAACTTTAAGGATTAAATTGAATTAACCCTTCTTCCCTACCCGTGGGTTAAAAAACAACCCTGCCAACTATCTGGAAGAAGTGGTTTGTAACCACAAGAAATGTCATGAAGACAATTACAATTGTAAATAAGTGAAAAATTAAGTCGATTGTTTTTGGCTTTCCTAATGGCAAAAGAGTTTGACTAATCCTTTTGTTGATTAGCTAAATGGACTCATTGTTTTGCTGTTGGGTAGACTTGTATGGGAAAGTCTTATGCATGATCATTATTCTTCTAATGAGATAGCATTGATTTTTTTTTAAAATTATATCATAGTGTAGAGCTGGAAGGAACTTCAAAGGTCATCAAACCCAACTTCTTCATTTTATAGGTGAGGAAACTGAGGCTCCATGAGGTTAAATGATTTACCCAGGATAGTAAGTTATAGAAATAAGTTTTGAACTCAGATTACCAGACTCCAAATCTAATGTCCTAATGTCGGTGGGCTGAATCTTTATCTACATGCTTTTTTGATGGAGGGTTCTAGACCTGGATTCCATACCTTTCCTCATCCATTTGTTGGATTCCTAGAGAATTGCTTGGGGCATTGAAAGACTAAGTGATTTGTCCTGAAATTCTCAAAGCTTTGACTCCAAGCACAGCATTTTGTCTACTCTGCCACATTTCCTCTAATCTGGATAAATATTACATAGTATTTAGTGTATAGAACATATATCTTAATATATATACATAGATTGGCTCTTCATTAACAAAAAGGCTCAAGTATGTGATTTGTTTTATCAGACTCTTAAAACTACCAGATCATTGGGAGTTGATTTCTCCCTCCAACGTGAAAAATCTCAAAAAAAAATTGGCAATTGGAAAAGATATAGTGAAATTAAACTGTTAATGTTAAAATATTATGGTCAATAATTATAAATAGCTGAATTTTGATTGCCAAAATGGGAATGCAGACTATCTGTGTTAAGCTATCATCTCAGTGATGTTCTTAGATTGGTGAAAGTAGATACAAATTGCTAATGAACAGTTCGATGTAGGTGAACCTTTCTATGCCATGAAAATAAAATGAAAAGCCTCTCAGTCTTAATATAGTGACAGATTAATATTAATTTTCATGTACACTTTCAAAGTAGTAAATGCTTTCTTCCTTCACCATACTTTGCAATGATTACACTAAAAGAAACAAACACTTATGTGATTAGCCAATAATAACCTAGAAAGGTAGGACACATTTCCTTTTCGAGGATTGTAACTTGCCTACCCAGCTAATTTTTCACCTGTTTCGAAGATCTACCACTCACAAATTTGTATGAATAATCTGATTTTGTCCTGTCTGCTGCGCTCTCACCATCTTTTCAAACACTTTCACTCCTTCCCTTTATGCATATGTGTATACACACATGTGTTTACTTAAGAGGCTGAAAGTCATCCTAACCTTCAATGTGATGTTTGTGGGTTTTGCTATTGGTGCTCTGGGCTCACTACCTTGAGTCTTTTTCAGCATGTTTCAATCTCCCTGTACAGATCAAAGATAATTTTTCATTCTAGTAGATAAAAGTGACTGTTGTGTAACCATGGTTGTGTGTCTCAAGGAGATTTTTAAAAGGTGTTATTTCTGTTTGCTGCTTGATCATCAGAAGACAATTGTGCTTATATGCTTTGGTTTTGTTGCCTTGTGTAGTTCTATTTGTTACTTTTACTCTCATGTGTAGCTGTTTTTTTTGGAATTTGGCTATTCCTCAATCACTTGATCTCCAAGTGTGAGCAATTGACTTCCCAGAACCTTAAAGAGTGCAGTTTCCCACCCCAAACCCAACCTGTAGTAGGAGTTGCTCGGGAAGGACCTGTTGCATAGCCAGCAAATATTTATGATTTTATTTATGAACCAAAAACAGTGCCCTTTTCCAATCCTGACATAGGAACTTATGTTGGTCATGATGACTGTGGCATAGAAGCCCATAAATTCCTTGTGCAAAACTATTGAAATGTCTAACGAATGTAGTCTCTCATTACTGAGAATATGATTACCTTCCTCCATTTATTGGGATCCTTGGAAGAAGAAAGCTATATGATTGTCAGACAATGGAATAGCAACCATAAACTTTTTCTACAGTATGTTTTCCTCTTTCAATCCAATGGGCACATAGCAAAATTCTCCCATTCCCCTATGTCCTACGCCTCTCCCCTCCCACCCTCTTTTTTTTTTTTTGCCATTCGATGTTTCCCTTGGTATCAAATCAGCTGGTTTGGTCATGTTTACACTAGTATTGTGTAATTTTAGATTTACCAAGCTGTGCAGGGAGATGTGGGGAAGGGTATACTAGAGATGCCGCCTGCAACTGTGATTATAACTGTCAATACTACATGGAATGCTGTCCTGATTACAAGAAAGTCTGCACTGTGGGTAAGTTCTGAAGCCCAACAGGCCCTCTGGAAAGGAGCACTGTTTTCTGAGATCCCTCCCTGTGACCTAGTCCCCTTGTTATTTTTGAACGGGCTTCTGTGTTTCATTTCACTGTTGTATGTCCTTCCCTCCCTTTGCATAAATGTTGCATTGTTGTATCTGAACATAACACCAAAGCCTTTGGTTAGATACCCAGACCAAAAAAACCCCTGACTTTCATACAGAGTACTATGAAGTCAACATCCCTCCTCCACTAAAATTCTGTTCGAGATGTAGATAGTAGAAGGTGTATAAATACACTTTTCTTTGTTATATATGGAAAGTCCTGATCGATAATCATTTTTGAGAATTTAAATGCTTCATTGTCTCATGATGGACCCCAATTATTTGTATACAGTACAAATGTGGACATTTGTGTACAGTATACATTATTCAAATGTTTAATATTAGCTCTCAGATTCCTAAAAAACATTAAACTATAAACAAGATGCTACCCAAGATAGAACCTCAATCAAAGTTGAGATCTTGGAAGTAATTAGGTTGAAAGCCAACAGGGGTATTATTGTTCCAATTCAAAAATAATTTTTAACCATTTTGTCTTTAACACAAAATAAATTTCATATTCAATATAGGGGAAATCACTATTGTAAGTTATTAAAGTGACACTTGGCTTGGAATTTAGATGTAAAGACTAATTTACAAAGTAGTTTAACAAGGATACTGTTTTAAATGGACCCTAATTAATTCAATACTCCTTCAAGCAGGAATGATGTAAAATAAAACCATTTTAAGCCATATAAATGGCCCACACTATGTAATTAAATCAGAATTATTTGAATTTATTAACATGTCACGTTCATTTCTGATGATACATATTAAATTCCATTATGATGAATACCATTGCCACAGAAATCTTTCCTATATAACGTAAGATCTCCAAGTTTAAACTAAAACCCATTTATATAAAGTAATATTTGATGTAATATAGTTCCATTATAATAACTGAGACAAATCCTTAGAGTTTATTGTAATGGAATTTGACTTCTAGTAGACATAAAATTCATAGAAGTGGTAGGACCACCCTGAGGAGGAGGTAGTGAGAGGAAAATTTCACTTGAACAGCATTGTATAACAGTGGTGTCAAATTCAAACAGAAATGGTCCACTAATCTGTACATAAGGATCTCAGCAGGCCACATGTTGACTTAAAATGCTTTGTTTTAAAATATATTATCTTTGTTGTATTACATTTTTATTTGTTTTGTTAAGTATTTTACAACTACACTTACATCTGATACAGGCTGCACTTGGAAGTTTGGTAGGCCACATGTGGCCCTGCAGACACTTGTCTGAAACCTCAGTCCTATAATATAGGCATTCCTGATTTACAAAACACCTGAAAACATTCTTTACACACAAACATCTGGTCTAAGTCACACCAGAAACAGAATGAGACTCCCCTAGAGTCTCTAGAGAGTGGAAAATGTTCATTTTTTTCAATGTACTTTATGTGGTTATCATTATGACCATTAAGAGAGTGGACCTAAGAGATAGTAGAGATGTGTTTTGGAGTCCCCTTCCTGAGGCCCCCAAGCAGACCTTTCCATAAGGACAATGGTATCAATAGTGGTTATGTTTCCAGGACAATCCCCAAATTTCTATTTGAGCCATGATATCTCTGAACTATGGAATTACTTATGGATTCAGGTGATAATATTAAATACTATGGTATTTCACAGAATCATAGGATTCTAGATTTAAAGTTGAAAGGGACCTCAGAAGCTATCTGGTTCAACTGCCTCATTTTATAGATAAGGAAACTGAAACTTAGAGAAGTAGCCTAAAGTTATCATTTATTCTTTCTTCTGGAAGAGGACCAATGACATCAGGAAGGTGATATCTTCATTTGTAAGTGAATTAGATTTAAGGGAGGCAGGGTTGTGCAAAAGTTATCAGCCTCACTCTGTCCTCCAAGGTCATCGGAATTCAGTGGTAAAACATAGGTCAGGACAACTGGAGATGTCCCAAATGCAGTAGGAAACTTTGGCTTTTTTAAGCTAAGGTATTTCTCAGATTTCTGTCTGAGGCAACACCCATTCAGTGATTTAAGGCTAGGTAAGAAATGAAGCAAAAGATGGCTTAGTGTGTCTACTCAAAAAAAAAAAATCAAACAATTAAACTGAGAGGGGAAGACCCTCAAGGGTTTCTGGTCAAGACAAAAACAAATGCCTAAGGTCACACAAGTGGTATAAATGGCAAAGGCAGGAAAAGTCATTACTCTTTCCATTATACAAAGTGGTTCCTCCTAATATAAACTATATAGGCTTTTGTGGGCTAGCCTGAGAACTTAATCACCATTCACAGAACGTTGCTTCTATGGGAAAATGCTTTCAAAGTTCTTAAATAAGAAATATCTAGAATACAACCTGCCTACAAACTGTGGAATGCCTCCATGAGTGGCACAATATGAACAGAATTTCCTATTTTCACACACACACACACACACACACACACACACACATATGTATAATTGGTTTTTTTTTTACATTTTGCTCTGGGTAGAGCTTTCCTGTAAAGGCCGTTGCTTTGAGTCATTTGCCAGAGGGAGAGAATGTGATTGTGATGCTGCCTGTAAGAAGTATGGCAAGTGCTGTCCAGATTATGAGGACTTCTGTGAAGAAGGTAAGTATCTATACGAGTTCAAGTCAAAGGCTTCCCCCAACATTTGTTCACCTTTATATCTCATTGTATACTGAATTTTAGCTTGGCTATGGTCATTAATCAATTACCTCAGTTAAGGCAGCCAGTATCTTAAAACCAATCAGTTTTATTCTATTTAGTGGGAATTTTCTTTCACAAAGAGAAATTTGAAGAGAAAAGCCATCTTCTATATTATACTAGTAGTATGCTATCAGCATATTACTTCATCAGGATATTATACAAATAGTATATTAGTAATAGTACATATGAAATAATAGTTTTCTATACTAATGAAATAATAGGTCCAGTCCCTACCCCTAACCGTACTAAAACTCACTAAGAGTTTTGTTTAGGATAGAAGAATAATAATTATAACAAAACCTTAAAACCCTGATTATGTCTCTTGCCAAGCTATTACTTGCATAATCTCTTTCCTGAAAACAAGATAATTTTGGGAAATGAATAAAAAACACTTGTATAATCTTATCAGTTTTTTTCCTAAACATTCTTCACACACCTGATAAGAGTGATCCGGATTCTTTGGAGGAGAGGAGAAAGATTGGGAAACTGCTAAGGCAGCAGAGTCCAGGAGGAAACATTTGCTGTTCAGTGTTTTAATTGGAGTACATCCCAAAAATGATAGAGAAAACACCCTCCTAATTAAACACTTTAGTTCAGAGCCCATGCAGCTATCAGAAAAACAGGGGTGAGTAAGACAAACCTCACTCAGGACCCTGGCATTTGTTTTGGCTGTTTGTCATACAAGATGAGGAGAGGGAAGAGAGATGGTGCTGGGAATATAAAGAAATAAACATTGCAGAGAAAAATACCTCATAAATAGAATTTTTTTTGTCCAAACCTACGATTTTTTTTGGCAGGGGAGGGGTACATACTAGGGAACTGTCATTGTGAGGAAACTGTCTACTGAGGAAGATGGGCAACTCATATTTAGAGGGTTACCTGAAGGCCCTGTGAGGGTTAGTGGTTTTCCTATGATTACCCAACTCATGTATGTGAGTAGCGAGACCTGAACTCAGAACTTCCTATCTCCAAAACCAGCCCTCTATCTACTGTACCACTCTGTCAAATGCTTTGTCCAATCACCTTCATTCAAGACAGAATACAACACAGAAGGATAAATGGTTAATATTCTCAGTTGCCTAGCCTGTAGGTCTCACAGAGGTATACAGTGTCCTAACTAAAGAGAAGGATATGTGCATATAACAGGGAAAGAGAGGGGATGTCAATGTGGGGTTTACATCAACTTGAGAAAGTCCATTTGTCTGGTAATAAAGATTGATTCCTGTGTTGTGACAGGGCTGCTAAAAACACTGCCAGGAAGGATCTCTTCAAGAGGAAGCAAAGGAAAGGATTAAAGAATATTCATGAAATTCCTTGGTATCAAATACCATTAAAACCAACATTTCTATAGGGTCCAAAGATTTGCCAGCATCAGTCAATAGCATGCTCATTTCAAGTAATGTTAGGTACAATGGAAATACAACACACCCACAGAATTTGGACAGCCAGTTCTTCATCTGAGGATTTGACCTATAGCTAACATTCCATTTTTTTTATCACTAAGAGAAGAGCCCTGTAGCATACTGTTTGGATACACTTACCACGCTAATAAAGTAATTTAGAAAGGTGGTTGTAGTAACAGTTCTTTAAAAAGAAAGAAATTATTAGCAGATACTGAATTCTCTTAAATACTTCCCTTCCCAGATGGCTCTTTGGCAGTGTTTCTAACAACTATTACTGTTGACATTTCTGAAGTTGTCTCTTGCAGAGACTGCTGTAACTTAGCTTTGAATGGCTGTTTGTTAATGGAAGAGTAGTGTTCAATAATATAGAGTCTTCTTGGTATAGAATCCCAACTTTTCCTATTCTTTTTCGCTACTAGTCACTTTTCCTCATTACTCCAGTTTCATATTTTTATTAGGGTCTTGTTTCTTGGGTAAAAAGAGCAAAAAAAAATTATCATGTATCTTTTCTAGACAGTTTGGAAATCCTACCATCCCTTTATTGTGAGTGAGGGGCAAAAGGAATCATAGGGATGATGAGATCCTAGGATTTAGTTTTAGAAGCAACTTTACATATCATCTACTATGTGTGAGGCATGATAAATTCAGAAATGGCAAGATATTAGAGGTCACCTAGTCTAATCTCTTCATTGAGATGGTGGGAGAACCAAGGCCCATACAGATTAAGCTACTTGTTCCAGCTTCTACAGCGAGGTAAAGTCAGAGTGAAAATAAGCATATTCATTTCTTAACTCAGTCCAGTATTCTTCTCACCAATTTAGTTATCATAGGATCCTAAATCCAAATTTGGAAGGGTTCTTAGATTCCTTTGAGTCCAGTCCTCTAATTCTACATTTGAGTAAACTGAGGGTTAGTGAAGAGATTCATCCAGAGTCACACAGGTAGCAAGTACATGACAGAGCTAGGAGTCAAACTCAGGTCCTAAGATTGCCAAGTTCATGGCTCTTTCCATTTCATCACACCACAGAAGTGATTTAGAGCAGCCAATTTCAGAAGTGGCCCAGTTACTAATGTTTGCAGACTAGATACTCAGGAATCTACACGGACTTGATTTTAGAAACATTTGCTTAGATAATTAGATATAGTTTTAGTTAAAGGTGAAAGATGTTTTCAAAATGAAAAGGAACTGAAGTACAGCTATATTTACTCTATTTTTTTTTTGCAAGGCAATAGAGGTTAAGTGACTTGCCAAGGGTCACACAGCTAGTAAGAGTCATGTATCTGAGGCTGGGTGTGAACTCAGGTCCTGGACTCCAGGGGTGGTGTTCTATCCACTGGCCATCTACCTGCCCCTAGATTTCTTCCTAGCAGTTACATAGTTTTGAGAGTTATATGGATTGTGATATTGGCACTAATCATTGACCTTGTTTGACCTCAGTACATAATCCAACAACACGACCACCACCTCCAAAGACTCCTCCACCATCTCCAAAGACTCCGCGGCCATCTCCAGAAGCTCAGACTGTCAAATCAACAACTAAACGTTCCCCCAAAGCTCCCAAGAAGAGGACCCCTAACAAAGTGGTAGAAGCAGAGGAAATAACAGAAGGTAGGAAGACGATGACTGTGACAAAAAGAAGTTTTCCTAAGTGAATATATGGCATGTGCAGATGGTATGCTGGCATTGTATCATGGGGCTTTGAAAAGTTAGGAACATTCAGACACATAAAACACTGGTTCAACTGTATGAAAAAACCAAAACAACCCAGCTACTTACATAGTATTTAAGGTTTTCAAGGACCTTTACAAATATCTCATTTAATCCTCACAAATATCTTACGATTTTGAGGTAGGCATTATTATTCCCATTTTACAGAAAAGGAAACTGAGGCAACCATCAGTAACATGACTTACTCAGGGTCACACAGGTCTTCAGTGTCTGAAGAAGGACTCAAACTCAGGTCTAGCACTCTAGCTGCTTCCATTTAACATGGACAATTTAAAACAAAGTTGCCTTTCTTTAAAATGTAGGAAAGGCAGCAGCATAACCATTGATCTCTCTTTGGTTTCCCAAATCGAGAATAGGTATAAATCAACACGATCTGAAAAGCTCCACTCAGGCCTGTCCTGAGTCTGCCTTCTAAGAAAGTTGTGCTTTTAAAGAGTACTGGCAAAGATGGGATGTGGTAGAGAAACTGGTCCAACCAAGATTAGTTGGGTGCACTTCTTTCATGACTCTGAAATGCATCCTGTCATGTGCAAGGGAATACATGATGATGCCCCTTACTCAGATCAATGCAGGAAATAGACATTTTCTGATCCATAAAAGGTCTGACTCCACTCTTGTTTGATTTGAACTGGATGGACTATTGTGGAAAAGTTACAGTTCACACAACCCCCTTCTTTATTTGATTACAGAACATTCTGTTTCTGAAAATCAGGAATCCTCCTCTTCCTCTTCTTCCTCCTCTTCAACTATTCGGAAAACCAAGTCTTCTAAAAATTCAGCTGCTAATACAGCACCCAAGAAGAAACCCAAAGGTTTGAGCATTGATACAGATCAAATGCTATATCAATGCTAAATTAAAATTTTATAACGATATATTGGCGATTTGGTGATTTTTTAAAAATTGGGAAAGGGACAATAACCATGTAATACTGTTTCCAAAGATACTCAATGAAGATTCTTAGAAGTTTTCTTGTACTCTAAATATAACATGTTTGAATAAAATAAATAAAAAACATTAGGCCAAGATGAAGGTTCAATAGGAAACTAACGACTAACCTCTTACAAGAAACTGACAAAAACAATTCAACCAATTTTTAATGTTTACTATGTGCAAGGCATTGGAGATACAAGAATAAAACAAGCCACAGTCCCTGTCCTCAGGGCACTTATATATTACACATACAAATAAATACATACATTTTTAGCTATTAAAATTTAAAACTTCACTAAATCTTTTGGGATATTGTATATACGTAGGTACACATATACACACATATATGTATATATATACATTTACATATATGGATTGTCTATATATGTGAAAACACACACACACACACACACACATATACAAAGCTAAGTCCGAATTAGTAGGAATAATGAATCTTTTTAATTGGTTGTATTCATTCAGATTTGCACTATTCGAAGTTATAATTCTGTAAAATGTGGTAATGGTACCAGCTCAATGGAAATGGAAAATATACAGTATGTATTCAAATAATGTAACCACTTAAGGAGACTCATTATTTGAACTAATTTGAGACTTAATTCTGTGTGTGTGTATGTGTGTGTACGCTTGTATAATTAAAGAGAGGAGACAGTGCCAATAACTAGGGACAGCAGGTTCAGGAAAGGATCCTTTAGGAAGTAGCACGTGTTCTGAGCCTTACAGAAAGAAAACTGGGGAGGGATTCTAAGAGACAGAAGTGAGGAGGAAATAAATTCCAGCCCATACAAAGACATGAGGCTAGAGAAAAGAATGATGTATTCCATCCACAGCAAATAAGCCAATTTGGATGGAACACAGAGTTCATGAAGGGGAATAATATGAAGCAAACCCAAAAAGGCAGCCATGGAGCCAGTTTTTTAAGAACTTTAAGTGCCAAGTTGAAGATTTTGTGTTTTATCCTCAAGGTGAGAAGGGAAGGTTTTTGTGAGGGGGAGTGACATGGTTAGATTTTGCTCTCAAAAGAATTTTTATTTTTTTTTTTGGCGGTGCTGTAGTGGAGTAGAGGACAGATTGGTACTGAGGACAGAGGGATAATCAGGAGTCCAGTTAAGAGGCTGTTACAAGAATCTAGGAAAGAAGTGATAAGAACCTGAATGAGGGTTGTGAGTGAAGGAAAAGGGTATGGATGCAAGACATATTGTGGAAGTATTGACAATACTCATTAATCAATTGGGCATGAAGGGAGGAGGGATGAGGGGAGGGAGAATTATTCTTATTGGCTCTTGTGCTTTCTCCTCTCTTCTAGCCCCCAAACCTCACTTCCTTCCTTCGCTCTCTTCACCCCCCTTACTCTTTTCTCTGATGCTCATATATACCTCTCTTCCCAGTCAGTGGCTTTGCCCGTGGGATTTATTGTCTCCTGTCTGGTGCTCTTGGACACCTTGGTCTCTCTCCTCACTGAGCCCCATACTGACCATCAGGGTCTCACATCTATTCCATGTTTACCTTAGGGGTACTTCCTATACCACCTGAAGTTACACACATCTTGAGAAAAACTGATGGAGGATACTTTTCTTAAAATTTACTGCAGAAGTTCACATTGGCCTCATTATATGTAACAAAAGAGTGGATAGAAAAAGGATAATGGTTCATATGAATACATGTACAGTAAGAAAGAGCTGGAGTTGAGACAATAGTGTTTCTTGAAAAAAACGATAAGGGAACTGGAATTATAGGATGATGAAGACTGAGAAAGCAGATGAGAGGAGAAATGAAGAGAAAGAAACATTTGGGAAAGGAGAGTAAATAGTACCAGAAGGGATGAGCATGCCTATTTTCTCTGAAATTCCCTCCTCACTGTATAACAAGAATATATTATATTTTCATAATGCTTTTTAACCCTTTACATTCTTCTCCTCATTGATAAAGATGATAGCATTGTGAGGCAGGGAGTATAGGAGTTAGGTTATCACTTTACTTATATGGAAACTAAAACCCAAAGAAATTATGTGACTTGACCAGAGTAACACACCTAGAAAGTGAGAGAGACAGGACCTATATGGGAAAGCAACGTAAAGACGATTGATTCAAAGGATAACTTGAGATGTGTATTTTTCCATAGCTAAAGATTCAAAGAAGAAGAGAACCCCCAAAGACAAGCCTACTCCAGCGCCTCCAGTCATAGATGATGCAGGAAGTGGATTAGACAATGGACCCACTGCTGCTCCTACCTCCCAGCCAAATAAAGTCACCACAACTCTCCAAATGACCACAGTAGCACCACCAGCAACTACTAAGGAGAGCAATAAGGTCACATCTAAAGCGACAACTACAACAAATGAAAAGGAGACATCAACAGCTGCTAAGGAGACCTCAGTTGTAACAAAAGAGGTGACTAGCACAGATAAACAGATCTCAACTACAGCAAAAGAGACAACTACTTCCGCAAAAGAAACACTGACTACAGAGACAATGACAGCTGCTAAAGACCCTAAGCCTACACCCAAGGACCCTGAGCCTACACCTAAGGAGCCTAAGCCTACACCCAAAGACTCCAAACCTATACCTGAGGACCCTAAACCTACACCTGAGGAACCTAAACCCACACCCAAAGATACCAAACCTGCACCTGAGGACCCTAAACCTACACCTGAGGATCCTAAACCCACACCCAAAGATACCAAACCTGCACCTGAGGATCCTAAACCTGCACCTGAGGATCCTAAACCTACACCTGAGGATCCTAAACCCACACCCAAAGATACCAAACCTGCACCTGAGGATCCTAAACCTACACCTGAGGAACCTAAACCGACACCCAAAGATACCAAACCTGCACCTGAGGACCCTAAACCTACACCTGAGGAACCTAAACCGACACCCAAAGATACCAAACCTGCACCTGAGGACCCTAAACCTGCACCTGAGGATCCTAAACCCACACCCAAAGATACCAAACCTGCACCTGAGGATCCTAAACCTGCACCTGAGGATCCTAAACCTACACCTGAGGAACCTAAACCCACACCCAAAGATACCAAACCCGCACCTGAGGACCCTAAACCTGCACCTGAGGAACCTAAACCCACACCCAAAGATACCAAACCTGCACCTGAGGACCCTAAACCTACACCTGAGGACTCTAAACCTACACCTGAGGAACCTAAACCCACACCCAAAGATACCAAACCTACACCTGAGGACCCTAAGCCTACACCTGAGGAACCTAAACCCACACCCAAAGATCCCAAACCTACACCTGAGGAACCTAAACCCACACCCAAAGATACCAAACCTGCACCTGAGGACCCTAAACCTACACCTGAGGACTCTAAACCTACACCTGAGGAACCTAAGCCCACACCCAAAGATACCAAACCTACACCTGAGGAACCTAAGCCCACACCCAAAGATACCAAACCTACACCTGAGGAACCTAAACCCACACCCGAAGATTCCAAACCTACACCTGAGGAACCTAAACCCACACCCAAAGATACCAAACCTGCACCTGAGGAACCTAAACCTACACCTGAGGACTCTAAACCTACACCTGAGGAACCTAAGCCCACACCCAAAGATACCAAACCTACACCTGAGGACCCTAAGCCTACACCTGAGGAACCTAAGCCCACACCCAAAGATACCAAACCTACACCTGAGGACCCTAAGCCTACACCTGAGGAACCTAAGCCCACAACCAAAGATACCAAACCTACACCTGAGGACCCTAAACCTGCACCTGAGGATCCTAAACCCACACCCAAAGATACCAAACCCACACCTGAGGACCCTAAACCTACACCTGAGGAACCTAAACCCACACCCAAAGATACCAAACCCGCACCTGAGGACCCTAACCCTGCACCTGAGGATCCTAAACCCACACCCAAAGATACCAAACCTACACCTGAGGACCCTAAACCTGCACCTGAGGATCCTAAACCCACACCCAAAGATACCAAACCCACACCTGAGGACCCTAAACCTACACCTGAGGAACCTAAACCCACACCCAAAAATACCAAACCCGCACCTGAGGACCCTAAACCTGCACCTGAGGATCCTAAACCCACACCCAAAGACCCCAAACCTACACCTGAGGAAGCTAAGCCCACATCCAAAGACCCCAAAGCTACACCTGAGGACCCTAAACCCACACCCAAAGACCCTAAACCTACACCTGAAGACCCTAAACCCACACTTAAAGACCCCAAACCTATACCTGAGGACCCTAAGCCCACACCCAAAGACCCCAAACCTATATCTGAGGACCCTAAACCCACACCCAAAGACCCTAAACCTACACCTGAAGACCCTAAACCCACACTTAAAGACCCCAAACCTATACCTGAGGACCCTAAGCCCACACCCAAAGACCCCAAACCTATATCTGAGGACCCTAAACCCACACCCAAAGACCCCAAAGCTACACCTGAGGACCCTAAGCCCACACCGAAAGACCCCAAACCTACACCTGAGGACCCTGAACCATTCCCTAAAAACACAGCTTCTGCACCTACTACACCTGAAGTGACAACAATTGCTAAGGATAAAATCGCTGAAAAAGACATACCTACTCCTCCAAAAATTACAACTATTCCACCTGAGGTGACAAGTACAACCACTAAAGTGATGAGAACAGTCAGTTCACCAAAAGTGACAACTACTACTGCTAAAGAGACAACTACTAAAACTGAAGAAACAGCTACTGTAACAGATGATGAAACTCCTCCTCCTAAAGTGACAACTCCTACACCTAAAAGGCCAACCCCTAAAGGGACAACCACCACCACCAAAGAGACAACTCCAGTACCAGAGGAGACGACTACTGCCCCCAAAGTGACCCCTAAGCCTAAGACAACTACTGTCCCTAAAGTGACAACCACCACCACCAAAGAGACAACTCCAGCACCAAAGGAGACGACTACTGCCCCCAAACTGACCTCTAAGCCTAAGACAACTAAAGTTCCTAAAGTGACGACACCAAAACCGGTGAAGACTACCACCACAACCAAAGACACGACCACAAAAGCTAAGAAAACAACCGCTGTTCCAACTCCTGCCCCTAAAGTGACCAATAAGAAGACTACATCTGCACCTAAGGAACCCGTAACTACACCTAAAATCCCAACAAGTGAAGAGACATCAATCACTGCTAGACCCAACAGAAGGCCAAACTCTGAAATCACAGCCTCTCTTACCATACCAGAAGTCACTCCAAAAAATGAAAATTTAAATATTTTTGAACAGGAAAAGCCTTACCTGAATCCTAGGCCTCCTGTATTTATTCCAGGTTCTGGCATCTATGGGGGAAGGCCCAGTCAAGGCATTGGTAACATCCCGGTGCTTTCAGGTAATTTGAACAATCTGATATTCTTCTATTTTCTGAGTGTAATGATGACATGTCTACAGAATTATATTATCTGAAATTAGTTTTCAATATCAAGAAAATATATATTCCTTCAGATTAGCCATTATCAGGATCAAAGGAAAAATAAGGTAGAACATCTGGTATTGGTTTAGCTTGTTATCTTTGACAGATTTTTATTTGTCTAAGCTATTTCTAAAGGTCATCACCTGAAACGGGGAGATGGTGATCTTTAGGCTACTCTTTAAAAGAATTAGGAAACTGGCAATAATATCATGGTACTTTGTTTTTTATATGAAACATTTGAGAGTAAATTATTACCATTCCACTATGAGTTTAATACAACTTGTCCAACTTAAAAATGGTAAAACAAGCCAACAAAAAAACCCCACAAGCTCACCAAAATGCCAAAAAGATACTTCAAAAAAATCTATTACATAGGTACAAGGACAATTCATTAGATAGTTTCAATAGTTTTGTGTCGAAGAACCTTGATTTCCTCCCAGTCACTCTTGAGACGCTTCTGGTATCTTGAAGCTGTCCCCAATTGAAATGTTTCTCTAGGTGAGCAGGAATCTTCAGTCTTTTGAAATCAAGGCACTAAATAGTACAATGACTATTCAGTGAACCAAGAAATCTCATTGTAAATAAATAACTCTTTAAGAACCCTACATTTCTTATATTGTCCAAAAAGTTGGTTGAATTTTAGTCTGCAGACTCTTCTTTAAACATTTCATCTTTTCAATAATATATTTTTTAAAATCTTCAAACCTACCATAACAGATGAAATGATAACTTCAATACTTAATACATTATTAGCTAGTAGATCTGAACTACTTGATACTCCCTCCAACAGGGTAGACCTCAAAACCTACTCATGTCTTCTTATCCCTTGCAGCATTTCTTTGTCCTCTAGCAAAGGCTTCACAAGCAGCCTACCCATCACTCTGGGAGCCTTCCAATAGAGGTCTCCAGATGTTACATGGGTACTACTGAGAACACAGCCTTTGTCTTTTCTGCACTCTCCTCACCTTCCTTGACCTAACACTCTCCCTCCTTTTAGTTGCTTTCTCACTTGAGTTCTGCAAAGAAAACGTAAATCAATCCTGTCATTCTTGGCATGGACATCTGAATCAATCGCCTTATTATTTGAATCATCATTGTCTATGACTTTTCTCTCCAAAAAAATATTCCTGGGCCATCTTCCCCCTGTGTGCTATCTTCCACTAGAATGTAAGATCCTTCAGAGCACACTGTTTTGCTTACTTGTATGTTTATCACTAATACTTACCATGGTGCCTGGTACACAGTAGAATATGAACTGGACTGATGATTTCATTGGTAACTCCTGGTGAGAAAACTCCCTTTACTCATCAAGGTTGGCACATTTGTTGCACCTTATAGCTCTAGAGTTGACTAGAGTAAAGAAAGATTGAGTGAGTTGCCCAGGATCACATAGCCAGTATGAGTTAGAGTTCTTCCTCTCTGATTCCCATCTACTACATCGTGCTGGCCTTTAGTAAGTCCTTCATCATTGTTTTTTTCATTCATTCATTTTCCTTAGCTCTATTTGTCTCCCTTTTGTAGTCATAATTTTTTGATAATCTCTTTTATACCACTTCTTGTTTACACTCTTGGTTGGTAATGTATTTAGTCTACTAATAGGTACTACATAGCCATTGCCTTGGAATAACTTATAATTATGATTCTTTGGAGATAGAGGCATTTATTCCATGACTCATAATAGAAATCTATTGGGTTTCAAAAATGTTTTGTTCTTTTGTTTCAGGAAAAATCTTAGGGTCATTTAAAGCAGTGCAAAATTTCCCAAATGCAATTTAGACTGCTATTTTTACTCCTTTTCAATTCTGGGCTTAATTTATTGTGCATCTGTAAAACTGAACAACAACAAAAAATAAAGGTTTTCCATATTGGGTTAAAATATCCCCAGAATTCAGAAATCACCTAGAGGTCCAAGCTCATTCCATAGGAGGAAACTGAAGTCTAGTGATGATTTGTTCAAGGCTACATAATTAGGGAGTTACCAGTCAGACCTAGAATCCATGAAAAAGAGCTTTAAGCTCACTTGGACTATTAAATTTAACTTTAGTGGAATACTTTCTAAAACAGAATAGGATTATGAAATATACGATCATCTTATCACCTTTGAAATCCAATCCCATCCCTTTTGGTTTGAATTATGTTATCTAGAAGCAGAACTTAGGAGAAAAAAAAAGCCACCACACCTAACAGAATCTAGAGGAAGGAATGGGAAAAAAATTACTTTTTGTTACGTTTGATATTCTCCTTACCTTCTCCACTTCATTCTCCAACCAATGTATACTTTATATTGATTATTTCAGATGAGACTAACTTATGCAATGGGAAGCCAGTAGATGGACTGACTACTTTGCGCAATGGGACATTGGTTGCATTTCGAGGTGAGCTGAACATAAAAAATTCTCTCCTTACTGTTTGACTTTGTGGCATTTATGAGAATACCACAGCTGTGAAATATTGTCTTGGCAGCGGGGGCAGGGTGTTGGATCTACTCATTGGAAAAGATTCATACGATGCTTCCAGACACTTTTACATACTGTCTGTAAAATATGCTGTAAGAAAAATGCGATTGCTTACCAGGAGTCTCAAATGAAATAAATGCATTCAAAATACTTGGGCAGGTAGGATATTTGCTCATGAGGTTGTGCCAGTTTCATTTCATGCTGACTAGTATGACTTCAAAATTTCTACTTCCTGCCTTTCCTTTGAGATGTGCCTAAAGCTTGATACATACGTGTAGGTATATCAAAAAGGCAGGAAGGGAAGTGGATGAGTTATTCAAGGTCCCAACTAGATGGCTGCAACATAAATTTCAGTTCTATCCTAATCCTTACTCCATTTATTTGCACCTCGGTGTTTGCTTCACAGATTCATTAGTTTTCTTATCTGGGTGCCCTCTTCTTCTACAAAGGCTGCAACCCTACTACACCTCACTAGACATCATAATGAATCGAGGTGACTAAAATGTCATCACTTTGTATAAAACCTTCTGGGTTTAGGCCTCTCTGAAAAAAAACTAGTTGGTCCTTGGACAGCTGACACAGTCTGTTGCTAGGATGGTCCTCAAAGTCACATTGCTAACTTTGTAAAACCTACTAGTGCCTGATCTCTTGGCAATGCTTTCAAGGACTCAGGATCACCTCCACACCATGATAGAAGTGCTGGAGTTAGACTTCAGTGGAGAAGTCATTATTAACCTTGTAAACATCAGATCATTTTAAATCTGGAGACCTAAACTATCAATCCTTTTCTGAAAACCCCTCAAACTTATTTGTTGACAAATTTTAATAGCTGTATTAGTATAATCACATTGGATGAGAATTCCCAATAGTGTTCATGCTTTTTATCCATGTCCATTTCTGTTTTTCCAAGATGCTTTCAAACATATAAGGATGGTTGACTTGAAGAAATTCCAATTGTAAATTGGTTTTGGGGCTAAAATTAAGTAACCTGACTATGTTTTACTTTTGTCTTATATCTATAGGTCATTATTTCTGGTTGTTGAATCCATTCACTCCACCATCACCAGCTCGTAGAATTACTGCGGTTTGGGGTATCCCTTCTCCCATAGACACTGTCTTTACTAGATGTAACTGTGAAGGAAAAACTTTCTTTTTTAAGGTGAGGAAAATAACTTACCAAAGGAAAAATGGCACAGTAATTTTGTTCACCAATGTATTATTAGTCACAAAGGTTCAAAAAGCTAGCAAATGTTAATTATCACACAGCATCCTACCCTTGCTTTTGTTAACAGATTATTTAATGATAGGAACAAGGTCTAAAAATTATCTACAGCTCATAAACTGTGTTTCTAGATTCTTTCTCCTCTGATTTATAAAAAGATGAGCTATATCTGTAGGCAGAGAATTCGATTTAATCTCAGTAGACACATATTTGATGGTACATCAGACTCCACGGATGGGGAACCTGCAGCCTTGAGGTCACATGTGACCTTCTAGGTCTTGGAAGCGGTCTTTTGACTGAACCCAAGTTAAGTCAAATAAAATTCTTTTGTTAAGGGGATTTACTCCATGAAGTTTGAATTCAAAGGGCTGTTCCTCAAGTAGTATATATTCGGGCCCATACTGGGCCATTTCTAGCTTGGTAGGACTGGCTGAATTTGTGTTCTGCCATTCACAATGTGACTCCTATCTACCCTTTCAGCAATATTTTGTGTATCTTTCCCCTTCCCCACCTCCACCCCTTTCATCTACTCTTCATTCCTGTCAAATTGGTCTGCTATTCCCCATATCAGCCTATTTCTTCCTTTGGTCACTTTGCACAAATGTACCCCCTTAACTCCATTTTATAGAATCCCTAGCAATTCAGATGCTACTTTCTAAATGAGCCTTTTCCTGACACAAACCCCTGCCTACTACTAGGTACAAGACTTTCTCAACACTTGTATTACATTAATTTGTTCATGTGTACATTGTATTAACAGAACAGGGCAGGAACTATTAGTTTTGTCTATTTCCTAACACCTAGCAGCACACAGGCACTTTACAGTTATTTAATGTACTGAAATTACTGATGGCATCATGCTTTGGAAAGGGCATTGGATTTAGACTTCATTACTAGCTCCTTATGTTAATATCTCTTTGGTTTTGGACAAGTCACTTAACCCAGTTTCTTTCTCTCTAAAATGAAGAGTTGGACTGGATGATCCTTGGTTGGTCCTTCCATTATAGGTCTATGGTTCTGTAATCCTAAATGAAACTGAATTACCTCTGTACCATGATGGAGCAATTATAGGAGATAACTTACACCAAAAACACTTTCCACCAAGTTAAAGGTTTCACCTTTGGCATTTAATTAAGGAAACATTTATTAAACTTCTCCCCCTTTAACCCCTCCATCTACTAATACTTTCTGTTTCACATATTAGGATTCTCAGTACTGGCGATTCACCAATGACGTAAAAGATCCAGGTTATCCTAAACCAATTGTTAAAGGATTTGGAGGTCTAAATGGGAAAATAGTGGCAGCTTTATCAATAGCAAAGCACAAAAACAGGCCGGAATCTGTGTATTTTTTCAAGAAAGGTATGTAGTGTTTAAACTGTCTGCAGGATTACGACACTTTTAAGATTTGTACAAAAGTCAACATACTTGATAGGTGAAGCTTTGGTTTCCAGGGAAACATCCATCTACTTGACTTCTGATTTATATTGATATCAAAAGTATTTTTGGGTTACAGCTGCCTTGTACATGATGGCAGAGTACTGGCTTGGTTCAAAGGATTGATTTGCTGCTCCGCTATTAATTTTCTGTCTGATCTTCCTAAAATTACATAAAATTTTTAGGCTTCAATTTTCCTGATTCACAATACAAAGGGGCTAAATCTGTTGAACTATAAGTTCCTCTCTTTGCTAATTATTTTAATATTGTTTTATGATTTTACTGTAATGCCTCTAGGAATAATTTTTTGGGTGCTTAAAACATAGGAAACACGAATAAGAAGCCAGTTTATACTCTGAAAGCTACATTTTATCTCTTTCTAAATGAACAACTTTCCCATTATAATTATTTCCATTTTTAGGTGGCTCCATTCAACAGTATACTTACCAACAGGAACCAACTAAAAAGTGCTCTAGAAGATCCACTATAAACTATTCAGTTTATGGAGAACCCACTCAAGTCAGGAGGCGTCGTTATGAGCGGGCTATCATGCCCTCCCAAACACGTACCATTAAAATAAACTTTTCACCTGTCAGAGTCACATATAAAAAAGGTAAACCACACATTTTTTCTAACATACGTTGTGTTAGGAATGAAAGTTTAAATGATTGTTATTTGGCTTCATATACCGAAGCTATGTGTAAATACCCAGGCAGGGGGTGTCTAAAATTCAAAACTGTGCCACAACTTACGTTATTTGCAACAAAACCTTTATTCTCAGAAATTACCCATGGGTCAGTGATGTAGTGTCCCTACTTCACTTCTCTGTCTGGGAAAGGGGATTCATTTACTCAGATTGGCTTGTGGCCTGATTTAAGTTTACATTCTACTTACTCAAATATCTTTTGTGACATAAAAAATGTGTCACACACAGGTTTCCTGCATAATGAAGCTAAAGTGAATACAGTTTGGAGAGGCCTTCCAAACATGGTTACCTCAGCTATAGCACTGCCTAACATTAGAAAACCTGATGCTTATGATTATTATGCTTTTTCTAAAGGTAAGTGATTAAGATAAATCTTAATAGCTACATGAATAATTCAAAGATAGACAATTGTTAATTGATGTCTAGAGAGATAAGATCTAAAAATCTTTGCTACAATCATTTAAATTCAATTCAGGTATAAAAATTGTATCCTATCACTATGGAGATTAGAACTGGTGAAGTTTAATATGAGTAATCTAAGTAAAATTTTATATATTCAACCTGATATCTGTGAAGCTTTACTGCAAGCTTTATGATAAATATACTGAGTTAAGTATACAAAATTCACTTAATCTGCCTAAGAATTTTCCTCTAGTTTATCATTATTTTACAGATTAGTGTGGATACTTTTTTGAGGGGTGGGTAGAATAATGACACATGACATGTAAAAGAATTAAAAAAGGATTTCATTTGCTGATTTACAGTAAGAGAATTTGGGTTCATATCCCAGCTCTTTCACTTACTATCTGAAGGATGATGGGGAAGTCATTTAACCTATCTGGGCTTCAGTTTCCCAATTATAAAATGACAGGGTTGGACTAAATGATGATAGGGCTATATGACTCTTATAGTTTTGAAAAAATGCCCACTTAGAAATTATTAATAGTCACATATCTGAAATGTAGCAAACTCATATTTTAAACTATTATGTGTCTTGTCATAAAATTTGAATATTCAAAAGGGAAACAAAAGTCTTTAGTGGGATAATAAAAACAAATTATTATGATTTTATTAAAAATGCTCTCTTTTAATCTAGATCGATATTACAACATTGATGTGCCTAGCAGAACAGCAAACTTAATCGTCACTCGTTCGGGACAGACATTAGCGAATGCCTGGTATAAATGTCCTTAAGTCTGATTTCAAAAGATATGAAAAACTTAAAATAATATTTTGACACGAAAATGATTTTATTAATAAAGATGTTGAAATGTGTGCATACCAATTTAAGTACAAAGCACTTCTAACCTCAGTAATCATTACACTAAAACAGTAGCAGATTTGACAGTCTTATTCACAACTACACTAATAATTTACAAAGCTTTTAATTAATATTTCCTCTGTTTAGTCCTCCTCTGCCTCCCATTGCATGGGTTACACCTGTAGGAGGAAAAAAAAAAATATAAGTGTCCCCTTAAAAAAAACTATCAACAAGGATATCAGGTTTTCCACTCTTTTTATGATAGGCTAGAATGCAAAAGATTTCCAGTTTTTATTACTATTACATATTTAAAAATGAATTATATGTTTTTATGATTCAGTATACAATATCTGTGTAGGAAAGTAGGATAAGGGAACCATTAAAAGACTCCTCCATTTTTGTAGTTGGGTGAGATCACCTAAAAATACTTTCTTTTGTTATACGTAAAGAGGAAACAAGAGAAGTGATGATTAAAGATCAGATACACTTTAATTTTTCAAATTTAATTTTTTTAAATTTTAATTTACTTAAACGTATCAATGCAATAAACCTCTTTCCCCAAATTAGTCTTTGAAGTGTACAGATTTGGTAACTGAAGTTAATTTGCTCAGGTTTAGGACACTTATTCTGATTCAAATATACTGTTTCTCCCTCCGGCCCCTCCATCCAACCATATTCTCAGTCATGAGAGAATCTTACCTCTCTGTCGGTTAAACTGACGACCCCGGACTCCTGTTCTCAAAGTCTGAGGCTGAAGCCTAAATCGTCTGAAAGGCTTAGGCTGACTACTACTGGTATCTGAGAAGAGAAGACAGCTTAAATGAATGTCACTGAAGCAAAAGCTAATTGCATGAATGAATGGATAAAACTGCAAACAGATGTTCTTTAGATTTAATGTTTCTAAAAAGTATTTTAATCATGTAACGTTGAATTTTTAAAAACACTGAAATAAAAATCTCAGAATGAAAAAAGTGCTTACCTTTTATCTTTGAATTTTAAATACTATCTGGTCAACTGAATAACACTCTAATTTCATACTATAAAAAAACTTCAAAGTAGGAAATATGTTTTCTATTCCAAACAAGTGTTAAGAATTATTACTGCCATTTTTTCTTGCTGAGTCAAAATAATTTATCAAGAAAATCACTACATTTTTATGTTTCACTAGCTTTTTGTTTAAACTATCTTAAATCTTCTTTCTGAAAGTGACTGTTTCATGAAGGGGAAAGGGCTCAGGTTTCCTAATTATTTTAATAAACATTTAAAAACCACTACTATGAACTTTTAATGCAACATATGGATAGTTACAAACACTTTGAAGTTTACTTCACATTTGTATTTCTTAGGAAAAAATTTCTTGAGGGAGGAAAGGGGGAGAACTTCAGAACACAATCTAATTCTTCAACTTTGGCAATGGAAGAAGCACTGGTGATAACACAAAATTTCAGAAAGACTAGACTACACATAACACAAATTAGGCAACAGCTCATAGGAGGAAATATGCTTTGAGTGTGGCTAAAAAGTGCCCTGACTTTCCAGAAGAAATTCAGAAAAGCAAAAGAAGCTGATTTTCACAGCTTTTCTGTGGGTATGCAAAAGTGTATAAGAAAGTGCTGCTGTTGGGAGTTGACAGACATGAATTCAAGCCCTGTATCTGACACTTACTAGCTGTGTGACAAGGGAGAAAGTCACTTAACTTCTAAGTGCCTCAGTTTTCTCATCTGAGAAATGGAAATAATACTTATTTTTCACACTCTTGCTGTGAAGATAAAAATGAAAAAATGTATGGAGAGTACTTTGTAAAACTTAAAATGCAATATAAATACCAGCAATTATTATGTGTATGCATGTTCCAATAGTATAGTACTTAGAGATGCTTTATCCCCTTTTTGCTCATAATTGACCTAGAAAATTCTAGAAGGCAACATTACAAAACCTGTTGACTTGTTTTCTTCCTCCATTGTTGGATAGCCTAATAAGTATTGAGTTTTATGACACAGAGAATGGGGCATGGTTTTGCTCTTGAGACCAATAAAATAATCCACAGACCAAAAAGACACTGAGCAGATCATTGAGGGACCAATATATTATATTAATGACTGAAACAAATCTACTGGTAAAATTAAGAAATAACTTTCAAGTTTTAGAAAAATATAGCTTACGTTTACATAGAATTCTAGTTACAAAATATGGTATATATTTCACTAACCACAAAGCACAAAGATTACCGTTTTACAGATATAGACATGGGAACTCAGAGGAGTTAAGTTCACAAAATTAGTAAGTAGAGGAGCTGAGACTAAATTCAGTTCTACTTATTTCCAAGCTCTTTTATTGTTTGTACCCCTTGGGATCTTCAAAGAAACTTCAAAAAATGTGAAAAGGCAAAATTTTAAACTATTTGAATGAATGAATGATTTCGCAATTTATTATTTCTTGATTCATTCAGCACTTTTTCTGAAGGTCTGAAGTATTTACTATTCCTGCCCAATAAACAGAAAACTTGCAACAGTGACTTCAAAATGAACTTAATGTTCCTCTACTTAATGGTGTATATCCATATACGTACATCTATAAATGTAAGCACATACGAAAATAAGTAAGCCTATGATAAAAACAGTGTAAGTGTATTAAAAAGATCTTTGATTTGGGTTTGAGTTCTGCCTCAGACACTTACTAATTGTATAATCATGGGTAAAGTCACTGAATTTCTCAGAACCTCCGTTTCCTTGTCTTTAAAATTTGAATACTACTCCTTTCACTGCATCTCACAGGGTTGTAGTGAAGAAAATGCTCTGAAAGACCTAAAGCATGATATAAGTAAACATGTATTGTTATTATCACTGATTAGAAGAGGCTGTATTAAGAACAGATTGGCTGCATCTCTGTTCTAGTCAAAGCGACAGAATGTACCTGCAGAGGAGCTGGACGGAGGATCTTGGCTGGTAGAAGGAAGATCAGACTCATCTGATGCTTGAACAGGTTCTTCATCCTGCTGGCTATCAATTTCTAGGCCTGTTTCTGAACTAATTCTAAAGGTAAAAAAAAAAAAAAGGAACTCCATTAGGAACTACAAAAGTGCTTCTGGTAGGAAAATGTTAAACCAGTTAACTAAATGTTGATTAAGAAATTATTATAGCTTATAATTATTACATAAAGACAAAATCTCTCTCATGAATACAGAGAGGCCCCTATGTTGATGATCCTTAAGGATCCTTCCATTCATAATTTCATCAAATGGGTTTGTGTACAAAATATATTAAAACCTTAGGGAAATTCCTCTAGATTTTCTTTTAATAGTAATTAGACAAAGAGTAGTAGATGGTATGCAGCTTTGTGGTTGGACCTATACTGGCTGCATGAAGATTGGCAGTTTATCAGCAGGTAGGTCACTTAACCTTTCAGTGCCCTAGGCAACTCTCCAGGCTTCCTTTAAGTTGTAAAGCAGATGCTGATCTGATCTGTAGCAGAGAAAGGAGTTTTCCATAAAGGTGATTCAGGACAAACTCTAGCCCAATCCCAATCCCCTCAAAGCCCCCTTCTCCTTAATCTAGTAAGATTTCCTTATCTTTGATTATATCCCTTATTTTAATATTAATTTCAGTTTTCCTTTTCTCTAAAATCACACAGGCTTTAAAGGGAAGGATTCTGAAAGTCATAAAAAATTGGTTTGTTTGTACTCCCACAGAGAAATAAAAGTCTTTAAATACTCAGCAATGAATTAAATCTCCGGAAATTGTCTTGATGAAGAAGTAATATATTTTCTTACTCAACCATGTGGTTTTTATATTATCCATGTATCTAAAATTAACCTTATTCCTCATTACCACAAATAAATAAAGCTGACTACAACTTAATTTCATGCCATTTTTCAAGCTCAAAACCTATGTAGTTAGTACTAGCAGCACTTTTCTATCACCCAAACCATCAGAAAGCCAGACTATAGAGCCATTTTGTGGGTAATAAAAATTCTATTTTAAGATTTTAATTTATTTTTTTTCCACTTCATGTACGATATGAAGATATGTAGATAAGAAATATTTGATCAGGCAGTGAAATGTGATTCTGATAAGAAAAAAATCCCCCAAACAGCAACTAAACAAAAAACTGAGTGCATCTAAGGGAAATTTCATGCAATTTGTTTTGGTGCTGATTTAAGTCACCACTGTTAAGATATCCATAAACTAAAGAAACAAATAGGAAGAATATACATGATGAAAACAATTCCTTTTCATAGAGGGAACATTTAACATTCTGGGTAGTTTTTTTTTTTTTTGGGGGGGGGGGGAGTTTAAATACATGTCCATGAGGCCCAAATAATGACTCCCTCAAATGTCTAGTCATACAATCAAATATAAAACATTCAGCACTACTAGTGCCTAACTGTCACAGAGTAACTGACAAACTCAAGGGAAGTTCATTTTCACAGCTCTATAATGTGAATCTGCCAATATTATCAAGGTACAAGAAAAGAAGTAACTGCACCAAAATTTTAGAACTCAAAGTTACCATAGAAACCACAAAGCTCACTCCCTTCATTTTATAGATGAAAAGAAGGTTAATTTGGTCAAGTCCTTCCACTAAATAACTGGCAGAACTGAGGACTTCTACTGGGACTTTTTGGGCTGTCTTCCTGGGACTCTTTCACTTACAGTGACCCTTAAACTATTATGTAAAAAAACCAGGATTACTAATGTCTTAAAATAAATCATTTTAAAGGATTAAAAAAAAAATCAATGTGACTAGTTTAATCATGAAATCAAGTATAGATTATTAAAAGTTTTAAATATTTGACAATAATGTGAATGTTTCAAACTAATTAAAACTGACTCAATGACATAAATATTTAAAATAATGGTATTTCAGTCATAAGTAACCAGAACTTGAACTGCTCTCTGAGTCAGAGGGCAATTACTTGATTTGCAAAAAATGTCCCTTCTTCTAAGGGCAAATCACAACTACCCAAGTTAATAATGCAGGAGAATTATTTGGTATTTTGTTGGCACACAGAAACCAACAACCAAATGACTAAGAAGCTTGTTGTGTTGTAGATAATTCAATTTTGAACCAGTAAATTCTTATTTAAAAATTCAGACAGGAATAAATTTCATCCCATTGTTATTTACCCCACTAGCAATTTCTGATGTTTACAGACATGTTTTCCATAAACTAAAACATATTTCATGACCTTAAACTGGAAGCAAGTATTCGGAGTCCTAAAGAAAGCATTATTCATCAAATAAGCATATTACCCTTCAGGTTCTGTCTCGACAAATACTTCATCTCCATCATCACCTGTCCCTGTTTCTGCAGTAGTGGACAAACTGCCAGTGGATGTTGTCACCATCGGAACAGACTGAGATGCATGCTCAGAAGAATCAGTAGTAGTACTTTCGGTAAATACAGTCACTAAAAGACAGGAAAAACAATTTAGTTTAAATGCCTTAGTAAATGATATTTAGTAAAAAACTGAAAGGATCAGACAACAGAGTTTCCATTTTTTGCAACAGATTTGTTATACACAATTAAACAAACTGGTGTCACATTTTACAGATTGATACTTACCAGGAGCTGCAACTTGTAGAGGTGTAGTAGGAACACTTCGGCCACCAGATTCTTCTTCATGTGCTAGGAAGAGGGGTGTTTCATACATACCTAAACCTAAAAACAATTATATTAATGATCTCACTAAATGCCTATGAGGAAAAAAAACGTTCCCGAATACTATTTGGGGTTAAACTGAGTTATTTATCACTGTACAAGCCTGTTGAAATATTTAGTTTGGTTACTTTTAATTGGCAGATCAAGAAGAAATCGTGATTCTTTGGAAACAAAGTTCTAAATAAAATAGGAAACTTAATATACCATCAAAATTAAAGTATAAGAACTTAAATAATTGTTGCTTTGGCAACACTACTATTAATCCAAAAATTTGTTTGTTGTAGGCATTAATATTTTTCTTATATTTGTCATAAATAGTCCCCTTTATTAATACATTTTCTCAGCACTATAGTGAAACTCAATTTAGTTGAACTAAACCTTTATTAAACATCTACATGTAAAGACAATGTGCTTGCAATACTGTACAATCCTATCTCTCCTTATCCATTCAATAAATATTATTAAGTACATATTATGTATGAGGCAAAGAAATAACTAGGATACAGTCCCTCCTCTCAAGAAATTTACAATCCAGTTGGTAAACAAGACACATGAAAGGAAATGAATACAGAATAAAATATGTGAAGCTCAGGAGAGCTTCCAACAAAAGCTAGCCTAAGGATTTTACAGATGACACACTGTAAACAAATCTAGTAAACAGTAAATCTTTCACCTGTCTCCAGCGACTTAGCTATCATCCCATTATTTAGAAAATTCAGGTGATTCAAAGGTTTTTTTTTTTAAGAATTTACCTCCTTGAGATGCAAGCTGACCAAGATCTGAGTGGCTAGAACTTGTTTGTGGCATATCTTCAGGGGGTCCAAACCGGAACCGTGGAACACCAGCAACCTGAGGTGAACTAGAAAACAAATTTCTAGTTGAAATTTTGCAAAATCTGACCTATGTTTCTTTTGTCAAAAAGCATATTACTTTAAAATACTTACTATGTCAAGGAAGGAAACAGGTTTAGAAAAAAAATCAAAGGTCACTAAGAGTAAGAAAAAAATTACATTTCAGAAGAGTAGGATTGAAGACAAGTGAAAAAAAATTAGAATTTAAGATCCAGAAATGAACACATTATTCCAAATGTCATTTTTACTTGATTTTGGAATAAATCCTGCATATATTTGAAGGCCATAAATAGATGTTTTAATCACGTGAATGTTGGTTTGTTATTTCCTGCACTCTCTAAAGTATATCAATTGATGTTGGAGAGAAACTGCCCAGAAGTATGCTGGATAACAGGAACAAATCAATCTGGGAATAAAAAGTATGGGTATGATTGTATTCTTTTCTAGAATTCAGAAACAACATATCCAAAGAAGTAGAAAATTTTTAGTATTTAAAATTCTTATATACACTTGGACAATTTGATAAGGAAAAAGAAAAGAGAAAATAATTATTTTTATCATGACTTACTGAATTGCTTCTGCAAATCCATCTGTACGATGTGGCACCACAAGAGTTGGGGTACTTGGAACTGTTCTATCCTCATCATCAAAAAAGTGCTGCTGCTAAAACAAAGACTAAAATTAAAAGCTACACAGGAATACACAAGTATTTAGAACAGGGTGTGCATGTAGTAGGTGCTTGAGAAACACGTTGAATGGACAATTTTCAGCTTGTGCTAGATCTATCTGAACTGCTAGAAATCCCCCAACTTTCCTTCCAACTCAATGAAACTGATAAACTATTTCCAACAAAAAGGGATAATGGAATTGACAACCAATAGTAACTCTAGCCTTTGCAGACTACTTGGGAGGTTACTGGCATCATTATTAAACTCAATAATTTTTATTTTAGAAGAACACAAAACTCTCTTTGTGCTAGGCACAATGCTAGGTGCTGGACATACAAAGACAAAACTGAATCAGTCCCTGCTCACAAGGAGGTTATAGATAAGTACACAAATAAATAAGTCCCAAACATACACAAAGTAATTTTGTGAGGTACAAGGAGTATTAACAACTTAGAGAATCAAAAAAGGTAACTTATAGGAGACAACCATTGAAGGGAGCTTAGGGGTTTCAAGAGGAAGAATGAAGGAAGCAGAACATTCCAAGAATGAGGGTACAGTGAAGTGGGGGTAGGTTTGGGGAGGGATGAGGAGAGAGTTAATCATAGGCAGCCTGTACAAAGGCATGGAGATAAAGTGTTGTACAAAGAGAGCAACAAGTTAGCCAATTTAGTTGGATATTAGAGTATAGAGGCAATTGGAGGGGAGGGATAATATGCCGTATCATCTTAGAAAGATAGGTTGTAGCCACATTATGAAGGTATTAAATGCCAAGCAGAGAAGTTTGACCCTAGAGGCAATAGGGAATCCTGGACTTCATTGGGCAAGGGAATGGCATTGTTAGACTTGTGCATTACAAACAAAATTGTGGCAACTGTGGATGCTGGATAAAGGAAGATAATATATTAGAAGGCTATTATAATAGTATAGGCAAGAGATAATCAGAACTTGATTGAGTGTGGTGGTCGTGGTGCAGGTGGAAAGAAGGGGACAAATGTGAAAGAAAACACAGATATAATTTATGAGAATTTTAATTTAATGCTGGAAGTTTTTAGGAGCAAAAGCCACTGAACAGGAACACTGCTTCCTGAGGAAGGAATTTTAGCTTGCTATATGCTTGACTTTTAAAAAATGGTAACACATAATTTTTATTTCAAAGTTATCTTACAAACCAGAGTTGGAAATGCTTTTAATCCCAATAACATTTTCTTAAGCAGTTATTACTTACCATACCACCTATCCCAGGAGTTAGCTGAAGCCCTCGTCCAACTGACTGTCTTCTTGTCATCTGGATTCTCTGTGTGGTAAGGAATAATAGGATGACATTTTTTTAAAATTTATTTTGTTTTCAGTGTTCTACAATCACTTCCATTTATCTTAGATTTTCTTCCCCTCCCTCCCCCTCTACCTTCCCACTCCCTCCCCGAAACGGCATACAATACACACACATTTCTATTACATACATTTTCACCTTAGTCATGTTGCATGGAAGAATTTAAATGGGAGGAATCATAAAACAAAACAAAACATAATGCCAAAGAAAATGATCTGCTTCCTTCTGTGATCGAATTCCATAGTTCTTTCTCTGTATGTGGAAGGTATTTTGCCTTAAGAGACCACTGGGAATTTTTTAAGTCCTTGCATTGCAATGAAGTACTAAGTCTACCAGAAAAAGTCCTTGCACACTGTGGTTGTTGCTGTGTATAAAGTTCTCCTGGTTCTGTTCCTTTCGTCCAGCATCAGATCATATAAGTCTTTCTAGGCCTCTCCGAAGTCTTCCTGTTCATCATTTCTTGTAGCACAACGGTATTTCATTACATTCATACACCACAATTTATTCAGCCATTCCAAAACTGATGGGCATCCCCTTAATTTCCAGTTTTTGGCCACCACAAAGAGAGCTGCTATAAATGTTTTTGTACGTGTGGGGCCCTTTCCCATTTTTATGATAGGATGACATTTTCTAAGGTATTTAATCAAAATCAAACAAAACAGTAAAGAAGAATAGAAGCAGCAAACTAGTTGATCACTGCTAAAGCACAATTCAAAAATGATTCTTTAATCACATTAGCAACCATGCAATGATCTGAATCTGGGATTAAAAAACTAGTAAAACTCATTAACTTGGACTAAGGGTAAATAAAAAGCAAGTATTAATGACAGAGTGTATAATATTTTTAAATAAAGCTTTATTTTCAAATGCACATAACTAATGAAGTCAGTAAGGTGTTACCAAAAAGTAAGACCTGTTTTTACTAACAGGAAAGATATATAATTATGTATCTTTTCTATAATTAAATTAAGGTTTATGCTTAATCCTTTTTCTATTTAAGAATGTTATCAACTATGCTATAAAGTCCCAGATCTTCGTATTTTTACGGCTCTAAATAAATTTGGACTTCCTGAGAAATTGATAACTTCTCTATGGCAAATTTCCATGATCACCACATATCCTCCAGTCAAGTATTAATGTCATTTTTGTCCACAATGGTGGACATCCACCCACCCCTCTCTATATTTAAATACACACACACACACACACTGTCTCTTTCTGAGTTTAGTACACATCATGGGGTATATAAAGGTGGCATACATGTTCAACCATAAACTCTGTTGATACTACTCAAAATGAGCTACTAAAACCTAGAGATTCACAAACCTACTGTTGCTAAAAAGCATTAGACTGAAATTCAATACAAAACATAGCTACATAATCTAGAAATTTACAAGTGTGAGCATACAAATACAAAAATCCATAGGCATAAACAGCAAATAATATAACTGTAAGAAAAAAAATGGAACCAAGACAAAGATTTCTTTTCTTCCACAAAGAAAATGTAACTAGTTGCTAGACTAAATTTTATTTGAAATTCAACTCACTCAATATTTTGCTTTTAACAATGGAAATAGTGACCTTATTTTTTCCTGTCAACCATGACTCCAGTAATTCCAAATTACATTCACCGGCTGCTTCATCTAGTTCTTCCTAAACTTCTCACCACTTAAATAGGTCAACAAATAAATCACTGCCATATTTGAGGAAGAAGAAATCCAAGAGCAAGCAGTTACTTGGGTAATTTAAGAATATATTCAATACCAGTAAATGGAAGAATATTATCTAATAGAAATAAAATAAAAAATAGAAAAAGCTAATGTATTTTCTACATGTCAGATTTCTTTAAAACATACAGCCCTTTTTTACTACCTGAACTGGTGGTCCCAGCTCCTGAGGAGGTGCATGGATAGTCAATCGGGGGGGAAGTGGGTGAGGTGGTCTTCGGGGTGACTGAGGTGCCCGAGGACCCTGTCTTTCAGATGCTGATGATGGTTGCTCTCTAGAATTTTCGTGGGGCAGAGATGATTCTGTAACAGAACTCCCTTCACCTTTAGGGAAAAGAAAATCAATAAAAAATTGTCACCTCTGACTGGACTGACATTTTGGATTAAATACTCCTGTTAGTACTGTTTTTACCATTTGGGTAAGTAGACCTGAGAGCAATCAGATTAGCCTTGAAAAATAATGAAGCCATAGGTCTTGGCTTCTACTTTAACATTTTTCGGACTGATCTGTAATTTTATTGCTTTCCCCTACATTGATACAGACTACAACTCTTCTACAACTCAGTAGAAGGTCTTCAGGGGTTTCTTGGCCATAAAATCCAGTACCCTGTAACCAATGTGGTAATGGGCCTCTCCAAACTTAAGTTAGGTTGGTCCTTTGTACAAAGGACATAGAATATGGCCTAGGTTCACACATGAAGAAGCTTTTCTGGCTTGGAAGGCTATGTCAAGTGTTTATGCTCTGCTACCAAAGCTGTTGAACAGCTATGTCACTTCTAATACCATCATGAAGCACTGAAATAGAACTTTTCCTACTGAGGCAAATGTTCGTATACTTCATATGTTGTCTTTAGATGTTTGGTCCTCCACATAGTAGAAAATAAAATTCCCTGTTATGGAAGCTGGAACAGGGTTTTATACTGATGTGGATCAGTGCTTGGAAGATTCCACCAATCAACTCTGAAAAGTGTAAATCAACCTGAAAATGAAAATTACATCACCTTTCTAACACCATGGCATCCTCATCTTTAAAATGAGGAAATTAGAGTAGATGACTTCTGAGGTCCCCTTCCAGCTATGTGACTACAAAATCACAAATTCAGACATCTTTTAAGTAAGAGCTCTGCTACTATTCCTTTAGAAGCTTAGACTGACCTCTGCTGGTCACAGATGACAAAAGAGAAATTAATGGCAACTGGTGCTTTTTTGAAGTTCTAAACAACTCCATTAAAAAACTTAGATAATACTCTCTTGCATTTACAGATTGATTTATACTTTTCAAAATTTCACATATTTTCAGCTGACTCTTACACAGTCCTGGAGGCAAGGAATTTATTATTCCCAAATTTATAAGGAAACACAGACAGTGACTTGTTCCAGGTTAACTAGCTGAGTAATGAGAAGTGAGATAACAATTCATGCCTCTGGAATTTGAATTCAGTTCACAAACATATTAATTCTCTTAGAAGTTATAACCTAAGTCAAGGTCAGGGTCAATCTCAGTTTTATAAAAAGAAGCGACATATTTTGAAACAAATCTACAGAAAGTTTTCTTTAAAAAGGGTTCTTATATTTTTGCTCTAAAAGACACTTTTACCCCCTTACTAATAATGCTGCCCCCAAACAAAAAGCACAGCATTTAATCTTACCACTATTGTGAGAATCTGCAGCTCTCTGGCTACTTTCACCTCCTGTACTTTCCTCTGTTTCAGTACCTGGATCAGTACCATCACAGCCCTAGACATAAAACCAATCTGATGACTTGGTACAAATGAACAGCATTAATATACAGTATAAAATAATAATCCAGAGTGAAACAGGAACATATGATAAGTAATTTTAGATAGTAACATACTGACATCTGATTTCAGATAAAGCTGGCAAATTTAAGACTGCAATTCTATAGATACATCCCCATAATAATGCAAAAAGAAGAGATACTGTGATACGGTAGAAAGAATGTTGGGCTAGGCGTTAAGTGACTGTGTCCTCATCTACACTTGGCAGGACTTTGAAGTTACCATCCTAGTCTAGACCTGTTATGAATTTATAAAATCAGACTAATCACCTACAAAGGCACTTTCCAGCTCTAAAATTTTATTATTTTTAAGTCCCTTATTTTGTGATACATTTGCCAAATCTTCAAAATTACAAAGGTAGCTATTTATCCACACATCTAAAAATGATCTCAAGAAATAGTTACTAATTCAACAATAACTTTAATATCAATTTGATTCTGAAGTAACAGCAGATAACATTTATATCCCATTTTGTAGTTAACTGAAAAAACTGTACATCTTGCCAAAGGAGCTATTAACAATAATGGTACCTTGCATTTTTATCATGCTTTAAGGATTATAACATATGTTTCTTTACCTGTACAACAGAGAGGATGGACTAGATCTATCTAGGCCCTAGATCTATCACTTAACTTGATCTTCAGAATAACCCTATGAAGTAGGGTTTTACATAGCTATTAACTTCTTTAAAGCTCTGAGAGCTTAAACATTTCCTCACTTGGTCCTATAGCTATTATAGGCTAGAAGTAGGATTCCAGCACAGACCTCTGATTCCAAGTTCAACGTTCTTTCCATTAGACCATAATGCTTCTCCAAGTTTAAACTTCAATTAAAATCTCCACGTAGGTCCCAAAATAATCTTTCATTTAGTCCAAGGCTAAAGAATATGATACTAATACTACTTTGATTCACTGAAAACACTGTTATTTATTTAAGACTTTGCAGAGTTTGTCAATCATCATGAACGTTTTTTAATAAATTAAAAATTTCTGATAAATTCACTCTCAGTTAAATATTTAATAATTATTTTTAGCTGTTTGAACTGTGATTTCATTTGTGTGGATACTTTTGCATCTCATGCAGACAGTTCACCTTTCACACTATAAGAAACAAGAAACTGCTACAAGTTGCTGCAGCCAAAAAATGCAGCTTCTAACGGCCAGCTTTTGGGTGATGGCCTCTGTGAACTTCAAACAAGAATGTTTCAAAAATGACAGAAATTTGTTGTCAGTTCTGTAAATTTATGATTTTACAGTTCGATAGGAGCTGCCAGAATTTGAGTTTGAGAAATTAAGATAACCTTTAGAACATGACGAGGGAGAATATGACTTTACTGGAAGATACCAAAGATAGTAGATAAAATTGAATACTAAGTTCAAAAGACCCAATGCATTAAGGTATTTTAAGTTAACTACTTGGACTACTTGTGACAATTTTTGCATTACTGGTAATAACTTATTCAAGACAAAACATAAAACAATAACTTCTCTAAAGCAAAGTCATCTTAAACGAAAAAAGATAAATGTTGTGTAAAAAAATCTGATGAAGATTATGTTTTACCTCAGCATCATCAGCTTCATAGCCATCATTGCCATCTGCACTACCAGTGCCTTCATTACTATCTTCACCTTCATCTCCCATCCCTGTGTCTTCATCATCATCGTCATCATCATCATCATCATCGTCCTCCTCATAATCCTATTAGGAAAAGTCCAAAGTTGCAACAAAAAAAAAAGTCTAGGCAAGTCAGCAGAGATGCGTATCTTACCAGTCAGTAATTCAAAAGAACAGGTGCTCATCAGAAGAAACGAAGTACTGAAAATGTAGTACATTAGCAACTTCAACATGATGCAGCAGTATTTAGCATTAATGCTCAAAAGGAAATTGATATCCTTTAGGCCATAACTATCTATGAGAAGTATCTTGGGAACAACAAATGTTTATGGTTTGGTCTGTGTAATAGAACTAGACAGAAACTAAAAGATCAAATCAAAACCTCCCCACTACCCACAAGTCCTCAAATGCTCCATTTTTGTGTATAGTAAATAAATAATTACCCCTATAACTAACTTGCTTTTTAACATTAACTTATATTAACATTTATAAAGAATGAAAAATGACAAAATTTGATAAAGGAATAATGCCAGACTCGTGTTATGCCAAATGTGGCAAACATTGTATAGTCTACATATTTTACTAATACATTATTATTTTAGTCATTGGGGTGCCTCTAGTTTAGTAAAATGCAAAAGATGGCCAGTTTTATCCTCATCATAACCTGCCTCTAAGTAGCAGACTAGAGCTCCCCTGGTACTCCTAAGAGGCAGTAAGTAAAGCTTCAAAAAAAAACAAAAAAAAACACAACAAAGTTGAAGCATCACAGAATCCCTCTCCTCTTACAGAAAAGTCTAGTAAGGTACCATACTGCCAGGGTAATTTTTCTTCAAGAGGAGCTGGGCAAGATTATCTCTCAGTCTTTTCTTCCAAAGGCACTTATTGATAGGCTCTCTCTCTATATTAGTAGATCAAACTAGTTACACAAGCAATGGGTCCATGAGGAAGCAACAGGGCTTGAATATTTTCAAGTCATATGACAATTTATCAAAGGTATTAAGTTGCATTAAGTTCAGAGCAAATACCTAAGGATCCTAAAGTCAGAAAAAAGTATTAAAACCTAACACTAAAAGCTACTGAACTTTATAATGTTATAAAATGTGAAGACCAAATGCTCAGAAAAGGGTTTGTAAAAATACTTAACTAAGTCTGGGGGAAAAGTAGAATTTATACTGTTTCATCAAGACTAAAAAAGGCCTGTGATCATCAGCTAATTCCCCATCACAGTTACCTCTTGTTCACCATCATTTTCATCATCAGCATCATCTTCATCATCACTGTCTATCACAATGACATCATCTCCTTTGGACTGGACATCGGGGCCAGAGGTTGAAGTCTGCTGATCTGACTGCAGGGGTCCAAGATCAATTTGAAGGGACTGAGAGGTTTCTTCACTGTCCTCCATAGGAGTATAATCTCCCTGAGTGACACCCTTAAAAAACAAGTAAATAAGCTGAAATAAAGAATAACTTTAAATTGCACTTAGCCAAAAGAAGAATAACATTTAAATAAAAAATATATATTTCAGATGCCCTAACTTACTTAATAGATACATCTTTCAAAATAAGTCTGTCTGTCTGTATCTATCTAGGCTTATATTTACCATGAAAGAAGTCACAATAGTTTAATGACTTCCCTAAAGCTCCATGTCACATCGCTAAAAGAACATTAAAAACTGAAATTCTTAATAACATTTTTCATTCATTAAATAGCAGCAATCAAAAAAAAAACCTGTAATCATTTTTTCCATTTTGTTAAGACTTTTTTAAAAAGCCTACTTTCTGGTATGAAATATTCCATAGTAGCTGCTACAAAGTACCATTAACTAGTGGCATCTAAGAAAAATAATGTTCATCACCATGGAAAAAAAATTAAAAAGATAAAATATGATTAAAATGTATTTCTCCTCAAATTCAGACACAGTCATTTAAAAAAAGTCAATTCTCTGATCTACAGGTTCTGCTTAAAGTCAGTACATTAGAAATAGAACTGTTTACTGATAGTGGATATGATATGAAAAGTTGAAGGACAGGTCAAAATGCCTTTGTGAATTACTTCAACACCAGTAGCAGATTTTGTTATGCCCAAGAAAAAATATTTTCTTGGTAGGTATAAAATGTGACATAATGGAAATTCACATGTTACCAATTATTTTTTTTCTATTAGTTCCAAAGCTATCTGAAACACAATGGTTAAAGAGATATTCCCTATTATCTTTGCATTTACAGATTTAACTTGCTGTATATACTGGAGGAAAAAAAAAGTTGGAAATTGTATCTCCTACCTCAAAGACAGCTAAATGAAGCAATAAATTTATCTGGGCTACAAATTTAGTTAGTTATTAACTTGAGAACATATCATCTAAAAAAAATTAAGTTTTTCTACACGTAGAAAAAGCTTTACAAGTCTTTTTGAACAACAATGTTTTATTGACGCAAAAGAATCAATAAGGGAAAAGAATGGGCCATATGACTTCAGTTAACCTGGACACTGCATCCAAAATGTTCTGTAACAAAGCTTTTATTAACACCAGTTGTTTCTGCTAAAATAAAATTCACCTAATATTTTGGGGGCAACTTTTGGAAACAAATATGACTCTCCAAAAATCATTTATCAAATAAAAAGAAAAATCATAAGCAAGGAATTAAACAACTTCTCAGATGTTTGCATTTGTAAAAGCAAAACTGATTTAATCATTTGTTACCTTATTACCTAAATTCATATGTACTTCACTTACTTCTCCAATAGAATCTTGTGAATCTTGATTTACAAGGGGCTCAACCTCCCCATCAGTGCTCTCTTCTGCTGTAACTTCATCCTGAATCACCATGTATATAAAATGAAAGATGTTTTGCCTAGGTTAACCCTTTAGGTATTTGATGAAAATGAGTCTTGACTTAAAATCTTATTAATACATATATTTAAGCAACATACCACTAACTAGAAAAATCAAATAAAATCAGAAAAACTGAGTGATTAAAAGGAAGATTTAAATTCAAACTTAAAAGGTCAAACATCTAGACTGTCATTACTAATCTAGAGAAAACAAAGCATTATGGTGACTATGAAATTTAAGTAAAAGACCTAAAGAGGAAGAGTTCATCTCTTTATAACCTTTAGGTTCCTAACCATTTTTTATGTCAAGGAAACCTTCGGTAGTTTGGTGAAGCCTGTGGACCCTTTCATGTTTTTAAATGTATAAAATAAAATACAGACATATAAAGGAAATCAATTATATTAAACTAAAAAAAAAAAAAAAAAAAAAAATCAAAGCTCCTCTTGTTCTCCCCTCCCTGCTCTCAAACTATCTAAGGAATTTTTAGGTTTGGATATAAAATGTCCCATATTTACTATATAAAATGTACATTCTTTTGTACACGTTTGTTTTTTGAAGGGGCACTTAGAGTAAACAACTTTATCATTTTTCTTTGGTGTATACAAATTAAAACATTGTTACTACATTGATGGTACAAAGAAAGCATGCCACTGGAACAAATTTAGGAGTTTTTAGTGTGTGAAGTTAAAAAAGTCATTTCATTAATATTTATACTTTTAAGGCAGTTCATTATGATAGGAAAAATAAAGACCCAAAACCATTTTACTATTCTATGGCACATTCTAAATTTCTTTGTTGTATTAGATCTTTCCTGTTTATAATGAATATGGTTTACCATTACTGAGTTATTAGCTCAGGAGATATTCCTTATGCAGGGATATTTCTTGTAATTTACCCTATTTCTACATCCATAACATTTAAATCAAAATTAAATTATATCAATGAACCCAGAACAGACATTCACTCCTAATAGGCAAAGATATCAGCAAACATTAGAACACATTATTTTGTTACACACCTCAGGTCCTACAGGGGGTATACTTTTCAGTTTCTTTGAGAGAGGCATATCTATTGCTTCATCAGAAACCTGTTCTGATGTCTCTATGGTGCTGTCATCTTCCTCTTCACGTGCACGTTTAGGCAAAGATGAACTTGGAGTAGCTGAAACTTGAAAATCAAATCACTATTTTAAAAATTATAATAGTAAACAGTGCTTAAAATGATAACATATGCAATTTCTTTCTCCCCTTGAATTGACTTTTGTTCCTTGACCAAATCACTTGGCATTCATAGCACTAGACTCTCTCATGCTCCCAGGAAGACTTGTCATTAAGAACCTCACCAATCTGCCAGACTGCATCAGCTTTGGTATTTTCATTTTATCAGTACCATTCAGCACCTTTTGTCTCTTTGATTTGAGGGAAGAACAAAGAACTCCTCCCCAAACCTCCTAAGGAGGGCTCCCAGGAAGCCATCTCTTCATTTTCGTCTAGCTTGTACTCCATGGACTGGAATCCACCATGCTTCTCCCTGCCCCCATCCCCTTTCTGTTGTCTTCTCCATTAGATTCTGAGTTACTTGAATACTGTTGTTTTTCCTATTTGTATCCCTAATACTCAGTATAATGCCTGGCATGTAGAAGGTGCTTAATAAATTTTATCAACTAAGACACAGTGAAGATTTATTTTAGTTATAATTTAAATGTTTTATATGCCATTAGCAAAGACCTAAGATTACAAAATTCCATTGCAAGACTTTTGTTGGTTGTCTACAAGATAGAACTGTATACTATAGCATTAACAGAATCTATAGCAAACAGAGTCAACCAAGTATTAGCCACACATGTGATTCATTAGTCTTAGTATGTCTATATTTCTGGCATTTGTAATTTATAAAATGCTAAGATGAATTTTTATTATATATGAGAGCTTACTTTGGGTTATGAAACCCACCCTTCGATGGATTCCATTTATAACATAAATTTTTGAAAAGAACTGGCCCTTTCGTCTGGTCATGAATTTAAAAAAAAAAATAGTATTCAGGTCTTGCAATGAAGGCAGTTAGAGAGTACTGTGGACAATGACGAACTTGGAGACAGGCAGGCTCTAGTTCAGTTGAACTTTTTTTTTGGACACTTGCTATATGTGGGAACCTGGACATAGCACTTAACCTCTTTAAGCCTTTGTTTTCTTTTTTGTAAAATGGTGGTAATAATAGTACCTAACCCTCCCAGGATTGTTATGAGGATAAAATAATATTTGTAAAGAACTTTGCAAATCTGAGAGTGTACATAAACTTGTTAGCTATTATTATTACTATGAAGGTAGAAATGACAAGACTTGATGACTGACTGTATACAAATAGTGATGTAGTGATGTCCAAGATGGCAGTATTAGATGATCTTCAGGGTCTGAGGCACAAATTACTAGTAAAGATGTATATGAACTTGTTTAACAGCAGAGATCTACAAGTGATCTAAAAACTGTGAAATACTCTGTATCACATTTGCACAAACTAAATGAACTTTTAGGAACACATTCTAATATGCCTCAAAAAAAAAAAAAGGAAGTACCTAAGTGCCCAAACATAAAATAAAAATTCACTGAAGACTTTAAAATGTTAATAATCTGGGGAAACCATCATTATTATCATAGCAAGGGGAAGAGTGTTTCCTTTTACGTTACTAAGTACAACTTTTATTTAGAAAATTAAACTTACCTGTACCAAATACTGCTGTTGAAGTGGAAGGTCTTTCAATTGGTGAACTTTGTACAACTTCTACAATGCTTGGGGATAGTTCTTGGCTAGCAGGTTCAATCTGAGGATGACTTTGTTGAGTGGGCTGTACAAAAGCTGTAGCCTGTGTTTGTTGTTGAACAGTTAAAATGGGCTGAGAGATAGAGGGCTGGACATTGGGACTGGTAGAACGAACAGACCCACTTGTACTTCCAAAAACTGGAACATGATCCACAGGTCCTTCTGACTGCATAGCTGAAAGAGAAAAGATTAAAGTTTAATTAAAAACCAAAAAAAACCCAAGCAGATCGTTTCTACTGTTCAGACCTTTCCAAACACTGATTTTAAAATTTTTAGAAAGGCATGGCAAATAAGATGTTGTTAGTAATAAATGATAGTATAAGAACTATATCTTTCCAATAATTTCCATAGTGTATTGGGATCACACTATGTATAGCTAAATACTTCTTTGCTAATATGAATAAACTCAATCCTAAACTTCAATAAGTTGAAATTCCATGCAATAATAACACAACTGAAATTTGTATAGTGCTTTACGATAAATTAATTCCTTACAATAACCCTGCAAGATACTTCTTCCATTTTCTCTTTAAAATTTTAAGGATGTAGTTTGTTTTACTTAAAAAAACAAAACACAACTCTCTTTTACCATTACTGATATCTTAAGTGCAGTGAGAAGTTGTTCCCTCCAATGATGTCACTACTATCTAGGTGAACCACTTAGTAGAGATAACGTAGAAACAAGAAAGCAGCCCACTGAGTACTTAACAGTTTACCTGTTGGTCTACTTACCTTCTTGAGATTCCACCTGTGTTGTGGGCATCACTGTAGCCGTTGGAGTAGTGGTTGGATTTGTTACTGTTGCAGGCGTAACCATTGGTCGGATACTAGCTCTAGGTGTTGACTTATTCCCAGCTATGGCAGCAGCTGTCACTTTGCTTGGAGTAGACACAACAGGAGTTGGCTTGATATTGGCTGTTGGTGGATCTGATGTACTAGCACTAAAGATAACAGATATCTTTATTTTGACAAATACATTTAAAAATCTGAAGCTTTTCTATTTCATACACACCACTGAGGAATATGTAGCATGATTTTTAATGTTATTTAAAAAACGGTATTATGTAGATTTTCTAGAATGAAAAATAATTAGATTCTCACTAAGTTATATAAAACCAGGCACCCTAAAAAAAAAAACCTCTTCAATGCTAATCAGCTTTAATGCTCAATGTTATGAATATCCTTTCCTAAGGAAAGTTATTTTAGGGAAAAAAAAATGACAATTTTATTTGTCTAATTTTTCATGTGATAGAGAAAAAAGTACAAGACTCATAGTCAATGTGAAATTAGTGGAAATGGAAAATGACATTTTATGTAAGGTCTAATATTAGATCTGCAAAAAGCAGAAAGCAAATGAGCCTCCTGAAATAAGAGCTAAGAAATTTCTTCTTTCGTAGACTCAAGAATCATCGTTTATAAGACTGGAAATGGGAAGATGGAAGAGAATAATAAGCAGGAGAATTTTAAAACTCATTTAAGAATTATTTTTTAAAATAAAGTTCAGCTATGATCCTTTAATTAACAAGTTTTAAATGAAAGGGGCACAGGGCAGCTAAGTGGTCTAATGGAAAGAGCGCTGGCCCTGGAGTTAGGAGGATCTGAGTTCAAATCCAGCTTCAGACATTCGCTAGCTGTGTGACCCCGGGCAGGTCAGTTAACTACAATTTGCACGCACCCCTCCTCAAATAAAAGGCCTCTAATTAAGAACTGCTACTTAGCATTCATAACACCTCTTCCCCTAAACCCAAACAAAAATCAGTAAATTTCTCTGATTGTTTCAGAATTTTGAACAAATAGCTGAAATGAGACAACCCAGCAAGGGTTCAATTGTTTTTCGTTTGCTAGTGTTGCCCATATCAGATCTCTCCCATTTTGCTCACTGTTGCTACTGCCACCTATTTTTTTTTTAAAGATGAGTAGCAGCTCATCTTCGTTGGAAAGAAGGTAAGACAGTCTAAGCTATTAGAAGAGCTAGCAGGGAAATCTCAATGCCTAAGAGGGCCACCTCCTAATGCAAGAATAACACAATGGACAATGAAAAAGCAAGCACTTGGGATACAACAGGCAAGACTTTCAGAGCATGGGTCAGGGGAAAAATGATTCTTGAAAAGAGGCATAATATAGGACTACTCTTTCGGAAACTACTTCTAGATTTCCCAACAATGGAGAAGTCTCCTACGTTATAAGAACAACTTAAATATATGAGAAAAATAAACTTACATTCCTCTTTCACCTGAAGCTGGAGTGGTTTTGAGTGTGATCTGTCTTTGTTGCTCAGAGACCTATTAAGATACAAGTTTGTGCACATGAATAAGTTGTCCCTCTAAAATACCAAAAACAAAACGAAGAAATAGCACTAGTACCTCAATCTCAAAAAATTACTACTGGTAATCTTTAAGAACAGTTACATACCAATTGTTTAGAGTCAATTATTAACAGTAAAAATAAGTAAGATAGGAAAATAACCATTATGAAGATCTTTAATGAAATTTTAAGATAAAAAAAAATCTCCCATTATTTATTCAACAAATGTTTGTTAAAGGCCTGTAATAGGCAATGCACTGCGCTAGGGGAATACAAATTTCTCAAGGAAGTAATAATCTGTTACACAGGAGGATGTAAGACACATTCAGAAAAATATAGATGACAAACATACGAATTAATAGCTCATAGTGAAACAGCACTTTATTGTTTACCATATGATCCTCACAAGAAGCCTGTAAGATAGGTAGTCTTTAAGTATTACTATTAACCCTGTTTTAAGGATGGAGAAACTGAGCCTCAGAGGGTTTAAGAGATTTACCCATGGTCACAGATAATAAATAATGGTGCTAGAACTGAAATCTAGGTCTTATGACTGAACATAGTCCCATTTCCACTATAATATGACATGAAAATAGGAATAAAGAGTGTGATAAGTTTAAATGTAGAGAAAGTAACCGAGTTACCAATTACCTTGCTAGTGGTTTCCTGAGGCTCATCTCTTTGCTCGAGATGTCTTTCTTGTTGTTCCCTGAGTTCCCGTTCTAAGCGGCTAATTCGACCTTCATACTGTGATTTAAGAGCAGTCATACGCACATCCAGCTCATCCTTCTGTTGATCTAATGCACCATTTCTTTGTTTAAGCTCTTCATTTTCTTTAGTTAGTTGATCTTTGACACCTGAACAAGTAGCACCACATTATAACTTTTGTACAAAAAGGGTAGAAATGAAGAATATTAATTCAAGATCCAACTTCTATAGTTCTTTTGTACACTTTTGCCAAGTTACTTATTAAATTTAGGGATATCTTTTTTTCTAAATGAACCTCATCTATCTTCTTCTATTTATCTCTGTCAATAGTTTAATACTAACCTACATTTGTCTAAAATCAGTAGACAATTACATATTAGGATACTAGTTTTCAATTCAAATATATAAAATGAAAACAAGCAAAGGGCCTGTCTTCAGCATGGAAAATTCAGGTTTGGAGAATGAAGACTGTAAACTAGCTATACCTTCGTAGGCAAATTTTAGAAAGTTGTGTGAGGCATGCAGATCTGATTTGCTCAGGTTCACAAGGCTATAATGTGACAAAGGCTAGATTTGAACTAAAGTTTCTGTGATTTAGTCCAGCACTCTATCCACTGTCAGGTTGCTTCTTTAATACACATACCCCCAAGGATAAATGTATCTAAGTAGTCAGGAAAGACTGAAACAATAAAAACTGTGGAGACAAATATTACGTTCCCATATATATGTATTAGGAAATTTGGTGGTGCAGTGGATAAAGCAGTGGGGGCCTGGAGTGAAAAAAACCTGGGTTTGAATCTGGCTTCAGATACTTCATTAACTTTGTGAGACTGAGCAAGTAATTTCACCAGCCTGCTTTGGTTTGTTCATCTACAAAATGGGAATAATAATAGCACCTACTGTACCAAGGTTGTTGTGAGGGTTAAAATGAGATAATATTTGTAAAGCCTTATTGTTACTATTAGACAAAAATTGCAATCTCATTCATAAGCCAAAAAACTCCAGTTTCCAATGAACCTATCTCTTATGACTTCTTGTATTTGACAAGTATCACTATTCTTGTGGAGAAGATGGAGGAATGTGGCATAGATAACATAACTGGATGGATTCATAATAGTAGAAAGAGCACTTGTTCTGGAGTCAGAAAACCTAAGTTCAAATTCTATTCTTCTAATGTGGTTAAGTCATTTTAACCTTTTGGGATCATATTTCCTCTTCTATAAAATGAGAGGACAGGCCTCAGTGATCTGAGGGCTCTTCCTGTTCTTTGTAGCCAGGATTCAAGGAAGAGTTATTAATGATTTAATGTCAACCTGACAAGAAGGTCTCCAGGGGAGAATCCATTTATGCTACTCTTGCCCTGTGCTATTTAAGATTTTTATCAATACCCTGGATAAAGGTATAGGAGGTATAACCATTAAATCTGTAGATGGCACAAAGTTGGGAGGAACAGTTAACATACTGATAGAATCATGACCCCTCCCCACCAAATTCAAGATGTCTAAAGCACTGGGCAGAACGTATTAATATGCAATTCAAGAGGCATTAATGGGCAGTCTCACTTTTTGGTTAAAAAAGTTAATCAACTTTATAAGCACATTAAAAAAAAGGCAAGCCTGGTTAGATAGCAATTTTTCAGAAAAAGTTCTGGAGGTTTTAGTGGACTGCTGACTTACTAAGTCACCAGACTAACACAGCAGGCAAAAAAGTGAATTTGATTTTGGGCTGAATTAAGAGAGTCCTAACTTTCAGGTAGAAGGAAACTGTTAAGCTGAAGAGCATGTAAGGATGGTAAACAAAAGAACAGTGAAAGGCCTTGAGTCCATGTCTTATAGAGATCAGTTGAATTGTGTCACTTAGTCTATACAAGATTTGAGGGGACACAATAGCTATCCTCAGGCACTATCATGTGGAAGAGTTACGTTACAGTGGAGATTCAAATATAGTTTGTATTACATAACTGATGAGAAGCTTTCTAACCCTCAAATTCTGTCATCTATCTTTTACCTATCTAAATAGCTAACATTTACAAATTCACTTAGGATATACTGCTTTGAAAGAACATACCCCCACCCATCCCAATCCAACCAAAAACCAAGCTGTATTTTACAAAGGAAAAGGCATGATTCTTGGGAAATAGGGTGGAAGGAAAGCCCTGAACAAGAGAAACTGGTTCATGTCTCAGGATAACATCAAAGATATAATCAAGTTAATAATAGAGGGGAACAACCTCACAAACCCTGTATCAATTTACTGATCAGTATAAGTATTTGTTAGTATGAAATACAAATTAGTTAGGATGATAGGTAAAAAAGAAATGTTATGCTGATCATACTCCATATCCATATGGTAAAAAAGAAATGTTATGCTGATCATACTCCATTTCCATAGGTAAAAAAGAAATGTTATGCTGATCATACTCCATTTCCATACTCCATTTCCATATGCTGCTATACTCCATTTCCCCATCTACCTTGATTTTGATACAACGAAACTTTAGAACAGAAGAGTTCATTGGAGATAATTAAAATAGGATCTGGCTCTCCCTAGGTTTAGTAGGCTACTGATTGTGATGGGTTAAAGGGTACCTTTTACTTTAGGAGTTACAAGAAAACAAGGAATTATGTCTTGATCCAGTTTATCACCTCACTTAATATTAGTCATAAGATTTGATCCTGGTAGGATAGAAAAGTATTGCTAGGCCTCCCAGTATTAGCTATGCATAGTTGCTAGAAACTGTATAGCAGTAGGGGATGACCAATGTCAAATGCATGGGAAAAGTACTTTGTAAATACTGAGGTTAAGATATGAATTTAAATTCTTATTATCCCTGGCCAACATTATCTTCAAAAGTCATCAATCTGGAAATTAGTTTTTTACTGAAAAATCTCAATTTCTATAAGACCAAATCTTCAGGAATTAGTACAACTTATCAAGTAAAACAACATTTATTCACTAAGTACTATATGTGAACATTTATTCAGTAAGTACTATATGTGAAGAGCTATTAATTTTGTACATGTGACATTCTAATTAAATTTTTATGAAGTGGGGATAGTTAAAAATCACTTCATCTTCTATTTGCTCATCTCCAATCACCACTCCAAATACCTAAGCTGCATACTGGCAAAATGTATGTAGAGCTTTGCAGTAATTATTATAAATTTCAAGCTCCAAAAAATATAGGGATGGCTTTACCAGCTAAATGTGCCAGCTTTGCTTTGGCTGCAACAAGAGCCTTTCTTGTTTTGTCTTCCTTCTCAGTCATATGTTGCCGCAGCTGCTCCTCCTGTGTAGTTCTGTCTTGAAGATCTTGATGAAGACGTGAGAGTTCAGACTGAAGCTGGGTTATCTGTTCCTGAAGATTTCTAGCTTCAGCCTCTTTTTCAGATATCACCTAAAGAAAAAAAAAAAGAACTTTAAATAAAAGTAGCTAGGTAGAGAAAAAACAAGAATTGCCAAACCTCAAAGAGATTTATAAACCTTATAATCAATACAAACTGTCATTACTTAAAATGAACACGTGCCAATGCACCAAGTAAATGTGTTTGGTATATATCTCTGAATAGATCTGTATGTATATAAAATGATTCAAGTAATTATACAAAAATAGCCAATGTTTTCATGCAGTGGAGTGGTACAGTGAGTGAAACAGAACTGGACCTGGAGCCAGACAACCAGTCCCAGACCAACTCTAGCTTTGTGACTCTGGGCAAATAAAAGCCTCAGGTTCCTTATCTGTAAAATGCAAAGCTGAACTAGATGCTCCTTAAGAGTTTCCTCAAAATCAAAATTTAATGATTCTATAATATGTCACTACCTTATGAAATAAGGGTATGGAAAATGACAAGGTAATTTATGATGTCACTATGAGGCAGATAAATTACTGTTACCACTGTACACGTAACCATGTACTCCTTACACTCTCAGAAAGAGTTGCGACTAATAGCTCTAATCTAATGTTCTCTTATACCTACCTTCTGAAGGTTCTCTATTTGATTCTCTAGGGATTTTGTTTTTATTTCAGCTTGATTCAGAGTTTCTTTGAGTTCTTGCACTTCATGTATAGATACTTGCTGTTCCAAAAGTTCTCCGGAAGACTGAGAAGTCTCCATGACCTAAGAACATGACACTGTTTATTAAGTATCAACAAAACACAGAATACAGTACATGATAAAGGGAATATGTCTATGCTTCCTGACCTTAGGGTTTAAAAACAGTCTCAGAGGTAATTCAGATACAAATGAGACAAAAAAGGGTTAAGGCATTTCTGCAATGCTCAGATTATGTTCTTGTTTCTAAAGGTAGCAAATATTAAACTACATTACATTTCTTAACAGATGTATATACATAACTATCTATAGAGATTTGTATGTGTGTAATACAAACTTAAATTTGCAATGATTTACAGGGAGGCAAACTGAATGGCAGGAAAACAATCACCAAATGCTTCAAAACACCTGTTTTGAAACATTATTTGTACCTATGATTTTTTGAGTCACTATTCAAATAGAAAAATCACATCCATTCAAGTTTCTATCTTCATCTAAGAATCTGAAACTACTGACTAATCCATGTATTTCCATCAATAATACAAAAAAATTAGAGGGGATTAATTACATTAAGATTCAACTTTATATTTTCTTAAATAATCACCTTATCATGTTGTGCCTTAAGTTCTTCATATTGAGTCTTGTATCTTCTTCCAATTTTCTTGACTTGAGTAATGGTTTTGACTTTTTCTTGTATATCAGCTACTTTGGCTTCTAAGTCCTTCTGGAGAGTTTCTTTTTCAGTTCTCATTTTATTTAACTCTTCCCTTAAGTTCTGGATTAAATTTTGGCTAGTGGTCAAAGATGCATTTGATCTAAATGAAAAAAACAAAAACAAAAACAAAAAAACACACAAACTCATATATATCTTGTTGGGAGAAACAATATAAAAATAAAACCAGTGTTAAACAAGTTAATTTAAATTGTTCTTATTTTTCTACTGCACAATTTTAAGTGTAAGTTTAACAGTTAAAGCATAACAATATGTCCTTTTAAAAACATAGTGTATTTTGTTTGATTAGCTCAAGGGATATTATAAGTAGGTAATAGCAGTAAACGTTAAGCATTGCTTATTTTAGGATACAAGAAGAGGGTCAAAAAGTAAAAAAAAACTTAAAAGGCACAGCACTGAAAATGATGAGGAAAGCCACAACACAGTGGAGGTCTTATGCCTTTATTTTCTCTTTAGATAGATGTATTGTTAGCAGAGAGCTCCTGCAGAAAGGAGGGTATAAGTGGCATAACTTATTTTGAAATTTCTTTTCAAGTAATAGGTTAAACTTAGAACTTCCTTCCACTATACCTTGCAATTTCAGCTTTAAGTCTCCCAGTTTCTTCAGTCAACTGCTGAATGCGTTTAGTATTTACTTCCTTCTCTGAAAGGAGCTTTCGACATTCTTCCAAATCTGGCTCTTTTTGCTGACTTGCAAGATGCTGAAAAACAACAAACCTCATAATCATGGTCTATTTTTTACAAAACAAATACCATACTTTATTAGGTCACTGCTATGTGCTATATGCAGTGTCTTAGAAGCTGGACAAAAATCAAACCATGCCTGTCCCAAAGAAGCTTTCATTCTACAGGGACAGCAGCTGGTGAGATTAGTAAAGTCCTCATGTCTGTTCTTCTGTTCTGAAGGAACTAATGATCAGAAGGAGCAGAGATAAGGATGGAAGTGGGAGTCAGATTGTGAAAACCGGGGAGACAAAAGATGAAATGTCATATGTGACGTCAGTTTGGCTAGACGATAAAATTGGATGATAAGTAGTATTTCTAAAAAGACTGGAAAGGTAAGGCAGGACTAGGTTTTGAAAAACTTTAAGTGACAGAAGAGTTTGTACTTGATCCTGGAGACTGTATTTTATGGGAAAAAAGTGCTACAGAGAGTGGCAGAGCTGTCTACACAATCAATCACCTAGCATTTACTGAGCACCAATTACATTCCAGGCACTGTACAAAGCCCTAAGGATACAAGTAAAAAGCAAAAAACCAGTTCCTGCCTTCCAAAGCTTATACTCTAATGGGAAAGAAAATATGTGCCTAACTAAGTACAAACAAGATACACACACACAGTATCAATGGAAGGCAAAGAGTTAGGGAAAAGGGAGTTGAGTCTATGCACTGGATAGGCGGGTAGATGGAAGAAGAGAGTACTTGATTCAGGTCCCTTAAGGAAGATAGCAACTTTAATAAAGAGATAGGGAGGTAAGGATTTCAAGAGGGGAAGATCTGAATAAAGGACAAGAGGCACGAGGACTGATGGAGATAACAGAATTTGCCTGAAACATAAAACAGTACCAGATATGGCACATAAAGGATAGGCTAGAGGATCTTTTATATTAATACAGAAACAGTTTATACTTTATTCAGTAGGCAGTTGGTAACACTTAAAAGATTTTGAAAGGGGATGACAAGATCAGAGCAATCCATGTGAAAGACTACATGGAAAGTACTGTGAAGAATGTATTACAGATGGGAAAGAACAGAAAAAAGCATACTGATTGAGATTTGTTACAATGGTCTTGGTAAAAGCGATGAGAGTCTATACTAGGCTGGAAAGGAAGAGGGAAGGATATCAGGAAACTGATTTGACTGAAAGGGGAGAGCTCAATGACTCCCAAAGTGCTGAACTTTGTACTAGTCTCACCCTTCTTACTTAGTGTCAGTGCAACCTTGGCCAAGTCAGGCAATTCTCTTAGGCCTGTTTCTGAAGCAGTAAAATGAAGAGATTGGATCAGACAATCTCTAAGATTAACTTCAGTGAGACAGCACTGAAAGAAGGTAGTGAAAGAAGGACCAGAATTAGAATAAGAAGACTAGAGTTTGAGTTGCAGGCTCCTTCACTAGAGCTTGAGACCTTGGATAAATCCTAATTTCCTCTGTACCTCCATGGTCTCACCTATAAACTGAGGATAACTGCCTAATCTACCCACCTCAGGGTATGGGGATCAAAGGACATAAAATATGAAAAATTGCTCACCAAATATAAGTAAGAATATCATCCTACTCAGTAATCTCAAAGGAATTACCTCATGCGCCATTAGGTCTTAATGTCTATCAATCTGACCAGTCTACAATCTTGTCTATTATTTAGCCTTGTACTCCTATATACAGTGCCTTGAACCTAAGTGCTTGCTAATATTTGTGGAATATATTTCATGGATAGAGCAAAAACCAAAGGCAATTTGGGTACTGGGTTAAAAGCTAGAATAAACAAGTGCAGGCTAAGTTTGAAGGGAAGGACTTGCTATCTGGCATAGACACAAATCTGTACCGTCATGAGTAAAGTTATACAAGGCTTTCATCGTATAAATGTGCAGCAGAAATACTTTTCCTTACTGCTTCTCAAACAATCTTACTCCATTAAAGTAATTTTTGGAGGGATGTGTGAGGAGCAGAATGTGGAATAGGAGGGGGAATGGATCAGTGATTTCATTAGTACAGCGAACTCCTTATTTGGACACTTCCAATACTTACACAGTTCTGCAACTGCTTGGCAACTTAAAAATCTTAGACAGTGGGGTCAAACTCAAATAGAAAAGGATCCCTACAGGTTGCATACTGACTTAGAAAACTTCAAATTAATATTATCTCTGTTGCACTATATTTTAATTTGGTTGTTAAACATTTCCCAACTATATTTAACCTATTTCCCCGCATTCGGTAGTCACTTGAACTTGCTAGCTGGGAAGTTTGATAGCTCTTTTCTTAGTTACCGGCAGCAGGGAAATGATTCAATCAGTCACATAGCTAGTGTGTATCCAAGGTGAGTCTTCCTGACTTTGAGATCATTCACTAGGTCATGCTACTTCTCAAAAGTTAATGTTAATTCTCTTAATTATTTCTTTACCAACTTGATGAATGGGGAGCTTGCTCACCTGGTTACGCGCTTTCCAGCGTTTGATGTCTTCTTCTAGTAGTTTCTTCTCTGCTTGCAACATACCACTTTTCTCACTCAGTTCGGCATTTGATTCTTGTAGGGGTAAGATATCTAACTCCAGTTTCCTGACCTGGAAAACAAGGACTTTACCAGTACTATTTGGGCTTATAGAAATGAACTTAACATTTAGAAAACTTAAAATCACATGCTCCTCCCTCCTGCTTCCTTCATGCCTGAATTAACAAGTTACAAACCTTTGCTTGCATCTGCTGCAGCTCTTGTTCTAGCCTTTCTTTTTCTTCCCTCAGCATCTTATTGGTTTCTATAAGTACATTCATCGTTTCAGTTTTTTTCATCAGTTCTTCATGCTGAGCCATCGTTTTTGCAGTTACCTAAGGTTTAAACAAAATAACCAAAAAAACAAAAAAACCCAAAATATCCATCACAAAATAATAGGCATCTTTTTGCCTGGGGGGATAAGGTGGGAGAGGGAAGAGTTGGGGAGTGCATTGGTATGAATATCATTTATTCCTAATAACATCCCAAATGTCTGAGAAAGCAGTGGCATTTCTAACTGAATTAGCATCATAGTGGAAAGGAGTTAACTTTGTAAAGAGTCTTGTGTTTCTAATTATGTATACATTCACCTAAATTTGGGACCAGGCTCAAGAATGGGAATCAGTACAAAGCAAATGTTAATGTTTCTTTTAAAGCTTAAAAGGAAAGAATCCATGTGAATATGATTCAAAGAAAGGCTAATTCTAAAGGCAAAATGCCAGTGCTAGTAAAAGATTTGGGATGGTAGGGGGGTATATGATAGAAATTGTTAATTTTGTGTTTTTTCAAAGTAATATTAAAAAAAGCCCAAATCACTACAAGCATATACCTGGACTTTCTCCCTCTCAGCATTTAGACTATCCTGTAGCTCCTGAAGCTCTCTTTCTAGGAGCTCCACCCGTTGTCTATAACGCAAGCTTTCTACCTGGGCTACTTCAAACCTGGTTTCCGCAATTTCTTTTTCTCTCCGTATAAACCTGCAGCAAGAAAAACATTTAGAATATTTATGAAATGTTTGCCGTCATGGATCTTACCTAAAAGTAACATAACCTAAACTTCTAATGCTGACAACCCTGTCTTTCAAATTTTTAAGGACAAAGTAAAAACTAATATAGAATTTAATTATTGTACAGAAAGTGATCAAAATTGTTTAAAATGATGCCAAACCACTATTTTTTTCCTTTTGTATCAAAGACTCATGGATAAATCTAGATCTAAATCAACACATATGTGAAGTATGAACCCTCTACAACCTATGTCCAATATCCAAGTGAACAAAAAAGGAGAATTTTGCTTTGCTCTGCAGGAGTTACGGACTGGGTCTATAATTTCACTGCTATGGGGAATTCCCTGTATCAGTGCAGGTTGGCCCCTTCTCTGTAACCCATAGAGAGCTACTTTCAATGCTAGAAGGTGATGTGACTTGTCAGTGTGTGTCAGAAGCAGGATTACAAGCTGGGGTTTCTTGATTTTGAGGCTAGATCTTTATTCACTAGGCAATGTTGTTCTTTGAATGTGAATACTAAAAATATGTTGGGCTGAGGATCCTTAAGTTCTCAATTCAGGTCAGAATCAGAATTTAGTTGAGAGCCCAAAAATCCTGACAAAAATGGGTGGTATCTGTTTTGCTTAAAAAAATAATTTAAGAGAAATAAATCTTTCAGAGTTTGTAAAGACTAACTTATTACCTATAGTAAACTAACCTGTAGAAAGAATATATAAGCATTACAAACACAGAAACAAAAATTCTCTCTTTCCATTTCCTATATTTTATTAAAATGCACAGGAAAGAAAGAGCTAGGAAAATTTAACCCCTGAAAAATGGATTTATTCCAAGTCACAGAGGCAAATTTTGAGTGTATTTCATTTACCTGAGAATTTCTAAGACTTGTTCTTGAGACTTGCTTTCTTCATTTAAAGATACATTTAATGAACCCTGCACATCTTCCTTCATCGAGGTCACGACCTTGTCACTTAATTTTTCAATCTGGTCATGAAGTAATCTATTTTGTTTCTCTAAATCTTCACAGCGAGAGACACACTTGGCAGCTTCATCCTGTAAATAAATAAAAAAAAAATTTCGTCTTATTGACAATGGTCACTTAAAAAACTTAGCCTTAAAAAAAAAATCATTCAACATTTTCATATCTACAAAGGAATGTACCTTTAACATTCTCTCTCTTTCCTCCCAAGAAGCTTTACACTCCAACAATTGCGATTCTGCTTTTTGAGTCGTTTCTTCCAACTGCTGACGCACTAATAAGCTTTTAGAAACTTGTTCTTTGGCAGCCTGCAAAGCTTCCACATCAGCAGCATGTAGCATTAGCTCCCGTTCATACTTATTCTGGGCTTCTATTGCTATTTTAGCCTGTTATAAGTTACAAAAAAAATAAATCAACATCTCTAAGGCCATCGAGTTCCTTAGAAAGAAAACATGTTGATGAAAAGCTACTGAATATTTTTATGGTTACCTATACTTTTGAAGTGACTATTAAAAAAATTTTTTTTTGGATTTACAAGTGAATTTTACTAAGCATTTCAAGAACAATTAATTTCAAAATTAGATAATCTAGTTGGAAAAATAGGTGGAGTGCTACCACATTCCTTTTATAACATAAATATATGATATCTAAACCGGGGAAAAGCAAAAACAGAGGAAGAAAACTATAAACCAATTTACCTAATGAATACTGATACAAAATTATTAAAGCAAATACTGATAAGGAGATTACAGAAATATATCACAAGGATCATATGCTATGACCACGTGGGATTTATTACCAGGAATATAGGGCTGGTTCAAAATTAGGGAAAACTATCAGTATATCCTAATTGACTATATCAATAGCAAAACCATTAGAAATCATGTGATTTTTCTCATGAGACTAATGAAAACAGTAAGAGAGAGTTTCTGGGAAATTATTAATCAATTTATGCTTTTAACAGTATTTTCCCCCAATTACATGTCATTCATTTTTCCAAGAATTTGAATTCCAAATTTTTCTCCCTCCCTCCTGAAAATGGAAGGCAATTTGATACAGGTTACAAATGTGCTTATCACGCAAAACATATTTCCACATTAGTCACAGTTGTGAAAGAAAAAACAGATCGAAAGAAAAAATACACACACACAAAGAACAAAGTAAGCATTGATCTGCATTCAGAGTCCATCGGTTTTTTATCTGGATATGGGTGGCATGATCCTCTCCAAGTCCTTTGAACTTGTCTTAGGTCACAATGTTGCTGAGAAGAGCTGAGTGATTCACAGCTGGTTATCACACAATGTTGCTGATACTGTGTACAATGTTTTTCTGATCCTACTCATTTCACTTTGCATTATGTTGTACAAATCTTTCCAGGTTTTTCTAAAATCTGCCTGATTTCTTATTACTTAATACTATTCCACTACATCCAAATGCCACAACTTATTCAGCTATTCCCCAATTGATAGGTATCCCCTCAACTTTTCCTCTAGTACGTTTAAGTCATAATAAGTAGGTTTCTTCCTTACCTCTAATTTTTAATTAGATCCATGTTTGCTTTGTCTCAGATCAGGATTGCTACCCTTGCTTTTTACATTAGCTGAACTGTAAAAGAGTCTGCTCCAGTCCCTTATCTTTACTGTGTCTCTCTCTTCAAGTTTATTTCTTGTAAACAACATATTACAGAACTGTAGTTTTTGATCCACTCTGCTATCCTCTTCCATTTTATGGGAGAGTTGGTCCCATTCAGTTATGATTTCCTTTCACCCTACTCTCCCTCCTGTTTGTCCACTCTCTCCTTTCATCCTTTCACGTCTTGACAGTGTTTTGCTTCTGTCTACTGCTTCCCTGGTCTGCCCTTTCTTTTGTCAGTTCCCCTTCACTCCCCCAACTTAAATCTCCTCCCTTCCTACTTCCCTGTTGGGTAAAATAGACTTCTATATTCAATTGATTGTGTATATTATTCCCCTGTTGAGCCAATACTGATGAGACTAAGGTTCAATGATGCCTATGACTCACCCTCCCCACCTTTCTCTTCACATGAAATAATTTACCTCATTCTACTCATCCTTGCTTTCTGCACCCAGTGTACTCTCCTTTTTTCTCCCTTAATTTCTTTATGTCATTCCCTCAAATTCATCTTATATTCATTACTTGTATCCTCTATGTATATTCCTTTTAGATGTACTATTACTGGTACAATTTTTAAGAAATACAAGTATTATCTTCCCAGGTAGGGAAGTGAACAGTTCAGCTCCACTGAGTTCCTTATGTATTCTTTTCCCTTTTTAGGCTTCTCTTGGGTCTTGATAATGGAGAACAAATTTTTTGTTCAATTCTGGCCTTCTCCTCATGAAAGACTGAAATCCTTCTATTTCATTAAATGACCATTTTTTACTCAAAGTATCATGGTTAATTTCACAGGGTAGGTGATTCTTAGTTGCATTTCTGGATCCTTTGCTTTCAGGAATGCCATGTTTCATGACCTCCTATCCTTCAATGCTGCAGCTACTAAGTTCTGTGTAATTCTAATTGTGGCTCCCAATATCTGAATTGTTTCTTTCTGGTTACTTGTAGTACTTTTTCCCTTGACCTGACCGTTCTGAAATTTGGCTACCGTGTTCCTTAAAGGTTTTATTTAGGGATTTCTTTGCTGATGATCAGTGCATTCTTTCAATGCCTATTTTGCCTTCTACTTTCAGGATATCAAGGCAGTTTAACTTGATAATTTCTTGAAAGATGATGTCCAAGTCCTCCCTTTTGATTATGGTTTTGAGATGGTCCAATGATTCTGACATTATCTCTTAGATCTATTTTTCAGGTTAGTTATTTTCCCAATGAGGTAATTTATGTTTTCTTCTATTTTTTCCTTCTTTAGAATTTGATTCTTGATGTCTCATAAAGTCATTAGCTTCCACTTACCTAATTCTGACTTTTAAGGACTTGTTTTCCTCAATTAGCTTTTGTACTTCCTTTTCCACTTGGTCAATCATACTTTTTAAAGAGCCGTTTTCTTCAGTGGATTTTGTATCTCCTTTTCCATTTGGTCAATTCTATTTTTTAGGCAGTTTTCCAAGCCATTGACTCTTTTTTTCACAATCTTTTGTACCATTCTCATTTCTTTTTCCATTTTTTTCTTCTATCTCTCTTATATGATTTTAAGCTCCTTCTTGAGCTCCTTCATGAATTCTTTCTGGGCTTGAGACTACTCCCTTTTTCTATGGGGTTTTGCCCATAGGTGTTTTGACACTTTTCTTCTGAGTTGGTCTTGGTCTTTCTTGTCATCATAACTTTCTACGGTCAGATTTTTCTTTGTTGTTGCTAGTTTTTGCTCATCTTTTTTTGGCCCTCTTCCTTTCTTTTACATTTTATCTGTGCTTCTAGGGTAGAAGGAACCTGTCTCAGGCTTCTTGTGCCAGGTGCTACAGGCTGTGGCTGTTTGCCTGGTGCTGCACTGATGTTGCCCTGAGGCCCACAGGGGCCCCTCTTGCCAGGTACAGCATTGAGGGGATGGGGTGGAAGGTGGCTGTGTGTGTGTGTTGTGGGGAGCCTGGCAGCTTACTTAGTGCTGGGCCAGGAGTAGCGGGGGATGTCCCCCTACTGCTGGTGTCGGGTGTGTACTGAGGCTGGTGGGGGTGTTTCTGTGTTTCCCTGGGGCTACACTGAAGCACATGTCAGTCTGGCTGCTGGTGGCTATCTGTTTGTCCAGGACTATGCTGAAACACATGCTGTTTATAGAAATTAGAGTCTGTCCATTCTCCTGGCTATGGTCCTGGTATTGGTGTTTGCCTGCTGTACCACACGTGGGCTTAGGATCTCCCACTGGTTTGCTGGGATGCTTCCTGTCCTGGACTGAGTGACTCCTTTAGTTTAGTGCTCTTCAAGGTTTCTTGGGTTAAAAGATTATTTCACTCCATCTTTTGGCTGCTTCTGCTATTGCAGCACTTGTTTTGGGATGCTATGAGTTAAGAATGATTTACTGCTAAACTCCACCATCCTGGCTTTCCAAAGTCCAAATAATCAATTTATTAATTAGGCTAGCTATCAATCACTAAACTGATGGTCAGTGTTTTCTTTCAATAACCAAAGAGCTGAAGTAACTATTTTAAAAACCGTAAGTACTTACTTGTTCCTGACAATCACGTCTGGCTTGCTGCTCATTACTCAAAGCTGTGCTTGCTCTCTGAAGAGCTTCTTGAACTTCATTTTGAACACTAGAGAGAGTTTTCTTTAAATCAGATAGCTATAGCAGGAAAGAAAAAAAAATCCAAATTAGTTGTGTATTTGCTTTAAAATTACAAAAATAAGATTTAGAAAACTTTCCCAGTATAAAGCAGTGGTTTCAATCTCAGATAGAAATGGGGCCATTAAACTATACTAAAAATCCCTGAGATGTTGCATATTGACCTAGAAAAACAACATTATTGAAATAATCTATGTTCTACTGTACTTTTATTCATTTTATTATTTCCCAATTACATCTTCTGGTTTGAACTCCACCAGTTTTGCTGGCAGATAATGCTCACATTTGATACCTCTGGCATTTTAAAAGTAAGACAAGAACACATTTATAACAGTGGGTAATTTGAAATAATCTCTTCTATAGCTACAGGTAAGCAATTAAGTCTTGATAATTATAAACAGGAGTTAAAAACAAAGGGACAGGAGGGCAGTTTTTAAGTGTAAGCATGAAAGCTGCAAAAGAAAGGTGGAATCAAGCAGCAAATCAAATGTGTGTTATCTTGAAATCTAGTAAGAAGAGAAGCACAGATGGGAGAAGTCAAGATTTTCTCACAAAGGAAACAGGGTGGTGGTAAAATCTACCTGCTGCTCCATACTCTCAAGGGCTCTGCGCTTTTCATCTTGAAGTTCTTGCTTTTCCTTTTCTGCTTCCATTAGTTTCTTTTCCAGTTGTGCCTGATACTCAGCTGAGTCTTTTAAACGAGCTTCAATATTCTTATGTACCTCTTCTGTCACCTTGCCATTAGACAACAGAAATGAAGAATTCAAAAATAAGTTGTACAATTAATTTTAGATCATACCAGGCTTGAAACTCTGAGACAAAAATCAACATTATCATTGTAAAGATGAAGGGTGTGACAGTTTACTTATCTTATGGTTCCATAAAAAAACTCTTGTGATTTTAAGTCCTAAAACAAACAATACCAAAGGCTCTTCCCTAACCACTACTGCCATGGGTACCCCAAAATAACAGCCCCAACTCTCCATAAAGCCCCTTTCCACTCAATCCTATTTTTCCCATTACATCCACCTCTCCATCTTGTTAAATGGGCCTATGCCCTCTCTCTGCAATTCACTTTGAATCTATTTTCTTTTTAATTTTCATGTAGTTGTTTTCCCCCAATATAATGTAAGTTCCTTGAAGGGAAAAATTGCCATAATTGTTTTTTTTTTTTTACAGCATCTGGCTCACAGTAGGTGTTTAATAAATGCTTGAGTTAAACTGAGCAGTGAATCACTTACAGAATGTACTGAGAAGTAACTTACAGTTTTTACAGAGATGCCTCAGACACAGAGATTAAGTAACTCACATGAGTCCACATTTACAGTTAGTACTTGTCAGAGATGGACTTGAAAAACAAGTACACAAATTACAAAGTATAATCTGTGTAACCTGTGACTAAAATGGGAATATATGTGTATACTGATTTGGCAATGAGTTCTAAAATGGTTAACAGGAAGGAATATTAACTGAAAAGGCTCAATGCTGAAAAATAACTCAGGACTGAATGAAAAAGCAAAGTCAATTAAAAATTTACTAATATAAGTACGTTTGAAATAAAGCATTGCTGTTACATTAAGTACACATACCAAGTTGTCAACAGATTTTAGAATGTCGTTGTGCTTCACATTATATTGCTTACTTGTTTTTCCTTGTTCAGGGATTCTTCTAAGCTAAGAACCATAGCTCGATACTGTTCCACATTACTGGAAGTTGTTTTGAGTCTTTCCTTCAGGTCATTAATCTGCTCTTCAGCTTGCCTTAGTTGACTTACAAGATCATCTATGTCTTCTTTAGAACCAGGCTGACCTAATATAATGATTTAAATTTAATATATAAACGAATAATAAGCACTACGTTCCTTACAGATATTCCAGGACACAATTCAATACATTTTAAATTTCAAGTATGTGGTCACAGTTGTAAAGCAGTGAAACCTATAGAAAAACAACAACCAATTAAAAGAAGCTTACACTCTACTATGATGGCTTACCCTCTGAGTGAAGGATCAATTTATTCCCATATTTGGGATTCCTTTTACCTTTAAAAAGTCCAAAATTGTAATTGAAGCCTTCTTTAATCACTCCCTCCCCAAATGCTCTGTTTCTAAACCTACTGTAAACAAATGTAATATGGTTTTTGTAAATATTTGTCTTTGCATCTTTTTCTCCTTCCTTGTCTCACAATTTGATTAAATTTCATGAAGGCATATCTGCAATACCTCCTTCCTCTAGCACCAAACAAAAAGGTTGGTAAACAAGAGGTACCTAATAATAAATGTTGAACAAATAAATATTTAAAGAGTTAGAAGTTCAAGTAATATTATTATTTCTGCTAACAGTCCTTGCCTAGAAGGAACCACTCAACTCTCTGAGTCTACTACTTGAGTCACTAACCTACCAATTTAAATTTCAAGTTACACTTAGCACTAAGAAACTAAGAATAATTCAAACCAACACCTTCATTTTGCTGATGTGGAAAACTGAAGTCTGGCCAGAAGTACTGTTCTCTTTCTAAAAGGGATGCTACCTCAATGACTATCTGTACATATCTATATTGACTTAGACATATACACTTTCTAAAGTGAATAAAACAAATTTGGCAACCAGTATTTAAAGATGAACATTGCTTTGTGAACTTCTTTCAAGAAACAAAACTTACTGAAAAATTATCTTTTACTTAGAACCTTCTCATGAATAATACAGGGTATTCCAAGTCTTAAGTGCAGTTTCAGGCTTTAATAGCTTAAAACTATATGAAGAATTTTAGGACACCTTATAGAGAAGAATACTACTCTACTGAGAAACTAATCTATTTAATTACTTATACCGTTTTTTAATTTAACTCTGTCATTCTTATCTGTAACTGTCCTTACCACATGATTCAGTGAAAGGAGCAGAGTTTGCTATCAGAGGGGTTTGAGCTTGAGTGCTAGTCCTGCTACTTATTATCTGTGTAGTGTAACCTTGAGGAAATCACTTCATTCTAGGCTTTAGTTTCCTCAAATGTAAAATGAGGTTGCTGCATTAGAGCTTATGCAAATGGAGCTTATTAGGATTACCTGCTCAGGAAACCTTACACACCGATATTCAACTTCATAAGGAGGTTTTATACTAGGACGAAAAGTAGTCACAATAATTAAAACTTCCAAACTAATGCTCTATAAATTCTAATAAATGCCTCCTCTCTCTTATCTGGTCCATAATGTAGCTTTTGTAAAATGCATTTATCTGTATCTCTATCTATGTATATGTAAAAGATGGATCATAAACTTAAGCAATTTACCTTTTCCAGGTGCTCTCTGTGCTGACTGGGAAGCAAGCTGGGTTTCAACATTATTGAGTTGTTGTTTCAAAGTAGCAGTTTCCTTTTGAGCATTTTTTAATAGTTCTTTGGTATTAAGGTGACGGTTTATTTCAGTCTCTAGTTGTCTCTTTGTGTCTAAAAGATGAACCTGCAAAAGATGATAAATACATTACCTACTATGACACGAATTTCAAGAATGTTTCTAGTTTAAACCAGAGATTTAAATCAAAGTCTCCTTTCTTATGGTCACTTAAATGGCTGACAAAAAACACTCAAAAGTAACCATTTACTAAGCTTCTATAGCAACGTGCTAGATGATGGCAGTATAAAGATGAAACAAGACATAGGTTTTGATCTCAAGGGTGATTGAACAAATTATAATAACTGTAAAAAGGGAGACCTACATAAAATGTTATGAAAGATTTGACTAATGATATTTTGGAGGGATAAGTAAAGGTTTCTTACAGACTGACAGCTCATCTTGTCCTTGAAGACATGGGTTTCAACAGCCAGAGGATGAAGGGGGAAATCATGCTAGGGCATGGGGAAATAGCACTTATAAAGGCACTGAGGAAAGAAGAAAGGAGCTTTGGTAATGACAAGCTCAAACACATAGGTGGGAAATAATATGTGTAGTTACACCAAGTAATTTGTAGCCAGAAGCCTACAGAGTGCCTTGCCTAAGTTCACACAAGCAAGATTCAATCACAACAATTATCTATTCAAATACACTCACATCTTGATTTCTTGTAAGTGTGTGTCTTTGTTCTACTTCACTTTCTAATTTCTTCTTCAGCTGAGATATCTCACGTTCAAGCTTTTCTATCTGGTTATTAAGTCTCTGCTTAGTTTCTGTTTCAGATCTCTCCAGTATTCCCTTAAGAAAAAGAAATGTCATAGTTTAAAAAAAAAATTAATAAAAAAAAATTTACTCTGCACCTATAAAAGGTGTGAGGTAATGGGAAGAGAAAGACAATAATGAAAACAGCCCTTGAGTTCAAGGAACTTCTATTGATAGAAACAATACACACACACACAATACTGGAAAAAATAAATTAGAGGCAGAAGACGGAACAGATAGCATCTGGAGAGGTCAGTATGTAGTACCTGAACTGAGGTCTGAAGAAAGTTACGGATTCTGAGGGAGGGCAACAGTGAGGAGAGAGTGAATCAAAAATGTCCATCAAGATAAGCATCATAAGCTCTTTAGTCTACTACAAAAAGCCTGCTAACAGAAACATTTTAAAAAACACAGCATGTATCTACTTGAATATAACTAATTACCAGACTAGCCACACTAAAATTATTTTCAAACTTTTCTCAAAATGAAGTACTATGTATGTAACTACAGAGAAAAATGCCAATAAAAATTCTTCAAGATTTTGCAATTATGTCAGGAACAAAAATATTTATATGCATCTGGCTCTATTCTCATGTTCAGGAGATTAAACAAGTGGTTTTACACATTACATAAGTTAGAGATGAACTTCTGAGAATAACAGTAAGATTTCTTTTAAAGCTTTAGTCAGAAGAATAACGTTTTAAGGTCTCAAATGCCATGTTCATGAACTCCTAAGAATGAAAAGAATGATATTTTCCATATATCTCTCTAGAATTAGGGTTTAAACATTTTTTTTGTGACATGGACCCTTTCACAATCTGGTGAAGTTCACAGACCCCTCAGAATGTTTTTAAAATGCATAGAATAAAGTGCATAGCCTCTTTAAGCTGGTTTTACTGAAAAAGTTATAAAATTTTTAAAGAGTTCACAGTTCTAAAAATCACTAGTAGAATTCACATATAGTAACGATACAGAAATTGGTATTTCTTTTATACAGACATTATACCACTCAGTGCCCTCCCCCCCCACTTTAGTATACAGAATACCTGGATTGTTTGCAGATTAGTTAGTAGTAAGTTTTGTCCTCTTTGTTCAGCTAACAAAGATTCTCTCTGCTGAGTGAGGCGAACTTCTGACAATTTCAACATTTCCTTTTCCTTTTTCAGATTTTCTGCTCTTACCTTAAAAGATGAAAAATAATGATAGGTTTTGTGGGAAAAATATTTAAAATACAGAATTCATATGTCTAAGTATAAAATCATAAAAGTTATAAAATACTTACAAACACTTCATTGCCAAATTAAATGCTAAACATACATTTAAGGTTCGTAGAAAGGACACATATAGCTCTCAAGATTAATTAAATACATATTCAAGTCAATAGGCATTTATAGAATGCTTATTATGGACTAAACAGAAATCCTAGAAGATATTAAGCTATCAAGAAAAGCAGAAACATTCAATCATAATAAATAGTGTGGGGCCACTGAGTTCTTCCAATGGAGTCAGTGGGGGATGCCATTACCAACTATCTCCCTGACCCCACTTCATCATACATACAGACACACATACATACATACATAATAGGGAGAGAGAGACAAGGGCAACAGGGTCTCCTTATAACTTTACTTAACCCCTTCCTCCAAACTGCCCAGGTTTCTCAAAGTATGGATGGGGAGTAGGACTGGGGGAGAGGAAAGCTGTCAGCAAGTCACCTTTCTTATGTCTCCTCACCTGCCCAGACCCCATCATGATGTTTACACCATTTGAATAAGCTATGAGTCATCAACTACAATCTTTCTGATAAAACAGAAGACCTCCAGGACTTCATATTGGCCCTGCCAGTATATCCTTTATGGACACTGCCTTTCACCCACTGGTTCACCCTATGGAAGCCTGAGGATTTCTAAGACTCCTTTCACACTGTAGGTTATTTAGTTGAACCAGATGAGTACTACAAAAATATATCCTAAAGTAAAAGAAATGTTTTTTTTAAATGATCTGAAAAAGGAAAGATCTATAAAAGTCAGACTGACATACTACTATTCCCCTACTTTATGTCTAGATAATCAAAAATTATGTAATAGTTTATTTTCTTAATGGATTGCCACTGATAACTAGTTGGACTGGTTCTTAAATTTTCTATCTCTTATTGGAATGCTAGTAAATGTTAATTTCCACCTTAATTAGCAGCACAGCATACTGGACAGGGAGACATCCTTAAGGATAGCCCTAGATTCAAGTCCCACCTCTGACATGTGCTGGCTATATGACTCTGGGTAATTTACTCAATTCCTCAATACGCTGGGCAAATCCTAAGCCCCCTAAATTTTGGAAAAGGTTCACTGCAAGAGGGAGTTTCCTTGTCTGAGAGCTGGCTTATACCAACAATTGTCCAATAATTTGGTCTCAAGGATCCCTTTAAAAATGACTGAAAACCTCTCTTTCCCCAAAAACTTTTGTTTATGTGGGCTATAAATATCAATTCATAGTATTAGGAATTAAGGTATCTTCTTCTAATTATGAAAATGATTTTGACTTTGAGGACCACACTGAGAACAACTGCCCTCTATTTATGAAAACACAGACCTAATCCCAGTTTCTACTTTTATCTTCTATGACCAAATGATCTGGAAGGTCTGCACAGTAAAGATTACTTGTTATCCATAAACCAGCTGGAAGATCCAAAATATCTAAGTTATATAAAGCAGTTATATTTTAAAAAATTAAAAAGAAAAGAAACATCTTCAAATAAAACAGAGCAAGAGCACTTTTAGGTAAAACCTACAAAAGGAAAATTAATCTCACTTCTGCAACTGCCAACTTCTCATTTGCTCCTCTCAAATCCTGAGTCATTGTGTTGATGATCTGTTCCTGTTTCTGAGTTGTTGCTGTGAGTTTTTGGTTTCTCTCATGTAAGGACGTAATTTCTCGACGGTATCCCTCAACATTATCTTGCAGCATTTCATAGCTTGCATTATAAAAAATAAAAACATTATAAGTGGAGTATTAATAAGATCTAAAACTAAACATAATGACTTCTTAAAACATCAACTTCTATCTAAATGAACTGCAAAAATATATACAACAGAGTTCAAAAATAGAAACACTTTCCCCCCAAATTTGGCATAAATAAATCCTGAATGTAACCTGAAGATACTATAATTTTGTAATGTATGAATATATATATTTTTTCCTTTTCAAAGAAATCTGATTTGAGATGAGAAGTCTAAGTTTGGACTAAAAGTGATTCACGGCTTATCCCTCATATGCTGTCAGAATAACAACACAGCAGACATTCTAACAGTAAGTAACCAAACTGGAACATACACACAATAAATTTCATATGAAAAATAAAAATAACACTCCACTGTGCCAATAAAACTACTCACTTTCATATCAGATCTTAAGATAAAAAAAAAACCAAGCAATCCCATAAAAAACCCCAGTGAAGTTATACTAGAGTCTAATGAAATAGAAAGGCACTCTTCATATTTCACTAATCTCTGAACAAAACAGTAAATTATTAAATGACTTTTCCAGCTTAAACAAAAAATGATTTACCGTTTTGAAGCAAAATCTAACTGTGTGGTAATCTTAGTATGTTGTGACCGTAAATCTGCAACTTGCTCCTGAAGTTTCTCCACTTGTTCATTTTGAATTTTATCATTCTCTGTCTTGTCTTTTTTGTAGTTTTCAAAAATTTCTTGCAACTAAAAATCAAGAGTAATGATTGAATGATATTTAAAGCTTTCCTTCTTAAAACCTTCCCTAGAGAAAGAAAAACAACAGTTATACCTGTTTAAGTGCAGCCTTGGCTTCTACTGCCTCTGTTGACTCAACTGTGGAAACTGGAACAGGAGTGGAGATGGTCTGTGACACACCTGAAGAATGTTTTGGTGTGGACATCAGGGAAATCTCCTCTAAGCTTGAAGCTTCATAAAAACAAAATGAGAAGACTAGTTATAACAGCTGTTTTTAGCTTCCTGCATGTCTTTGCTTTACTTCATCATAAAAAAAAGCAACAGGCTTCAGTTGCTTGAATTAGATCAAGGTGGAGAATTCAGTACTATAAGTGTCCTCACTGCCTGATTCAGTGAGATGAGAGATATCATGAGTCAAGTTAATAAGAATCATTAAGGTGCACGTGACTTCTTGAAAGCAAAGAATGGCAAGTGAACATAAAAAATAAAATTCTTTTTAGCACCAGATCATTTCACAAAGATGTTAGAAACACATTAAATTTAGTTTTTTCCAAAATATTTGAAAGCTTAAATAACGAGTTAACCTACCTTGCAATGGAATGACAACTCCTGTTGTTTGTGACAACAAAACACGGTACATGTCACGCTGACGAACTATGGAATCAACAAGCTGCATCTGATGATGTCGTGATTCACGAAGTTGTTCCAATTCAGTGAGTGCACTCTCAAGCTGAATTTGTAGTTCAGTAATTCTGTAGGAAAAAAATAGCTATACACGTTAAAGAAATGTCAGTAACCAAATTTTGATAGTTCTGCCAGAGATTAGTACGGGAATCCATACTATTTTAATACTCAGCATAAAGTCATACCTATCTTCCTGTGACCTAGGGGGTGAGAAAGACACTATCTAGAAAAGACGTGGTATTTTTGTTGCAGAGTTTATACTGCAAAGGGGGATATGAAATATAAACCAAGAAAATACTGTATATCAAATAAATGCAAAACAAAAATATTTGGGGTTTAATGGAAGATAATTGTTTCATAGAGGAATTTGAGATTGGCTTTAAAGGGTAGGAAGAGGAGGAAATCCTAGGCACAGGACCACAGGGTATGTAACACAAAATATTAATTAAATTAATATTGAAAATGATGGGTAAGTTTCAATTCACTAATTTTTTTCTCTAGATATTTTTACTTAGTTCAAACCATTTGAATGCTTTAAAAAAAATTATTTAATGCCACTAAGCAAGCAAAGCGTATCTAGTATTTATACAGGAAACTTTTAAACAACACATAAAATTATCACATTAATTTTATTATTGTATGTGCAATTTGTACATGGGTTGATTCCCATGACCTATGTTCATGATAAAGTCATGATGGCTCTTCAAGATCACTGCTTCCATTTCTAGATCAAAGTTTATCTAATAATTTGTTCTAAAATTCTATCAGAAAATAAAAGGAAGGTCATTAGCCCATACTTCACAAACTCCTCTTCTTTTTGTATTGAAAACTGGGACAATATTTGCCCTTTTCCAAATCTGAGGTATTGTGCTATTTGAGCATGGGTACTTCAACAATGCTATCTGCTGGTTTTTTTTACTACCAAAGATGCAGTTCATTTGGGCCAGATGACGTGATGAAGGTGGTCTTTTGCTTTTTCCTTGTTTATCTTATATATCAGTTCCCTAACTAAGCATATTCTGTATTCATCAAATCAAAGATCATCCTCCTTATCAGCAAAAACAGAAGCTACTTAACAATGACCCAACTTTGCCTTCTCTATCATCACTTACCTTCATCTCATATACCCTGAAAGGCAGGCCTACACAACCTGTAGACTGCCAAAGGATCTCCTCTACATACAAAGGACATGTTTCTCTACATTTTTCACAGGCTGTCTGAAATCCTTTGGTGTGCCATAAGTGACCCGTGGACTGCAGGTTGTGCAGGCCTGCTGTGGCGCATCCAAGCTCTTTAGTGATTATTTGTTTTGGTTATAAAACCTTCTCAGGGAGGTGACAGAGAGGAGGGACAGTAATTGACACAAAAGAATTTAATTAGAAGTGAAATTTAAAAAGACGCTTAAAACCTGAAAGGATTTAAACAATGTCTCCCATACATAATAATTTAGCCATAAATTTCAGTCTTCTATAACATTTATTTAGTTTTCTTATTATTACTGAATATATGCAGCAAATTTAAATGATTTCTCTTAATTACATTTTCCTAAGATTAACATAAAATATCATAACAAGACAAAAAAAGCCATCACATACATCAAAGGATGACCATCTTATTACAGAAAAATATAAAAACATATCATTCTAAAAACTCTAAACTTTTACCTTGAAGAAGTTGTTTCTTGTTCTTCTCTTTCTCTTGTTTCCCCAAGCTCCCTAAGTGCTACTAGAAGGCGCTGGTTCTGTTGTTGGAGTTCTTCAATATTCCTATAGGAGACTAGATGCTGTGATATTACTTCGGATGAACTGCTGATGTCAGCAGAACTTACTTCTTCATCACGAATTACGTGATTACCCCTTGCTTCTTCAAGTTCCATCAAGAGAACTCTAATCTAAGAGAGGATGCAATGTTATGAAAATATTGTTGATTTGGATCTGACAATATTTAGAACAGAAAGCAAATTTTTAAAAGATGATTTTCATGTACTTGTTATTTTAAAAACCTCAGGGTGGGAAAAAAAAAAAAAAGGTGGTCAACAGCTAGTTAGCACAGTATACAGAGCATGACAGACTTCCAATATAGGAAGATCTAAATCTCTGAATGCTGCCTCAGAATCTAGAATCTTAATACATGTGAGACCATGGGCAAGTCATGTGTGCAAGCCTCAGCACCTCAGTTTTCTCATTTGTAAAATGGAAGTAACAGTACCTATTCCATAGGAGTGCAGTGAGAATTAAACCAGTTAGCATAAGAAAAGTGCTTCTCAAAACTTTAAAACACTATTTAAATGCTGGCTACTATAAACAGTATTAGCTCTTGAGTAATCTAAAAAAAAAAGTCCTCCAGCTTATCATTTAGATGTTGACACCTTCAAGGTAAAAGACATTTTTTATTAAGTCCAAGCACTTTTGATGTAAAGTTGCATTTATTATCTAAAAAGTTGTCCACTGTAAGCTTAAACATTTTTTTCAAGAGACTTTTTAGCAATCTATCAACAGAATGATACAATAAGATAAAATTAACTCAGTAACAGAAAAATAACAGACACTAGTTTTCTTAGAATCGAATTCATTGTTGGGTGCCATCTGATATAAAGTGGGTCAACCCTAGCTCCCTCTAATGAAGGACTTATTAACCAAAGGAACTATTTATTATGTAGGTAGTTTTATCTTTAGGATACTGTCCCCACAGGTAGAATTAGAAGACCCAAGTGGTAAATAAAAATTTTCTAACCTGTTGTGAAAGATCTTTCACTTGTATTTCCATTCTTTGGTTGTCCCTTTCAAGCACAGATGAATGTTTATTGGCTTTATCAGTGTCCTCTTGCAATCGCTGGATTTCCTATAAACCAGAAGTTATTCTTAAGGCTTGTAAAAATTAGTATTTCTGGCGTAAAACAAAATTTTGCTTTAAGAAGTTTAAGACTATCATTATCATAGAATGCGCTCAGGAACTACAACAGAGTAATATTAAATAACACATGGTAAATATAAAAAGGAAGAAAAATCCTTCTTAAATTAACTTTTCTGAGAAAAAAATTAATATGCAATATTGGCAAGTGACTATCAGTTGTCATTTATAATTGGATTTAAATTAAAGAACAAATAGGAAAGATGGGGGCTGCTCACTCTGATTTCACTACCCTATCCTTGTCACATATCCACATAGAATTGTTATAAAGCAACACATAATGGCACAGAAAAAAATTATAAGCAGTACAGTAGTAAACACTGATATCCTCACAGAGATCCTACATGACTGTAAATATCCACACTATAATTTCCGGTAGAAAAAAACATTACCAATAACACAAAGGATGCTTGAAAGACACATAATACGCATGAGGAACCCACTCTCTTTACAGATGAGGAAGAAGAGAACCAGAAAGGTTCAGTGACTTTCCTAAAGATACAAAAGTATTAAATGGAAGACCTGGATTTAAACTTATGTCCTGTATCCAAACAGAACATTCTTTATGCCACTGAGTTAATTGCTATTATCAATTTTAAACTTTTGTAAAATTTAAAATAAAGCAAGGCACCATGTTTCATCTTTACTTGTTCCCTAGTTTGGAGGTCCTAAGAAGGGCACACTCACCTTCATTGCTTGCTCAAGCTTAACAGATAAACTTGCTACAGCTTTTTGGGCACGTTCATATTCCTCACGCTGGCGTTTCAGAATTGGTGCTTTTGCTTCCACTTCTTTTACTATTTCATCTAGGTATTTATTAATTCTCTTGTTCTCTAGTTTCTCTAAGAGTAACTGATCTTGTGTTTCTACATATGCATTGTACAGCTGTAAGAGAAAATGTACTATGTCAAGTCTAAGTACAAATATTAAAGGGGTAGGTCAGAACATGATAGACCATAAACTAAATTTAAAAGGAATTTTTTGCCACACTGACAGTCATTTCATAAAACCATCAACATTCTATTTTAAGCATGTCTCTTTTGAGTAATATCTTAGAATCCTGAACATTTTAAATGAAAATATGTTATAATGCTCAAATTAAAAAATGGTCACCTCAGTCAGCTTCATTCCAGGCTTCACTATTTTAGCTACAGCTGCTGCAGTAGGAGACATAGCTGCAAGCTCTTCTTCAGATAATATGGCCCCTACACAAATAAACACGTAAATAATATTCCGTTACTGTATAAGCTCAAAAAACCCCAAAGTTATTGAGTTTTTAACACATGTAAAAGGACTGACACTTACATTTTAAGTACCTTTACAATCTTACTTCACACTACTTGCCCTGTCATGTAACATTCTAGCCCAATAAGATAACCTGCTTCATGCTTCAAAATATTGTCTTTACAATGCCTGGAATGGCCTCCCTTCATCTGTGTATTAGATTTGAAATTATTAGAGGTCCAGGTTCAAATCCTGCCTCTATCACCCTGGCTATCTGACTATAAAAGGCAAATCACTTGGCCTCTGGGCCTCAGACTAGTACCATCATACTGTGAAAATAGTATAGGGACAATACTTACTGTTAAATATTTATTGTCAAAAAAAAATACTCATTGTCAAGTAAAATAATTTACCTGACAGCTTCTTAAGAAAATACACCACTTGCTATACACTCAAAGAATAACAACTTCTGTGTTCCAAGTCACTAAAAATATTTATATGAAAATATTATCCATACCTTTCCGTTTTGTGGCTGAGAGTAGATCATTAGCATTCTCTAGTTCTCTCTCTAATTTGCCAATCTTCTCTAGCATTTCTTTTTCCATTTGGGCTTTTGATTCTTCCACTTCTATTAAATGATCTTGTATTGCTTTGTTAGCTAAAATATAAGAAAAATTTTAAAAGAAATCTTATCATGCTGTAAAACAAAAATCTAGAAGCTGCTAAATTTTAATCTGCATAAATCCCCATTTTTTTCCTCTCAAGTATTCTTTTCTAAGAACGAAAGCTGGATTCAGGGGAAGAAATGACCATTCCTTCTATTACTGTTCAAAGTGCCTGTTTCATTTGAACAATATGAAACACTCCTGCCTTTAGATTCCTATTTTCCCTGTTTTCTCTTGGTGTCCTCATGTCCCTTTCTCACCAATAGATGGAAAGGGGTTGTAATTCAATCAGCTCACTTCATTTTTGATTCTTCATCTGAAATACTGGCTATTTCTTCTAGGATATGGGCTAAAGAACTACGCGTAATCAGCTAAGAAATGTTTTGTTTATAGTTAGAGGCCCCTGTGAGAAAGCTTATTATAGGGTTAGAAAACGACAATAAAGGATGTCATAAGCCTCTGCAAAGGCTTAACATGCTGGAATTCAGGAAAAACTTCTGTTGTTGTTGTCTTCAGTTGCATTCAAGTCTTTGTGATCTCAGTTAAGTTTTCTTAGCAGAGATATATGGAAGTGGTTTGCCATTCCCTTCTCCAGCTCATTTTACAGAAGAGGAAATTAGGCACACAGGGTTAAGTGATTTGCCCAGGGTCCCACCAGTGTGTCTGAGACCAGATCTGAACTCAGGGAGATGAGTCCTTCCTGACTCAGGGCCTGGTACTCTTATCCACTGTGCCACCTAGCTGCTCTAAGGAAAAACCTAACTTTGTAAAACTGACAGATAAGAATAAGGTATAAAATATTAGAAACAACACATAGTAGAAGACGCTATCAATAAATGTTTATAAGACAGTGATAGACAGATATACAGTTTCCCCAAATCTCAAGGCACATCAAAACTTTAATAGCTGAAAACTGCATTAAGAACTATGGAACATCCTGTGTTATGTGTCTATCAATCCTCACACACATGTATTGATGTAACTGATGTGCCTATAATAATTATACCAACAGCAATTTTTTTCAAAATTCTAGTACACAGTAGTAGTATTAGAAGACTGAAACCAGTCTTATTAGAATTAGAATACTGCTCTAATACCCCTCAATTAAGCTTTATCATTGAGATTTAGAGCACTATCTAAAATATATTTGATTTATATCGATCATATATTCCACAACAGAAAAGGAATCTCTATCCCAGTTATTTTTCTCTCCTTTTAGAATTTTCCTTACCTTCTCCAGCTTCTTTCAAAAGCTTGTGAAGCTCATCCACAGCTCTGGTTAGCTCATTGCTTTTTGCCTCAGAGTCATCAGCAGCACTCTAAAATAATGTTTAATTATAAGTTGTTAAATAACATTAACAACAGTAAAAACAAGACCAAGACACTACAATCTATGATACTGTTTTTACCTTATACAAGTTAGAGAGCTTTATGTGGGCATTTAGCTCGTTGTGGAATTTTTCTTCCATATTAGTCTGCTGCTCCTTGGCCTAGAGAGTAAACAAAAATCATAATAATCATATCTCACTACTGATATGGCTTTTGAGTTTTTTCACATGGTCAAAGTTAGAGGTGGTTTTCTTTTAAGAGAAAGAGAGGGAGGGAGACAGAGAAAGAAAATGTTATTTTGACCAAATAAGATTACCCAAAATTAAATTATAATCATGTTCCAAAACAGATTAAAATAATAATCAAACTTTCAGAAAAATGATATTATTTTTTGTTCTCCAGGAAAACTATTAAGCAATTCATAATACTGAAATTAACATGTATTTTCTACTTTCAATATAGTATCTACTGTCTATTCCTGATCTCAGAAATTACAAGCTGATATATAAACTAATTTTCCAAGAGATAAGGCTACAAATATCAAACATTATATATAAGAGGGCTGAGCTTACTAATAATAGCAGCTACTATTTATATATCATTTTAAGGTTTGGTAAGTACTTTACAAATGTGATTTCACTCTATCTTCACAATGAACCTGGGAAATAGGTGTTCTTATTATCTTTATTTTACAGCTGAGGAACTTAAGACAGACAGAGGTTAATGACTTATCTAGGGTCACAGATGAGTGTCTGAGGTCAAATTAGAACTCAGGTCTTCCTCACTCCAGGTCTAGCGCACCGTAAAACTACACTATTAGCTGCCTCAAATGATTATTAAAAAGTACCTTCTAGCTCTAAACTTATGAATCTAAGAATGCTTTCATATCCTCAAAGTAGTAGCTAAACTTAATATACCTCTTTCAATTTGGTAAGAAGTTCTTCCACGTGTTTTTGGAGATGTTCATTTGATGTTTTCAAGCCATTCACCTGTTCCTCCATCCTAGAAACCTACATGAACCAAATTTGTAAAGTCAAGGGAGTGTCCCAAAATTTCAATTACCTCAATTGTATGATTATAATGTCTAGTAAAAAAATCAAGTATTCTCACACACAGAGGTTTGCAAAGAAAAATAGTACTATAACATGGAATATCTTTCTATTTTTTAAATAAAATACTGAGTAACAATATGAAAAAATCAGTTGGGAAATTTTAAAGAAATCTTTAATTGGTTTCTGATTTCATGAAAAGAAAGCTAATAATATCTTTAATTTTTGACACACTATTAGAATGTTTTTTTCCTTCAAGACTTAACAAATATCTCACATAATTTGCACACATAATTTTAAAATTGAAAAGATTTGACCACACATCCACATAAAGATAATATTTTATTCTACTAACTTACCTCTTCTTTTTTGTTTTCAAGATTACATTTTAGTTCCAGGATTTCATTTCCTTTTTCTCTACCAACAGCCAGGAGTTCATCAGTTTTGGTTTTTAGTTCTGTATTCAGCCATGTGTTTTGACTATGTAGTAATTCCTTTTCTTGTTCCAATCGTTTCTCTCGATACTATGGAAATCACAGGAAATAGTTTTACAGAGTGCAAAAAAAAGTTTTATAATGGACATAAACTAGTCAGTATAGAACTAAAGGAATACCAGCTATATTTTCACTTTCTTGCAGGCTATAATTTGAATAAAAATTTTGCCTCACTGAAAATTAACTGAATAGACATGCATATAATGGGTATAAAGGAACACTTTAAAATGTCACAGATCAGATTATAATTACAATTTTCTGCCAAAGTCTTTCTTACAGACTTTTATCTTTTAAAGTCCTATACACCTTGGTTCAAACCAATCTTTCCAACCTCATTTCTTTTCTTTTCTTCCTACATTTTACAATCCATACAAATAGCTTGCTCTGTTCTTCATAAGAGGCATCCCATTTCTCATTTCCATGTCTTTGCCAAAGCCGTATCTCATGCCTGGAATGCACCCTCTCATTGCCTTTGCCTCAGAAATTGCTTCTCTTCCTTTCCTTATTCCCTCAACTACTTACCTTGGTTTTGTACTTTCCAGAGATGTACACATTGACAATGAGGCACACATTGCCAGAACTAGCTCAGTGTTTGGGAGGCTCTGAAGAAAGGTTTGGGAGAGAAGAGGTATTAGACTAACTACCAAATTCAAGGTCTACAGAGCCGTTGTGCTGACCTCATTGTTATACGCTTGTGGAACATGGACAGTCTACCAGCGCCATGCCGGGAATTGCTTCCATTTGAACTGTCTTAGGAAGACTCTGAGGATCACCTGGCAGGATAAGGTACCCGACACTGAAGTCCTTGCTTGAGCTAAACTGCCAAGTATTCAAACTATGCTTCAGAGAGTGCAACTCCAATGGGCTGGCCATATTGTTCGAATGCAAAACGTACGCTTGCCAAAATAGACTATTTTATGGAGAACTTGCATGGGGCAGGCTATCACGTGGTGGCCAGAAGAAACAATACAAGGACACTCTCAAGAACTTTGGATCTGACTGTGCAACATGGGGGACACTGGCACAGGATCACTCAGCATGGCGTGCCCACGTAAGAAAAGGTGCTGTGCTCTTTGAGCAGAGCAGAATTGAGACAGCACAAATTAAATGTATGATGACCAAATATGGGCTATCCAACCCAAATATTCATATGAACTATCTGTGCCCAACCTGTGGTAGAGCATTCCGAGCTTGTATTGGTCTGATCAGATAACAGTCAGACACACTGAAATTTCAATTTACAATGGTGATGTCATTTTGGAACTCTCTGCAGACCAAGGACAACAACCAACTACTAGTACCCTCCACCACAATATACTTGTTTACATGTACTCTGCATGAGCTTATTTAGGTACTTATTTCCACAAATAGAATATAAACTGCATAAGGGTAGGAAGTGCTTCATTCTTCGTATTTGTATCATAAACATATAACAACAGTATGTAACAAAAAATAGCTGCTGAATAATGGTTTGAGTGATTGACTTCATTTTACTTATTTCAGTGTTAACTGGAAACATGGAATCCTGCTTCCACTATTGATTCAGGAGGCAAAACCTCAGTTTTCATTATGCATAAGCACAGCCCCAGAGTTTCAAAAACAAACAAAATTGAACCTCATAAGAGTTTTCGCTATACTTATATTGTTTTCAATTACATCAAAGAGACAAAGCAATGATTGTGGCTTTAGAACCCTCATAAAGGAGATAGATTCTGGCACATTAACCAGAGGAAAGAGAAACAAAAGTTATACACAGACAAACTTAGGGAAATTACATTTCTAAGCTAGACTGGTGAGAATTACACTTTAAGGCTACCTCTGAAGTTTACAATGGACTATGAGAGAGGAAGTTTTCATGTTAAAAGTTAACTAGAAAGCTAGAGCTTGGTTATGAATTTGTCAATAAACAAAGAGAGAATTCAGGTAAGTGTCACAAATTCCATTTACCCCACCTGTTTGCTTATCTTAGATGAAAAACAAAATCTAAATTAAATTTAACAGATCATGACTAAGGTCCTTGCCAGCTATGCAACCTTCCCAGTAAAAGTGGCAGCTCTAGACCTCTAATATTGAAGACCAGAAAGATTAAAAACGTTTGTGACAACAATAATAGAAGAAGTACAACTGACTGTATGAGATTTATTTTTCAAAAGTTTTAACCACTAATAATAATCCGTATATGCTAAGTACCTTAACAGAAACATCAGATGCTTGAAGTTCATCTAGTTTTAACTGTAGCTCTCCTTTTGATGTATTACTTTCCTTGAGTTTTTCATTTAGGCGTTTAACATCCTCTAAAAAAGCCAGAACAGGATATGAAAATTATTAAAAATGCAGTAGAGTATAAACTGCTATGTCTTACTCATAATTGTATGTCCCTTAAAACTTAAAACTGTAGCTTTCATGTAATAAACAACCAGTAAATATATTGAATATACAATAAAATCGAAATGCAGTAAATTTAGCTTGCTAAAACAGGCATCTAGCTCTTCAATTCAATTATTCCATGCTTAATTGTTCTATACATCGGACCTCCACCTAGAACACATCTACTCACTAATATTTAGGAATGCAACAGGAAATGATCAACAACAAAAAAAGGAAACTCAAACGTACTCTTTACCATTATTTGCTCCTCTTTCAAATACCCTTAGCAAGATTCTAACAAGAGGCTACCAGCAGTTCATCTCGAAAAATGCTCTGGGCTCCAGTCAGCATTAGATCCATCTATTTTCTTTCATAACTTCTCTCATTTTAAAAGTAATTATTATTAAAATGAGCCCAATGAATACATAAATTAATAAGATTAATACCTTTCAAAGAGTATATAAGCAACTCTCCCATTATAAGACTAGAAATAATACAATATTCACATCTTTATTGTAGTCTAAAATATTAAATGAAAAAACTGAAAGTGGAGTATAAAGATTTTCTCTTCAAATCTTATAAATTAATTTATTTCAGTTACTTAATAAAATGTAAAATTTTAGAACATATTCTTCATACCAGTTAAATATTCAAGTTCTTGTGAACGTCTCTCACTGGTTCTGACCAAATCTCTTTTCTCAGCTTCCAATTCCTCTTTTGCTCTTGTAAGCTGACTCTATCAATTAAAATAAGAAAATAAAGCAAAAATAATGTAACCTAAGTAAATTAATTAGGTAAGTAAAATTACTATACTTATCAATCCACAGGAAGTAGGCATATGAAATGTTAAGCTAACGTCTACAACATACAAAATACATCTTAATACTGTCTGGTTTAAATCAGCTATAGTGTAACTATAGGTATCTTTATTTTCAACACAATTCACTTTTTCATACTGCTTATTTGAAGGAAGAATTCTGAATTTTAAACAAATCTAGGGAAGTTATGCTCTGTGCTCCAGTTAGCATTAGATCTTTTTTGCTTAACAATTTCTCTTATTTTAAAAGTAATTCTTTTTAAAATGAGCCCAGTGAATACATAAATTAATTAGGATTAAAATCTTTCAGTTTTATTTTTATTTTTGAAGTGACAATGTTTTATCATTATGGTGGTCAAGAAATCCATTATTATAACTAATAGAGGGTTCTTTTCAACTATATTCATTGGAAGTATTTTTATTGGCTTCTCTAACCTTCTGAAAACATTTTCTCTTGTGAACTAAACTTGTCAATATAAACTTAATTTTGTTTCATTTTTTACCTGTCTTAGCCAAGAAGCAAAAAAAAAGTACACAACAAAAGCAACCACACTTACACAATTACTAAATTGAAATGGGAACCACAAATAATTTGCAAAACTTCTTTATGCACATGAACAATGATTATTTTACCTGAATAGCAACATGTCGATCTTGAGCAGTTTCCAGTTCTTTATTTTTCTCAGTCACTGACTTCCACTGTCCATCTGAACATAAAGATTATTAAAAACTAAGTATTTATCCAATCACTTAAGTACAGAAATGATCATAGAATTTTAGATCTGGAAAGGGACCTTAGAGAACATGGAATCTGATTCTGTCCTTTTATAGCTGAGTGAACTGAAGTCCCAACAGGATCTGACTTGACTGAAGATATAAACATATTGGTTCAATAGTTTCCTAATTTTTCAAATACTGCCAACTCCTACCTAATCAAAATGTATTTGTTAGTTTGGACCGGACCATAATTTTATTAGCAAAGCAAAATTATAATGAAGAATATCCAATACCAATGTAGATAGGTACCTGCTCTATACCTTATACAGTCTTAAGAAAGTTGCTGGGCTACTGGAAGGTTTAGTCAACATGACCAATTAGTAGTAAAATGTAGCACCCTGAACCAGGATATCCTAACTTCAGCACTAATCTTACATATATATTCTGCTTGCTGACTCAACAAAATGTACACCACATACAGAAGTGTTTGTAATGGTTGTACTTGCAAACAAATTAAGAAAACTTAATCATACAGTCACTGTAAAAACTATTTTAAAATTAAGAATATAGACAGAAAAAAAGAGAAATAATTTTTAATTCATGGATTATTATTACTTGTAAGGACTATAATCATGCCCGCAGACCAGGCATAAAGTTACCAAAGCCATGATGAAATTAAATAATGAATAGATTAGCCCATAAATAAATGTTGGAAAGGCCCTTAGAGGCTTTTGGGGAGGGTAGTAATATTGACACAAATAGAATGAATGAATAATAAAAAAAAGCAATTTAGTGGGTGCCAATGACTACACAAAGTACTGGAGACAGAAATATAAAACCAAAACAATCCTTGGTCTTCAAAGAACCTTACATTCAAATGAAACTACACATATAGCAGAGAAAAGCAAATAAAGTTTCTTCCTCACTGAGATGATGAGTACAAAAAAAGAGAAATTCGCTTTTCCAGAGGCTATGGAGGTGTTCATTTGATTATCATTCTCAAAACACTAAGCAGAAAGAGGGCAAGGAAGGGGGTTCTTGTGTATTAGCAGGGAAAAAGAGGTTGAAGAAGTATGATTTCAGGGAGGTGGTTGGAATTAATCTCTAGAGTTCTGGTTGGACAGCCAGGCAAAAATCATATTCTGTTTGTTAGGATCGTATGAGACAGTTATGTTTATTATTATTGTTATATTATTATATAATAATAAAACATGGTATAAATGTAAGCTATTATTTTTATTACTTGAGGCAAAAACCCCACAGAGTATGCAGCAATGATCTTGTCCACTCTTAATTTACCATACTAAGGAGAATGCCTACTAAGTATGGAAAACAAAGAATGGTCTTTAATATACACTGCCATTTTCCTTATTGTCACCATGTAGGCATATGTCCTACACAGTTCTAGTGTCCCAGTAGTCCTCCTCCAAGGTTGAAGAGATAACACAGAAGCAAATAAACTGAATCTGACAATACTTCATTTGAAATTCTTTTCTCCAATGTATGGGAAGATTAATGAGAATAGGTCCACTGGTCCTATTTCATAAGTTCATGGCTGTTTTGCTATTACTGGCCTGTGAAGTGGCGAACATCTTCCTATAATATTTAACATTTATTGATTTTGCTTGAAAGTTATTTGTTGTATTCCTTTTGTTTATTTAATAATAATAGGTAGTATTTCTAGAGCTCTTTAAGGTTTTCAAGTGCTTTACATAGTATCTCATTTGACCCTCACAATAACCTTCGATAATATTTAACATTTGCTGATTTTGTTTTAAAGTTAAAATAGGCCCAGAAACTTAATTTTGATAACTGATAAAATTCCAGAAAGTATTAGGGAAGGCATGGTAACATTCAAGGGAGAAAAGCCAGGATGGATTGCTTATTAATAAGTAATGCCATATTAGCCTCAAATTCTCTTTTGACAGAATTATTAGACTAGTAATTAAGGAAACTGCCATACACACAACATCTAGATCTCAAAAAGAGACTTGATTAAGTTTTTCAGGGTATCCTTGTGTACAAAATGGAGAAATGTAAGCTGAATGATGACAAAACTAGATGAATTCAAAACTGGTCCCCAAAACTAGTCAATGGACTAATGAATCAAAGCCAACTTAGAGAGAAATCTCCTATGGAGTGCCACAGCATCCTGTCCTTGGCCCCATTCTGGTGAATATGTTATCAATGACTCAGATGAAGGTATAAATTTTGTAGACACAAACTTCACAGGGACAGATATATAGTATGTTAGGTTACATAATTAGAGGCTAAAAACAAATCATTCAACAAACTAGAAAGATGAACTGCACCTAAGATTTAATAAATATAACTAAGCTTATATGGTTACTCTGAGCATCCACAAAGTTCACTGTCATGCCTCTATGCCTTTGCTGACTCCTTAAAACCAGAGGGTCCTCCTTCCCACCTCTTCTTTACCCAAGCTATAGACATTCTTTAAAGGCTATTTCTCAAATAAAGTGTTCCCTGATCCCACAAGTTGATTAACACCCTTCTCCCTAGGGCTCTTGATAACTCTCTAATCTTCCACCTTGTGACACTACATATTACATCAATCTTCACTGGTGCTGCTCTACAAGATTCTAAGTTTCCCGAACAAAGGGGCAATATCTTACATAAATTTTTTCCTTTTCTACTATGCTGTTTGTTGAATATGTACTTACTATGTGTGTTGCTATAATTTCAATGTTTTTAGTCTTATACTCATAAAAGAGATCTTGGAGGTCATCTAGTTTGATCTTTACCCAAAATGAGGGTCCCAACTAGAACTACAATAGTTGGTTATTTAGTCTCTACCTTAAAACTTCTAATGATGTAAAATCTATACAGCCTCCAGAGGCAAATCATTTGATTTGTGAACAGCTGTTTCTTGTGTAACCTTAAAAATTAATCGATTAAGAAGTCAGATTTCTATCATAACAATAAATGGGTTTTCTAATCTTAAAAGTAAATGTCAAGAACAAAACTGACAATTCTTTCATGCACTTAAACTTGTAACATGACAAAAAAGAATTATTAATTAGTAAAGCTGTACATAGTAAAATCAATAGTTGTTCATTAAGGAACACAATACAGAGACTTGAATGGCTTTTTCTGTGATAATAAGATTTAAAATTCATACATTACTTTTCACTTTCACCATGATTTCACATAGAAGATCACTTACAATTTTTTTGTTCATTTGACCTATCACTATTTGACATACAATATGGTCCAAAACAGTACATTTTGTAACTCAGCTTTTTCTATTTTTATTTTGTTTTTCCCTTTCAAAGATAAACAAAATAGGCTGGAAATCAGTTAGAAGAGATAAACTAGATCAAAAGGTAAATGATTATAACACATACATAATTAAGAAACTTTTATGTATTTTCTCAGGAGTGTTAAAAGACTTCAACATACCTCTAAATCTTCTTACACATAAAATCATGCCACTTAAAAAACACTTACCAAGTCTTTCCAGTTCTTGACGCAAGGTTTGGCATTCTCGGCTTTCATTTACAAGTCTCTCTTGACACTGGGAGAGCCGCTTCTCTACCTCAAAGTACTGTTGTTCTGGGGAAAAAAAATCAGTGTCACAATTTTTTTATGTTTTTGTTCATCTAAATGTAAAAATATAAAATATTTTAACAGTAACCTAATTTTCTGAGTCTTTGAAGAGGCAAAACTAATGCAGAGTAGAGAATCTGAGTAAATGTGAATAAAATCAGAGGGCTGGGAGCAGTTAGTTGAGCTACTTCACTTGAGAGATGAAGAAATGAGGTCCAATGAATTTAAGAGAGTTACCCAATGTTATACAAGTGGCTAGTGTCACAGCCAGGAACTGAACACTCAAGTCAAACTTCCACTCCAATACTCTTTCAACTACCCCCAGATAACTTACATTTTAAGTCTTTTAAAAGGCCCTTTTAATGCCTTAGCACGACATAACAAATTCAAGAAGAAATGAATCCTTGAGCCCCACGTACTGACTTAGAAAACTACAGATAACATTACTGATACATTCTAGTTTTACTTTTGTTAAAAATTTCTCCATTACATTTTAATCAGGTTTAGAACAGCAGTCTGACACCTCTGCATTATAGCATTAGCCATTGATGCTTCATCGTGGTGTGGAGTTGATTCTGGAAACCTGAGAGCTATGCCAATGAAGATTGGCACACAGTAGGTGCTTAAATACTTTGTAAAATAAAGTCTTCAAAGACAGGCTTGAAAGCTTATTATGTCACCTGAAGTCCAAGCTAGCAGCTGGCACAGTGCTCTGCACAAAGTACGTACTTAAAGAATATTGAATTGATTTGTTAATGAAGCACTGATCAACTTTAAGGGATCAAAGGTTTCTTGCAGAGATGGTGTTCAACCTGAATATTGAAGGAAACTAGATATTTCAAGGGAGAAGAGAATGTCTTGCAGTAACAGGCAAAGGCACTAAAATGGAGATCCCTGACATAATCTTGGAGCTTTTGTTTAGTGAGCAAGTGGGTGACACAGAGCTGTGTTTAAAGAATATTTGGCATTTACGTGCTTAGACTGGAGAAGAAAAATACTTGTGGTGTGGTGGTGGTGGGAACTGAAGGGAGAGAGAATTAAGAAGCTACTGCAATATTCCAGAGGAGAGGTAATGAAGGCCTCACCTAGGGCAGAGGCAGAATGAGTAGAGTAGAAATCTAGGGATGAGTATGGGTTATAAAGACGGTCCCAGTAAAAACAGCCCCTTTATGTACAATCCTACGGAATGGAAATGCAAGAACTAGGTGGCAAAATGGTTTAAGACACAGATTCTTAACCTAGGGTCTATAGACTGCCAAAGTGAACAGATTTCAGGGGGTGGGTTGTGAATTTAGATGGGTAAAAAACGAAATTCCACATCTTTACTTTGACTAATCTTTAACTGAATTAATCAATTAAAAAAAATTATGAAAGGGGCCCACAGTACAAAAATGGTTAAGTGCTTCTGGTTTAGATGAATTGCTAATCCAAAAGAACAAAGGAAGGCTTTAACTATTTTTCTAGATCTAAGCCATTTTGTATTACACCTTTCAGTATAAACTCCTCTTCATCTCAAAATCTCTGGATCACATTCTTGATTCTTTTCTCCCACTCTCTGATAATGATGTGGCCTTTCTCCTTGCTAAAGTCACTATCTCTACATACATGATCCCTTCCCTTCTCCAGGAGATAGCAACCTTGTTTAACATAATCTTCCGCTTCTACCTATCTAGAGGTAATTTCTCTACTGCTTTTAGACACATCCAAGTGTCCCACATCCTGAAAATAACCTACCATCCCTTAACCCACAGCCCTACATCTATCTCCTCTCCCCTTCTCAGCCTAACTCCCAGAAAAAGTTATCAGTAATTCTCTTATTCCTCAACCCTTTGTAATCTGGTTTCTATTCTGGTCTCCTTACTCAAGTCAAACTGCTTATTCCAAAATTAGGAATGGTTCCTTCATTTTCAAGGCTGATGATCAGTCCTCCTCCGTTTTGACCTGCTTCATTTCACACTGTCGATCACCCTTCACTTCCTGGATACTCTCTCCTCTTTGGGTTTTTGTGACACTGTTCTCTTCTGGTTCTCCTCTTAACTGACTTCTCCCTTTCTGTGGCCTTTTTTGGTTCATCATCCACTTCACTTCCCCTAAACCTATCACCCAAGGTTGTTCTCTGCCCTCCCTTGATGACCTCTTTAGGACCCATAGGTTTAATTACTGCATCTATGTAAGTGACTTCCAGAACTAAAAATCTACCCCCAGGATCTCCCATGAACTTCAGTGCAGGCACCAAATGCCTAAGGAAAAGTTCAAACTAGATGTTTCCCACAGACATCTCAAACTCAGTATTTCCCTTCGAACTCTTCCAATATTCCCTGATCTACTGAAGACACGACCATCTTTCCAGTCCTCCCACATTCGTAATCTTGGTACGTCCCAGACTCCCAAACCTCACTACATACCCAATCAGCTGCAATCTTGCCATTTCTCTCTCCACCTTTTTCACACCTGACCCTTTCTCTCCACTACCTTACTTCAGATCTTCATCTCTTCCCTCACCGGTCTCCATGCCTGAAGTCTCTCTCCCCTGCTGCCAAAATGACGTTCCTTAAGTACATTCTGACCACAGCCCGCTCCTACATAATATACTCCAGAGCTCCTTGACTGCCTCCACAACAGAGCAGAAGCTCTGGCTTGGCTTGTACAGCTCTCTACAATCTCTCCCCAATTTCTCCTTCCAGGTTCAGCGGATCTGACTCCCACTCCTCGCACCGGGACATTCAGCCTCAGGCCTTCAGGCCACAACACCGCATCCCCCATCTCTGTCCGAGGCACTGGTGACACTCCTATGCCTGGAATATACTTAAAGAATCCCTTTCTTCTTCCCAGACACAGTTCAAGTGTCACCTTCTACATGAAAGCTTTCTGGATTCCTCCTTCTTTACTAAACCACTTGGTACTTATTCTCTAGGCGTCGTCCTACTATTACGATTCCGGAGCTTAAAGCTGCACTAAGACCTGTCCTACGCGTCTCCCCCAAACCGGACCCCAGCTCCAGTCGGCTCCTTCTTTGTACGATGTCCTCACGGTTCGGCCCGCAGACGCTTTACTGACTGAGCAGCGAATTCTTTCAAGGCCCGGTAAGGTATGAAGGAAGACCGAAACGAGTCAGAGGACTCCACACCTGGGCTTTGCTGCGCGCTCTTTGTAGGGCGGAGGGGCAGGCCGCGGTTTTTCACCCCTGTAAAATGCACGGGTGGGCCTTCAGTTGGGCGGATTTTAAGGGTAAACAGCCAAGGAAATCCTCTCCCGGAGGCGCGGGCCGGGAGGGGGCGGGTCCTCGAACCACGCTGGGCGCCGAGCGAGGATGCGCGCATCCGGGCCCGAGCGGAGAAGGCCTTTCCCGGACGCCAAGTCCGGCGGCTCCCCACGCCAGGCCCGGGGAGGGGAGGGGGCGGGAGGCGCTTCTCGAGCGGGGGGTCACTCCAAGGGGGTGGGGCCCACTCACCGCTCTCCACCTTGAACTTCTCGTGCCGCCCCTTCAGGCAGTCGATCTCACTCTGCTGGTCCGCCAGGAATTTCTCCAGTTTGGCCTGGACGGGCTTGGGCAGTTTGGTCAGCTCCTGACGCTCCAGCACCTGCTGCAGCACCGCCGCCATGTTGCCAGTGTCCAGATCTCCAGGCCGAGAAGCTGGGAAAGGGGCCGAGGACAAGGACAATACGGCCGGGGCCTGCGCCGGTGCCGAATCCTCCCGTGCTACGCTTACGCGCGCACCCGATTCCCTGAGGCTGGTTCGGCGGGACCCTAAGAAGCCAAGAGACAGGCTGAAGAGGAATCCTTGACTCCCCGCCCCGGGGATGCGCGCGCACGCCCCATCTCCCCCCCCCACACCCTCCCACTTCTCCCGCGTTGCTGCTGCTGCTCCGACGGACTCCCTCGAGCACCCTGGGAAACCGAGTCCAGAGGCCGGCTCAGATTCCTGGATGCGCGCGCACCCTTCCTCCCTTTCCCCCCCGCCCGCTTCCTTCACAGCGTGCGCGCGGCACGCCGGGAAATGTAGTAGTCTTCTCCCGTTTCTCTTCCTCTTCCGTCACCTCAACTACCCCTCCAACTTCAGCACAGTCCTGAAACTCAATTCCTTTCTCCTTCCTCCCTCCTTCTCAACCACCCCTAGATGCCCGCACCCTCCAGTGTGTGAACACGGTCGGTGAGGCGGGATGGGGCTGAGCGAGGCGGTGCTACTTACTAGTCAACCCGCGTCCCGCCCCAAGGAGCCGAGAGCCCTTTTCACTGAGGCTTCGGGACGTCATGGGTCGTCGTCTTCGGGCGCTCCTAGACTGAGAGCCACTAGAGGGCATCAGTACCGGAGGGGCGGAGCGGGCTGGGGCCGCTCCCGCCGCACTCTATGGCCTTCCGGAAGGGGGCGAGAGGGGCAGAGGGCGGCCGCCTTCCTATAGCAGGAGGGAAGATTGGGGGTGAAAGGTAGGGCTCCGTTTTCCTAAGTCAGTTAGAAGGCACAGGCGACGCGCGTCATCAGCTTGCGCCTGCTGCTCTCCCCTCCCCCTCCTCGCCCGGGAAGCTAGAGGCCGGAGGCCAGGGGGCGGTGTCTTCCGTCTGTACGCGCGACCCCAGGCGGCCACGGAGGGAGCTGGGGGCTGCCGAGGCGGTAGTGTCGCCCCGCCTCGCCACCTTCTCGCACGTGAGTCAGCCCGTGGCGGGGCTGAGGCGGGAACCTGGGCTCGAGAGACAAGGGGAGGCTGCCCGGGGCGGGCGGGAGCCTGACGTGTGCTCCGGCCACGAGGCGGAGTGGGGGCTGGGGCGAACATCTAGTCCCGTCTCCTAGTTTATGTAGAGAAAGAAACCAAGGCCTTGGGGGTAACGGGGCGGGGGTTGGGCCCGGCTAGACGCCCTGCTTAATAGTGGAAGCCTTGAGGACGAGCGCTCTGGCACCCTGACTTTGATTAAGTGATTGATTGATCCTGAGGTTGTGACATATTAAAATGCCTTTGGAGCTAGGGGGAACCGTGAGGAATATTCGGGCCCCCTCCGTTGTATAAAACCACGTTACACCATGAAATGAATAACCCGGAAGATGAAGTCCTTGCCCGAGGTTCCAGGCGGTTTGGGTTGCTCTGGGGGCATGTGCTGTTCGTATTCAGTTCAGTGTACATCCGGCCCCTACCCTGCGAGGACCGAAGTGATGTTTGAGGAAACTTTAGTTAGGAGATAATGGGCCTTGCCTTCAGGAGGCTTACAGTTTAGGAGGCCGAGATCCATACACAAAAGCATAACACTCTACCAAGATTTGGGGGTCACTTTTTGTGAACCCCACGCCCTTGCACGTGGCTGTCCCTTCTGGAATGCTTTACCTCCTCACCTCGTCCTCTTAGTTTCCCCGGCCCCCGTCAAAGACCAGTTGCATGAGACTTTTCCTTGACATCTTCCATCCTCCTTCCACCCTCTCCCCTCCAATTCCTTCTGAGATTACCATCCATCATTCCTGTACTTACGCCTTGTATGTGTCATCTACTTTCCCTGTAATCTCTCACTTTAGAATTGTGAACTCCTTGAGGTCAGGAACACTGTTTTTACTTTTCTGTGTATGCTCAGAACATAACCCAGTGCCTGGTACAGATGTGGTAAATGCTTAATGAATATTTAGTGACTGGTGGGAATGCATCCTAGAGAAGTGTTATGTGAAGGGAAAAGTCATTTCTGACTTGGGGCAGGAAGTAATACTCTCCAGTTTATTCTTTGTATGTTTTGGGTTTTTTGTATGTTCTTGTTTACGTGTTTCTCTAAATAGAATGTGAACTCCTTGGGGCAGGGGCTGTTTCTTGCTCTTCTTGTATCCCCTTCACCTGGCACATAATTGGTTGTTGTCCTTTGTTCTCAAAGAGGACTAAAATGACATTACTATGCTAGAGTCAAGCTTCAGTGTGTCTGACTGTGGCTGATCAGATCAATGCCAACCCCAGGTCAGGCACAAATAGTCCATATGAATATTTTGGGGTGGATTCTCCAAATTTGTGGATTCTCCAAATTTGTGTATCCTTTTTTTCTTTTGAGTTATTTCAATTCTGCTTTGTTTCTAGAACACAGCACCTTTTCTGATGTGGGCACACCATGTTGAGTGGTCCTGTGCCAGTGTGTCCCATGTCACCCAATCCATTCCAGAGTTCTTGAGAGACCTTGAGAGTATCCTTGTATCACTTCTTCTGACCACCATGTGAATGCTTACCCTGTTACAGATCTCCATTAAATAGTCTTTTTTGGCAAAAAGTACATTTTGCATCCAAACAACATGACCAGCCCATCTGAGTTGTGCTCTCTGAAGTAGAGTTTGAATGCTTGGTTGTTTAGCTCAGACCTCTGTGTCTGGTATCTTATCCTGCCAAGTGATCTTCAGAATCTTCCTAAGACATCCAGTTTCCAGGAATGGGGCTGATATACTGACCGGGTTTCACAGGCATACAACAATGAGGTCAGCACAGTGGCTCTGTAGAGCTTCAGTTAGGTAGTCATCCTAATACCCCTTAGGAGCTTCATAAATGCTTGTTGGCAGACAGAATGAATGGTGACATTTGAATTGGGTTTTAAAGAATATGTAGGAATTCTGGAGGAACTGGAGGAGAAAAAATATTCAAGGAATAAACAGCCTGAGCAAAGGTAAGGAGGCAAAAAAGAATAGGGGGTACCTGATATTATTACACTTTCTTCCCCTCCTCTGGGATCCAGTAACACTTGTTTCCTTGCTGATTTTTGCACATAGGTCAGTCTTTCTCTGACCTTGACATTTTCATCGACCGCTCCCCATTCTTGAATTTTCTTCTCTCATCTGTCTCCTGGCCCCTTTCAAGACCCAGATAAAATTTCACCCTAAGAATTTGTTTCTGATCACTTCTAATGCTAGTGCCTGACTTCTGATAATCTCCAATTTATCCTCATTTGTGTTTTTGGTACAGTTGCTTACATGTTACATATCTCCCTGGTTAGATTGTCAGCTCCTTGTGGAGGGACTGTTTTTTTGCATATCTTTATAATCCCAGCTCTTAGCTTTCAATACAAGCTTGTTGACTTGTAATTTGGAAACAAGTAAAGCAGTTTCATTGTAGGATAGATTACTTGGAGGAGAGTGAAGTAATGCCCTAGACAGATGGTGGAAACCCAAAGAACTTAAATTTTAATTAATAAGTACTAGGGAGTCCCTGAAGATTTTTGAACAAATGGATTTTTTTCAAAAGAATTTTGATCAGATACATGTGTAAGAACAGTTCTGGCTACAGTAGAAAAATGAATTGGAGGGAAAAGAATGGAATCAGTAGGATTTAGTAACATTGAATTTGAGAGTAGTGAGAGAGGAAAGAGTCAGAGATAATGCTAGATTTTTCAACTGAGTGGAGAAACAAAAGTCATGGACATCAGTGGCCTCCAGTGAAGAGCTGGACATGAAAGCCTCTAAGGAAAATCTGGTTTCTGTTAAACTGAGGAGTGGAAGGAGTGTTGGTTGAATAATTTGAGGATGTATTGAAGTTTGAGCATAGACTGAGTATTTCAAAGGACATGGTAGTCAAATGGGTTTAGAGGATGGGAGGAGATGAACTTGAATAGGCCTTGTATAATTTGAATATAGAGGAAGATTCACTTGACAGAGGCAGAAAATTAGAACTTCAAGTTCATTTTTGCTCCCTTAGCTGGCGCTGTTGGGTTTCCGCACCAGAAAACCAGGAGGGATTTATATGATCTAGCCAATTCCATGTCCTTTTGTTATTTTGAAAGTAATATTTCAAACTTAGTATTGAAGAAAGGCAATACGTTTTGACTGTTCTATAGACCCACCTCACAAAGATGATCAAAGCTTTGATTTTGCTACCACCCACAAATGTTCCACTTCTTTGTTCATAAACTATAAAATCCCCTTATCTGATCACAATCTTTTGTCATTCAGCTTCTCCTAGTTGCAACTCCAATAATTGTACTAGCCACACTGTGCTCCTTACGCGACCTTGACCACTTGGTGAACCATTTCAGCTCTATACCATCTTCTTGAATCCCTTGCCCCATCATCATCTTGTAGATCTTTGCTCTGCCAAACTTCAGCCTTAGGTCACTTCCACCATCTGTTTGCCAGTATTCCACTACTGAATGAAAATGGAGAAAATCATAGAACTGATCTGCCTGGTTCCCTTACAAATTTATATATAACTTCAAGTCTGTGTTTCAAGGCAGTCTTCTTACACCTCATTAATTAAATCAGTTTTTCCACTCAATATAACTTGCTTTTCCAAACCTTTTCATCCTTCCTCAAACCTCTCCTGACTCCCGACTCCTCCCTCCACCCTCTCAGCTGAGAACCTGGCCTCATATTACTGAACAAACAAACAAAAATGTTACTGAACAAACTGAACAAACAGACTGTTTCCTGAGAGCTCTCTTTTCCCATTTCCTCATCACATATCACCCAGGTGCCTTCTCCCACTATCTCCTCCTTCCCCTCTGTCTCATAATATGAAGTATGTCCTTCTTACTAACACAAGACCTTCTACCTGCACAAGTCATCTCATTTCCATACTATTGGCTCCGGCAGATTTCTCTCTGTGACTCCCAATTTCTCACTTATCTTCAGCCTCCCTGTCTGTTGATTGCTTCCTTATTGCTTATAGATACATCTTCTCTATTCAGCTAGATGGTGTATGGATAAAGTAATCGACCTGAAGTCAGGAAGATCCGAGTGCAGATTTAGCCTCAGAGAGTTCCTATCTTTGTGACTCCGGGCAAGTTACTTTAACTTTATTTGACTCAGATTTCTCAGCTATGAAATGGGGATAATAATAGCACCTATTTACCAGTTATTGTCAGGATGAAATGAGGTAACATTTTTAAAGTGCCTAGCATAGTCCCTGGCTATTTCCCTTTCTTCCTATCTTCCTTCTTTCCCTCCCTTCTTCCTTTCTTGTCACAATACTTTCACTTGATCCATCCATCTACTAGCCATCATACTGTTTTCTGCCTCTTACGACTAAGTTCCTTGAGAAAGGCATCCATAAAAGGTGCTTCCATGTCTTTTCTTTTCATGATCTTCTTAAGTCTCTACAGTCTGGCTTCTGACCTGATCATTTAACTGAAATGTCTCTAACTAACTAAAGTTACAATGATCTTTTAAATTGCCAAATCAAATGGATTTTTTCTCAATCTCATCCTTCTTAACTTCTCTTCAGCCTTTGACACTGTTGATCACCCTCTTCTTGATGTTCTCTTCTCCCTGGGTTTTTGTGATACCACCCTTTCCTGGTTCTCTTCCTGCTCCCCAGTCTCCTTTGCTAGGTCCTCATCTAAATCATGCCTGCTAACTTTGGCTGTCCCATCTGGCTCTGTCCAGAGCCTTTTTTCCTTCTCCCTTTAACACTGTTTCAGTTGGTGTTCTCACCAGCTCCCATGGATTCAGTTATCATCTCTATTCAGATGATTCTCAAATATACTTATCTGTGTCTAACCTCTCTACTCTCCTCCAGTCTCAGCTCCAGCTGCCTATTGGGTATCTTGAACTGAATGTGCAACTCAACATATACAAAACTGAATTCATTATCTTTTCCCCCAAACCTCCCCTTGCAAACTTCTCTGTACTGTTACAGTAAACTTGTAACAGTTTGGTTACAAACAGTTTCTGTTTAAATGGAAAAATAGTTTTGTAGATGTTCTTTTATCATGTTAATTTATAGGAAGCAAGTGGAATAGTTCATTAATTGCTTCTAAAGCCTGTCTTGTCCTTCCTATGTATTTTTCTGCCTCATTTTTAGTATTTACTGACCTTATCTTCACTTTCATTGTCTTCTGTTTGGTGCTTATTATATACCAGACTCTGCTAAGCATTTTACAAATATCTCATTTGATATTCACAACAATCTGGGAGGTAGGTGCTATTATTCTTACTTTACAGTTGAGGAAACTGAGGGAAACCAAGGTTAAGTGACTATCCCATAGTCCCAGGGCTAGTATGTATCTGAGATCAGATTTGAACTTGGGTCTTGCAGGGTCCAGGTGCAGTGCTCCATCAGCTGCCTAAAAGTGCTATCTACATGCTAGTGGTTTAGATTGAGGGTAGGACCAAGGCAGATAAGGATTAGAGTACTGGGAGAGGAGGAAGAGAAATTTGCTACCTCTGCAGATGCTGGATCTGAATGACAGGGTTAAGGAAAGCAGGACAGGGAAGTTAACCTTCAGGTGCTTGAGGAGTGACCATTTGATAACAGCTTCCATTCTCTAGGGTCCCATGATGATTGAGGACAGTCAGTATTGCCCCTCAGCACTTCTGACTCCCAAAGTCTCAGATTCTCTTAGGGTTATAAGAGCCTGGTAGCATAGGAAGAAGTTCAGTGTAAGTCAGCAGTATGCATGATGTCCAAAAGAACTGAATGTTCTATTAGGCTGCATTAAGATAGGCTTTGCTTTCAGGAATGAGAAGTGATAGTTCTTCTGGTACTTTCCCCTGGTCATATTGTATCTGGAGTTTACTTTGGGGCATCAGTAAGAAGGATATTGATAAGGGGAGAAAGAATGAAGTTTATAACTTCTGATGACTCCAGCTTTCATTCAATAAGCATTTTCATTGTCTTCTACATGCCACTCTGTCCAACTAAGCTAGCCTTGTTAGTGTTCCTTATGTACAACATTACTTCCTGGAATGTATTCCCTCCTTCCCTCTGCCTCTTAGAATTCCTTCAGATCTCAGCTCAGATGTCGCCTGTTCCTACATCACGCTTCTGCTGATCTCACCAATTTGCTATTCTCTCCAGCCTCCCCCTCCCCATTACCTTGTATTTATTTTGTAGGTATGTAGAATGTGTGCATGTAAATTCCTTCAGGTGAGGAGCAGTTTTTTGTTTTCATAATCATTTAATAAATTATTGATGATGGTTTGCAGGGTACTATACTAAGTGCTAGAATAATAAAAGCAAAAATGAAACAGGCCCTGATCTCAAGAAGTTTATAATCTTTTGGAGACATTACTTCTCTCTGAAACAATAGGCCCATCTTTTTTTAATACTAGCGTTCCTCCATATTGTTATTTTATTTATTGTTCTATGATAATTTCTATTTGTTCTGTCTTTTCTCATTTATAGAACTTTTTGAAGATCTGAGACACTGAAGGTAGTACTGATACTCTTTGAATAATGGGAAGAAGCTACATAGTAGAAGAAGCTGTTGGGCAATACCTTTTAAACTTCAACAACCAAGAAAAGGCATTTTTCTCTGGTCTTTTGATAGGACAGGTATGTATGTCTTATGTGTGGGCATTTTAGTCTCAGATTAATTAGTATAACTTAGCTTTTGGGGTTAAAATGTGATATAACATACTGAACACTTCATCCAAGGTCTTAGCACTTATTTTAGGCAAAATCATCCCCTTGCATTCCCTTTTTTGTACCATCGGTTCCTCATCCTTCCATTTGTACATTCCCTCTCTTCCCACTCCTGTTTTAAGGGACAGTTTCTGTTTAAGTGGAAAAATAGTTTTGTAGATGTTCTTTTATCTTGTTAGTTTATAGGAAGCAAGTGGCATAGTTCATTAATTGCTTCTAAAGCCTGTCCTGACCTTCTTCCTATGTATTTTTCTCCCTCGTTTTTAGTATTTACTGACCTTATCTTCACTTTCATTGTTTCCTGTTTATCTTTTATCCTTGTTTCTTAATTCCTCAAATTTTTATTCTGTCCCTTTGTGAAAAAATTTTTTCTTATACTTGAATATGATAGAAAGAGCACTGGACTTGGGAGAGCCAGGATAGACCTGGCCTTGAATTTCAGTTGTGGTATTGACTTCCTTGGTCATTCTGGGACGATCATTTGTCTTCGCTGAGCCTCAGTTTCCTCATCTGTAAAATGAGGATAATACTACTTAAACTGTCTGCTTTGTAGAACTACCACAAAGAAAGTGCTTTAAAACATCAAAGGACTATATAAATATGAACTGTTTATCCTCCTTTCATTTCTTTCACCAGAGAATGGGATGGGATTAGGGAGCAAGGAAAGAGACATAGAGGATGATATCCAGTTTCATGTGATCTTTGAGAAAAACAGGAAAAAACAGGTTAAACCTAGACACTTTATTACTTTAGAAGATAATCCTTTTCTAATGTTTTCCTATGAAGGAGAACAAGTAAACACATTTTCCACACACTTCAAAATATTTTTTGTTAGTGTTAACTCAATTTTACTGCTTCCCCAAAGCATTTCTTGTATTTCTCACCCTTACTACTTCCCTTTGAAGAACCATGGATCTATAATATATTAAAAGTTAGAAATAATAGCAAAGGTACAAATTTTTTAAACAGACAAAAGCTTTTGGTCCATATTTTTCCATATCTATTTGTTATTTAGATGAATCAGAAGAAGGACTGTAGAACTGGATGTCTGTTGCAGTACCTTATATGTATCTATTGAATTTATTCTGTATGTACTCGAATGATCAACTCACTGGGCATTTAATTTTTTTTTAATACTTAAAATTATATTCTTTGAAATTCAGGACTGTGTTGTTTATTTTTAGCCTGTTTTATAAGATGTATTATGTTCAGAATTTCCCTTTTCTCTCTTGCAAATCTTGACAAAGACCAAGGGTCTGAGTAGATGTATATACTCTGTTTCTCTCTCAGGACCCTGGGCTTGTCTTCATATTCCTATCTTCTTTATGTGTTTTTCCTGAGTCTAAAATTTGTCACTGTTATACTCTTACTTATTGAAATTTACCTGTCCTGAATCTTCTTGACTTAGGGTCAGGGTCTTTTTTTTGCCCCCAAAGTGATAAGTGGCCATTCTGAACTAAAGAGAAAAGGCTCCTCAACCAAGACTTTATTCTCCCCATAGCTCCTGGCCCAAGAATTTGAACAGTTTAACAGTTAATCAATTTTAACACAAAACAGTTTTGCTTCTTATTTGAAAACCACTGATTTAGCCAATTCTTGGTTATTGAAGGTTTTAATAATACCAATGCAAACTTGTGATTAAGACAGTTTAAATTCAAATCTAATTTTTCTGTTTAAGAAGTTTGTTGAGGTAGGTCAAGATTTTGTTTACACTGAAATTTTTGGATTAAATAGGTTTAAATTATCAACAGTTTTTATCAATGCATCACTAAACACCATTGATATTTGGTTGTAATGCCATCATCATCATCATGTATTATTTAGAGGCTAAGTCCCTCAAAAAATGTGTTTGTGATTATGTAAAGAAAGTATAACAAGTAGGAAAGCTATGTCAAAAACTTTAGCAATTGCAGCTGTCCAAAAGTGGAATAGTGTACCTTGGCATGTGGTGGATTTCCCCTCATTGGACTTTTGCCATAAGACTGAATGATAAGGCTCCCAACAAGCAGGAGGGGGCATTTAGGTGAAGCATGGGTTGGACTGTATGGCTTCTAAACTCCTTTCAAACTCTGAGAGTCTTTGCGTTCAGTAGCAGAAAAACTTGTAGATTGTTGTCTTTTAAAATTCTTTTTTGTTATTATTATTGTTAAAAGAACATGGAAAAGAATAGAAAAAAGATAATTTTTAAAAGTTTTTTTAAAAAAGCATATATTATATTTGGCATAGTACTTGTAACATTGCCCTGCTTTTGGGTCACTTTCTAAACTTTACGCTCTCTTCTTTTCCTTATACTGCTTACTTTACTTTCTGTTGGTTTATAGGTTCATGATCATTTCGAAATGGCCATCATACAAGACTTCCTGGGTTTCATCCATTTTGTCATTTATTCTTTATTAATTTTCCATTACATTTACATAATTTGTTCTGCCATTGCTTAGTTGAGTGTTTTTTTCTTTGCTATAATCAGAAATGTTATGACGCTGAGGCATTAAAAAATATCATTGTGTATGGTAAACTAATTTGAAAAATTAGAAATTTGTTTCACTGTAAATTTAATAACTAAATGAATCAACTGACACATTCATATTATTTCCTTTACATATGCCATATCTGTATTCTTTAATTATATGTCACGGATAGTTTTAATTTTATTTTAGTAACATTTTTATTGTAAACTTAAGTGATCAAGCAGCACAAACATTTCAATAGACAAAAAAAGGAAAGAGGATTGTTTATAAAAACTGTTAACCTCTGTGTAGTTTGTTTTAGAAAAGTATGCATTAAATTTAACATGGTAGAAACAATTACCATTTGTGTTTTATTTTTTAAGTGTTCTTCACAAAGGGATTATGTAGTTCTTGCCACTAGAACACCACCTAGAGAAGAACAGAATGAAGATACAAGATCTTCTCAGTTACAGCTGGATGACTTAGATGAAGAATGGATTACAGCACATGCCAATCAGGTTGTACTATTTTATAATATACATAAATATTTCACATATGTACACATATGTAACATTGCTTATATTACATGTGTGTGGTCATAAAATGTATATGAATGCAAAATTAAGCCAGCATTTTATTTTGGTTAATGATATAAAACTGGAATTTTATCATATTCTCAACTTTCAAAAACTGTCAGCACATGTAATAATGTTTTTATTCTGATTTGTTCACATGTATCTTAGCTACCTTGTGGGTTACTTCTATTAACTTAATATTTCTTTCCCCCAAGAACTCTCTGTTTTTAAAATATTTTCTTTGTCCACCTGTAGTGTGCTTAGTCTGTGCAAACTCACCCTAACTGTGGACAAATGACCAGCTTACTAGTGAAGAGTTTCTTCACATTTGTTTAGGCTATTCCTTGGAGACTGATATAGTTTTTGCTGGAATGGTACATGAAACCTTTCCATTAGAGTAGACCCTTCCAGAGCTGCCATGTCATTGACATTGTCTTCTTGAATCCAGGGTCATCTGTATGCCATGATGAGAAATAGGAGTAGGATCTTATGAAGGACTTAGGAATGTGGACAAAAGAAAAATCTATTTAGGATGGTAAATCTGCTCAATAAAGGTTGTATACTGTAGTCTAAATCCAAATGAAATATTTAGATTATATTTACAAAAGGCACATGTGTTAGTATGGATTAAATGTATTTAGAACTTCTGGTAAAATTGATGCTAAAGGTACATTGAAATTTAATATGGAAAACTTGAGAGGATTTTCCAAATCTGTAAAATTCACCCATTTTTTTCTGAAATAAATGAGAAAATTTGTCCATTTTACTACTAGTTTGTAACTAAATTCTTTTGGAAGTTCAAAAGATCTTGAGTTTATTTTAAAGTTCTCTTCATTTTGAAGTTAAACATTAGCAGATCAAAGTATTTTAATAAACAAAAACCTTTCTTTTGTTTGAGAGCAATAGATTATCCTTAGGTTTATATGAAGGCCAAGTATTTGTTGATTTTTTAATTGGATAAAGGAAGAAATACCAGGACTTCACTACAATATTTTTCATTACATTATTTCTTACTGTAAAGCACAATTTGTAGTATATACTTACTTAGTTTCAAAATGTTTCATTCTAAGGTCGTTTCAATTATAAGTGTTAGAAACACTTGACACTAATAAGGTATGCAATAAAATTTATTGCAGCAGAGTTCAGAGGAATTGAACACTGACTAAAGCGAGCCCCCACCTTTTTTTCAGGAAGGGGGAGCATTGAATACAGAAGTGAGATGAGCTATATATAAAGCATTACTCCAAGACAGATCTTCCCACCAGGAGAGAGACTGGTCTATTCTCCATTAGGTCACCATCTTCTCTACATGCCCATTATATAACCACCCTTCGTGTGGTCCCCCCTCCCAAACATGCTTTAACATAGGACCCGTGATCAGAAAATGGAAGGATAGTTTTATGTGGGGTGTGCTTGCTTATATACAGGAAGTTCATTAAGCAAGTGCAATGAAGAAAAGCCTTCTCCAGGTAACTCTAGGTCATTTTTCTTGGCTATAGCTAGCTGTAGATTTGGTTCCTTTATCAAAAACTTGGTAATTTTCTGAAGGCCAGTGTCTGTCTTTTGATTGGTTGAGTCCACCTGCAGTCTGCTGACCTTCTTGTTATCTAACTTATTCTCAGTGACTTCATCAATTAACAGTAACTTACTGTGGAAACTTAACTTTTACTGTGTTTCACATGGCAAGGATACCACAGGCAGGGTCTTCCAAAATACTTAGAAGACAGTGAACTCAGTGGCTTTAGCACACGTGGCTAATCTCAATTTCTTGAAACTAACATCAGTTTTCTATAGCACCTTGGACAATGCTTTAAAATAGTAGGTGCCCAATAAATACTTGTTTAATAGATGGAAGAATGAGTGAATAATGCATCAAATAAGAAGGAAAACTGATGACAAACCAAAAATCATTATGCTGTAGTTAATATTTTAATTAATTTCTTTACTTAGGTATCTAGAATGCTACCAGGAGGTTTATTAGTTCTTGGAATATTTATTATTACTACTCCAGATCTTGGGAAAGATGTTCAGAATGCTCTACGCAGGGTAGGTATCAGCATATGAACAATTTTCAATATGGTTTGGTTATCTATTGTTTTAATTAAATACAAGTTCATGTGAAGGTCACTGGATGTATTAGGATAATGCCCACAAAATTTTATGGGCTTGGATTATAATTAAATACTTATTCTTTCAAATCTTTATTGCAGGTTGTTGCGATAAAAATCTGTGATGAAAGGAAACTGAAGCTCAAAGTTCTGAGCATAATCATTTGTTAACATGGCTAGCAGTTGCGAATAAGTGGATGCATTAGGGATGCATTAGATCAAACAGAGCAGTTTTATACTATTGGTAAAGGTATAGTAGGTGGGCTTACCTTTGGCATAATCAGCCTGACTTGCTTGCAAAAGATTGTTTCCAAAGTCCTTGGTAAAGGGAAAGTTAGTCAACATCCTCTGGAAAGTCTAATAAGTCCAGTGTCATTGACCATGAGCACCAGAGTGGTCCTGTGATAGGCTTATGGTCAGGCAGAACATTTTATGACCATGTCAATGCAATGCGTCTGTGCTGTAGGACAAAGAAATGGGGAAGTTAAACTCTTACACAGAAGTCAAACCATATTATCGACTCTAATGTTAAGTAGTCAAACTGTCTTTTAAATGGAATTAATTCCTAAGTACAAATTCCTGTGATTAGATACTATTCTCCATCAATAATTAATAAATGATACAAAATAAACTGGGGTATCAGTTTTCAACTTCACAAGGTAATACATTTAAATACTTGCCTATTTTGTGCAGAGTTCCCTTGTTGGACTCTGTGTGGATGCAAAACTGAAATAAAATCATCCTTACTTTTAGGGAGCTCATACTGTCCTGTGGTGATCAGCATATATGCAGTTAAGTAAAGAAAAGATACTTGAGGGAGGAGAAACCACTTACATTTGAGAGGTGAGGGAAGCCTTTACTGAGGTTATGTTAGTCACCTGGGCTGAGCTTTGAAGTAAAGTAATGGTGAAAATACAGAAGCAGGCGTTCCTGAGAGAAATGCCTGACCAAGGACCTTCATTTGGGAAGTAGAAAGCTGAGGGTGGAGGGCAGCTTGTGAGTCAGTTTGGCTGAAACTTGGAGTGAATAAAGTAGAGGAACCTGAAATAGGGATGAAAAGGTAGGTTCATCTTAATTTGTAGAGGGCCTTCAACCCCAAGTTAAAGAATTTCCCCTTTGAATTACCAAATGTCATCTTGCGTACCCATGTGCCAGACTTCCCAGAACACTTAATTCCTAGGAATTGCTGTAAATATTAGATAGGTAGATATGAGAATTGAGTGAACCATGCTGACACCATCTTGTGATTCAGTTCTGCATCTGGCTCAGTTCCCTTTCTATTCAATTATGGATCTAGTCCAGTTTTTGTTTTGTAAGAAAACTTTATTCAATTTTTGGAGTTGTGAGAAAACATTATTGCATTATTTTAACTTAACCCTGCAAGTCTAGGAAGTTGGAACTGGACCATCTCTACCTGTTACTCAAAGACGCTTAAATAAGGATATAGGTTATGCTAACCAGAAACCCGGTCAGATCCAAATATTGATGCAAGGAATTTTCTTATAATTATACATTATACATCAAATGTATAACATAATTACATATCAAGCAACCCATATGTCTTATCTGAAAACTGGTCCCATGCTGGTCAATCAGTTACTGTTTCCTTGTTCATTTAATTGAAATAGATGCTTAGAGGGGAGTGGAACATCTCTTTTTTTGATTTCACAGAATTGCACTTGCTTACTTTTCCCCTCCTGATTCAGAAAACCCTAATCTTTCCTCCATTTAGAAATTAGATGACCTAATCTTGTATCCTGGTTTATATTATGTTAATTGCTTTCTCTTAATGCATAAAAATCTGTTTCCCCCTGTGTTCAGTCAGGGTCCAATGCTAAGCTGAAAAGGCCTAGTCATGATTTGTTATATAATTGACTTGCATAGCTTAAGAAATTGATATGCTTAGAACCTTGACCTTTGTTTCTTCAATCATTTTAATCAGTTGACATGTCATACAGGTGACATTGAGTTAGATATTTTTATCTTTTGCAATAACAGTTGTGTGGTTCTTTAAATATAACCTGTGTCAGAAGTTTTGGGAATTTCATGAATTATATAATGAGATTTCAGTTATATAAACATACAATTTCAGTTATATGATGGAATTCTAATGAAGTGCTATTGAAAAAATTTGTTTCAAATTGAAACTAATTTTTCATTTAATTTATAATTTTCTTTCCTGACTTTTCATTCAAATGCTGGTTGTCTAAAATTAATTTATGTTTAACCTATTTTAGGTGAAAATAATAGAATTTAATTTGAATAGCATTTATTCAATTAGTTATTTTTATCCCTAAGAATGGACTTCAAAGTAGACAATAATTGAAATTCTTATTTCATTTTAGCACCAACATACAGTGGTATGGTAAGAGAAGGAAAAAAGATAATTTATTTGTTATTTCTTCCTCAGCTAGTGTTTGCTGTGGAAAAATCTATAACTAAAAAGAGACTATGGAATCTCACAGAAGATGACATCCCAGACCGGGTTACACTTCATGTCTGCTCATCTACAAAAAAGTATCTTTTACACTGGGTGTTTACTATTTGAATATGCTACTGAAATTATATTCCTGTATATTTCTTCATAAATTCAATTCATATGTCATGATTTATAAAACATACACACTGTATAATTTTGTAAGCAGTACTTGATATATATAAGCAGTATCTGATTTCTAAATACCCACGTCATGAATAGACAGCTGAGAAGTCCATGAATCTGACCTTCATGGGGAAATTTGCCCCTTCTTTCTTAATTCAGTCTAATTTGTAGGTGGCTAAATGGTGAAGTGAGTAGAACACTAGACTTGGAGTCAGGAGGTTCTGAGTTCAAATCCTGCCACACATCCTTAACTGTGTAATCCTCAGCAATATAACCCCTGTTTTAAGAATAAAATGAGAAGATAATTATAAAGTGTTTTGCAAATCTTAAAGCACTACATTTTTGCTGGCTATTAATTAAAAACAAAAGAGAAAAGGATTTGGCTACAGCTTTATTTTCTCTTACACAGAGAGTTTACAAATTCTTGGCATCTAGAGGGACCCAGTGTTATCTGCCCTCCCCTTTCCTCTTATTACTTGGGGAGAATGCAGAGGACAGAAGAGGAACTGTTTCTTGAATTGGAATTCCTGTATATTTAGAGATAGTATTATATGTGATGATTTAAAAGTAGTTTTAGTACTACATACATTATGAATTATACAAAATTCTGTGGAATACTTGGGGAAAATAACCACTATTCATTTCATGAGTTCTGTGGGAAAATATATTTCTTAAATAACCTGTCTGTAAGCTGGAGAGTACTTGCACTTAAAGAAAAATGATATAGCTATCTTTGAAAATTTCAAAGTGACTACTGATTTACTACAAGAGATAATACAGTTAAATCAAGAAGAAACCCATTCTCCATATTACAAAATTGTTGGCTTTGAGTACCAGTCTTTAAGTACCATAATTTGTAACATAATCTGCCCATTTTCCTTCATTCTGGATGACCCTAAGGAGAACTAAAAGCTGTTGGTGAAAGTTGCAGAGAAGCGTATTTCAGCTTGATAGAAGGAAACCATTTACTAAGAGTGAGAACCATTTAGAAATGAAATGGATTGCTTGGGAAAGGGATAGATGTAGTGAGTTCTCTGTCACTGAGAATATTGAAGCACAAATTAGATGACTTCTTTTTTTGTTTTTTTTGGTAGATTAAAAATTGAATTAGCATCAACTGATAGGCTTTTGCGAGGTGATTCTAACAATTGTCTTTAAAGAGGAATTTCCTGCTCAGGTACAGATTTGATCTCATCCAGAGGTGTTCAGTAATTCTTGTTCTGACCCACGTTATGGGTCATTGACAAAAGCAATTAAATCATGCAACTATTTATTTACTGCCAGCTATGTGCAAGGTGCCATGTTTGATACTGAGATCAGAGACAAGAAACAAAACAGTCCCTGCCTTAACGTATTACTTCTCTCAAGAGTTCAAGGATACATAGAGTGTGTGGAGATCCCTTTTACCTCTGATATTCTCTGTCTTCAGATGCAGAAAGAATGGAAAGCGGGAAGTAGGAAGGGGGAAAGGAGAGTACTTTACAGATATTTCATTTGATTCTCACAACAACCCTGGGAGGTAGTGCTAAAATTATCCTTATTTTTCAGTTGAGTAAATTGTTGAGGCAGACAGGTTGACTTGCCCAGAGTCATTTGAGGCTATATTTGAACCCAGTCTTGTCTCCAAATCCAGTTCCCTATCCACTGTGACACCTTCTGCCCCAAATAAATTTTAAAATTCTTTTGTGACATGCATAGTGAAATAGTGTAGGTGTGCACATTTTATATTCATGCTTCCTACTTTAGTGTGCTTTAAAAAAAACACATTGTTTTCTTCTTTAAAAAAAAATTAAGCATTTTTCCCTCCCTCCTACCATCCCCAACTGCCACTGAAAATACAAGTTAGCAGCAGGCATTTATTAAACGTTATGTGCCATGCACTGAGGGTGCATGAGCTCCTCTAAAGGAGGAGATAGCATGAAAAAAAGAAAAAAAAACCCTGTAACAAATATATATATCGTCAAACAAAACAAATCTGCATCGGTTATATCCAAAAGTGCATGTCTCATTCTGCATCTTAAGTCTAGTACCTCTATCAGAAAATGGGTAGCATGCTTCATCATTGGTTATCTGGAATTGTGGTTGGTTACGATGTAGATCAGAATTCTTAAGTTTTTCGGAGTTGTTTGTGCTGACATTATTATTGTACATATGGTTCTTTTTCTTCTCGATTCATTCTGAAACAATTTATACAAGTCTTCCAAGGTTTTCCTGAAACCATTCCTTTTGTCTTTTCTTAAACCAGTAATCCATAATATTCACATAATTTGTTCAGCTATTCCCAGTTGATGTTCTTGGCTTGGTTCTTGACTTCTAATTCTTTATCACTACAAACAGACCTGCTAAACTTATTTGTGTATATGAGTCTTTTCTTCCTTTTCCTATTATCTTTTTTCTTTTAATGCTAGCTCTTATTTTGAGGGTATAGGCTATTTTATAGTAGTGGTATTACATGGTCAAAGTGTATGCACAGGTAGGACCAATTCATAGCTCCACTAATGTAGTAATGTGTCTGTTTTATTGGCTCCTCCAGCGTTTGTCATTTTCTTTATCAGCTTTGTGAGCCTGATAGATTTGGGGTAGAACCAGAGAGTGCCTTTAATAAATGATTTCATAAAATTTTTTTAACACTTTTATTTAAAGTTTTGAGTTCCAAATTCTATCCCTCCTTTCCCTTCCTCTCTGTTACACAGTAAGTAATCAGGTGTAAGTAATACATGTGCAATTATGTAAAATTTCATATTAGTGGTTTTATAGAAGAAAGTCTTTAATGAAAGAAAGAAAGTGAAAAATAGCATGCTTCAGTCTGTATTCAGTCAATATCAGTTCTTTCTCTGGAGGCAGATAGTATATGCTTCATCATTAGTCCTTTGGGATTGGATCATTGTATTGCTGAGAAGCAGCCAAGTCCTGTACAATTCTTTATTGAACACTATTGTTACTGTGTACAACATTCTCCTGATTCTGTTCACTTCACTTTTCATCAATTCATGTAAGTCTTTACCTTATCCATAAATCTGATGGATAAACTACTCAGTGCTGTCTTAATTTGTTTATAGTATAACCCTTTATGTACAAATCATGTACCCATTTTGATTATATCTTGGTGTATGGTGTGAGATGTTGGTCTGTGCCTAGTTTCTGCCATACTGTTTTCCAGTTTTCCCAGAGGTTTTTGTCAGATAATGAGTTTTTGTTCCAAAAGCTTGATCTTTGAGTTTGTCATATACTAGATTATTGTAGTTATTAATTTGTACCTAATCATTTCCAATGATCCACCAGCATATTTCTTAGCCACTATCAAATTGTTTTGATTATCACTGCCTGATGATACAGTTTGAGATCTGGTATGGCTAGACTACTTTTTATTTTTTACATTTTTTTTTCATTTATTCCCTTGATATCCTTGAGCTTTTGTTTTTCCAGATGGTTTGTTATTATTTTTTTCTACTTTTGTAAAGTAATTTTTGATAATTTGATTGGTATGTCATTGAATAAACTGATTAATTTAGATAGAATTAACATTTTTATTATATTGGCTTGGCCTTACCCTGAGCAATTAGTGTTTTTCCAGTTGTTTAGATCTGACTTTATTTGTGTGAAAAGTATTTTATAATAATGTTCGTGTAGTTCCTGGGTTTGTCTTGGTAGGCAGACTCTCAGGTATTTTATATTGTCTGCAGTTATTTGAGCGAAATTTCTCCATCTCTTAGTGCTGGACTCTGTTGGAAATACGTAGAAATGCTGATGATTTATGTGGATTTATTTTGTATCCTGCAACTTTGTTAAAGTTGTTAATGATTTCAAGTAGTTTTTTAGTTGATTCTCTAGAATCTTCCATTCTCTATGGAGAGTGACAGTTTTGTTTCCTCCTTGCCTGTTCTAATTCCTTTTTCTTCTCTTATTGCTATAGCTCATATTTCTAGTACAATATTAAATGATAGAGTTGATAATGGGCACCCTTGCTTCACTCTTGATTGTATTGGGGAGGCTTATAGCTTATCCGCATTACTGATAATGCTTGCTGATGGTTTTACATAAATATTGCTTATCATTTTAAGGTAAGTTCCATTCATTCTGATCTTCTCTAGTGTTTTTAATAGGAATGGGTACTGTATTTTCTCAAAGGCTTTTTCTGCATCCATTGAATTATCATTTGATTTCTGTTGGCTTTGTTAATGATATGGTCAATTATGCTGATAGTTTTCCCAGGATTCAACCAGGCCTCCATTCCTGGTATTATTCCATCTGGTCATAGTGTGTGATTCTTGTGCTATATTGCTGTAATCTCTTTGCTAATATTTTAATTAAAATTTGTGCATCAATATTCGTTAGGGAAATTGGTCTATAATTTTCTTTTTCTGTTTTGATTCTTCCTGGTTTGACTATCAGCACTATATCTGTGTTGTAAAAGGAATTTGATAGGACTCCTTTTTCACCTGTTTTTCCAAATAGTTTATAAGATATTGGGATTAATTGTCCTCTAAATGTTTGGTTGAATTTGCATGTGAATCTATCTGATCCTGGGAATTTTTTTCTAAGGAAATTTACTGATGGCTTGTTCAATTTCTTTTTCTAAGATTGGGTGCAGTATTTTATTTCTTCTTCTGTTAATCTGAGTAATTTATATTTTTTTAGATATTCATTCATTTTTTTAAAATTGTCAAATTTATTGGCATGTAATTGGATAAAATTGCTCCCAACAATTGTCTTAATTTCCTCTTAATTTGGTAGTGAATTCACCCCTTTCATTTTTTGAAACTAGTAATTTGACATTCTTCTTTCCTTTTTTAAATCAGATTAATGAATAGTTTATCTATTTTATTGTGGTTTGTTTTTTTTTTTCACAAAACCAGCTTTTAGTTTTACTTATTAGTTCAGTGCTTTTCTTACTTTCAACTTTATTAATCACTTCTTTGATTTTCAAGATTTCCAATTTTGGTGTTTAATTGGGGATTTTTAATTTGTTCTTTTTCTAGTTTTTTTTTTAAGTTGCATGCTTTTTCTCTATTTTATTGATGTAAACAATTTCCCCTAAGTACTGTTTTTAGTTTATCCCTTAAATTTTGGTATGTTGTCTTGTTGTCATTTTCTTTAATAAAATTTTTTATTGTTTCTATGATTTGTTCTTCGATTCACTTGTTTTTTAGGATTAGATTATTTAATTTCCAACTAGTTTTTAATTCCTCTTTCCATTGTCCATTACTGAATATAATTTTTATTGCATTATGATCTGAAAAGGATGTAATTACTATTTCTGCTTTTTTGCATTTGGTTATGAGGTTTTTAATGTCCTCATACATGGTCAGTTTTTGTGTAGGTGCCATATACTGCTGAAAAAAAGGTGTATTCCTTTCTGTTCTGCTTAAGTTTTCTTTCGAGATTTATCATATATAACTTTTCCAAAATTTTATTCACCTCCCTAACTTCTTTCTTGTTTATTTTTTTGTTTAGATTTATTTATTTCTGAGAGGGGAAAGTTGAGGTCCTTCACTAGTATAGTTTTATTATCTATTTCCTCCTGACTCATGTAACTTCTTCAAAATTTAGGTGCTGTAGCATTTGATACATATATGCTTAGTACTGATATGACTTCATTGTCTATAGTACTTTTCAGCAAGATAGTGTTTCCTTCTTCATTTCTTTTAATTAGATCTATTTTTGCTTTTGCTTTGTCTGAGATCATGATTGCTATCCCTGCTTTCTTCACTTCAGCTGAAGCGTAATAGATTCTGCTTCAGCCCCTTGTTTTCCCTCCATGTATCTCTACGCTTCAGATATGTTTCTTATAAACAATATATTGCAAGATTCTGGTTTTTAATCCAGTCTGCTCTCTGCCTCCATTTCATGGGTGAGTTCATCCCATTGAAATTTATAGTTATGACCACTTATTGTGTATTTCCATGGTATTTTTCTCTTATTTCTTCCTCTTTCTTAACCCCCACCTTTTCCTTTCTCATAAGTGCTTTATTTCTGATCACTGCCTTCTCCAATATACCCTCCCTTTTATCAATATCCCCACCTCCTTCTGTTATCCCCAGACCTTTTTAACTTCCTTTTACAGTAAGATAGATTTCTTTATCTGAGTATCTGTTATTCCCTCTTTGATCCACTTTTGATGAGAAAATGGTTTAAACTTTGTCCACTACCCCTCATCTTCCCTTCCATTATAATAGCTTTTCTGTGCCTCTTTTATGGGATGGTTACCTTATTCAATCTCTCCTCTCTTTCTTCCAGTGCAATTTTCTTTCTCACCCCTTTTTTCAAAGGGGTGTATTATCCCATCAAAGTCATCCATACCCTCTGTTTATGTGTACTCGTTCTTAATTGCTTATACTAATAAGGTTAAGTGTTACAAATGTTATCTTGCCCTATAGAAATATAAATGGTTTAACATTATTGAATTTCTTATGTTTTCTCTTTTTTTCTTTTTTACATTCACTTGAGTCTTGTATTTAGAGGTCAAATTTTTATTCACCTTTGGTCTTTTAACTAAAAATGCTTAAAAGTTCTCTATTTTGTTAAATGTCCATTTTCCCCCCTGAAAGATTATATTCATTTTTGCTGGGTATGTGATTCTTGATTCTAATTCTAACTCCTTTGTCTTCTGGTATATCATATATCAAACCCTCCACTTTTTTTAATGTAGAAGCTGCCAAATCCTGTGTAATCCTACTGTGGCTTCACAATAATTTGAATTGTTTCTTTTTGACCGCTTGCAATACTTTTTCATGATCTGTGAGCTCTGGAATTTGACTATGATGTTTCTGGGAGTTTTCACTTTACAGTTTCTTTCGGGTGAGAATCAGTGGGTTCTTACAATTTCTGTTTTTCCCTCTGGTTCAGTTTTCTTTGATAATTTCTTAAAAGATGTCCAGATTTTTTTATTTTTAAATCATGGCTTTCAGGTAGTTTAATAATGCTTATATTACCTCTCCTGGATCTATTTTTTAGGTCACTTGTTTTTCCTAGTGAGAAATTTCACATTTTCTTCTATTTTTCTCTTTTTTGATTTTGTTTTATCATATCTTGATGTCTCTTGGAGAGATTAGTTTTCACTTGTTCATTTCTAATTTTTAAGAAATTTTTTTCTTGAGTGAGCTTTTGTACTTCCTTTTCCATTTGGCCAATTCTGTTTTTTTAGGGAGTTACTTTTCTTGGTAAATTTTTATTTCTTTTCCTATCCTATTGACTCTTTTTTCATGATTCTCTTGTATTGCCCTCTTTTCTTTTTCCAGTTTTTCTTGTCTTTCTCTGATTTGCTTTTAAAAATACTTTTAAAGCTTTTCAAGGAGTTCTTTTTGGGCCTAAAAACAAGTCACACTGCTACTGTTCTTGGACCTCCCTCCTCTCCCACTCCTCATACCCTAGTGAGACAGACCTGTATTGGTAAGCTGCTTCCCTGCTCCTAGATCAGTTCTGAGGTGATCATTTTCTTGTTGTTCAGAGGGTAATTTGTGAGGGCGTCAAAGGGTTCCTTCCTCACTCTGATATCTTGGTAGCAAAAGTTCTCGGATAAGTGATTTGAAGGATTTTTTTTCATATGACTTTCATAGCTTGAATTTCTTCTTTTGAAAACTAGCTGTTCATGTCCTCTGACCATTTGTCAGTTGAAGGTAGCTCTTAGTCTTAGAAATTTGAGTCAGTTTTGGAAATAAGAAATTTCCCTTTTCATAGAGACTTGCCACAAAGATTTTTTTCCTGGTCAACTATTTATTTTTTAACAGCCCTAAACAGTTTTTATTCAAATTATTTTTTCAAGTATTTACCTAACATATAAAAAGGGAAATTATTGTACACGTAAAATTTATGTAGATGATCATTCCATATACAATGCAATCCTGGTAGAAGTCAAGCAGCTTTCGCTCCTCCCTATAGGAGGGTAATCAATCACTCACTGTATGGCAGTCACAGGGACACAGTGGAAGAAGGTGTGCAATTAGGATGGTCACTTATTGGCACATATGTTATTATATACGGAAACCTATTGGCAATGTACTCGTGCTGACAGCAACAGTGAGCCAGTACTGGCACCTTTGAGAATTAAAAGGGGCATCTGGATTCTACTACAAGGAAAAGAAGACTCCAGATTCTATTGAGTTAAGACTTGAGGATTGACTTAGAGTTCCAATTCTCATGACTTCAAGACCATTTGAGTTATCAAGTAAATACAGAAGATTACAGTTAATTAGCCTAGGTGCTCCATGAGGGCAGGACCTATCTGAATTTTGAATCTTCCCCAGCACCAACAGTCTTAATACACATTTGTCAAACTGATTTACAGATGTTACTGGCAGAGAACTTTTTTATATTGGATTCTAGATAGTACTTCAGTCAGAGGGCAGTAGTCTTCAATAGCTCTAAAAATAAGGAACAATTAAAAATATAAGGGTGACTTGGCTACATGCTTGGCCTCCATTTATATTTAGGTCATGGAATGCCACCAGTGTAAAATCATGCACTTGGTAGCCATGAGATAACCATATAAACAAATCAAATTATAGCTATTATAAATATGTTATAGCTAATAAACCATTCTGTAGGAATCTTGCTTGTTCAAGTCTAACTGCTGACTGATAAGGCAAAATAAAAAAGAAGGAATTGCCTCTGGATGACAACCTATGAATATGTGAGTGTTAAGACACTGTTACTGGTGGAGAGAGAGAAAGCTCACCCACTACTGAAGAATGCTGGCCCTAAAAAGTACTTTGCCAACTCTAGAACAGTATTTCTCAAAGTGAACCCTGCAGAAGTTTCACGAAGCAGACTAAGGGAAGAGTTTTCTCCAAAAACTAAAACAAAAAACCCAGCACTGTGCTGGAGGCTTGTCAGCTATTTTCTAATTTGGGTTGCATTGGTTCTGTTTGTGCAAGAAATTTTAATTCTATGTAATCAAAATTGTCTATTTTATTTTCTGTGATCTTCACTCTCCTTTGTTCATGAATTCTTCCCCTATTCATAGATCCAAGAGACAATTTCTTTCTTATTCCTCTGATTTGTTTTTAAGATGGCTTTTATATCTAAGTCACGTTTTCCTTTGGAAATTATCTTGATGTATAGTGTGAAATGTTGCTATAAATATAAATTTGCTAAACTGTTTTTTAGGTTTCCCAGGAATTTTTGTCAAACGTTCTTTCCCCAGTATCGATGGTCTTTGTGTTTATCTAATGCTGGGCTACTAAGTTCATTTGCTTCTGTATATTGTGTACCTAATGCTGGCCTGCCCACCAAAGGATTTTGGGCAGCCTGTAAAAAAATGTAGAGGACATAAAACAGGCTTGCATATCACCCATGAGCCACTTTAGTGGGCCACATGTTGTGCAGACCTGACCTAATGTGTTCCACCAACTGACTTCTCAGTTGTTTTTTGTTTTGTTTTTTTTTAAACCTAGTATCAGATCATTTTTAATGATTTTTCTTTTGTAAGGTCTTTTTGGGTGAGATCAAATGTAGTTGGGGACCTAATACTGCATGATTCCCGTTTTTTCCCACTTATTTTATCATTAGTTATTTGCCAGTCTTGATCTTTTGTTCTCCAAATGAATTTTATCATTTTTTCTAGTTCTACAAGTAGTTTGATATGGCATTAACAAGTGAATTACTTTAAGTACTGTTGTCACTTTTATTTCATTGACTCAGCCTGCCCTTGAATATTTAATATTTCTCCACTTATTTAGGTCTGTCTTTATTTCTGTAAATAGTGTTTTATAGTTGTACTTACCTAGGTCTTCTGTGTGACATGGCAAATAGACAATATTTTAAAACATTCTGTAGTTATTTTAAATGAAATTTCTCTATCTTCCTGCTGGGTTTTGTTGGTAATAAACAGAAATGTTAATGACTAATGTGGATTTATTTTATATCTAGAAATTTTGCTGAAATTATTCTTAAAGTTGTTTCTATTCACTTTCTAAGATTCTCTAAATGAAATATATTTTCTGCAAAAAGTTTTGATTTTGCTTCTTTTTTAGTTATGTCGATTTAAACTCTCAATTTCTTTTTCTTTTAATTGTAGCTTACCTTTCTAACTATATCAGATTATAGTGTGAGATAGACACTTTATCACTGATCTTTACTCCTGATCTTATCACAAAGTCCTATAGTTTATCCCCTTTACATACAGTTCTGGCTCTTTGTTTTAAATATATACTACTTTCCATATTAAGGAAAGGTCCATTTATTCCCATGTTTTCTAGTATGTTGTGGTATGTTTTTTGTTGTTTTTTTTAATAGAAATGTATTTTGTTGTATTTTGTTGAAAGTTTTTCTGCATTTATTGATATAATCATATAATTTTTATTTTATTAACAAGGTATATTTGTTTTATAGTTTTTTAATTTTGAATTGACTGAGCATTCCTGATATAAACCCAGCCAGTTCATAGTGCTTGATGTTTTATGATATTTATTTTCTCTATTCTCTTTGATAATATTTTATTTAAAATTTTTGTAGTAATATTCATTAGGGTTAGTGGCCCATAGTTTTTTTTTCTTTATTTTGATTCTTCCTTGGTTTAAGGTATTTCTTTACTCTAACACGCTACCCCAGTATTTTGAGAAGGAAATGTAAGGAAGAGAACAATTTAAATTTGAAGTTACAGAAATATTTATTCTATTGCATTCATATTAAAGATGATACTAATTTACTTACATTTAAAGTTTCATTATCTGACTTTAAAATAGATGTTAGTATTTTATTTTTTTCTTTTGTCTGATTCTGTCAAATATTTACTTTATTTATGTTTCCTTAATTAGTCAAGAATACTATGTCGCACTTATGATGTCCGTGACCCGAAGGTAAGATAAATGTTTTTTCTCCAACCAGTTTATCTTGGCACTAGTTATGTTTTTTAAAATTCTACTTTAGTCATTAGTTTCATTGTATTTACCTCAGCGTGTTCCTACTTTCTTTTGAGTTGCAAAGCTACCAAGAATGCTACTTGACAGTTGAATATAATTAACATGATTACAAGCATTTCAGATCTGTGGAATAGTATTTAAAATACATTTTTGATTATCAAAGAGAAAGTGGAAAAATTTCCTGAGTTTTCAGCATATGTTAGATTTTAAAACTATAAAATACAAACTCCACTGTGTTGCTTCCAGAGCCTGTCCCTAGCCGACCTTTCCAAGGCGAGTGGTATGTTACTCTCGTTCACTTTCTCTCCATTCCAACGAAAGGGGCGTGCTTGGTGTTTCTCTTGGAAGCAAGCAGAGCAGTCACTGAGGGCTCAGGCTTGGTTTTGAAGTCAGGTTGTATCTTGAGCTAATAAGTATAAGCAGAGATAGTAGAGAAGAGAGGGGCTGCAAACAGCTGTGCCGAATGACTGGCTTTGCCTCAGACTTGAATACAATCTCTGGTTCCGGTGTAGCATAACCAGAACCAGGAAGTGGTGAGGAAGAAGGGACATCCACAGGAAGTTTCTGATTAAAAGAAGAACATGTAACTTAGTACGATCTTTGTGAGATAATATTGGAGGATAGGTTAAATTGTGTTTATAAGCTAGCATATTCCTGTTTAGAGCATGGATCCTTATGATTGTTTCAAATCATTAATTAGTTTGAAAGTGACATTTCTGTTTCTGGTACCTTAGATGCTGTTAAAGTCATGCTAAAGATCACCTGATTCAAACCCCTCATTCTACAGATGAGAAAACAATCCTAGAGAGAGGTCAGGTCACTCTGTTGAATATGACACAGTAAGTGACAGTGCCAGGATTGGAGCCTAGGTCTCTTGATATCTGATCCATTCAGGGTGCTTTCTGTTATCCCATGCTAGAATTATACTTTAGATATAAATTTTGTAATCGATGCCAGAGATTTTATACCAGTTGTCCTTAAATTGTATAATTATATATTATATATATATATATATATCAACCTATACAATAAGAAGATTAACAAATCACAATACTTTGTCTCCAGAAAGTTCTCATTATAATACCCATTTATAGCTTAGAAACTGGAGTAGAGAGCCCTGAGTTATTATAACCTAGCCGTGTAATTAGTTAACTCTCTCATTCCCTTGAAAAAGGCAGTTTGATGCCTAGGGGGCACAAGTATATGACTTAAAAAGAGGTTAAGAGGGGGGGAGGAAAGCAAAGGAGCAAGGTTTGGGTTAGGTGAGACACTGCTGAACAGGATCACTGACTAAAGAGAGCATGCCAGAGCACCCCAGGGGGGAGTGGGCTGCAATTTGACTAGGCTCTGGAGGGTAGCTTTATAGAGTTTGCCTGCTGATATCAGACAATCGTATATGTCAGGCCCTTACTAAGTTTTATAGATGAGTCCGCATACAGGTATAGACACCCGTTACTTTATGTACTTAAAGGTATACCAGTAGTAATTTGCTGACATCACCCCACCTACAACCATAGTTGAGATCTAGTGAAATCTAAGGCACACATTGCTAGTTAATGTCCCTAAAAGTCCATTTTTTTGGTGACTCAGCATTTATTGCCTATTGTGTTATAGACACTGTGTTAAGCGTTGGAGATACAAAGGCAAAAAAAAGTCTTTGATTTCAAAAAGCTCGGTCTGATGGGGTAGATAGCTTGCAAATGACTGTATAGGCACGCTATGTACTGGATAAGTTGGGAGTAGTAGGCACTAAGATTAAGGAGTTATATATTTGTTTTTATAATAGTTTATTTTTTAGAAAAAAAATGCTCTCTTGCAGTTTTATCTGTCAGAAAGGTCAAACCATAGTTTTAACCTACCAGAAAGATAAAAAGATCTCCATTTAATGGCATTTTACTGAAATTGTCTAGACAGCCTTAAAGCTCTAGGAAGACAAAGAATCATAGGATCTAGAGCTGAAAAGGACTGGAGAGATCAACTTTCTCATTTTCCTGATGAAGATAGGGCCTATACCCCATACCCTAAATGCTGATAAGTCAGATAATGCATTATTATTAGAGGGATATTTCAAACATCTTTGCTACTTTCTGTCCACCATGTGGATCAGTCTACAAATGCTAATTCCTGTGTATGTACACACAGATAGATATACTACTTAAAGATATATTTTTCCATAATCAAAGTAGAGAAAAAAAATTAGATGGTAGTTATATTTCTTGTAAATGTTTGGAACTGCTTTATAATATGATTTTTGATCACACTTCTACAAGGTAATTTCACTTGGTCTTTTTAAAAAATTCACAGAATTATCATTTTAATTTATTTTTTAGAAATCCAACAAAATTGTGTTTTTAAAGCACGTCATTAATTAAATTTTTGCCTGTTTAGGGCTTTAAATATTCTAAATGGCTACTTATGAGAAAGCTCATTAAAGTAGTTTACTTTAGTGGAGTGGCATTGGAAATGTGTATCTGATTTACACAGGTATAGATAGAAAGTAGAATCCATCTCGCGCCTCATCTTAATATTTTAATATTCCTTAAGCTCTTTAGCATGTTAAAGGTTACAGTGTTCTGTGCTAAAGAACTCTATTAACATTTGTCCGATATCCCTGCCAGAGATAACTTAAAAAAGTAAGAGTTCCTGAGCTCTTATGTTTATAAAGTTAAGATATTTATTACAGTACTTCAGAACCCTGAGCTGTTTGGCATGGTAGACATATACATAGGCATTGTGCACGGTAGGCATGGAATAAATACATGTCAACATACCAGATGTAAAATCCCAGGTTTTAAGTGAGAGGTAGGGCTCTTACAAAAGATGAAGTCCTAGTGCCTTTTGACATGACAGCCTCATGTTTAATCTCACCTCTCTGCTACGTCTTGAGAACAGAAGAACTAATAAAACTTACATGCTTCTTAATACATGTTTTTTAATACAAACTCTGAAAGCTTTGGTTCTGGTGACAACTCTGCTTGGTAAAATCTAGGCTCCAAGACCTCTCAGAGCTAACAGTGAACCTTAGCAGTAATTATTACTGTTACTTTGTATTTTCATTTTTAAATAGAAATGTTGTTTTTAAGGAAACCTGGCAAAGTTTCAAAGCTTGTTATCTTATAACATAATTGCTTTTCCTTATGCTTTTTATAACTTATTGATCCATAACATATTTTTATTTGAAGTGCATCATTTTATACGTGTTTTTAAGTTTCAGTCTTGCTTCCCCTTTTGTCACTTCTAGAGTTCACCAAAACCTGCAGACTGGAAATACCAAAATGGACTGTCTACTTCATGGCTTTCTTTAGATTGCACAATTCATGTTAACATTCATGTCCCCCTTTCAACTACAACTGCCAGCTATTCCCTAGAAAAAAATACAAAGGTAATGGATAAAATAAAACTTAGAATATTACTAAATAACTGTTGAGAGTATTGTCTTTCCTTTTTATTATTGGACACCATTTTGCAATGATTTGTTGTATCTGTCTTATTTTTCTATGCAGACTGTAAGTGTCTTGGTGATAGGGATAACCAACCAGTGCCTTAGAGTTGTTTTTATTTCTTGTACATATTAGGTGCTTGCTAAATACTCTTTATTGAAAGGGGTTTTTTTGTGTCTTAGTCCTCAGTTTAGCTTCCTTACTTTTCCTGGTACTTTCTTCTTACTTCTTCTTTGAATCATTTCTTTTCTCTGTATATTTAAGGCTTAGGATTGCTACACTTTTGTTGCTTTTCCCTTTTGACCTTTCTGTTAACAAGAGAACTCTCTGAAATGATTTGTTATCTTTCATTCTATATTATAGTTCCTTTCTGTAGTTTCTTATGTTTTTAAAAAAAATTTTTAAGGCTTTTGGAATGAGTAGGTATCTATGGTTAAACTTTTTTTCTATATTTTACATATCTTTAGAGAGATTTATATATGTTTTAGATACATATAGATGTGTATCTATATATGCCTCATTTTTGATCAGGAAAGAAGATAAAGGATAAAGATTTTACGTATGGAACATTTAAAGACTGGAGATATATTGCAAGTGTTTTTAAAAAACATAATTGTAAGAATAGTATCTTAATATTAAATGTTACCAATGCTTTTAGTTTTTGGGGGAATTAGTAAGCATGGAAGGAAGAAAAATCTAATAAAATTAAGATTATTTAATATATACTATACTTAGAGACTTAATGGGATGTTTTTCTTTTAAGAATGGACTTGCACGCTGGGCCAAGCAAATTGAAGGTGGTGTGTATTTGATCAATGGACAAGTTAAAGAGGAAGATTGTGAACTTCTAGAAGGACAGGTGAATTAAGGAAATTATCATTCAGCTATTTTAAGTGACTTAAATATTTCCTTGAAAATGAAAAAATTATGTGACTAAGTGATATCCTGATAACATCTATAGAATTTGTGTGTCATTTAGTCCCAGGATTTCTGAAGATCTGTACCTTAAAATGTGGTTAAGGGCCAAATAGTATTAATCAGAACATGGTGCAGTCTTTAAAAACTTGCTGGAAGTACCCAATATTTGCAGCTCTGTGGCTCTGAGTACCAAAATAATAGCTAATACCTTCATAGCCTATGATTCTGACTCAAAACCATATTTCCAGTGAAGTAATTGGAATAGAGAAAATAGGGAAGGGATTGATTTTTCAAAAATTTTGGTGATGATATATAGTTAAAAATTTCACCCCCACAATGCTATCTTTGGTGATCAGTATGATAAACAGTGCTATACTGTTTCTTGATAGTGATTTTCCCTTAACTTTTTAGATTTTTTTAGCCTATAGTATTTACAAATGTTGGCCTCTTGTTAGACTTAGTCTGTCACTAAAAATGTCTTAGGATGATTCCGAAATCACTTTTTAAAAAAATCCAAGTGAAATATTTATGGCCTAAATATTTTGTATTTTAATTTTTTTCTCTTTCAGAAAAAGTCTTCTAGAGGATATACTCAAACTACTACTCAGACTTTTGATGTGAGGGTTCTAACGCATTTGGTAAATATTGGAAAAATGCTACTAATCTAAAACCTTTTCAGAAAGTTATTTTATGACATTAAAAAATTTGACATTTTGGGGTTTATTATATTTACAATCTTAACATTTTAGAACTTAGAAATTATGAATTTTTCAGCCATGAGAGTAGTTTACTTTCTAAGTAGCTCACAGAGTATCATTTTCCTGAAACCATTTCTGACTACATTCTTAGCCCTGAAGCTTGGAGGAAAGGAGCAAAGAATGGGAGATGATGTTGAAAGGATTTTAGGTTTAGAATTTGGGAGAAGCAGGAGCTCATGATGGATGGCCTCAATTTTCTCCATAGTATATGCAATTGAGTAGGAGTAGGGATAGAGAGAAGGAAAGATTTAGAATCAGTTATAAGAAATTTTATCAGGAAAGAGTAAAAAGGATTGGTGTGTAATATTGAGGGCCCATTTAAGATTAGATAGTATATGTGAGCTTCATTTGTCTGGTGTGACTGGTTCTTGGTAGTTACTCATATATAAAGCATTTGAAACTAAATGGTGGAAAATATAAATAGAAGATGACTATCTCATCTGCCTCCAATAAACTCCAGTAAACCCTGTTTTAAGTCATGGGGACAGATTGTAGGGAGGCATAAAGATAGGAAATGGAATACGAATTTTGGAGAATGGCTTGTTGTCCTTTTATTCTGAAACATAGGGGATGTGAAGGAAAGTAGTGAAATAAGTCTAGAAAACTAGATTGGGACCAGATTTTTCCATATTTTAAATAGCAGGCTAAGAAATTTATTTGTATTTTATTCTAGAGCTAGAACATCAAAGTTTAGGAAGTTTTTTTTATTTTGAGTCACAATTTGCCTCCCTTAACTTTCACGCACTAGTTTTATTTTCTAGGACCAAGAGGCAAAATGGTGAACTGTCTTCTGCGTGACAGCTGACAGCCCTTCAGATAGTTGGAAATGCTATCATGTCTTAACCCTTTTTTGTCCCTTCCATCTACCTGTCCTAATCTAAAAATCAGAAACAACTTTCCCTGAAGAGTACTACATCCTACTATAATCCTATCTTCCCTTGCATTACCAAAGTCCAGTAGAAAGTAGTCTGTATTCTTTGACCTCCCTGCCTTTCCACCAACTCCATCCTTCACCCCTTATAATGTGGCATTCATCTCCACCATTCTATTGAAATTAAATTCCTTGACACTGCACTTTTCCAGTTCTCTTCCTGTTCCTCTGACTGCTTCTTCTGTTTCCTTTGCTTCCTTCTTCTGTGGCCTTCCTCATTTCTGCCCTTTTCCTAGGAGGTGGACATTTTATCAAGGTTCTCTGCCCTTGGCTTTCTACTTAGAACTGTCTTATATTTGTTTCCTCAGTGATTACCTCTACTCCGTGGCTGTAATTCTTCTGTGTGGTTCATTACCAACTCTTAATTTTTTCTAATTTTTCCCTTAAGCCTCATTTTGAAATACATACTGGGCCTTTCTGTCTGGTCATTATACTTGTTTGTACTTCAAAAGTCAAATTCATAATCTTCCCATTTAAACTGGCTCCTCCTGATTTTTCTGTTTCTGTGAAATGTGTCATTATTCTCCTAGTAAACTAGGCTTAAAATCTTGTAGTTGTACTATATTCTTTCACACGACATATTTGCCAGCCAAACTGAACTACCTTCCATTCCTTGAACAGGAATTATTTGAGCTATTATTTGAACATGCTTCCTACTTCTCCATTTTACTGATGGCATTTATAATCTTCTCCTGTTACTAGTTCCTGCTTGTTAAAAATCTTTCCAAGCATTTCCAGATCTATCTTCTTCACCCCAGGTAGCTATTTTTGGTCAGTCCAGGCAGAAGTGACCTTCATGTTATCTGAACCTTATTATCTGAGGTATATTGTATTTCTCTCATATGCTTTGTACTATAGTTGTGTGCATGTCTTCTTTTTTCTGTTGGATTGAAAGCTCCTTGAAGGTGGCAACAGTGTCTTACTCATCATTTACAATGCTGTACTGTACAATACTTACTCATCATCCACAATACAGAGCTCAGTGCCTTTCAAGTAATTGCTACTCAAGAATTATATTTTGGAATAAATATTGAGATTGTTATAGTTGCACTCAGGGTAATTTCCCCTACCAATGCAGACTGCCAATTTCTCTGCCACTTAGAATCTTATTTACTTAGAGAACTGACAGGATACATGACTTGTGCAGAGTTACATAGGCATTATATGTTAGAAGTGGGACTTGAAAAAAAAGCTTTGCTAGTTCTAATGTATAACACTACCTTTCATGTGTACTTAAAAGAAAAAAAATTGATTGTGAATTACAGTATAGATGCTCAGAAAAAGAAACTACAAAAAGAAAAATGGGCTAAATCCTTTTCATAAATGTTTGAGAATATTTTCAAACATTGGGGCAAGAAATAAAAGTCATGCTCATTAAATTCCTGAAATACTTACGTGGAGTTTAACATGGCACTTGTTTTATTTCTAATGGGAGGGCTACTTAGTCATTATTTAGACCAAATGCAATATTTCTCTTTCAGCTCCTTAATTCAAATCACAGATCTACAGCTACAGTCCAGGTCTGCAGTGGTTCTGTAAACCTCAAGGGTTCTGTGACATGTAGAGCTTATATTCACAGCAACAAACCGAAGGTTAAAGACGCCATGCAGGTCAGAATATAACTACCATTGTACAGGGCATGATAATGTTTTACTCCAGCTGTCCCGTAACATTTTAACCTTTTAAAACTTGGAATCATTCATTTGACTATACTTGACAAAAGGATGTAGTGCACATATTTTTGAGATTCCCTTTAGGGTCTATAAGAGGGAAATGCTTAAAGAGCTAACTGTGAGCATTATACTTATTTTTAAATCACTGAAATCACAGTACTAGAGAATCTAAATCACATTAAAATCACAGTACTAATGAAAATATAGTTTATCTATGCATTCAGAATTAAATCCGAGAACTTGTGATAGAATTTAAAGATCTTTATTCTCATTTTAAGTGAGAATATTTATCATTTATCATCATATGATAAATGATAAATATTCTTAAGTTAAAGTAGCCTATGGATATTCCTTGGTATTTTCGAAGGATCTGAGATTGCATCAATGTGGGTAATATTGCTCTCTTATTTGCTGATACAGTAGTTACCCCCTACTGTACATAGAAATATTTTTCTGTCTTTGAATAGATCATAAGTACTAGTACATTAGAATTGCTAGATTGTTAGTCTCTAGATTGTCGTATAAATGACCTACCTCCTTTTCAAATAATATTTTCTGAATTAGGTCTGTGTTACCTCTAGCAAGGAATCATCATTTATAATATGCTGCACCCTACTTTCTTCTGACGTACATCTCTCTGTTGTCCTCTGGGTCACTCACAATTTTGACTATTTAAAAATTATGACGTTCCATGAACTGCAGTTATATGGCAGCTATCAAAAGGAATATTGGAGTTAAAGAAATACTTTTTTTATGTCAGGGAGCATCTTGGATTTGTCAAACATACTATATTTCAGATAAAAATATTTTTATTGTTACTAAGATGTAGCATGCATTGTATTAGTTTATGTTTCTTCATTGTCCTGTGTGAAAATGGAGGGAATTTGTCCTTAAGTGATGATTACACAGTTCCTTATAGGATCATCACCTACTATGGATGAACTATCTTAATGGTAAAAATGCATCCCAGGTCCCTTGTCCTCTCAGAATGTATTCTAAGAGCAACCAAAAAATTGAATTGTCATGTTGGGTGCTAAGTCATTCAGAAGTTGTGAAAATTGTGACACATTGAAACAATAGTGCAGTTCACCAGTTCAGAGCACTCACATTAACTAGTATTATTTATGCAATATGTACATACTTATTAATTTGTAAGTAACTAATTTGGATAGGACTGAACTGAAACTTACCTTTATTAAAGGAAAAAATACTTTTTATGACACTGATTTATATTGCTGAGTAGATGAAAAGTAAAAATAAGTTTGGAAAAGAAATGTTTACCTGCTTTAAGGACTACGCATGTCAGTCACTTTTAGATTTAGATTACGTTTCCATTCGCATTTTTGAAAACATAATTTGACCCTAAATATTTCAAAATTATGTCAATTAGGGTCCTATAGCAGGAGCTCTGCATTTCTGTTTCTAATTGTGTTTTGTTTTTGTCTCTAGGCATTAAAGAGAGATATATTGAACACAGTGTCTGATCGTTGTGAAATACTATTTGAAGATCTTCTTATGCGTGAAACACCAGGCAATAAAGGTTTGAATATAAAAGAAATGATATTTAAAATTTGATTTTATGTTTTCTCTATTTGATGCAGGAATATAATAGGGTATAACTGGACACATTCTTAGCTTTGTGATAGAATAAACTATTTTCAATCACAATAAAGTGTTTTTAGCACTTTAGGAATAAATTTTAGCAATATTTGCAAGCTTTTATTGTCTAAATGATAACTTTTCCTCTAAAACACCAGACTTAACTAGTATGTGTTGCCTGTGCTATAGATGATTACTTTTATGTACTTAAACATGTGAGTTCCCTCCAGAACCTCTCAATGGTCAAAATATAATTAAAATTTTTTCACTAGTTTTAGTATAATGTGTTCTGAATATCAATTTATTTCTTTGAAAATTGGTAATCATTGTCTGGTATATATGATTGCTTGCTACTAAGTAGAATATTTGATGAAACAGGAAACTTTACCTATGGGGTAGACTAAAATATAATTAGGTACAAGAAGGACTTTTAAATATTTATGATTGGTATATAGATAATAGGTACATAATAAGTTACTACTGGGTACTAGGAATGCTTAGATACATCCCTAACATTTTAAGAGGTTGTCATGAAAACAGATGTGTCTCCCATAGAACTTTTCTTGTTAGTGCTGTTAGAGAGAGAGAGAGAGATGTTGAATTGAAGGTAAGGCTTAAATGTTCTAAGGCTTAAAAGTGAGAAGACCTTGACTTAAGTTCTTATTTGGATATTAACTACTTCTGCCTCTGTGGACAAGTCATTTAACCTTTCTAGAATTCTCTTTTCTTATTTTTAAAATGGGCATAATAATTATACTGCCTTTCTCCCAGTGTTATATGGAAAATTCCTAGTATACCATGAAGACTCTATCATATTATATTCTTTGTGTATATATTATTTATGTCATTTAAGAATGCTTCATGATTTTTTTATCATTTGTTCTGAATCAAATACTTTTGACTTTATATTCAGAGTAGAGTAATGCTTTGAACATTTTGATGACTTACCTATTTAATATCTCCAAATAGCATTTCCGTGACTTAACTGACACATTGAATATTGCATCCTTTAAAAGTAGGGGTTCTTAACTGTTTTTGTGTCACAGACCCCTTTAGCAATCTGATGAAGCCTGTGGATTCTTGTTGGAAGAATAATATTTTTTAAGAGAAAAAAGAAAAAAATCATTTTGCAAGTTGAATGACTACTCTTCTGGCCCTTGTTATAGTATGAAGTGTTTGGCATTGACTATCATCATTATATAATTTAATTATACAATGTGAATTATATAATTTAATTATGATATAAATTATGTAATTATATTAATTATATAGCAAAAAATAGGGAGTTGTACAAGTTTTAGTGCAGTTTTAAATTATTAAAGCTTAAAACTGCACTAAGACTTTTGGGACACCTTATATTTTTGTAATTTCCTGTAGCATACAGGAAACATAACATAAGAAGCTTTCCACCTTGTGTCTGCCTTCCCCCAACATAGCTACTTCTAGAAAGCTGATAAACTTTTTCAATTTTAGAGTTAGCTGTTGTTGTTTGTCTTTCGTTCTTGTAGAGGACTGTGGTGTCAGGGATGTTGATGCCATGCCTTGCAAGTGCATTGGATTTAAGTGAGGGAGGGTTGTGTAAAGTCACCGATCTCACTCTCTTCTCTAGAGCTCTCTGGGTCCTGCGGCAAGATCTCACTCAGGACAACTGGGGGTGTCGCCACATGCAGTGGGAGACCTTGGCCTTTTTAAGTTAAGGTCTTTTCCCAGATCTGAGTTCGAATGAGGCAGTGCCCATTCAGTGATGAAGGCTAAGGAAGAAATGAGACAGAGATGTGTGGCTTAGTGAGTAGAGTACCTGGAGTCAGGAATATCTAAATTCTAATTCAGCTTCAGGTCACTTAGCCTTAATCCACTGAAGAAGTAAAGGCAAACCACTCCAGTATCTTTGCCAAGAAAAGCCCACGGACAGTGTGGTCCAAGGGGTCATGAAGATTTGGACATGACTCAACAACAGCAACTCAGTTTTGAAATGAAGAGCTAAAATGTTTGCTCTGTAACTGTGGTTTGAAACTTGAATCGGAATTCCACAAGTGAAAATGTTTGCAAACGTTCATTTGAGAGGTATATAATTTGAAATTGAAAGACCATAGGATCTTAGAGTTGGAAAGGACTTTAGAGGTCACATAATCTCACCCTCTTGTATTAAAGATTACAAAAAAGAACCTTAAAGAGGTTAAGTGACTTGCTTATTGTCACACAGCTAGTGTCATAGAAGGCATCCAGCCCTAGGCAGGTCTTCCTGAATTCAGCACTTTCACTACCACACTGCCTCTCATGTATATTTCTAGAAGCATTTTGGTTGTTTCAGTGTTCTCTGTTCCTGTGTGACCCCATTTGGGGTTTTCTTGGCAAAGATTCTGGCGTGATTTGCCATTTCCTTCTCCATCTTATTTTGCAGAGGAGGAACTGAGGCAAACAGGATTAAGTTATTTGCCCAGGGTCACACAGCTAAGTAAGTGTCTGAGACCAGATTTGAACTCAGAAAGATGGGTCTTCATTATTTTGGCCCTGGCACACTAGCCACTGTGTGGCCATCTGGTTGCCCTTTTCTAGGAGTTATCTGCAGATAGATGATAACCTGAACCTATGGAAGCTGATGAGATCACCAAGAGAGACAATAAAGGGAGAGAAGATGAGGGGACCAGACACTGGGGTACAAGATATGGATGATGATCTCAGAAAGGTACTGTGGAGAATAGTCACAAAGAAGGGAAGAAAAGGAGCTGAGATGCCCAAAACCTCTTGTGAGGAGATATAATCTATGGAAGAAGCCAGCGGTAAAACCCTTTGCCTCAGGTGTTTTTTGTGTGTATGAATGGTCAAAGTTCAGATATCAGATGAGGAGCTCTCAGAAGTTCTAGTGCACAGAGGCAATTTGATGTCACAGTGATCACTGATACTAGGTGAGATGAAACCTGTGACTGACTGTGGCTCTGTTTGGGCACAGCTGATTGACAATAAGCAGGATAGATGAGAGCAGAGGCTGGGGAAGAAGATGCTAACATTGTAATTAAGAAGGTACGTTCCTATGAGAAAATCTAAGAAATAGAGGGAATCAGAACAAACATTATTTGGATCTCATGGTTCATATGGAAATATGAAAATTTTTTAGCATCCTACTTTTTGTCTATCAGGATCATCTTGCAGATAGTGATATTTGGAATGCATAATATAAAATTTATGTAAATCACAGCATCCTTGCATGTATTTGGTGTCTGTATTCAATATATTTACTTTACTATACAACCTTTTAAATAAACACAGATGCATTTCTTTGATGTGGGGGTGATCAGCTTTATATAATTGTATAAAACTACTTATGGTACTAGTAAAAACAATTAGAACTAGTACCTTACAATTAGCTTTTATTTTATTGCTGTGGTATAATAATGTAATCATTCTTTTTTTAAGAGAAATAAACTTGAGATGTGTGAGAGACATTGCATATTTCTTTTTGACTTAAATGTTTTGGTTCTTTTTTTTTACCTCTGAATCTTTGGAAGGCAGATTTGGGTTCTCCATTTAAAAATACCTCTTTGAAAATGAAAATAAATATAGGAATGATTTTTGGAATAGTGGAATTGTCTTCCTTTTATTTGTGAGTTTTTGGTGTATTTTAAAAATACATCTAATGATCTCAATTTTTGTCATCAGTTGTAAACTAATTAGAAGACCAGTACTCATTAGCAAATAAATTTAATTTAGCTTCTGAAAAAAAAAGCTAGAAATGTGCTTCTCTTTCCTTTTTTTCCTTCTTGTTTTCTCTATTCTTTGCTCACATTTCCTGTTAGCAGTATGTTAACTTGTTTTGAAAATAAATTAAACCTACAAATTTAATGTGCAGTTTTTAATGTACAGGGAACATATTTTTAAGGTCTTTTTTCTAGCATGCCTATATTAATGCAACCCAGAACATTAAATTTTATTTTGCATTCTAATGTTCTTTCCATTGGTCCAAATTATAAGTTCCACTTGATATTTTTTAGCTTATTATTACGTATGTACATGTGCGTGTTCGTACTGCTGTGATGAGACTAGACAGTTAAGTTACAAGGCTAATTGCAGTATGGAGATTTTACGGCTAGGGGGCAGTCTGGTCAAAGAGGAGAATTTAATTTCTCTGAAAGGTAGATGATGTGCTAGATCTAGAAGAATGCTAATTTTTACATTTCCTTACTTAAGGAATTTGTCATTGTTTTTCACCTTATATCTAAATCTTTGCTCAGTTCTTTGACAGATGTAACTTTTGTCATTATAAGTCCTTAAACAAAGGACAACCATGTTTTTAACTATTTCCCCCCACATACTTTGTGACTTGAAAAGAGTGAAGAAAATGTTATAAAATGATTTGAAAAGTAACAACATAAAATCTAGAAGAAAAAGAATAAACCCTTTTAAAGAGTAGACTGTTCTATAAGCATAATTTTAAATAGTATAAATCATATACTAAATTTTTATAATTTTATGTTCTTGTGAATAAAATTATATGAAGAAATAGGAAAACAGCTTCAGATTTCATAATCTGGTTACTTTTTAAAAATGATTTTATCAATACCTTTTGTTTTTATGAACATTTTTTTTAATGGAATGTTTTTCTTTAGTGGTACCCTCTTACCTTTAGTGTAGCAAAATCAGCCTTACATTTAAATCCCTGAGGATTCTGGATTTCACTCACTGTTCATGACTTATTTGATATTATTTCCCTTCACATTACCCTGTACTCCAGCCAAAATGGCCAACTGGTTGTTTTTCGGACTTCTGTACCTGTCTACTGACTCTGTCTTTGCATAAACCTAGAATGCATTCATCACCTCCAAATCTTAGAATCAATTCCTAATTTCTTTCAGGGCTTAGCTCAGTTACCAATATCTCAGGGAAGTTTTTCCACATTCCTCCTGTTAGTGCTGTCTCCTTCCTCAATTTAATTCAATTCAGGCATTTTTAAAAATTCCTCAGATTATGTTATATTCATTCTGTATTGTGGACATGTTTCCTTCAGTAGGTAAACTTCAAGGCAAGGATTGCTTCATTTTTGTCTTTCTGCTTAATCACTATTTGTTGAATTAAATTGTTCTGGTGTTGAAGAGGACAGAGCGGTCTCTTCATCTGTTTATTTTTTTAGCATTCTATAGTTTTGATTTAGTGATGCCATCATTGTTAGGAGTTGCTTTTTCATAGCAAGTAATGGTATTATTTACATGAGAATGACTATGTTTTCTTCTAGATTCTGAAAAAGAATTCCATGCTTTGCCACATCGAATATTTGTCCCCATTCCTGGATCTAGTGTAATGCTGTGTGATTATAAATTTGGAGATGAGTCAACTGGGGAAATACAGGAACATTTTATGGAATTGTTGGATCAGCACATAAGAGTAGATGACTTAGAAATTGCAGAGGAAATCAACACAGGTAAAAATAAGATCTTATTCAGACAAGAAGGCATCTTTGTAGCTATTGTAAACAAATAAACTTCGGCTCTAGTTTTTGATATTCCACTTCGAGAAAGACACGTAATTTCTGAACCTCATTTTCTAATGTTAAACTCTATTTTGTTGCTGTGAGGAATCAGTTAATTAGAAAATCAATAAAAGATTAACTTTTAAACAGCCTATGTTTCGGGTATACTGATGTAACATTTTAAATAAAACATCTCAAACTTTAATCTTTACAGGGAAAGACAATGAGCATATCCTTTCCCATGGGATAGTAAATATTATTGTTCATATTTAAATGTCAGTACATCCTATACCTGTGATTTCATTGGTTTGGGAATTTTTCTCAGGACACAGAGTTCAAGTGTTTGCTTATCATCACTGAGCTAGTAAATTCTGGGGAGCAGAATCTAGCCCAGGTTTTCCTAATTCCAAAGAAATCAGTCTATTCACTGTGCAAGCATTTATAGTAAATAAATGGAAATATATATAGTAAACATTGGCAGAGTGGCACAATGTTGATAGTAAATACTAGTAAAACACCACAGTATTTCAACTGTTTTCAAAGTAATTGAGGGGGCTCTTGATAAGATGAAAATAATGTAGAACATAAGTGAATCCCTAATAGGAAGAATTATGAAGTTTCATATTCTTCCTTTTATAATTTATGGAATTTTTCTCAGAATTCCATTATCTTAGTGGCTTCATGCTGCCACACCTCTCTCAGAAGAGGAATAAACATTTGTGAGGTAACAGAAAGAAATATCTAATTTCTAAAGCTATATTCTTTAGGAACATGTAATGCAATTTCTTCTCCATTTTCATCTTTCTTTGTTATAATGGAGTATGTATTTTGGATTTTTGTATTATTTCATTTTGTTCCTGTTGAATACAAAATTCCCGGGGGGGGGGAATAAATATATGTATATAGAAAAAAATATGTATATATACGTATATAGAAATATATATGTGTGTGTATATATATATATGTATATATAAATGCATTTGAGCATTACTTAGGAAATAATAATATGATGTTCCCAAGGTAACTTTAAAAGGTGTTAATTCTTTAAACAAAGGTTGCTGTCAGGAAAGAACAATCATTTAGACTATCAGTGTCCATGAATGTTCTCCTAGGCACATGGTTACCCTAGTCTTTTTTTCCTCATGATGAAAAAACAAATGCTTTTAAATCTCAGTACTGCAATTTTCTTCCAGTACATTTTGCAAATTTCAGAGTTATTCATCAGTTGCTATGGTATCTTTTTTTTATTCTACTTCCACACCCCCTTGTGTTTACCGTATGAGCTGAAACTGGATTATAGTATTTAATTCAAGCACTCTTGTTACTATGGTGAGTCATGTAATTGATTGGTGAATTTCCAACCTAGCTATAGTGCCTCAGGTGTGAGTTGGGACCACCAACTTTTTCTAAGTTGATAATTCCAGGTGTTAGTGCTAATCATTATGAGGAATAAAAAGTTTGCTTCACAGTGAAAAGGGAAGAAAAAACTTCAAAATCCTCAACTTTTGATTTTGTGGCAACAAAATATTTTTGAAACATCATCATTAAATAGTCTCATATAATATCCGATAATAATATCATCATTTTAAAGACATATGATTTTGTTTTGAACTTTTAACCATAGGTCATTTTGTAAGTCTTAGTTTTTGTACCACTGCATATTTTAATGGTTCCATAGAGCAGTGGCATGAACTTTTCCTGCTAGTCATTTGTAAACTCAAAATTGAAGAAGGAGCCTATAGATCATCTAATCTGTTACTGCATTAATCCTTGAAAAGTCTTTGTCTTGCACCCTCGAAAGTGATGGTCATCTAGCTATCTTTGACTTAGTTCATGAGGCAGGCTTTTCTGTTTTTAGATAGCTTCAGTTTTTACAGTGTTTTTTCTTCACAGAATCTCAGAGTTGGGAAGGACCCAAAAAACCCAACCCATATTTCATTAAGTACAAGCATGTTGAGCAAAAAAATTATGTCCCTGTAACATCCATGTTCCTCTGAAGCAATCTGGAACTCATCTTCTGCTCATTTCTATACAACATCCTTTTAGATGCTTGTAGACATGTGTCCTTTCTCATCATCTTCAGGCTACCATGAACTTGTTCCTTCAAACAATATATGGCATTACTGACAGATTTCCTTACCATCCAGGTTGCCTTCCTTAAGACATATTCCAATGTCCTTAAAAATGTGGCACTTACAATTGAATATAATACTCTTGAGGTGACTGGACCTTTCAGAGTACTATACAACTCTTATTTCCTGTAATAAGGAGTAGTTTTAAAAGGAAAAATAAAACAAAAAATAAATTTATATTGGCTTTTTAAATTTTTTTACTTTTTAGCAGCTGCATCATTCTTCAATTACAGTTAACTATTCTTTGATACTTTGACACCAGAGCTTCTTAAACTTTTTCCACTCTCGAGCCCTTCAGCACTTCTTAAACTATGGGTCACGGCTTGCACAATTCCTAGATGATGTGAACTGCTAACTGCTAATCTATATTCTACCTATCCTGTCCAGGTGATATTTTAAAAACTTAAATGCAGGGTTTACCTTTATCTCTGTTAAATTTTGTCTTATTGGTTTCATTCAGATTTGTTAAAATAATTTTGGATCTTAATCCTGTCATTTCATAGGAGCTATGCCTTCCAGCTGATGAAAAATCATTTTACTTTAAAATGAAAATTTTCATTTTTCTATCTCTATTTTCTTTGCCCTATGAGTTAAAAAATGGACTGCATCTGTTGACACAGGTTGGGCTTCTTAATTTTTGGTACTTCTAATGTTAACATCTTTATTTACATTTTACAGAAAATAAATACAACCACATATTCTTTTAAATATGTAGGATAGTCAGTCACTTGTAACAGAAAGCAATAGTCATAGCTAGGTTATTGTCATTCACAAATATTTTATAGTTTTTAATACATTTTCATTAAAATTGCATATTTCTGTACTTTGATATGATTAGTTCTGACCTTTGCTTACTGCCTATTTGATCTTAGGCAACATCACTAAACCTTCCTAGGCCTCTTTTTCTTCATTTATAAAATTAAGGAAGTTAGAATGGATGATCTCTGAAGACCCTTCCAGCTCAGGGTCTCTGATTCTGTGAGCTCAGTGCTATGCTCAGAGTCATTTCCTCTGGCTATTTATGGCATAAACGACTATTTATATAAAAAATCATTTGTTTCTTAGTTTCTCAGTAAGGCTTAATTTAATATTCATTAGAAGAATTTGTATTATGAGAGATAGTTACCACATACATATATTTTTGAGTTTTAAAAATAACAAATAATAAAGCTGGATATAAATTTTTAGACTTCCCTGTATTCCCTACATCTATTTTATATTGCTTGTTTTGTTGATCATCCTTGTTTCTTTTTTTATACTGGTTGTCTAATTTAGAGCTAGAGACTTAATTGAATAGGAAGTTTAATATCACAAGGACAAAGAAAACAAAACAGAAGTTTGGAAAGCTTGGATTGTATATATTTATGTGTATATTGTATGGAATTTATAACTTGCTGAAAGTACCATCATACATTTTCCCCCTAACATTTATATGTGAATAAAGTACTCCAGATGAATATTCTAGGTTCACTTTAAAACTTTTGACCTAGTATTGAAACCTCATTAGATTGTATTCATTCATGTCACAAAATTCTTAGCTTATTACTTGGATTTTTGATAAACATTGGTACCACACTAGTGTCACCTTAGACTATGTCAGAAGATTCATTGGATTTGCCGATACAAGCATCCTCTGAATTAAGTCACAGTGATCCTTAAAAAGTTCTATTCACCAAAGCCAGAACTCGTCTTCTGAAATAATTTCATAGTTCTGTATATTCCAAAGAGAATGATGTCATCACATCCATGAACTATATGGAAGAAATAAAAACATAAGCATCTGAATTTGAAAAAAGAAATGCTTTTCCATAATCAGTTGATTTTTTTTTCCCCTAAAGTAGAAGTTGTTATTAATGAAGGCCAGCACAATGCTTTTTAATTGCTGATTTAAAAATGGAGACTTTATAATAAAGAACAGATCCCTTTTAATTTCAAATTTTGTGGTCCAACTGCGTTTTACTCTTTAAATGGAACCATTGCTGTCATATGAAGATAACAGTTTATGCTGTGTGCATAGGTTTTCCTGAAAATATAGTTTTTGACATTTTAGAGCAAGTACTTGATAAATACCTTAGTAATTCATCTATACCTTCCATTTTAAAGTGAAAACACACCCTTACCTTAGATGGTTTAACAAGTTGATATGAATGAAAATTCATAGTCAACGTTATGGTGATGAATCTGCCTAAAACTTGCTATACTAAGCCTTAGGAAACAGATGTGCAGTCTAACCTTAGAAAGACCTTCTGGAATTTAAACATAATTAGCTTTCAAGAATTCAGGGTCACCTCTATGAGATAATAAGCATCAAAATAATATTTTACTGACATTGGTACCAATTCAAAGTGAACTTTGTGGTAAGAAGTAGAGTTTGAGGATTGAGGAGCACTTAAGATCTATCTCTAATACATGGCTCTATCTTTCTAAGATAATCCTTATTATGTACTTGATTATCTCCATTGTATAATCTAGGTGCCTAGAGGTTACTGTATTTGAAATAAGTTCTTTTTGAGTAGAAATCTTATAATGGCATATCTTTATATAATTAAAGGAGGAAAACAAGTTTGTAAGTGTAGAGTATCTATTACTTTCATTTTTTAGGTATGTTAGTCATAATATAGACATTCATTTAGTAATGTATTTTACTTAGACTAGTAGTGACAGCAATGGAGTAATATATGTTTGAAATTTTAATGAAACTTGTTTTTACCATTTTTTGCCAGTTTAAAAAAACACTGCTGACTCAGATTGAAGTCATACTCCTAGATTTGAATAAATGAGTGAGTAAAAAAGCATTTATTAAGTGCTTACTATTTGAGAAATATTAGAATAAGTGCTGGGGATACAAGTAGAAAAAGTTACTGACTTACTGAACCTGAGCTACTAGAACTACTTTACTGAGGCAATGGAAGGCAAAGCAGAGGCATAAAATGGATGGGTTCAGAAACAATTAAGAGATTATCATAGTAATTTTAGCATAGTATTTAAAGTCTGGAGTAGTTTGTTGGGCATGGAAATGGAAATAAAAGACCATTTCTGGAGATACTTCAAGGGAAGGAACTACAGGTTACCTCCCCACATAGAATCAATAAAGGAGGAGTTTCTGGAACAGATTTGTAGGGCTAGGTAGCTGTGATTTCTTATAAAGGCAATGGTAAGAAAAAGGTTGAAAATAATTTAAAGATTTTGAGCCTTAGAGAAAAGGAGAAACCTTAGAGAAAAGGTGCCATGGATGGAAATGAGGAAATTGTATAATATTATGTCAGAGAATAAAATTAAATTTCTTTTTGGAATATTTATCTCCATACATACTTCCCCCCCCTCTGGGACCACTACCACTACACCTTTCTGACGATTCATATAGGGACATATGATATTGCTGAAGGAACTTAGAAAGCATTACTAAGGATAATCAAGTCCTGAGTGAGGAACTGGAAACCCTAGAGGAAGAGATGATGTTGGTTTCATCAGTTTAGTCAGCTAAAAGCCAAGGCTTCCGAAAAAAAAAGGGCAGATTTGGGAAGTGAATGTTTTTTTGTTTGTTTTAATGGTGACTGAAAATAGGATTTGAGTTTCTAGAATTCGGATTACAGGATAGCACTTAGCCAGATATGTAATATGCCTAATGTTGTCCAATAAAAATGTTTGCCTGGAGTCTTGCAAATCTTGACAAGATTTAAAACGAAAAGGGAAAAAGTGAAAATTGCTGGCATATGTGTTCCATGCTGGATACCACTAAGTGTGGTGGATACAATTTAGGAAGAAAGACTTCCACAGAGATATCTTTTCATAGGGGAGCAGTATACCCTGGTGGTAAGGTAGTCTAGAGTTTTGCTGAAAGGAACTAAATTGGATTTCACATATATGACTAAAATTTGCTGGCAAAGGCTTTATGAATGGAATATGACTTTGGAGGATATACCTTATTCAAAAGGAACAGTGCTGTAACATTGAGGAATCAGGGATCCATTAGAAAAGGATTGTGATGGAGAGCATTTGGGTGAAATTTAATGAGGGAAGAAATAGAAGCAACATTATATTGAGAATGTACTACAAACTGGAAAAAGGAAACCCGATGTAATTGAGGGGATAAATAAGTAACCTATCACAGAGGTATGGCATAGCTGTGGAATTAGGGAGGAACTTTCAAATATATTTTGACTTCTAGGGCTTTTTCTGCCAAAAGCAAAGTTACTGTCAAATTATTGTCTTTAAAGATTATTTTATTCTTCAGAAGGTGTAGGAAGTGAAGGGGTAGAGGGCAGGGAAGTGTTATTCTGAATCCTATTCAACAGGAAAGAACTGGTTACAGAAGTAGAAATGATGGAAACCTCAGCAGGAAGTTACCACTCCTTAGAGTTTGTGATAAAGTGCAAAGCCTAGCCTATTACTCTGGCACACATACTAGTTTTTGGCAGAACAAATTTCAAAGACTTCAGCAAAAGAATGGATAGGAAACTGTAGCCTAAAGTTCTGTAAGTTGGTCTAAGAGGGATCTTAAGTTCCTTCTTGAAGATGCATCACTAAAATCAGATGAAGCAGAAAACAATTGTTGAACACGATAACATACATCCATAGGGAACTAATGAAACAGTTTAAAATTTTAAAACATGTATAGATGATAGAATCAAGTGCAAAAAAAGAATGAATAGAAAAGAATGGCACGGTTCTGCTTTTTTAATAGTACCAGGGGCACTAAAGCTCATAATTAGCTTAGATTGACAATGAATGTCAGCAGAACCTCAAAGTGGGAAAAGATCTCAGGTGTTTTATAGCCCAGCCTCTAACTTAAGAAAGGGACCCTGTAGATAACATTTGACAAGAGGTCATCCACCTTTTGCTTGAAGAGTTTTAGTACTCTATAACTTAAGATATTCCATTTCATTTTGGGATAGCTCTAACTCTTGGAAACTGAAATTGAACTCTGCCACTCAGCAACTTGCCCAAATTACTTCTACATCAAAAGACTTTTTTTTTTTTTGGTAGTCCTTGACTTGTTTTAAATATAGTTATCAATAATTTGAATGATAGTTTGAATATCATGCCTATTAGATTTATAGATGCCATTCAGTAGCTGACGTTGAATGTCAGAGATGAGATCTAAAGTGATTGTAGCAATCATCATCCAAAAAGACTATAACAATATGTATCTCATAAAATGAAATGAAATGAGTAGCCATAATGCTGAATACGAATTAGTCCTGGGGAAAAGAAGTCAAAAAAGCTAACAATCTCAGCTGGCATTAAGAAAGGCATGGATTGTGGTTATATTGCTTTGCTTTGCCCACCTGGACAACGTCTGGAAAATTTTGTTCATCTCCAGGTGCTATATTTTGTAAGGACATTTATCAACCAGAGTTGGTCCAGAGGAGGGTGATGTATTGTTTGGGTTTTAGAAACTGTATCTGTATAAGATTCGGTAAGAAAAGTCTCTGGGGACACATGATCTTATTACAAATATTTGAAGTCCTGTCATGCGGTAGAGAGGTTACACCTGTTCTGCTTAGTAGAAGCATTGGGTTGAAGTTATGGCAAGGTAGATTTAGGCTTGGTGTCAGGTAGTTTCCTGTCAATAATGGAATAGGCTTATTTGGAAGTCATCACATTTCCATCCTTGGCAGTCTTCAAGCACAGTATGCATGACTGTTTGTTGGGTATGTTAAAGGTCTATGAGAGGACCTAAGGAGGAACTAGGATGAGGTGATATCTGGGATCTTGTTCAAGTCTAAAATCTTCTGATTACCCATTCCTTATGGTCCTCTGGGATCTCTTCATCTTGGTGTCACAGCTCTCCATTTCGGGTACCTCTGTTAACTGAGTAACCATACTTGAAGCAAATTTTTTTTTTGACCAATTTATTGGGATGTGAAGATTCCTGTCTTTAGGCTACTGGTTCACTTTCAATCCAAATGGCCTTTTGTGCCCTAATCTGGGCCTCAGTTTCTTTGTAAAATGACAGAGAAGGCTCCTTCTAGCCATAAAACGGTTTTTGTCTGTACACAGGTGATCTCTATAAAATGATTTTTCCTAAGCCTAGGAATTAGAAAATTGCTCTCTCTCCTTAAATTTAACAACTTGAATAACCAGAATTCTCTTTACTAAACAGTTAACAAAATTGTCAAAACTCAATTTCTAGATCCCAATTTTAAAAGATGCTTATCCTGGTAGAATCATTGAAACTTAATGCCCTGATTGGTGAAGTGACTTGACCAATATCCCACAGGTGGTCTGTAGCTGTCTTAAAGCTTATTTTGTTGCTTCCTCAATTTCAGTGATGTGGGTGTTCATTATACTATTTAGACCACAAACCTTCTAAGCCTGCTTGTCCTGTGTCTTGTGGTACTCTTGTCCATATTTTTCTGCTTCTTCGTTGAGGATCCTTTCAATAGGCTCAATTCTCTCTTGCCTCTTTTATTTCTTGCCTATATCAGGGTACTATTTTGCCACTTTTCTTAAGTGTTTAAGTATTGTTGTAATGCTGAAATTCACTTTGAGAACCTTGGACAGAAAACTCATAATAATTTGAGGATGTCATTTGAAATTATTTATATATTCCCTATTTTTATAGAGGGCATTGAATATGGATTTTTATTTGCCCATGTTTTGGAAACTTGAAATTCAGAAACCTAAAGCTATATGGAAAAAGGCAATGTTAAACTAAGGGTGGGGTTTGTGTGCCCTCTGCTCAGTTTCATTTTATGTCCTTTTCTCAGTTGCATATACATTTGAAGGTCAGGAAAAAATACAGTTTAGTATGTCATAATCTGGACCTAAGAATGAAATAGGAACTTAACCTTGTGTTTTTTTGTTTATAATGTTTTAAGTTATAATGAATTCTAAGAGTAATTACTCCTATTATGTACTTTCTTCTTTTCCCTTCATTCAGCCAGTATAAATTCATGTATGAAAAGGGAAGACATACCAGACAACACATATGATGATCAACCAAAGCATCTGGTTAAAACTACAGTGGCATTGAGAATTCAGCAAAACATAGGTGTGTTGTTGCTATTCATTTGCATGCAATGATACAAAAAAAACATTATTCTGGAATGTGTTTACCTATTTTTGCTTGTCATGAATAATTTTTCTTATTTTATTTTCTTAAAAACTTCGTACTGATATTTATGGTTTTGTGAAGGGTTGTTACCGATCTCTATGTATTTTGAGAAGGAAAAAAACCTTAATCTTAATTTTAGGCTCACAGTGATATACTCTATGGAACAAGTAGTCCAGTTGAATAGAGCTTTGGCTGTTGGCATGGATATTGAGAGACCAGAGTTTCATGCCAGCTGAATCACTGATTAGTTATATGAATTTCAGAATATCAAATATTTGTTGTGCTGTAGATGTATGTTTTAACCTGTAAAAACAGGAATAGTACTGCCTACCCAACTTCATAGGAATTTTGTTAGAAGTTAGAGCACTTTATGCTAAACATGCTTTTGTTATTGTTTTGGGATGTGTTCACAGGTTTGATGTCATTTGGTCATTAAATCAATAAACATTTATTAATTATGTGCTAGGTACTGTGCTGATTTGGTCACAATTCTTTAACCTAAAAATTTTTCACACTCTTTGGTTTTCCAAAAAGTGATTTTCATTATTTTAAGGAGAAACCAGACTCAGCATGATGAATGAGCAAGCGAGAGTTATTGCTCCTGTCATCTAATGGCTGTTTCCCCTTTTCCTGGTACCCAACCTTTGACCAAAATATTCTCTCATATCATCTGAAATGAACCACAAAGGTGGTTCAGGTAGTTGGGGTTTGCTTGAAGAGCCAAGTTTCTCTTGAGCATACACCTTGATGGTAGGTGTGGTCATCTTTTCTTTGTATCCCTAGCACTTAGACTATTGTCTAGTACATTGTAGTAGCCTTTTCATAAATAGTCGTTGAATTGAATTGACCTATGCAGTTCTATTTAAAACTGACTATGTAAAACTCTGTAGATACAACTTTTTATGGATTATTCTTTTTGTGGCAACCATAAACTTTTTATCCCCTTATTTTGAGTTTTATTTAGAAGGCTGTGAAGTAGATGATTGCCATTTAGATATAAGCAACTTTCTATCTTCTTTAGAATCATAACATTCTATGACATTCCAATTCCATGACAAATATTGGAGGGGATAAATTATATACTGATTCAACCATTCTGTAGACCAATTTGGAACTATGCCTGAAGGGCTATAAAATCATGCATACCTTTTGACCAAGCAATATCACTCCTAGGTCTATATCCCAAAGAGATTAAAAAACAAAAAAGAAAAGGACCTATGTGTATAAAACATTTATAGCATCTCTTTTAATTGTGGCAAAAAATTGGAGATTGAAGGGATGTTCATCAATTAGGGAATGACTGAACAAGTTCTGTATGATAGTGATGGAATATTCTTGTGCTATAAGAAATGACAAGCAGAGTACTCTCAGAAAAACCTGGAAAGACTTATGTTAACTGATGCAAAGTGAAATGAGAACCAGGAGAACACTGTATACAGTAACAGCAATATTGTATTATGATCAGCTATGAATGACTTAGCAATACTTAGCAGTACAGTGATCTAAGACAATTCTGAAGGACTTATGATGAAAAATGCTATCCATCTCCAGAAAAATAGCTGGTGGAGTTTGAATGCAGATTGAAGCATACTTTTTTCTTGTTTTTTTTTTTTCTTTCACAACATGATTAACATGAAAATAAGTTTTGCATGACTGCACATGTATGATCTATAAAATTGCCTTCTTATGAAGAAGGGAGAAAATTTGGAACTGAAAAGTTTTAAAAACAATGTTAAAAATTGTTTTTACATGTAATTGGGGAAAAATAAAATATTTTAAAAATCATGTTTTCCTCATAATAAGATTTTCCTGGCACATAACAATATTTAAAATGCATTAAGAATTAAAGGCAAGACTTTTGTATCTACAAAATGCAGACAGTCTTCTGGCTGTGGTGATGGAAAAACAATGGACAAGAATAAGAAGAACCCTCTGAGAAATAGAAGGGGCACTTCTAATATCTTTTCTTTATACTGTTTTGCGTAAATCAGAACATTCGCACTTGTTCTGCAATTGACTTTGCCCTTTCTTTTTCTGGTCCTGGGAATCCTTCAAATGTTCTCCTTTGGTTCACTCATGTTTTGTGTTGTTTGTTTGTTTGAATTGTAGGTGTCGCAATAGCAGCTGTGGTGGCTCTCCTTGCTGCTGGCTTTTCCTTTCATTACTTCAGTGACTAATCTTAGACACAAACTGCTTTCTACTCATTGTGGGAACACTGATCAAGGATGATGAGCTGATCCTGAAGATGCAAGCAAGACCTAGGGACTTAAAGAATAAACAGGCAGATCTATTTTCATAAATAGCTAATATGTGTACTTCTGATTTATCATAAAATCTCTAGCTGCCTTGTGTAGGCATGGCCAGCACTATAAGTAGAATAGGTTTTCAAAAATAAAGTGGCTTATCAAGCTAAAAATTTACGTTACATGTAATATAAGATTATTAACTATAAAGAAAAAATAAAAACAAAACCAGTTATAGCAACCATGTAGTATAACGGAAGGACCACTGAACTTGTAGTCGAAACACCTAGGTTTGGGTACTGCTTCTGTCACTTAATATGTGGAAGAAATTTGGCAAATTATTTTAACTTCTCTGTGTTTTGGTTTCCTCATTTGTAAATGGGGATAATAATATTACCTACCTCACAGGGTTGTTGTGAGGGCCTAAGGAAATGTATATAAAATGCTTTAGATGAAGAAAGCGCTATATACATATGAGCCATTATTTATTGTCTTTTTGAATTGTGACACCAATCAGGATGTATAAAAATCTCAATGCCATAGAACGAGGCCTCATGTTCTTTGTAGGGAAAAATGATTGGACAGAAAGAAAAAAAGAAAGCCTACTGTGTAGGCTGATATCTTGGACCCTCTATAGCAAGCAGATAGAATGGTCCAAATAAAACACATGGGGATCAGGATGCTCAGTATCTCTCTTGTTAGCATATTGTGATTATCTTTTTAGACACTGATAAAAAAATTTTTGTATATTCTAAGTACTATTTTAATTTTTCTGTTTATTGTGTCTTGCTTGAGGATTATAGGCCTTTAAAAATGTTTTAAGGAAGAAAAAATTAATTAGAAAACTGCATCAATGCAGCAGAAAACCGGTTGATTTTTCTTGATATATACTAATATTCTTACTGGTAAAATTCCAGTGGAGATATTACACAATACCCAGATGTAGTCCTTGAATCCTCATATATGTATATCATAATCCCCAGTGAGAAGATAATATAAATTACACTTGTATATGCTTAGTATTTGGATAAAAAGATATAAAACCCTAAGGGGGACCCAGGTTACCCTGTTTCTTTCTGCAGTTTTACCAAATATATTATTAACCTTATTTCAGTGTATTGGTTTGGTGTCTCTTTGAAGTCTTTTGAACAAAGGCTATTCTTCTTGCAGATAAAGAAGCTCAGACTTAGCTTGTCGTGACCTTCATATTTGTCTTTAATCTTCATGGCCTAGACATTTTTCTTCCTTCTTGTATTAATACTCCAGGACTACAGAATGCCTTGGGAATATTACTGAAGCAAATATGACAAACAGATATTAATAAAGCATTAGCTAATTGAACTCTATGCACAATAAATTAATCTGTGCTTTGTAATATACTCTTGAGTTCACTCAGTCACTGCAGAACTTAAGACTTCCCATTCAGTCAAAAGCTCATTTTTAGGAATTTAAAAGGAAAAATATTCCTAGCCAATTTTAGTTGCATTGGGTGTTCGGTTTGGCAATAATACCTTTTGTTTAAAAATTTGTGGAGTGGCACTTAGTGATAAGAATAAAAGGAGTTTAATCTTGCATTAGATTCTATTTTAGACTAATCCAATTTAGTTGGCTGGGTCTGTGGCTTGCCCTTGTGATCAGAACTCTGAATGGGAATAACACTCAGATATCAGGCATAAAGCTAAACTAAAATTGCTTAAATTATTTTAGAGATTTTTTTTTTTACCTTTGATAGTGAATATTTATTTTTCATCTGCCAAGGAGACATTTACTAGTAATTAGTTCCTGGACTCTGGGTCTAGTGCAAAGAGCAGTGGATTAAGATTTAGTAAAACTGTCTTATTCCTAACTTCTCTTAACTAATTGTATGAGCCTTAGTCAGTGATCTAGCTTCTGTGAGCATGAGCTTCATTACCTGTAAAGTTTGGAAATTAAACTAGGTAATCCCTTAGGTCCCTTTTAGCATTAATTGTAGTTTTTTATAATTTATCATTGATTTCATTTTCGTAAAAAATTGGAAATTGGCCTAACTTTCATAATGTTTCTGAGCTACATACTTCACAAAGTGTTTGTGAGGATCAATTGATAAGATGTGTACAACTGCTTTGTAACAGTAAAGCTATATAACTATAAGCTCTTCTTGATTTGCACAGGAATAGAGAGAAACCTTGCTTAATTAAATATTTGCATCGCTACTCTTAAGATGATATTAGAATTGTCAGTTGTATTCATAATCATCTTCAGTGAAATCTGTATGACACTTAAATAGAAGATATGGTTCACGTCAGTTACACATTTTAAATGATTTGGTAGACATTTAGTCCCAAGGCCAAATGCATGAACACTTTGTCAAATGGATTGCTGCCTTAAAAGTTTTATTATCAGTAATTTGACAAGTATACCAGAACTATTAAACACTGTGTTATGCTTTAGCTAACTAGGTTTTTGTGGTAGATTTAGAAAGGACATTAATAGGAGTGTGGTATAAGTGAAAGACCACTGGATTTGGAGTCATAGTACCTAAATTCAAGTTTTAACAACCAATTATTAGCTGTGAAAGCTTAGTCAAGTCACAACTTCTCTGGGCCTTGGTTTTCTTCTTAGTAAAAAGAGTGGGTTGGACTAAATGATCTGTAAAGCACCTTCCAATTCTCCACTTATGATCCCATGAACTAGACCTTGGGCCTTCAGTTTACAAATAAAGCAGCCATTTGCTCAAGTCTTGATGTACCTCAGATATAGACCATTTGGTTTGCCATAACTTGCCATATATTCTAATGAATACTTTTTTTTTTTAAACAGAAGCTCTGCTTTTGTGATACTATTATAAAACCAAAGTGTAACTAAGTAATCTTAAGGGTTAAAACAACTATCCTTTTGGCTGGAATACTGAACAATGTAGAATCTGTATACATGGTGAAGGTTTCCTAAGTGCTCTAACTCTTAGCATATTTCAGAAATTTCAGTAGAATTCTATATTATGGATATGAGAACTGTAGTGCATTGCATATATTTACATATATTATAAAATGAGTGGATCAAAACTAATTATCTTGTTGTGATAGTATTTGAAATAGCTAGATCTAGGCAAGATGGTGAAGTAAGGTGTATTTTTCATGGCTTTTATCTCATAAGAAGACCAAAACTGTTTGGTAGATTTCTGTTCAGAATAATTTGGCACGGTGGATAGAGTACCAGGCTTGGAGTGAAGAAGTCTTGAGTACATATTCAGCTTCAGACCCTTAATAACTGTATGACCCTGGGAAAGTCACTTAACCCTGTTTTTGCCTCAGTTTGCTCAACTATAAAATGAACTGGAGAAGGATATCGCAAACCACTCTGGTGTCTTTGCCAAGAAAACCCCACATGGAATTACAAAGAGACAGAACTGAAACAATTGAACAATGGAACATTGGAGCTAACCAAAAGTGGAACAGACTACCTCAGGGAATGGTGTTATGCACATCAATGGTGGCCTTAATGAAGATGACAAGTTGTTGGCTTGTTAAAGATGGATTTTTAAAAAAAATTTGAGTAGAGCTTAAATTAGATGATCTCTTAAGTTCTTTTCCAGTTCTGTTCATGATTTTACATTAATAAAAACTGCATTTTTTTCCTTTTCTCACATGTGTCTAAAGTCTTCCGGTGGCCGTAAGAAAATAGAGCTTAATTTCAAAAATAAACTTTAAGGGAAAAAAAATGTTATTTCTTGGACCTGGTGCCAAAAAAAGTATGTTAATTATCTGTAGAAATAACAGCTAACTAAAAGGACAAAATCCTAATTCCTCCCATACTGCCTCCCCCTTCTAGTTCCATTTGCTAATGTACCATTCCTTCTATGACTTCTTTCTCTGTCACTGCCCTCATGCAGTCAGATACCAAGTCTGACCAATTTCACATCCATATCTCTCACAACTGCCCCCACTTCTCCACCCACTAAGCCATTGTCTTGTTTAGCACCTTTCCTGAATTTTGATATCCTCCCATCTATTGGCCAACTTTCGGATACTCTTTCAGTCCTCTCTTACATCACAATAATCTTCCTATTCCACATGTCTTTTCCCCTAACCATGTCTTTTCCCAAATCCAAAACCCAAAGTGGTTTCCTGTTACCTCTAGGGTAAAATACCAACACTTTGATATTTAAAAACCTCTATGATCTGACTCCAACAAATCTTTCCATGGCTTTATTTCATGTTAACCTTCATGAACACATGGTCCAGTGAAACTACTAGCATAGTATTATACCACCTGTCTCCCACACATCCATGCAGGCCACCCCTCCATGCCAGGAATTCTCAATTCAATAATTGAATTCAATAAAGATTTAGTTCCTACTATAATAGAGACATTAGGAATACCAAGATACAAAAGCCTGCCTTCACTTCACTAGGAATGTGGTCTAGGGGAATTGGGAAAGGCTTTTCATGGGAGTTGGCATCTGAAGCCTCCAAAGAGGCACAAGTAAGGAAGGAGGTGTCAATGCCAGGTATGGGTGCTAAACTGGCAAAAATTTGGAAACAAAATACTGAGTTTGGGAGCTGGTTAGTAGCATAGCTAGACAAGAATCTGTTATAGAAAGTAATCACTATGGTGAACTTTTGGTTGTATTGGTGATCACGTAGTTATATCTTTTCTCAAGAAGCTAGGCCTAAAAATTTCATCATTCAACATTCACTTCTCTGCTTCCTGTGAGGCAAAACTTGAACCCAGGTCTTCCTGACTTATTCCTCCATCTGCTTTGCCACCTGATATTTTATTTAATGACCCTTTATACTCCCCAGTTTTGTGGAGAAGATAGTTTTCCTCTTTTAAATAATTTCCTCCAGATTGCCAATCAGCTGACCTTATTATAGCAACACATAAAGCACTGGACTTGGAATTAGGATGGCAGGTTCAAATCCTGCCTCACATGCTTACTAGCTATGTGACCCCAGGTATGTCAGTTAACCTCTTTCAGCCTGTTTCCCCATCTAAAAAATGGAGATAATCACAGCAATTACCACCCAGAGTTGTAGTGAGGATAAAATTGAAATATTTATGAACCTTAGAGCACTATACAAATGCTATTAAACATTTATATATTACAATAATATCTACATACACATAAAAATAACAATCCCTTTAGTATTTGTCTGAAAAAGATTTGTATTGAATGCTGTATTTGTGGAGGGAGAGGTGACTTCTGACTGCCTGAAAAAATACCGTGTTATGTTGATGAATATTTACTTGGCCTAAGGGACTTACTTCATTTGGAGAGAGAGAGAGACAAACAGACAGAGAGAGAGAGAAACAGACAGAGAGAGAGAGAAACAGAGAGAGACATGATGGAGGTGAGAACTTTTAAATTGTAAACTGGAGTCTTTGACCTTCAGCTATATATAAGAAACAGGCTCTACCATGTCTCTTGACCTCCATAGACACTGGAGGGTGGATCTCCCTTGAGTGAGATCTTTTCTCTTAGTTTGAGCTGAGATCCTACCGCATTTCTCAACTGGAGTCCATTACACTTATGAAAACTTTAGTATTTCTAGATTTAGGAAAAGGAACAGATTTAGCAGAAGGAAAAAAAACACAGATGGAGTGATCAAAGACACAGTAAAACCAACAGACTGTAAAACGACTTTTTTCAAGAAGGGTACCAATATGAAATATGGCAGAGGGGTCAAGCAGGATGAGGTCTGAGAAAAGATTATTGGATTTGACAAAGTAACTGGCTTATGTTCCCACATCATTGCTTCTTTTTGTCTCTGAAATGGTTTAGGAAGTTTTATAACAACACTACATACTTGACCAAGTTGTCAACTTAGGTAAGTCATTCTTCACCTAAGTCCGGTGTAACCAGTGTTTCCAGTGCCTAGGAAACTGAAGATGTAGTGGCAGAGTAGCCCATAATAGCACAAAAGCCTTGGGAGTAGCATCACTCGTCACACAAACATTCCTGCTTCCAGCTCAGCCTTTACAGCCACTATCCAGGGAAGCAGCTCCTATGGAGAAGAGGCTTATTCCCTCAGCCATCATCTTAGGAAACAACACCTGTAGAGGTGCAGCCTGGAAACTGCTCCTGCAGGTACTGTAGCCACGATAGTCATTCAAAGAGGAATGTTCTTACCCCCTAAGTCCTTGGCACATTGTCGAATGGTTTAACATCAGAAACTAATACATTATCAGTGAAAATGGTATTAAATAAGAGACATTAAATCTGCTTTGTTGCTGTACCCTAAGGTTCCCAGGAATTTCTCCATCTGACTTGGAACTGAAAACTTCCATATATGTTGTCTCCACAGAATGTAAGCCCCTCAAGAGCAGGGGCTGTCTTCTTTTTCTGTTTGTATCCCCAGCATTCAGCATAGTGGATGGAGAGAGAAAGGGCAAAAGGGAATTAGCAGGAAGGTTAGAGGTAAGGGCTCTTCTTACTGCCTTCTGTCTGGATCCTTGAGACCCAGTTAGGATTAGCAGGCAGAAAATAAATATTTATTGAATTGAATTCTGAGACTCATGTCTTAAACAGAAATAAGTTATAATGAATGAAATTGGACTCCAAGGCTTTCTTAGGAGAGAAAAGTGATTATTTTTAACATGAACTTCTTTTTAATATATTTCAGATCATTGCTATTCTTGTTGTATACCACTAATTAACCATCATAAAGTCCAGTTACTATTTTACTGTTTTTTCATATTTTTCTTAATAAGTGTACTTTATATATCTTTACATATATTTTTGTAGTTCTCCATTTGATGCTATCCTCTATGATACAGAATGGCATTTAAAAATCAATAGTGGATATAGATAATGGACCTGGAATCAGGAAGGTGATACCTACTAGCTTGTAACCTTGGTCAAGTTGGGTAGTAAGTAGGTACATTTTTTTCCACTGGTAAAGGAACTCATGACAGGTTAAAAAAAAAAAGGAGTGAAGTGGAGGAGATCACGGAATGTTGGACTTTATAGGACTTTGGACAATCTATACTAACTCTTCACTTTGCAGGTGGGGAAACTGAAGTCAAAGACCATAATCTGCTATAAATTTAAAATGTTATTTCTTTCCTTTGAGACAAAAGTATTTTTGCCTCATGAACGTTGCAGAGTGAAAGTGATTTTGTTTTCCAGGATTTTTGCAAGTAGTGGACTTAAAATATTTGAGTCAAATCCTGTCTTTTGTTCAGTTTTTCCTGCCAAATGCTGTGATCAGAGCTTCATTCTGGTTTCCATGAGTCACCACCTCCTTATTTTGAGTATGGTTGCTATCATCATAGAGACTGAGTATTGGTGCCACCTAGTTACTTTTGTTTGACAATTATGGGTTAAAGACATTGCTTGCTTAAGCTTGTTGGTGGGGTACTTCTTGCTGCAAGACAAAAGCTATCTTGAATGAGAACCTTTCTGAAATCTGTTAATTAATATTGTTCGGTTTTTTCACTTTCTCTTTCCTCCCCTCTCCCCCAAAGGATAGTTTTATTGCATTTTATCCTTGCCTGTATGGCTTTGCATTTCTGTTACTGCGCTGCAAAATTGTAATCATTAATACTGATAGTGTAGTCAAACATAATTCAACACTTAATTGTTCCATTTCAAGTATAATACTACATTGATGTGTACATATGAATCTTCTTTTTATTTAGATGTTTTATTTCACTCATTTAGAACTAGGGCCAATCCAAAGATTAGCTTCTTCTTTTTGCAATTGGAGGTTAGACTGTGAACATCTCAAGTAGAGATAGATAGCTTTCTTATTCTTACCTTATCTAATGTCATCTAGGAAGTTTTCAGACATTGGGACTGGTGAATGGTGAAATCTTATGTTTGGTGAGTTAATGTCTTAGGTCAGGGAAAAAGAACAACCCCTCCAAATGTTAATATAATAAAATAACAAATGTAATTAAACAATGTAATAAGTTGTGGGGGAAAGTTCCAAAATTAATGTAGTCTTTTTTCTGAAAAGGGCCCAGTATGAAAGGTTAACTGAGTGAAAAACGGGAAACAAATTCTTATTGAAATGAGAGGGATTTTAAAGGGTGGGACAAGTTTAGAGAATAGGGAAAGGATATACTTTTCCCCTTCTCTTTTCTCTTCCTGACCCTTTTAGAGCAAGATGTGTCAGCAGCAATCCATGTATTTGAAGCCCTGTGAGATATATGTGCAAGCTCTAGGAAGCCTTGGACTGGCCATGGGGCAGGCATTGGAGCTCTTAGCTTGGTCTTTTTATTAAGTCTAACTAAACTCCTTCCTTTTACCTCAGTCATAGCCTAAACCTACCTCTCTGCCCTTCTTACATAAACCTTATTTTTTCCCCCTCTCTTTAGAAGGTGAGAATAGCTTAGATAGGAGGAAGCTTATGATTCTTTCTTCTGTGTTTTATGTTGGGCTAGTGGAAGCATAAACTCAATTAGTGCTTTTGTATCTAATAGACTCATGACTATTTTTTTTACTTCAAACTACAGATATAGTCGTCTAAATTGATATAATGTAGACCTTTGTTTTTGTAGCAGAGAACTATAAACAGTAGACTTGTTTGCCTCAAATTTTAACTTAGAGCATTTCATGGGATCTCTCCTTGGCTCCTATCCCTTTCCACCTTATATCAACTGTTATAGATCTCAATTAAATTGTAAGCTTCTTTAGGACAGCAACTGTGTTTCTCTTCATTGTTGGATCTCCAGGACTTGGTGTAGTACCTCCCATATAACTGGAACTTTTACAAAGAAATTTGTTGAATTGAATTGAGCGATATTGGAGATAGAAGTTTCCTGGAGGGTGGGAGGGATAAAGGATAGGTGGGTAGGAGATTAATTTCTTGAAGAAGCAGAAAGCAAGTGGCAGAGTCAGGGACAGAGTGGAACACCACAAAACATAGATATACTATAAAAAACCTACTAGGTTACTATTCATAACAGGCCTACAACTATGCCTTTTGTCTGGTACATAGAGCAGGCAAATTTCACTGCTAAATAGTAATAAGAATCCTCCCAATCAGTGCCACAGGCAACTTTATAAGACTATAAATGACTGAGGGAATTCTTGAGGAGTTCCTTATGCTAATGAGATCACAGGTCCAAACAAAACATGGACAAAAAAATGTGTAATGAGTATAACTAGGGGAAGTCCCTCTCTAGTTTTTCTGACTAGAGTATATTCCATGAAGCATGTGATGAACTCCTCTAGCAACTTCTTGGGATGTAAGCTGCTCAATGCCAAAAGACTCAACACTTTAGGATGACAATCATTGACTTCCATGATGGCAGCAGGGCAGGAAATGGCACCAGTCAGGATAGGACTGGGTGCTGAGCTAGGAAGAACCACTTGTTTAGTAGACTTTAAAGAATCATTTTACCCTAAGACTGTTCTTTCTCTTTCTCTCCAGAGTGTATAGCCAATGACTTTCTCTGGGATCTCCTGTTGGGTGGAGAAGAAAGGGCTGGGTATTGCTTTCATTTGTCAGCTAGAACAGGGGTTCTGCTAGACAAGTGTGGCATTGGGACTCTGGTTGCTGGGACTCCTCTGCTATGTATTTCTTTCCTTGAGTGTAACATTGATCCTGAGAGATAGACGTTTCAAGAGTTCCTATCCTGGATCTGTTTCTTCCTTGGTTTACTTTGAGAGGATCTCCTGTAGCTAACCATAATGGTTACTGTGGAAGGATGAGCACTGACAGAAAAGGCCCAGACCCTTTCCTGGCTTACCAGAAGACGTGAACCTGGAAGGAATTGTTTGGACAGTGAAGAACCAAGGTGATAGTGAAACACTAATTCATTAGTCTCATAAACTAGCTCATGTTTTGATGTTTTAAGTACCATCCTCTAAGTTCCTTCTTAATAGTTTAAATTTTTTGTCACTTTTTGTCAATAATGCATTTGTGAGTCTTTTGGACTTGACATTTCTTTTGTGTGAAGGAAATAAATAGTTATCCTATATGTGATTTACCTTGTATGTTGAATATTTTTCCATTCCTTCTTTTTAGGGTTACCTTTTACATGCTCCAATCTAAGTTTTAAGTGATTTTCCTCTGGGCTCTGAGGAGAATGTGTAAAACGACACAGAGTTGGAAGAAAAGAACCTGACTCTTAAAAAGAGGGACCCTTCAATTCACCAGTCCATGTGAATGGAACCAGAGCTTGAGGGTCCTTGAGAAGGAGAGGGGAAAGTTCTCAGTGTGCTCGGGGGCCATTAGTAGTTTTGACTGGTTACATTAAAAATATGGATAAACTTGGTATTTTTGTTGTTGCCAAATTTCAAATAGCATTTACTACACATTATCTCATTTGCTTCTTTGAGTAACCTTGCAAGGCAATATGACATACTGCATAAGGATTTCAGCCTAGAGTAAAGACTTAAGTTCAGTTCTTGCCTCAAATACTTAGTAGCTCTGTGACCTGGACAAGTGTTCAATTTTCTGTGCTTCACTTTCCTTATCTTCAGATAAACGGTAGTGATGGTGGGAGGGATCCTTTCCAGCTCCAAATCTATAATCCTACAGGCATGCAGGTATTACTACTTTTATTATCTTCATTTTACATATGAAGGGATTTTAGCTCAGTCTTCTCAACTTTAAGGTAATTCCATTTAATTCAGTTAGTATTTTTAATCACCTATCATGTACCAGACACTAGGCTAGATTCTAGCGATTCAAAGGCAAAAACAGTCCTTGCCCTCGAGGAATTTATAGTCTGCTGGCAGAGGGAAGAACATGTAAATATAAAATATATATGTATATATAAAATATATATTTTTGGAGGGGCACTAAAGATTAGGAGAATCAGTTGTATCGTGGATGAGGTTTTTTTTTTTCACTTGACATGTATTATTAACCCTACATAACAATGATTTTGTTTCACATTTTGGGAATTTCTCATTTTTTTCTAGTGCCTTGCAAAATTTAATAAATGAGAAGAAATGAATTTCCCACAAAAAATTTACTCTTGCAACTTTATTAGTATTACATAAGCAGAATATAGTTACTTCTCAAACAGTAATCCTGAGGACAGAACCAAAGGAAAAAAGGCCAGAGACTTTTTTTTTTTTAATTCAGCAGAGGAAAATTGATTCTGTCCAAAATGTCAAAATATCATTAGTTCTCTTTTAATCTGTCTATAACATTACTGGAGGCTACATCCTAACACATATAATAAAGGGGTAATATTATTGACTTGAAAAGAAAGCTGACATGTTCAAAGGTAAGAAATCCACATAAACCTAGTATTTACTTATTATGTTAGGTTTTTACATGTTAGAATAAGCAATTACCACATATAGATTTTTCTAAAAAGAAGAAAGGAAAAGAGATCTTTTTGTTTACGAAAAGGAGAAATTTGAGATACTGAAATATTGTACATCAAATTACTCAATATCTTCATCTTCCATGCTGGCCTGCTCCAGTGCATGTATCTCCCTTTCAGGAAGTAACCCATACTCATTAAGAAAACACTCAACATCCATAGCAAAAAAATCTTCAGCAAACTGCTCGGTGACACTAATAAAATTGCTGATAAGCTCCCCACCTTTGTAGACCAGCAATGTTGGAAGCACATCTGAGGAGAAGCGGTCGCCAGCACCTGTGTTAGAAGCTTTGATTTTACAAAATTTTACCATCGAGTATTCTACAGCAAGGCAGCTTAAGCTGTTGTTCAGGGCCTCACACCCCTTGATCTCGTCTTCATAGATGTGAACAATGACTGTGGTGACCTTCTGTTCCTTCTCAATGGCTTCCAAGAACTGCTCCCCACTCTCCAGCTCAATTACAAACCCATACCTGGGTCCAAAGCTCAGCTTCTGGTGCATGTCTTGCATGCATTGTTTCCGGTATTTACGGAGACAGTTTTCATCCTCTTTGTCTTGGTGGATGAGTTCGTATTCTTGCACGCTCATCTGTGAAAACAGACAAACAAACCCACATTTGGCTTTGTCACTCTTCTACTCAGTTATACCAATGACTATCACCTTTAGGATAAAATATAAATTCTTCTGCTTAGCTTTTAAAGACCTTCACAACCCTTTTTCCAGACTCATATCCACAAAATTCAATCTAGCCAAACTGTCCTTCTCTCTTTTTCTCATATGTAATACTCTACCCCTCATTTCTTTCCTTTTAGACTTAGTTGAAGTACCACATTGTACATTATACCTTTCCTGATTCCTCTAATTGCAAGTACCTTCCCTTCTTAGCCACCTTGTATTTAACCTTATTGTATTTAATCCCATCACATAGGTGTGTGTGTATATATATATATATATATATATATATATATATATACATATTTGTTCCTCCTGCGTAGGGATTGTTTCATTATTTCCTTGTGTTTGTATCCTTAGTATGTGTCATGGTACCTGGCACATAGTACTCACTTAATAATAATAAATTGACTGCTGGATTGACTTACTAAAGGATGAGGTGGTACTGGCAAGAGCAATAGATTTGGGGTTTATTTTGTTGTTTCTGTTTGATGCAATAAGGTGTTTATGATAGGATTTTGAAAAGTACAGTGGATTGGATCCATTAGAATGGGAGTCCTTGGGGAAGGAAGGGAGGAAGGAAATAAACATTTATTAAGCACCTACTATGTGCCAGGCCTATGCTAAGGACTTTATAAATGATCTCATTTGATCCTCACAACTCTGGGGGGAGTGCTATTATTATCCCCATTTTACAGTTGAAGACAGAGAAATGTTAAATGAGTTGCCTGTTGTCACATAGCTAGTCTATGTCTGACGTCAGATCTGAACTCAAATTTTCCTGACTCCAGAACTAAAATTCTTATTTACTGAACTACCTCAGCCACTTCTAAAGCAAAGAACCATTTGTTTGTTTTTATTCTTCTTTCCCCACTCCTTAGCACAAGGTAAAGCATTTAGAATTATGGTCCTTTAGAATTTGAAGAGACCTTAATGGTCATTTCATCTAAGCCCCTCATTATACAGATTTGAAAAAATTAGGCCACATAAAGTTACACAGCAGCAGAGCTCACATTCAAACTTAGGTCCTTGGACTCCAAACCCATGCTCCTTTCCTCTCATCCTAAACTGTAATAAATGTGGACTCAAAATCTTGACTTGTATTACTTGCTAGCTGTATGAACCTGGGCAAATCACTTAACCTCTCTGTGCCTCAGTTTCTTTTTCTATAATATAAGAGTAGTAGATGAAATGATGGCCTTCCAGATATAAGTTGAGGGCTGACATCTGATATGTTCCTCAATTTCCCATACCTACATTTTCCTATTGGAGCAATTTTCCCAAATTTTCATGTATTAGTCTTTTATCCAATCGAATCTAATCCATTTCAACAAACTTTTATGGAACCCCTACTTCTTGTAAGGCACAGGACTAGTGATTGTGAATGCAAGCATAAAACCAAAACAGTCCTTGCTCATGAGGGGTTTTGATTCTGCTGAATCCAAAAGCTTTATATACCACCTTTTACTTTTCAAGACACTTTCATGAATATCTCTTCAAATCCTCACAACTTTATTATGTAGACAAAGAAGGTGTTACTATTATCCTTCTACAGGCAGAAAAATTGAAGCAGAGAAAGTTACTTGTTCAAGGTCATAGTAAATCAGTGAGAGAACATGAACTTGAAATGAAATTTTTCAACCCCAATCATGCCCTCTTTTTTCTTACCCTCGTTGTTCCAGGAGGGCCAAATGCATAGCTAAAGAGCACTGTGTATTTGCTCAGGATGATATCTCTATGACACCAAAACAAAAACATTAACTTACTAAACTGTGTTGGGAATAGAAGATTTAGTCAAAACCTTAATTGGTGTCCTTTATGAATGGAATGGAGTCCATTCACTGGGGGTTGAATTCAGTCTGATTCATTTGTATGATTTGCACTTACCTTTTCTTGCAAAAATAACATCATCTCTTCTTACCTTTCTGCTGAATCTTTCTTTTGTGTCTTTATCATCTCGACATTGAGGAGAAGACATTTGTCTGAGAATTTCCTTCTTGTTCGGTGGGATGGAATCATCATCTTCACTTTCCAACTTAAACTTTCTCCAATCATTGATAACTCCTTTGGGGCCTGGAATATAGGAGATTTGTCATTTGGTCTTTAGATTATCAGAAGGGCAGCTTGTAATTCTTAAGTTTATCTATGTGTTATCATAGGAACAAACTTGTCTTCTCCTGCTGGTGAAACCAATGACTTGCTTGGACTGGATGTCTATGATTGTCGTGATAATAAAAACGCCCTCCTGTTTTAAGCATGTTAAATAGGTTTTGGCAGAGAATCATCCAAAAGCCTCTGCATTATAAATATTTTTAACATTGTCTATCAGCAAAAGAACACTTAAAATCGTCATAATATAATGGTCAAATTAAAATAATAGGGTGAAAGGGAATTGCTGGTATTGTACTCTCTTCCCTTCTTTGCCTGTTGAACCCCTAGTTAAACTTTAAAATCCAATACAAATATTATCTGCATCCAGAAGTCTTCTCTTATCTGCAAGTCAGAAATGACTTTTCCTCTCTGACATCAAATAGCATTTTGTTTTGTCACTCTTTTATATTTTAATATATTTTTTAAATATAAATTTCTTTAACTTTTTACATTCATTTTCACAAAATTTTGGGTTCCAAATTTTCTCCCCATTTGTCCCCTCCCCCCACCCCAATACACCGAGCATTATAATTTTCCCTATCACCAATCTGCCCTGTCTTCTATAATCCCTCCCTTCTCTTGTCCCCATCTTCTCTTTTGTCCTCTAGGGCCAGATGACTTTCTATTCCCCATTAACCGTATTTCTTATTTCCTCATAGCAAGAACAATACTCAACAGTTGTTCCTAAAACTTTGAGTTCCAAATTCTCCCCATCCCTCCCTCCCCACCCATTCCCTTTGGGAAGGCAGGAAATTCAATATAGGCCATATTTGTGTAGTTTTGCAAATGACTTCGATAATAGTGGTGTTGTGTAAGACTAACTGTATTTCCCTCCATCCTATTCTGCCCCCCATTGTTTCTATTCTGTCTTTTGATCCTGTCCCTCCCCGAGTGTTGATTTCAAATTGCTCCCTTCTCCCATTGCCCTCCCTTCCATCATCCCTCCCTGCTTATCTCCTTCTCCCCCACTTTCCTGTACTGTAAGAGAGGTTTTCATACCAAAATGAGTGTGCATTTTACTCCTTTCTTTAGTCGAATGTGATGAGGGTAAACTTCATGTTTTTTTCTCAGCTCTCCTCTTTTTCCCTCCACTAAAAAGTCTCCTGCTTGCCTCTTGAATGAGATGTAATTTACCCCATTCCATTACCCTCTCTCCTCCCACTACATTTCTCTCTCACCATTTACCTTAATTTCTTTTAAGATATGGTCCCATCCTATTCAATTCACTCTGTGCTCTCTGTTTCTGTATGTGCGTGCATGTGTGTATGTGTGTGTGCGTGCACGCATGTACATGTGTATGTGTGTGCATGTGTGTGTCTGTATGTGTGTGTGTGGTCCCACCAACTACCCAGATACTGAAACGTTTTAAGAGTTACAAATATTGTCTTTCCATGTAAGAATGTAAACAGTTCACCTTTGGTAAGTCCCTTATGACTTCTCTTTGCTGTTTACTTTTTCATGCTTCTTCTCATTCTTGTGTTTGAAAGTCAAATTTTCTTTTCAGCTCTGGTCTTTTCATCCAGAATGCTTGAAAGTCCTCTGTTTCATTGAAAGACCATATTTTCCCCTGAAGTATTATACTCAGTTTTGCTGGGTAGGTGATGTTGGTTGGAGTCCTATTCCTTTGACTTCTGGAATATCCTATTCCACGCCCTTTGATCCCTTAATGTAGAAGCTGCTAGATCTTGTGTTATCCTGATTGTATTTCCACAATACTGGAATTGTTTCTTTCTAGCTGCTTACAATATTTTCTCCTTGACCTGGGAACTCTGGAATTTGGCCACAATGTTCCTAGGAGTTTCTCTTTTTGGATCCCTTTCAGGTGGTGATTGATAGATTCCTACAATACTTATTTTGCCCTTTGGTTCTAGAATCTCAGGGCAGTTTTCCTTGATAATGTCATGAAAGATGATGTCTAGGCTCTTTTTTTGATCATGGCTTTCAGGTAGTCCCATAATTTTTAAATTGTCTCTCTTGGATCTATTTTCCAGGTCAGTTGTTTTTCCAATGAGGTATTTCACATTCTCTTCCATTTTTTCATTCTTTTGGTTTTGTTTGGTGATTTCTTGGTTTCTCAGAAAGTCATTAGACTCCATCTGTTCCTTTCTAATCTTGAGAGAACTATTCTCCTCAGTGAGCTTTTGAACCTCTTTTTCCAGTTGGCTAATTTTGCTTTTGAAAGCATTCTTCTCCTCATTGGCTTTTTGAGCCTCTTTTGCCAATTGAGTTAGCCTATTTTTCAAGGTGTTATTTTCTTCATCCTTTTTTTTTGGTCTCCTTTAGCAAGGTATTGACCCGTTTTTCATGCTTTTCTTGCATCTCTCTCATTTCTCTTCCCAGTTGTTCCTCCACCTCTCTAACTTGATTTTCAAAATCCTTTTTGAGCTCTTCCATGGCCTGAGGCCACCGGACATCCCCCTTGGATGTCTGGGATACAGAGGCCCTGACCTCCATGTCTTTCCCTGATGGCAAGCATTGTACTTCTTCATTAGAAATGAAGGGAGGAAGGAACATCTCTTCCCCAAGAAAGTAGCTCTCTATGGTCTTATTTTGCTTCCTTTTTCTGGGCATTTTCCCAGCCAGTTACTTGACTTCTGAGATTCCTGTCCACCCCCGCCTAGATCCGCCCAGCTAGTGCTTGGGGTCTGAGATTCAAATGCTGCTTCCCAGCCTCAGGGCTTTCCGTGGCGGCTGTGGGTGCTATTCGATGTGAGCTTAAGTTCTGGTGCTCAGGTGGGGGCAGGGCCACCTCCCAGGATCAGTTCCCTCAGGGGGTTTATGCAGAGACCTTTGGTAATGGAGCTCCTGTCTGCTCTGGGAGTCCCGGGCCACTGCTGCCTCTGCCGCTGCCTCCCGAGGGGGCCCAAGTCACAGAGACACCCCACTCCCCTCTCGGCCAGCCCAGAAGTCTCTCTCACTGACCTGTAGCACCTGTGGGTGGAGGGACCTTCATGGCCACTGGAGATTCCATCCCTGAAACCTGCTCGGATCTGCTCCTCTGGGGCCACATGGCCAGGGCAGCTCAGGGGTGGGTTCCGCTGTCCGAGCGTGATGGACCCCTGTGGACAGCTTTCCAGGGCTCTCTGGAACGGAAGTCTCTTCCACTGCGTTGGTGAGTGGCTTGCAGTACTCCAGAATTTGTGGGGAGTTCTTTTTATAGGAAATTTATGGGCTGTGGATTTGGAGCTAGCACACGTGAGTCTTTCTACTCCACCATCTTGGCTCCTCCCCCTATTTTAATATTTCTTTACACATTTATCACTGTACCTATTTTGGCATCATCCCTCTGGTATGCTCATATTTTGTGTAAATTTTTTTTTAACGTTCTCAGTGTCGAGCACACTGTTTTCCATATTGTCGGTCCTCAATAAATGTGTGCTGTACTATTATTGTAGAGGTAATATTTAGGCAGGTACAAGAGAAAATTGAAAAGGACAGAGAAGTAGAAAATGGAACTTCTAAATTCTCTAAGATCTAGAAAAAAAAATAAGGAAATCGCAACTCTAGGAAGGCAACTTTATGTAGTCTTGAGATTTGTTTTCACTTAAATAAGAGAATGTTTTGCTTAGTGTGTTTTTTACCTGTATGTGTGGCCTGTCCTTCAAAATCCTCTTCCAGACTGAGGCTTTTAGTTTGCTCCATTTTTGTGTCAGGGTCTGACATAATCTGTGTGGTCAACAAAGAAATCAATAGATGAGTGATAGATGAGTCTAGAATATATAATTGAATCATATGATTTCCTATTGTTCCTAGGTTTGATGATAGATTGACATTTGTAATAAGTGATAGGATATTAAGCCTTAGACAATGTTTAAATAACAAGTGTTTAGACCAAATCCTAATTTAAAGTAGTTTTCCTGTATTGGACCATATACTTTGTGAACAATGCTCATTACTCTGTAAAATTATCATATAAAACTGTTATCTCATCACTATTTGAATTGTAGAAGTAAAAACACTAACATACATGGGGAGATTTTGCCTGGTCTATGGCCTGAGCCCAGCTTTTCTCAAAAACTAGAAAAAGTTATTCTATCAGTAATCACTTCCTAAAAACACAAATGTACTAATACCTTGCTGATCAAGATTTCAGTTCTCTAGCAATGTTGCATGTCTAGAACACAGGCAAGAATTGGGTAGGAACCAAATGATATTTGAGAAATCAAAATAAAGAACCCAGGATTCTTATATCAAAGAAAGCATATATTCTTTATTCATAGGCAAGTATTCATATAGGGACTATTTACTTTTACTTTGCATGTATATTTAACAGGTTTAATTATCTCATTTCTCAACCCAAAACAAATTGGAAGCCAGAAATTAAATGGAAGGAAGGGACTGGTTATCGGCAAATATACTTTTGTGGTACTCCCTATAATAAGAAGTAAAATATCAACTGAACCTAGTAGCAGAGGAGAAGAAAGAAGAACTAATTTTTTAAAAAAAGTAAACAAATACCAGGACTGAAATATTGTAGTGATTAACTTAGATATGGCATAGACTTACATGCTTCAGTAGACTTAGAGGACATAATTTTCATAATGACCCTGACATCAAGAAAAGTTGAAATTTTGTTCAGAATATTCTAAGAAAGAAGGAGTATACCTGTAATCTCTGCTACCAGGGGATATTGAGTCTGAAAGAGCATTAGAGTTTGGGAATTCTGAGCTTGTGTGTCTGCACTAAGTCTAGTATATATGGCAAGCTTCTGGGAGCAGGGGCCACCAGGCTGCATAAAGACGGGACGAAATGGTTCAGGTTGGAAATCAAGCAGGTCAAAGCTTCCATGCCAATTGTCAATGGAGTCTTACCCATGATTGGCCATCATACTTTTAGTCTAGATGAGATAAAGGGATGAGAAAATAAAATGATAAAATACAAATAAAGTACTTTTAAAACTTTAAAGCATTATATAAATCTTGCTATTTTATGAAAACAGAAAGAAAGAAGTAGTCTTCATGAATCATACAACTAGAAATATGAGAAAGGAAGTGAGCTACACATTCAGAAATAAAGGTGGAGCACAAAAATGGCAGTAACTCAATTTTATAGAATCTAAACAACTTTTTAATAGTACTATAACTATTAACTAAGACAGTAAATAGGGGAAAACTTGGTAGTCATCAAAAGTAATTGCTAGTAATTTGGTATATTAAAATAAAAGTTATAATTATAAATTAAAAAAATGGCAGATCACTTGGTAACTTTTGTAGAACTATTTAAAACTCAGAATGCTTTAGCTTTGAGTTAGAGAGTTTTCTTCCTTCTGAATTTTGAGAGAACAAATCCTTATTTCAAGTACTTATGTACAAAAAATATGAATAGTGTTTTAACAACTCTGAAAATAATTTTGTTGCAATAACCAAGAATCAGAAATAATGCCTATTGTCTTTGGTTTTGCTAAGACAAAAGCCCACAGTGAAAGAAAGGAAAGCTGATTACTGTTAAAAAATAATTAAGGCACTACCTTGCTGAGAAGGTAATCCAATCCTTAAGACAAGCTCTAGGTCACATAGAGAAAGGTATTCATTGTGGAATGACTTCATGTGAAATAGGGGTGATTTCGACCTTTGTTCATGGATTGAGGGTACTGATGGGGAGGGGATAGGGATATAGCCATAGCTACTAACAGTAGCATTGGTTGCTACTGTCATAAGGAAGGGACAGAAAAAAAATGGAGTAGAAAACTATGTTGCCTTGCTTTTCTCAGCTCTAGGAAAGGAAAGATAGACTTTGTCATCACCCACATTTCTGTTAATACTGTCAAATCATCTGAATTGCTATCCAACTTCCTTATACTATCAATCCATTTGTTCTAATTTTAGCTTTACTCATTTCATTCATTGATTCGTCCATTATTTAATACTTTCATTTTATACACATTGCATTTGTGAAGATATCTCTACACTTAGACTTTTTAGCCTGGAGTTCACAGACAATAGGCTTCTAGAGATCCATGAACCTGGATGGGGAAAAAACACATCTGTATTTTCTCTAACATCTAATTGAAATTTAGCATTTTCTTTAATTATGAATGTGGGCAAAAACCATAATTGTGAGAAGGGGTTCATACTACCGAAGGGGTCTGTGACACAAAAAATGTTAAGAACTTCTGGGTCTAGACTACGATCAAATGAGATCACATATCCAAAGCACTTTGAACATACATTGAACAAAATGTACCAAAAGTCTTAGCGGATTGCACCAAGACTTTGGCGCCACCCTATATAAATGTTAGCTCTATAGCTTTCTCTGGGCAAGATTTTTTTAAAAATCCAGAACAACATTTGTCCCATAATATCATTAGTAGTAATTAATATCCATGTCCACTTAGTCCTAGGCAATTCATTTAACCCCTTAATGTCCCTGGCAACACTCTAAGAGTATTAAGTTGCAGACCAAGTGCCCCTAGAATCTGCATTGTATTGCTTCCCAGGAGTATCTTACACAGGATAAGATCATAGGTCCGGACCAAAAGAAGGAGGAAGAGACAAAAACAAAATGGAAATCTACAATCATGGATGAGCCAGAGCAAAGGTTTTAGAGCACTGCCAGTAGAATCATAAAAAGTATTGTATGCATCTAACAAGTTGTTGTGTTCATCCTTCATTACAGAAAAAGACCATGCCATCAGAGAAATGATGACATGACTTGCGGTTGACTTTGTTTTAAGTGATGGAAGGCTGTGCAAGGTCACCAACCGCACTTTCTCCTCCTGAGCCATCAGGGTCCAGTGACCAGATATTCAGGAGGATGACTGGAGATGACCCAGGATGCACTGGGAGACCTTCAAACAAGTATGTTTTTATCAGAAACAGGTGAGAAACTGGGGCAAGGTGACAGAGAAAACTGTCAGCTTAACTTAGGGATTGCCATTGTTCCGGGAGGGTTACCAGATTGGTTACCTTATCTGATTAAAAAGAGTTATGACTATGACGCAGTTTCTTCTTGATTAGAGCAAGGCAGTTTTAGGCAGTTGCAATTGTGCATTTTGCTCATCCTTAAAAGCTTATTGACCTTAAATAAGAATCATGGTCATGAGAACCCAATGACTGAACATCTTATTAAATTTTAAAGGGCTACTTCTCTCAGGTTTTACTATCCTCTATGTATATACATAGATACATTAAAATACTTTAAATGCTTCATAGATATATGATTTAATTGGTGTGGGTACTTGCTCCTCCTACCAGTGTTTATTCATGGACCAACTGATGCTTCCATGGGTAAGTGTTTAAGAGCTGCTATGGCTACAAAGATCCACCCCTAACTATCTAAGTTCTTGCCACCGACTTGTTCATATCCTTTTCCAACCTTAACTTAACTCAAACAGTAGACATCTACTCTATTACTTGTGGACCTGTCCTTAAAACTATTCTAGATCGGTAGGACCTGAGAGAACTTGTACAACACTGAGATATCTGTTGATAATCCAGGATGACCCCCATGCCATGAGGAGGCAATGGAAGGGAAGAAGAAAGAGAAAGGAATAATCATTTATATTATCCCTATTATGTAGCAGGCACTGTGCTAAGCCACACACTCTCTCTCTCTTTTTTTTAACATATTATCTCATTTGATCCTCAGAATAAGTGAGGTAAGTAGGTACCCATTATACAGTTGAAGAAATACAAACATTAAGTGATTTTCCCAGGGTCACACAACTAGTAAGTATCTAAGACTGGATTTGAACTTAAGTCTTCCTGCCAATGTTCTATCCATTGTGACATCTAGCTCCCAAAGGAATAGGACTTCAATGGATGAAAAATAAAAATAATTAAGATTAATGAGAATGAATAGTTTAAATTAACTTTCCAGCTTTCTTGGTGCTCATTTTATACTATGTGAGTATTTAATAGTAGTAGTAATACTAGTAGTAATAGTAGTGGTAATAGTAGCAATATTAATATTAATAGTAGTAATGTTAATAGTATTAGATCCCAGTTATTCCTGTTAGATAAGAACATATTCTTCAAACTTTTTCTCTCAAAGTCATTAAAAACTCCTTGTTATTAATCACTTACACATTAATTCAGTCAAGTTCTTATTGGGCATAGAGAGGCAGCCACAGAGTCAGGAAGACCTGGATTCAAATTCTATCCCTAATCCATAATTGGGTTGCGTGATCCTGGAGAAACCACTTCAACTCTCAGTGCCCTAAGGCCAGTGGTGTAGAAATGAGGAAGGTCACTAAACTACAAGTATAGATCTTGGTCAGCTGTTTATTAACTTAGTTTTAAAATATGTTATCTATGTTTTAGTGTATGTTTGCTTGTTTTGTTAAATATTTCCCAAGCATACAGCTATTTGACACCTAGGCAAGTTTCTGAGTCTATAAATTGCAGTGAGAGTATCAACCTGCATCAGGAAATAGTTTCATCATTTGGGAGTTCCTTATACCAAAGAAATCACATGTCCACTTCTATCTTGTAAAAATGATTATTTGAGTTACCAAAAGAAAGGAAATGCTTAAAGTCTAAGCTTCAGTTAAAAAAAAAAAGCAATTTGAAAACTAATAGAGCTATTGTTAAGATATATAGTTAAATCTGCCCTATGACAATGTCTGTTACTAGTCATTTTAAATATTTTGACCTATATTTTTGTTGGTCAGAGACCTGTCAAGTGTTTGATTTGTTGCAGATGTAAATACTGATATGTGCTCAGAAAAATGAAGATTTTAGGAGAATATTCTCTGCTATAGGCTGTGAGCAGATCACGAGCCACTGCTATTGTGACATCTTAATTCAGTAAAACAAACTAATTGAAAAGGGGATACATTTTGCAGAAATGAGTGATTTAGGAAATTAAATCAAAATAACTTAAAATGCATAGACTATATATATTTTTATATATAATATATGTATTATATATGATATATAAATAAATATAATATCTACATATTTCTCTATTAACCCTCATAAGCTTATATGGAAAGACATTATTGGTCTTTTCACTGTAAGATTTTTGAATGAAATCTGAATTATTAGTAACAGTTAACAGTAGTAACAATACTGGAAGAGATAAACCCTGAAACCAAAGGAGTTTACATCCGGTTCTTAGGGATCTTTGAGGGGCCTTCTTATTTGCATGTTATCTCCCTCATTAGAATACAGACTCCCTGAGGACAGAGACCATGTTTTTGCCTTACTTGGTAACCCCAATGCTCAGCACATTGCCTGGACAGAGTAAACATTTAATAAATGCTTGTTGACTTACTGAATGAATGACTTCAGCTCCAAATTCTGTAATATTTTCTATGATACAATCATGTTTGGGGAAATTTTGTGAAAAGTAGCAAATCATTATTCATGTACTCATAACTGCGGCTTAAAAAAAGGAAATTCGTATTCCTAATGGAAACTGTCTTGGTAGGTAATGTAACATATTTTTGATGCCAGGTTCACTTGAGTCCAAGAGCTTGCCAGTTTTTCTTAGTTTTCTATTCCCTCCTTTATTTTAGGGTTGCTGAGTCCTACAAAGATGCTAAGCAGTGCTGTTTTATTCTGAGGTCCCCATAATATACGACCAACATATAGCTTGTCTGCTACAAATCAATCGTCATTCAAGAAGCATTCATTATGCACCTACTATGTGTCAAGCACTCTGCTAGGTGCTCAAGTTTCATTCAAGAAAATCTCTCCTCTCAAGAAACTTACATAGAAGGTTTTAATAAATACTTGTCAATATAATTTATATTCTCCTATTTGTTCAGGTACAGAAAAAATATACTACTGATACATTGGGGTGGGAATTGGGGATACTTGTTCAAAATGCTTTATTCTGAATTTTGTTTTAAGAGGTAAGTGATGAAGAGATTAAGAACATAAACTGGAAAATCACTTTTTTTTTTTTGATGATATGAATGGTATCTTTCTCCAAAGAGGTAAAACCCAGAAAATAGACAGGAGTGAGATAGCCAAAAAGTAATGCCTTAACAAGAAAACAGTTCTTTTATAGTAAGGTATAAAATCAATTCTCTTCCATCTCTTGAACACATGAAGGCACATGCTGCCTTCACAAACCACAATCCAGGCAGGAGAGGAGTTAATCCCAAATGATGCTGGTATGTCTGAGTTTATGATTAGCCAGAGGACATAAAAAATTCTCTAAGAATTAAAGGCTGAAGTAAACTATCACTTTCAAGCCATTAAACTAACATTGAGCAAGTCTCTAAAATACTAACTGCAGCAACTTTGCATTAGCAAGAATATCCTATTGTTGGGTAAAACCGAGAATTTCAGCAGTTTATAAGCATTTTGCTTCCTCTTTAGGAGCAGCCTTCCCTTTCTTCAGTCCCCCACCCCACCCCCTGTGTTAAGTCTCCTTATTCCATTTTTTCCAGTTATTCTGCCCTCCCTTGCTGGGTTCATGCTCCCCCTCACTTTATATCTCCTTAGACAATGTCAGGGATTATTAACTGATTCATAGCAGATGACTAAACCCAGAACAGTCACTTGCTTTCCAAAAGTATGAAACTTCCCTTTCTCAGCGGACCCTGGGAATAATTACCTAAAGGGATGACTAATGGGGAGAACAAATGCCAGAAACTAAACCTGATTACAAAAGGTATCTTTGGACACAAGAAAATTTACAGTGCCCTTGAAGTTCTACATAGCAATCACCCCACAATGCTTGGCCTCTGCCGTTTGCCTACCTACACCCATAGAGGTGGCTGGTTTACAGACAGTGCAGCTAGATTCTGCCAGCCAATTCTGGGACTTTATGCTGTTTTAATCCTTAATCATTTACATTTACATTTGTGCTCTGTGAGTGCTTCCTGTGTACGTGTCTTGTACCCACAAGATGAGTGAGTCCCATGTACCATGTCAAAAACTTCTTTTTCATGTCTCTGCAGCATGCAAATTCTAGGTCCACAGTAGGTGTTCACTAAAGCTATGTTGATTGATTGGCTGGAGACAATGTCCCTTAATAAAGAAAGGAGTAGTAGATTGAAAGAAACAAAGTATTTGAAATACTTAGAAGAGCAGGACTGATTTCTAGGTTAAAAAAAAAAACAAACCAAACAACCCAATACATCCTACAAAAAGCTTGGCATAATAGATAAAGTCTTGGGCTTGGTATCAAGAAAGTCAAGGTTCAAATCCTGACTGGTAGAGCTTCATGGTTGTGGTAAAAAAAAAAATGACTGAGGCTCACATCTTGACACTTTAGTAGTTGCATAACCCTGGAAAAATCACTCAATTTATCTGTGGCTCAGGCAGCTTCCCAGAACATATTTGCTAAGTTAGGCTGAAGACAAACTACACCTGGAGCTCCCCACATACTCAGAATTTACTTTGCATATTTGATTATGCCTACGTGCATTGGATTTTCTCTCCTGATAGGACTTAGATGACTTCCCAAAATATCCCCTAACTTTACATGGATGAACAGCATACCTCCAATGAGCATTTTATTCTCCTGTTTCATCCATGCCTACAGTTCATCTATCATAACATTTTGTTGTCAATTTATTTTAGAAAAGATGAGATGTTTGCTTTACAACGTGAGTTTAGTTGACCAACAATTTTGGAGCTCTTAGTAGAGAAATTTTTCAGGAGAGAGTAATCAAGATTTGTTTTTGATCAAGAGCTATACAACTCATTTAGAATAAATAGATGCCCATTTTGTTGAGTCTTCAGTAGGATTTGAGGACTGATATAGCTTCAAATATTAATATAAAAAACTTTCATTAATTCATTTTAGACTGTTTAAGTTGTAGACTGGTGTGGAAAGAAACATATGATTAGATATCAGTCAAGAAAACCACAAGTATTGGATGGTTCTTCCACTACTTCTAAATGGTTTCTCTCATATGTGTTTATGTATGGAAAGGGAGGATTTGGGCAACCTCCTGTAAAGTGACCTTCCCTTATACAACATTTTGCAAATTTTAATGCATTTTCCCTCTCATTTTTCCTCCTCTTCCCTTTTATGCTGCAAAGGAGCTGTATTTTTTGCATTTTAAATCTGTAATGAAGTAAAAGTTTACAGGGGAGGAAACAACATCCAGAATTTCTACTACCATCCTTAAATTCTAGCTTCCGAAAACTCTCAGGACACAAATAGCTTTCTTCTGACCTCATTTTTCACTTTTTTTATTTTTTGGATGTTGTCATAATGACCACTGCAACTAAACAAATAGCATCAGAAGCCCCAGAAAGTAAGGAATTCTGCCTCTCCCCTCTTTAATCTGATAAATTATATCTGATTAATACAATCAAAACAAAGGTATAACTCTCCTACTGAGATCTTGCAGTGTCTCTTAAGATAGTCTATGATAAAATAGGAACTCCCCTGTTTGTCATCACCAATTGGCCCTGGTCTAACTTTCAAGACTGGTTACACATTATTTCCTCTCAATTTTATATTTCCAGCCAAACTATCTGACTTTCTGTTTCCATAAGTGACATTCTATCTTCCACCTCTTTAGCTATGCCTAAGCTGTCTCCCCCATATCTAGAATACTTCACTTCTCATTTCTGCCTTTTGAAAACCCTAGATCCACTAAAAGTTCACCCTCAAACAGCATCTCCTTCTAGAGGCCTTTCCTGATTTACCTAGTTTTAATCCCCTGCATCACCTTGTATTTATTTTGAATGTATCTTGTATTTCCTTGTGTGTATGATGCTGTCCCCTTTTCCCTGCCCAAGGATATATAAATCCTTAAAGATAGCAAAGATAGTATTTTCCCCCTTCTTGTCTTCAGTACTGAGTACAAGAGCCTGGCACTGCTTGATGAACTCAATTACAGCATGATTAATCTTCAAAATCTTAGCATAATGCCTAAAAAGTATGCTCATTATCTTGCTCTTACAACTGTCCTGTCACCTTTTATATGTGTCACCTTTCTTTTGTTCTGATTCTAGATAAAAGTTCACAAGCCTTTCCATAATGAATGTTGCTTTGGCCGAAAGTTTCTGCTGCCTTTTGGTTGGCAATGGCAGGAGGAGTTTTGCCAATCATTTCTATAGTAGGAGAGGACTCCAATTTGAAGCCCAGTTTGCAGCCCCTTATAGCAGCAGTGACGCTAATAATATGCAAATGACCAGTGATGGCCATCCATCCATGATTTAATCAACTGGCACATAGAAATGAGCATAACTGGCTCTTTCTGCTAGGTTGCTTCTGTAAGAATTATGATTCAGTAAGCGCTTATGAGCACTGCTAGACTCTTAGCTCCTTGAGAGTGGTGACTTTTTGTTTTTGTTTTTTTTTTGTATTCTCAGTGCCTATTTAGCATGGTGTCTGGCACATCATAGGGACTTAATAATGCTGCCTCAATAAATAATTATTGAACTGTTCAAAGTTTAGGGGATACAAAGAAATAGAAAAACAGTCTTTGACCTCAAGGAGCAACATTTTAAAGGGACTTATTAATAGCTATGGTTGACAATTAAATGTAAGTCTTCCAAAGTAGTTTTATGAGCATTATTTTATTGGATCCTCACAACATACCTATGAAATAAGTACTATTACTATGACCACTTTTTCAGATGAGGAAGTTGAAAATCAGAGAAGTTAAGTGATTTACCCAGGTCATAGAACTAGTAATATGAGACTGATCCTAGGTTTCCAACTCTAATGCCAACCAACGCTCATTCCTCTCTCCCTTGGTAAGAACTATTTGCCCCTCGAGAAAACAGTCTCTCTCAGAAGAGGCCTCCCACCTGTTTGGTATTAACCTGGTAATGCTGCTTTTACTCTAGGGGGAAAGGAAATGAATTTCCTGAAATGGAAGGAATAGATAAATGAAAAAACATTTATTAAATACTTGCTTTGTGCCAAGCACCATGCTAAGATTTGGAAATAAAAACAGAAAAATCAAAACAGCCTCTTTTCTCAAGGCATTCACACTTCATTTAGAGGAGCTAATGGAAAGGCTTGGAGGGCCTCAGAAGGGGCAGTGTGGAGATGGAAACATCAAGCCACTCTAGCCTCTTTGCCAAGAAAACCCAAATGGGGTCACAATGAGTCAGTTACAACTGAAAATGACTCAAGAACCGCAAAAGAGGGGGCAGTGGATGGAGAGGCCCAGGGGTCCTTAGTTTATGTAGTATATCCAATAACAATGCTAAGGGTCATGAGGGCGCAGAGGTAAGGGCAGGTGGTAAGGCCTGGTGCTACTCCATCAAGCAGTTCAGTTGGGTTCTGGACAGGAAGGGGCTAAGGGAGGAGATGAGGGCAATGACCAGGCAAAGGGCATCACCAGTGGTCTTAAGACTTCCTCCTAGCTTTTCTGGAGGAAATGAAGAGAGTGATTGTATCTGTGGTCTTAAAATTTCTTCATGTGTCAGAAATGCTTTGGTGATATTATGTTACAGTCCATGTGAATTCAATTTCAGCCAATATTTAATGGCGTTCATAGTTTCTAGACAAAAAGCTGAATCACACAATAAAGATTAAATACAGAAACAATAAATTCCCATAAATACAATTCAACGGAAATTTCTGAATGGTTACAGGGGAAAAAGATAGCTTGTACCCAGCCTACAGAACACTTTTTCCAGTCTATAAGGTATTCATCGAAATTCCAGCACAACAAAGAAATATGGACTGTCCTTTGTGATGTCTGTTATAGATTCTGGCATGTTAAACTGATCTTTTACTGGGGGGTGCAGCAGACTCTCAAGTGCAAGTCTTCTGTGATCACATGTTTTTTAAAAAGGGATGTTATAAGTAAAAGCTGATTCTGCAGATTAAAAAGGTCTCTTGCAAAACAGGGTAAGAATCCTGGTTCCTGCACTTTCACAATTCAAGCTGAAAATGTTGTTAGTGTTACTTATTTTTGTCTAATAAAATGGAGTGCTTAGTAATGGTCATCTCTGAGAAATACAAGGGAAGAAGGTAGAGAAAGAATTCTGCAAGATTGCATATCTAATTTAAGGCATATCAATGGAAGCTTAGGAGTTCCATTTCAGGTTTTCAGCCACTTTACTTCAGGTGTTCCCTGAAGTTACAATAGAAATTAATGGGATCATAGATCTAGAGCTGAAAGGAATCTCAGCTGAAAGGAACCCGTTCATTTTACAGATGATAAAACTGAGGCAAAGGGGGTTAAATGATTTGCCCAAGTTCCAGTAGTAATATGACACAGGTGCTCTGACTTCGGGGCCAATGCCTTTTCCATTGTACCATGTTGCTTCCCAATTTGGTCCTGTAGAGAACCTGACAAAATGGTTTAATTTTTTCACATTTTCTAACAGTTTTTCTTCTCTCCTGTCATGATAAGGTATGGTAAACACCATGGTGTCAAACTCAAATAGAAATGGATCCCTGTGGGCTGTATATTGACTTAGAAAACCAAGAAAATTGATACTATCTATATTGTATTGTATTTTTATTTTTTTATTAAACATTTCGCAGTTACATTTTGATCTGGCCACTCTCTGGGAGTCTTGTGGGCCCCTGTTGTGGCAAAGCATTGGAGAAAGCTTCCTTTTCTTTCTTTTTACTTCTTTTTTCTTTTTCTTTCTACCACTTTACCTCAGACCTAGATGGAGACAGCCTAGGACCCTGAACCCAAGAGCCTTTGATATAGGAATCCTTTTAGTCCAGTGGCTGCAGGCATCATTGCAGGAAACAATCCCTATTGTCATTCCTGCAGGGACCACATCCTTAGCTGCTGAAAATCCAGAAAGGAAAGTTCTAGTCATGAAGGACCTTGGCATTGTCAAATGGTTCAACATCAGAAGCTGATGTGATTGTATTAGTGGAAATGATATTAGAAAAGAGACACTCCTATTTGCTTTGCCACTGCACCCCCTAAGGACCATGGATCCTTCCTATCTGAGTTGTATCTGAAACCTTCAATATGTGCTGTCTTAGCTTATAAGCTCCTGAAAGTCAAGGACTGTCTTATTTTACTATTTTTATCCCCAGCCCTTAGCACAGTGCTTTGCAGATAGTAAGCTCTTAATTTCTTTTAAGATTTTTCTTCCTTCCTTCCTTCCTTCCTTCCTTCCTTCCTTCCTTCCTTCCTTCCTTCCTTCCTTCCTTCCTTCCTTCCTTCCTTCCTTCCTTCCTTCCTCCCTTCTTTCCTTCTTTCCTTCCTTCCTTCCTTTCATATCACACTGGGTTTGAGGCATGAATAGAAAAAAACAAAACCTCAGCCAGGAGTTTTTCATCCACAGGTTCCTGGAAGCTAGATCTCTAAACATAACTTGCTGAGTAGGCAATTTCTTTTTCTTCCAGTTTTTTCTCTCTTTCCTCTCCATCTCTGAAAAGACTGATGAACTGAGAATTCCAAAATTCCAAACCTTATTCCAAATTTAATCCAATAGGATGCTCTAATTCTAGAGGAAACTGATTAACACAGACTAATTGTAAGTGGCAAAGACAAACCTTAGGCATTTGTTTTTCATTATAGTATTATATATATATATACACACTCAATATGCATATATATGTATATATGCATATATATACATATATATGCATATTGAGTACAATTCTGGGAGTGAGTTAGGAGGACCTAAGTTCAAGTCCTATCTCAGACACCTTACTAGTTGTGTCACATAGGAAGTCATTTAACATTTCAGTGCCCCAAGTAATTCTTTAAGTCTATAGGAATAGCTTTGTAGTAGGTCTATTTTTTCTTTCTGAAATAAAATCTAAAGGATAATAGACCAACTGGTCTGCATTATTTGTTTCATTTCGCTGCTTCACTTTGTCCCAAGAAACCCCTGATGAAGAGAGTGTAATCTGTAACTGTGTGTAATGTTAAAAAAAAAACAACTAACACATTGAAGTGACTAATCCTCCCCACCCCAAAAAAGAAACAAAACCCCAACCTACCTTTTGGCCTGCTGCTCAGTTGTCTGGATCAAGTTGCAACTGGACCACTTGGTGCTTTCAATAGTGTTCAGGAGAAGGGAATTCCTTTTTGACTGAATTCCTTTGGCACATAGGTAGATCTAAGCCCGGATTGAGGTCCCTGGATGATGACCTTGCAGGAACAGCTCTGAATAGCTAATAGGATTGACATAAGAGAATTAGCAAAACCCATTTATTAACAACAGGCCGGTGAAATAAAGAGCTTATAGACTCCTTGTAAACATAAATTCTATCTGGTAGCAATCAATTGCAAGGAGCTATTACCCCTTGACAATACCTTCAAAAAATTCAACAGACGTGATTAGGAATAAAATTGATTTTCATCCAATTTTTTTTATTCTTTAAGACTACCTAGGAACTTGAAATCCTCGGAAAAAAATTATTACCTAGCTTATAAAACTGAAAATTATCTCCTCTGTTTTCCATCTGATTTAGTATATTCTCTGAGCATGAGAAAGTTAGTAACTGGATATGTGTATCTTGAATTTTGATAGCACTTAAAATTATCTAACCTTTATATCTTTTATGTTTATTTTATATTCATTTCTAAATATATTCCTTCTGTATTTCAAAATATGTTCCTTCCTCTCCCCTACACAGTATTCAGTATATTACAGTTATTCAATGTAATAAAGATTTTTAAAAGAGATAACATTATAGTAAAACTAATCAATGCACTATGTCTAACAGAATTAGCAACATTCCACATGTATGATGGTTGTGAGAATCAAATGAAATTATATATTTTTTAAAAAGGCATTTAGCACTATTCCTGGCACAGAGTGGGCATTTGTTATTATTGAGTCATTTTAGTGATGTCCAATTCTTCATGACCACATCTGGGTTCTCTTGGCAAAGATACTGGAGTAGTTTGATACTTCCTTCTCCTCATTTTATTAATGAGGAATTGAGGCAAACAGAATTAAGTGACTTTCCTAGGGTCACACAGCTAGTAGATATTGGAAGGTGGATTTGAACTTAGATTCTCCTGACTCCAGGCTTGTTACTCTGCCATCTCACTTAGCTGGGTTCCTTTTTTTTGACTGATGTTCTTCAAGTATAAGCTGGACCACCCAGTATTAGGGGCTGTTTTAGAAAAGACATATAGTCAGATACTGATTGAACTAGATGACCTCTAAAGCACCTTCTAAAACTGTCTTTTCAAGAAATTAAGAAAAGGGAAAGGAGAGGTGGAACATTAAACATATGGGATAAAAGGGTCAAGGGAAGAATTTTAATCAGATTGGGAGACCTTTACGTGTTTGTTGGACAAATGGGAAGAAGTCAATAATGAGGGAAGGAATGAAGTTGAATGAGAGAGGATAACCACTAGTAAGGTCCTGGAAGAGAGAAAGTATTTTTAAAAGTTAATTTATTTTTAGTTTTCAACATTTCCTTCCACAAGATTTTGAGTTCCAAATTTCCCCCCATCTTTTTCCTCCCTTTGCCCAAGACAGTGTGCATTAAGATTACCCCTTCCCCCAATTTGCCCTGCCTTCTTTCATCCCCCCTTATCCCCTTAACTTCTATTTTCCTGTAGTGTAAGATAGATTTCTCTTATTTTCCAATTGCATTTTTAACATTTATTTTTAAAACTTTGAGCTTCATATTCTCTCCCTTCCTCCCTCTCCACCCACCCTCATTGAGAAAGCAAGCTATTCAATATGAATTATACATGTGTAGTCAATAAAAACACTTCCATAACAGTCATGTTGTGAAAGACTAACTATATTTCCCTCCATCCTATCCTGCTCCCTATTTATTGTATTCTCTCCTTTGACCCTGACCCTCCTCAAAAATTTTTGCTTCTGATTACCCATTACTCCCTTTTGCTATCCCTTCTATCACTGCCTGTCTCTTATCCCCTTTCCCTCTATTTTCTTGTAGGGTAAGATAGATTTCCATATTCAATTCAATGTGTATGTTATTCCCTCCTTAAGCCAAATCTGATGAGAGTAAGGTTCACTCATTCCCTTTCACCTCCTCCCCTCTTCCCCTCCATTGTAAATGCTTTTCCTTTTTTATGTGAGATAATTTATCCCATTCTATCTCTCCTTTTCTCCTTCTTCCAGTATATTCCTCTCTCACCTTTTAATTTCATTTTTTAGTTATTATGCCTTCATATTTAACTTACCCTGTGCCATGTGTATATATCTATATCTAGATATCTATTTACACACACATATACACATACATATATACATACACACATATACACACATACATACACACACATGCACAAACACACAATCCCTCCAACTACTCTAATAGTGAGAAAGGTCTTATGAGTTACAAATATCATGTTTCCATGTAAGAATGTAAATAATTCAACTTTAACAAGTCCCTTATGATTTCTCTTTCCTGTTGACTTTTTCATGCTTCTCTCAATTTTTGTATTTGAAAGTCAAATTTTCTGTTCAGCTCTGGTCTTTTCATCAAGAATGCTTGAAAGTCCTCCATTTCATTGAATATCCATTCTTTCCCCTGAAGGATTATACTCAGTTTTTCTGGGTAGGTGATTCTTGGTTTTTATCCTAGCTCCTTTGACCTCTGGAATATCATATTCCAAGCCCTCTGGTGCCTTTATATAGAAGATGCTAAATCTTGTGTTAACCTGATTGTGTTTCCATAATATTTGAATTGTTTCTTTCTGGCTGCTTGCAATATTCATCCTTGACCTGGGAACCTTGGAATTTGGCTACAATATTCTTAGGAGTTTTCCTTTTGGGCTTTCTTTCAGGAAGTGATCAGTGGATTCTTTCCATTTCAGTTTTACCGTCTGGTGCGGGGAAATTTTCCTTGATAATGTCTTGAAAGATGATGTCTAGATTCTTTTTTTATTATGGTTTTCAGATAGTCCAATAATTTTTAGATGATCTCTCCTGGATCTATTTTCCAGGTCAGTTGTTTTTCTAATGAGATATTTCACATTGTCTTCTATTTTTTCATTCTTTTGGTTTTCTTTTATAATTTATCAATTTCCCATAAAGTCATTAGCTTCCATTTGCTACATTCTAATTTTGAAGGAATCATTTTTTTTCAGTGAGCATTTGGACCTTCTTTTCCATTTGACCAGTTCTGCTTTTTAAGGCATCCTTCTCCTCATTGGCTATTTGGACCTCTTTTGCCATTTGGGTTGATCTGTTTTTACGGTGTTATTTTCTTCAGTATTTTTTGGGGTATCCTTTAGCAAGCCATTGACTCATTTTTCATGATTAGCTTGTATCACTCTCATTTCTTTTCCCAATTTTTCCTCTACTTCTCTTACTTGATTTTCAAAATGGTTTTTGAGTTCTTCTTTGGCCTGAGACCAATTCATATTTTTCTTGGAGGCTTTAGATGTAGGAGTTTTGACTTTGTTGTTTTTTTTTTTTCTGGTTATGTTTTGATCTTCCTTGCCACCAAAGTAAGATACTATAGTCTGATTTTCTCCCCTCTGTTTGCTTATTTCCCCAGCTTATTGCTTGACTTTTTTGTTCTTTGTTAAGGTAGGACTCTGCTTCCAGTGTGGAAGGTATACTGTTCCAAGCTTCTGGGGTTTTGTGTTGGTGTTTTCAGAGATAATTCCAGGGATCTGTAAATTTTCAGTTCTTCCAAGGTTGTATGATCAAAGGAAGGGTGTTTACTCTTCTCCTTGTCTGTACTCTGGTCTGTGAGTGACCACAAGCACTCCATTTTGCCTTTGCCTTTGTGAGGAGGATTCCTTCTTCACCACCAAAACAAGCTCTGCCACACCAGTGCTCCTCCTTGACCCAGGACTGCCACCCAGGACTACAACCCAGATCCAAGCAGGGCAAAAAAAGAAAATCCTGCATCAGCACCTGCAAAGAGATCCCTGCAATGCTCCTTTCATCAGCTGTTCAACCCCCACTGTCTGTGGGCCTAGAGCACCAGAAGCAGTTGCGCTACCTCTGCTACCCTGGTTCTACTCCTCTCTCACCCACATCTGTTAAACCTCTCTTACTGACCTTCTAAGTTGTCTTTGGTGTTTGCAGGTTGAGAAGTCTGGAAACTACTACAGCTTCCATTGATTCAGTCTCCTGAGGTCTGCTCTGGCTCTGTTTGAGCCAGTGCTCATTAGATTCCGTTCCTCTCTCAACCTGGTGCGATAGACCTTTCCTGTCGACTTTCCAGGTTGTCTTAGCTGAAATTTGTTTCACTCTGTCATTTTGTGGGTTCTGTTGCTCTAGATTTTGTTTAGAGTCATTTTTAACATTTGAAGGAGTTTGGGAGAGAGCTCAGGCAAGTCCAAGCTTTTACTCCTCCATCTTGGCTCCACCCTGAGAGAAAGTATTAATTAGCCTGCACAAGTTAGGCAATTCTTGGTTTAAATAAGAGATGCAAGTAATGATTATATGAGGGATTTACAGTTATCAAAGTAAATTAAGATTTATTGGAAGGATCAGTAGATTGGGGCCAGGGATGGCAGTACAAGCTTGTAATCCTTGCTACTGGGGAGACTGAGTTTGAGATTTCTAAACCACAGTGGGGTCAGACTGTTTTGTATCTGAACTCAATCAGGCATCAATCCCCCTGGGAGCAAGGACTCATCAAGTTGGCTAAAGAGGGATGAACTGGCACAGTTTGGAAACAGAGATCAAATATTTCATGCCCTTTAGTAGTGGGATCATGCCATTAGTAGCCATTGGATTTCCAGCCTGGATGAAATAAAGAGATTTGCTCTTAAAAGAAAACATGGTGTGGGAGGATAAATGGACTCAGGTGTTATTCACCACTTCTCTTTTCTTTCTTTTTTGCCAAATAAACAGTCATAACAAATTTATAGTTGGATAGAATGCTGGATGTGGAATCAGGAACACCTGAATTTGAATCCTGTCCTAGCTGTTATTAGCTGTGTGTTCTCCTCAACCTCTTATCTGTAAAATGAGGATGACATTACTACCTACTTCACATGGTTATTATGAAAATCAAACACAATTACATATTTAAAATATTTGCAAACCTTAAATCACTATGTAAATGCAACTATTATTATGAACCATTAGTTTAGTCAATCATGTATAACCTCAGGCCTCAGATTCTCAGTTATTGATATCATGGCAAACCTAGTCAATTAAAAAAAACCCAACAATTAGGAAATGTGTGGATAATAGTTGAAACCAATGTCCTATGTGCAAGGTCGATCAATGCCCCATGGGACAGAGAAGGTTTTGAAAGCCTGGATAGAAAAAAATACTGGCAGTACCTTCATGACAACTCCTGGCACAATCTTTTCCAAGGTTAAGGAAAGACAGAGGGCAAGAGGCTTGTGAAAGGGAGGATATGATATCTCCAAGAAGGGGCTGTAGAAGCTAAGGGAAGTTAATCTCTCATAAACAGCAACGTAAGTAGAAAAACCAAAACTCAGCATGGATAAGTATCATACAGATAGTTAACAGAGTTAACCTAATTTTACCAGTTATTACTGCTCCCAGTGAAGAGTTGGAATACCTCTTCTGTGACCTTAGAGAAGGAGAGTAATGACATTGAGAAGGTTTGAGGAACAGAGGTGATCTGAGGGGATATCATCTATGCTGGCCTCAATCTCAATGAAATAGAAAGCTACATAATCTGCTTTTAGAATATATGTGTATATGAGTGTAGAGTAAAGGGAGTGGGCTATGTGGTTGGTACAGTGGAGAATGAGATAAGAACAACATGAAAGGATTGTTCAGTAGCAGGGATTACTCAGGTAGGGTTATCTATCATGATTATGTAATGTGTGAAGACAACTGTAGCTTGTGATCTGTAGCAGAGGCAAAAGGTAGCGATACTGTTAATATCATAGGTCCATCAAACCACTAAAGCACAAATCCAGTCATTGAAAATAATCAAGTTGTCTCTAAGTCTGCAGTTAAAACCAGAAACAGAAAAATAAATGCTTTCTCAGAAGAGTTTCAATGATGAAACACAAAGGATTGGTTTCGTCCTGCTCCTTGTATGCTAAGGAAACATTTAAGTGGTTTTTCCTTGAACAAACCAAAAAGAAGTTCCATTTGTATGGCTGTACCTGTTTCTTTGGAGAAGTATTTATTTCTAACTATTGTTTTCTTTTCTTTTTTTTTTCCAATGCAAGAGCAATGGATGATTACTGTTAGGACTAAGGTGACCCCAGAGATTCTTACCATTCCTTCACCTTCATTAATAGTTTGGGTTAAACATAATATAATTTATATTTTAAGCCTACTCAGTGGGAAAAAATGTTATCTTTTTACAAGTTAATAGTAACAATCTCTAGACAGCAAAACTCAATAATGTTAGGGTTTTTCTTCCCCTTTTTCATGAAAATTCATGTTGAACTTTCACATCTTTCCTCTTCCTATTCTATAATTGCTTTTTGAGAACTAGTTATTTTTGGAGTCATCCATTGGGCACTTGACCAATAGTCACAGAACAAAGTCCCAGTGACTGCTGTGAAACAGGGAGACATTCTGTGATATGCATTGACTTCCACCTTTACCTCTTAGGAAGTCAATTATTTCATCTATAGAAGGATGCTGTCAGATGGTGGCCTTCGAGATCTTGTCTAGGTAATGATCCTATGATCTTTACAAGCTGGGAGGCTCAAATGAGATAATGGATGTATAATACTTTTGCAAACTTGAAATGTTGTCATTGTCATCCTTTCATCACCAGCTTTCCAGTCTGGGGATGACTGTTTTCTGAGCCTCCTGCTGCCTCCTGCTAAGCTCAAGAAATGTTTATAAGCTTGCTGTTAAATGCTTAACAAACGATCTCTGAACACATATTGATTCTGCATTATTAACACTTAAGTCCAGAAAATCAACAAGACAAATCTAGCTCTGATTTATAGCTGATTGTGGATTTCTGAGGTGTTTGACTCATACCAAAAATTTAGCAGTTGGTCCTCATAAGTTGCTTAGAACTTGCTCCAGTGCACTCCTGCTATTTGTTTCAGTATTACAAATCCAAAATTCTTTTCAAAATATGTAGAATATCATTAGCTAGTCCTGAGGTCAGTTTTAAATCAGTATTTACTAAATTTGTTGTATATTTAAAGAAGTAAAGGTTAAAACTTTTCTGGGAACTTGAAAATGAGTCAACTACTAAAGTTATTGCCATTCCTTAAGTCACTTTATTAGGAAAATGTTAGATTTTTTTTTAAAGCCCAGAGTGGTCAACATGCTATAGTTACATGGTCAGTATTACCAGAGTAAGGCCTCATAAGGGAAAAAATATAATTTATTTTGTTATGCTTGTAGACTACATGGAGAGATATAGATTATATGATCATAAAATTAGGTGGATGTAGAATTAGTTCAATGGTTGGACCCAAAAGATCAGCCCTTAATAGTTCTATGGCAACTTTAAAGGAGGTCTCCAGGGAGTGCCCTGGAGGATCTGTGTTTGGTCCTAAGTTATTGAGTATTTTTTATCAGTGATAGAGATAAAGATTTAGATGATCAAATTTACAGGTGATATAAACCTGAAAGGCATGGTTTCAAAGGGGTTTGAAATGAGATTCAAAGAGATTATGACAATTATGAACATTAGGCTGAATAAAATAATAAGAAATGTAATAGAGATAACTATAAAGTGTTATACTTAAGTTAAAAAAAAATCTAGTATCAAAGTAAGGAAAAAAACCTTTTTTTAACAATTAGAACTATCCCTTAAATGGAAGAGGCTACTCTGGGAAATAGTGGGCCTCCCCTCACTGGAGGTCTTCAGATAAGAAGATGTGTTAGATATGATGAGAGGGGCTTTTTGTAGAGAGATTGGTTGGATTAATTAATCTCTTAAGTACTTCTCAATTTTTAGATTCTTTGATTAATTTGAATTTATATTACACTTAATATTTAGAAAGTGCATTCATGAACGTAAACTTGAATCCTAATTATTATAAAAGGGTATCTACATATGTATGCTTTTCCTCCAATGATCAAACAAAACCAAGAAAATATCAATAGATATTAATTAAATATTTCTTATAGATTCTATACACTTACATTTTTAATTATTTTTCATTTACCTGTTGTATGCGTCTCTTCAATAGTGCATTTTATTCTGGTCAGTTCTTCTGATTCTTGTACAATTATGTGCTTCAATAATTCTTCTGTCACAGAGTTTTTATTCTGGAGATGATGATTCTTTGTTTTTCCCTTTGCCTCTTCCTTTTAATAAGATAAAAACTTTTCTAACTCTAGCTTGTCTACTTCCTCCTTTGCCCTCTCCTAGAAACTTGGTTGGTTTTAAAAATTTTTTGCTCTGCTACATTCAGAAACTAAGGGTTGCTATATCTTTACCTTCCCACATCCTTCCTTTGGTCAGGCATTGTCTGTCCTGTCAAGGAACTAACCACTGGTTGGTTATGTAAGACCTTCCACATGACACGTCTGCTTTGTCCTAGTTCTCCTATTCCCACTAGTTTTTTGGATAACTTTTTAAAAATTATGAAATTAATAAAGATCAACAAATATGAATATTTTAACATGCACAGAAAAACAAAACTGGAGATTGTCTATGAATGATGAATTTTAATTAGTTTTTTTCCCCGTCCTATGCAGTTTTTATGTACAGTTCAAATCTAAATGGTAGTTTCAACATTGTTCTACATTTGTGTCCCCTTCTGAATTTTCTTCTGCTTTTTTTCTGGTCTGGTTCATTAACATGTTTTTATTTCCTTTTTTATTTCTTTCCCCCCCTTTTCACTCCTTATTACTAAATAGAAAAAAGGCAAAAACTATTCTTTGTAATGAATAAGTAAGGTCACAGAAAACAAATCTACTTATTGGTTGTGTCTGAAAATATCCCATTCCGAATCTTTATCAGCATTTCTCTGCTAAGAGATTGGTTATTGCTTTGATCGTAGTTCTCAAGTTGTTTTCCTTTACAGTATTGTAGTCATTGTTTGAACTCTTCTTATCTGGTGACATTCACTCAACATCAGCTCATGGAAGTCTCTCCAGGTATCATTGAATCTTTCTGTTTTATATTTTCTTATGGCACAGAAATATTCCATTATATTCACATATCATATAGCTGTTCCCCAATTGACGAGTGCCAACTTTGTATCCAGTTCTTTGTTACTACAAAAAGTGCTGCTGTAAATATTTTTGTAGATGTGGATCCTTTCTTTCTAGCTTAGATCTCTGATATATCAGCCTAATAGCAGTGTCGCTGGGTCAAAGGGTTAGCACAGTTTAATGACTTTTGGAGGATAGTACCAAACTGCATTCTATTCTCTTATATCTCCTCCAACAATTGTTATTTTCCTTTTTTGTCAACGTTGGCGTTTGCCTCTCCCTAAGAGCATAGGAGAACGTAGAAATGACTAAGGTGTTATTTTCTTGGTTCTTGCCAAAAATAATCACTCAAAATTATGAACATTATTATTTATCTATCATCTATTATTAATACTGTGACAAAAAAACCTTCTACTGCCTTTTTCCTCTCCCTATCACTGAATTACTCAATCATGGACCAAGTAAGAAACAAAATATCCTCAAACCCTAACTCCTGTTTAATTAGCCCTACACTCAACTCATGACCTACTACAACCTTGCCTGTACCTCCTATCGTGTCTTCATTTGGATACTCTAATTAGCCCTACACTCAACTCATGACCTACTACAACCTTGCCTGTACCTCCTATTGTGTCTTCATTTGGATACTCTTTGTCTCTCATGCCCCACGGAGACCCGGTCTCCTCAAGATGGCCTCTCCTTTCTCCCTAGGTCTGACTGTGCCTTCACTCATATTTCCCCTTTCCCCTTCTTTTCCCCTTGCCCCGCCCCTAATATGGGTCCTTCTTCTTACTCCTCTTCCAATCTTCTTAACTCATTAGTCCCCTCCATACATTCTACGATCCAAGCAAGATCTACCTTCTTGTAGTTCCTTGTATCCAACTTTCCATCATCCTTCTCTCTGCTTTTGCATAGACTTTGCATAGCTCACACCTAGAAAGCTCTGTTGCCTTTTACCCTAGCTTACTTCAAGACTCAGCTCAAATCTCATCTTCTTCAAGAAACCTTTCCCAGTTCCCTCTCCTATACCTATGCCTTAGCTGCTAATACCTTCCCTCTCAAATTATTTCCATCTATTTTGAATATATCTTAAATGTAAATAGTTATTTGCATGTTGACTTCCTTTTCAATCACTGGTTGTTTGTTGTCCTTCATTCTGGAAGAGGACCCAGATGACATCACCATGATAAACTCAAGTTTCAGTGTGTCTGACTAGGGCTGATCAGAGCTTGGAATGTTCGTTCCATCAAGTGTTGGGCACTTGGAATATGAGCTTGGAATGTTCGTTCCATCAAGTGTTGGGCACTTGGAATATGAGCTTGGAATGTTCGTTCCATCAAGTGTTGGGCACAGATAGTCCGCTTGAATCATGTGGGGTGGATACTCCAAATTTGCTCATCCTACGCTTACTTTGTGCTGTCTCAATTCTGCTTTGCTTATAGAGCACAGAACCCTTTCTGATATGGGCACGCCATACCGAGACATCCTGTGCCAGCGTCTCCCATGTTGCACAGTCAAATTCAAAGTTCTTGAGAGAGACCTTGAAAGTGTCCTTATATGGCTTCTTCTGACCACTATGTGATCGCCTGCCCTGAGTTCTCCATAAAATAGTCTTTTTGGCAAACATACATTTTGCATTTGAGTAACGTGGCCAGCCCATTGGAGTTGTACTCTCTGAAACATAGTTTGAATGCTTGGCAGTTTAGTTCAAGCAAGGACTTCAGTGTCTGGTACCTTATCCTGCCAGGTGATCCTCAGAATCTTCCTAAGACAGTTCAATTGGAAGCAATTCAGTTTCCTGGCATGGCGCTGGTAGACTGTCCATGTTTCACAGGCATACAACAATGAGGTCAGCACAACAGCTCTGTAGACCTTCAGTCTGGTAGTCAGTCTAATACCTCTTCTCTCCCAAACTTTTCTTGGGAGTCTCCCAAACACTGAGTTAGCTCTGGCAATGCATGCATCAACCTCATTGTCAATGTGTACTTCCCTGGAAAGTACACTACCAAGGTAAGTGAACTTATCACAACATTCAAAACTTCTCCATTTGCTGTAACCAATGGTTCCAAATAAGGATGGTATGGCCGATGGAGCACCTGTGTTTTTTTGGTGTTAATTATCAGGCCAATATTAGCACAGGTAGCAGAGAATATACTCAGGTATATGACCATCTTCCAGGTGAAGGATCGCTAGCACTTAGTGCAGTGCCTGGCATATAAAAAGTATTTAATATTTGTTGACTGACTGAGTCATATGCCTTCCTCCCCTAAATCCCAAGAGTCCTGGAGCAATATTCAGAATATTCCTTACTCCCTAGGGCCCCTTCCATGCTTTCTCTTAATTGTCTTCACTAAGCAAGATTTCCTCCTTTCAAATTGATTTTATTAAAAATTTCCACAGAGATCATGGTGGCTGTTGTATAGTAGCCTCCAAATCAATGTCCTTCTTTTCCCAAGGAATTCAGAAACTATTATACCATCTTCCTCTCCTATCCAGCTTCTATCATTACACTAGGAGAATTCAGTATTCATTTTGATGCACCCTCAAACTCTCTGAACTCTCAATTTCTCAGTTTCCTTAAATTTCATGACTTTCATTCGACCTCAGTCACACATGGGACCTTCACACATAGCGTACCCCCATACATCATTACTCACACCTGGGAACTCATTATCTACATTGTTCCACTTTCTTAATAAAACCCCCTAACATTCCTTTATCTGATCATAACTCTCAAAAATTACATTTCTCTCTTTGCCTCATCCCTCCAAAATCTATTCTTTGTCCTCATCTAGACTATACCCCTGTCCTCCCCGCCCCTCCCCCCCCCCGGCCACAATCAAACAAAATAAATCCTTATATTGGCTGTGTTCAACAATGTGCCTCCTTCTGCATAGTTAGCCCATCATCTCTCTGTCTAGAGGCGGTTAGCATTCTTCATGATCAATCTTTACAATGATGAGCATTCAATTTATTGATCAGATTTCTTTGTCTTCCAAAATTGTTTTTTATAAAGTGGTTGAGGTATAAATTGCTCTACTTTTACTCACTACATCATTTCATACAAGTTTTCAAAAGTTTTCTTTGAAACCATGTCTTTCATAATTTCTCATAGCACAGTAGTATTCCATTATGTTCATGTACCACCATTGGTTCAAAAACTTTGCATTATCTACACGTCACAAACATAATTTTCAGCTCTATCCTCTGGCAAATTCTGTGACTTTTCTACTTTCCTTTTAGGTCCCACTAATACATCCTTTGAATATCCTTGTTAGCTATTGAAATCAGATTGCTGCCATCCTCTTATAATGAGTGTTTAGTAATGTTAGGAACCCCTGATTTCCATTCTCCTCCCTTTCTTCCTTTTTTGAAAGTATCACTTTATTTCTTATTTCATTGTGATGGTCACTTAAAATTTGAAAACAGAAGTCAAAGGTTTATTTAGACTACTGAGAGAAACCACCAGATTCAGGAGCACTTACTGTCTTCAAGATGATTCTACCCAGAAAGTCTGCTGTTCAGTGATTTATTTCTTAATCCTTTGTTTGGCATCTTGCTACAGGCTCACATTGTTTGCCTCTTTTCTGTACCTTCTCTTGTCCTTGAAACGGTTCCAGAAAGAACTATCCAAACACCTGAGGTTTTCTTTTGGCACTCTCTTAATCTGTCTATTTTTAATCTCTTAAATCTGACCTGCCTGAAGTTCTGTGTTTAGATACCAGTCTGTTCTGGAAGTATTTTCAAAGACAAGTTTAAGTAGCGGAAAGATCACAGGGCTGCTACTAAGGACATCTAGAGGCTGGTACATGTCCTGCCATGATTAAATTATGTGACCTAGAGTAAATCATTTACCATCTCTTGGGGCTTTTACCTTTTTTTTTAAAATTATTTTAAAAGTCTTTACTGTTTTTAAAATTGTATTTATTTATTTACTTATTTAAAAGTCTTTCACTTTATACAAGTTTTTGGATGTGCAAAGAGAGTGGTTTTCATATTATACATAAGAGGAGGGCGTTATATACACACATCTGCATGACACGGTCTTTCAGAAATAACTACAAACTATACTCTCTCTCAACAAACCTGCACCATCATGGAAGTCACCATGTTATCAAAGGCCCTAGAATGAATATGGTCCCCAGGGTTGTAGAAGGGGTTGCACATGACATCTGTGTAGGAATTAATGTAGTTTTCTAAACATGATGCGGATCTCATTGTCTCGAAGTGCTGTGTTGGAGGAATCCACCACCATAACAAACTTCACCTTGGAATTCGTCACATAGCCATATACTTTGTAGTCTTCAGTGGGGTACAGGAGTCCCAGGTACAGCTCCCTCTGATCCACGAGGGCCTTTCCCATAGCAGAGACCTTCTCATCTACCACATCGAGAGACATGTGCACCGTGTAATGGAACTTCAGCTCATGCTCTGCAGGGATGCTCTGGATGTAGGGTGGGTAATTCTCTTTGGCAATCACCGCGAAACACACCGCCATCTTGGGAGGGAAGGGCTTTTACCTTATCGGTAAAATTAAAAGATGGGACTCAGTGACTCCTAAAGCCCTTTCCAGCTTTAACAATAGACAATTCATCCACTCTTCCTACTCACGAAAATGCCAGCTGTTAGAACCTTTCTTCTTTTGCGTAGCAGTAGATAGAGCAGCCTCAGATACTTACTAGCTGTGTAACCTGGACAAATCATTTAGTCCCTATTTGCCTCAGTTTCCTCACTATAAAATGGGAATTAATAATAATAGCAACCCCTACTTCCCAGAGTTGTTGTGATAGTTGTTTTTTTTTAAAGCACAGTGCCTGGCATGTAATGAGTATTATAAAAATGCTTATTCTTTCCTTCTTCCTTTCTTAAAAATAAAATTTTAATTTTTCCTCATTAAGAAGAATTTATTTTATCTTTCTTCCACCTCCTTGTCTCTTCTGGGGGAAAAAAGAGGAAAAACAAAGTCATTTTTCACATATATACTGAGACAAGCAGAACAGATTCCTATGTTGGTGGTGTTAAAAAGTGTCTCATTCTGGTTTATCACCTTTCTGTCAGGAGGCCCTCTGGAATCATGGATGGTCACTGCATCCATCAGGGATCTTAAATTTTTTAAAGTTGTCAGATGTAGACCTACTTGACTTGAGCATATTGAGTTCTGATCTTTTCCCTCCAAGTTTATTTATAACATCTTCGTTCATGCAGCTGGAGGCTAACAATTGATGACCCTTTAAGGTATGGGGTACGAGACACATGTTGGCCTCTGTTTCAAAGGTGGAGCCCTGGGTCACTCAGCCTAGTGTTGTTGTCGGAACTAAGATTAGAATGAGCAAAAGGAAACCTTGACAAGGCAGAAGAGAGTGGAGAGTCAGTGGCTAAAGGGCATACTGAGACCTTGGCCCTTCTGTACTTTTATCTCTTGACTTCTGGTGTTTCCTCTGGCTATCCCCCATTCACTTCATCTCTGCCTCCAGCATTCCCTGGCTTCAGGAAGCCTTTCCTAACTCTTCTTTATTCTAGTAAGAAGAAACCCATTGTTGATTTTTTCCTCTGCATAGTTTGTTTGCATATTGTCTTTCCCATTAGAATCTGAGCTCCTTGAGGGCAGCGACTGACCTGTACCTTTTTTTGTATTCCTAGATCTTAGTACAATGCCTGGTACTCAGTAGGCATTTAATAAATATTGTTGACTCACTGACTACTGATCCAGGTCCCTATTTTACTTTTTTTTGTGGGCATCCAAGGATCTGCACAATGAATCATCTCCCTGACTGGGCCTGGAGGTGTGAGTCTAAGTTCTTTGCCTCCATTTCCCCACATGAACTTAATTCCAGACCAGGAGGAGGGAGAGAAGTGAGGGAAAATGAAGGCATCTGCAGGCTGTCAATATCATAATCTATTAGGATAGCTGGCATGTGTATAGAGATTCAAGGTTTTCAACATATTTCTTCATATATTTTATCAGTTGATTCTGACAGCATCCCTGTGAGGTAGATGCTTTTTCTTACATCCATTTTACTTATGAGGAAACTGAGGCTGAAGGAAGTTCAGTGACTTCCTCAGGGTCTGTAATAGCAAGCACCGTAGCAGAATGGCCTGCTAGCACAGGTTCTTTGATCTGCTTTACAAAGGAAAGACAGCTTAAAAGGGGTTAACAATGCTTCTTTAATTAAATGTATATGTCATTCACTAGTTCAGGGGAGAAAGGTTAACACCCTGAACATACAGAAAATACAAGCAGAGAAAAAATCAACAGACAGAGCTCCTTACTATCTGAAAAAAGAAATACAACCACTTACATACACCACTGAATGGGAGAGCACAAACCCCTGAGTAGTGGAGGGAGAGGAAGTAAGTATGTGGTCTCTTAACAAATGGCCACTCAGAGCCCTGTCCAGGAAATCAAAAGGTCCTACTCATACGTGAAACCCCAAAGTAAAATACCAACCTCCCAGTATATAGTTTTCAATGAATAGGCTCACAGCCAGAAGGCGTCACAGCCCACTTAACTCAGCACAGGTGTGAATTGTCCATTAGGTGTTTTCAATTTAGCCTGACCATAGGAAACTGAACTCCAAAAAAGAAACAACAAAAATCCCACTTTGCTGGAGCTTACATGGTCACATAGCTACTAAGTAACTGTTGCAGAATTGGAACCCTGTGCTGAATCCAAGTCCAGTTCTCTATCTACAACATTATCTACCCGAATAATATGCATTCCAGGTCAAAAGTTGACCAACATTATGGTCAGAGAAAGGTATGAAGAAAGCATTGCATATAGACATAACCAAAACAGATTCTTTAAATCCAAGGTCCCCTGGACTGAGGAAAGAACTGGGGTGACTCTCAGTGTGATTTAGATTTATAGAGAAAATATTTAAGGAATGCTGGAGAGGGAAGCACTGAGATATATCAGGAAGGTACAAGACAGTTTGGAGAATGGAGATATTGTTAGAGATGGATTAGGGTATTTTGGAGCTCAGAGAAAGAAGTGAACTGAGTGTGCTTTCAAGTATATAAATGCCAGAGGAAAGTCTGCACAATTTCCCTTGTACAATTGCTAGAAATCTGTTATCATTGAAGGGTACAGGTGGATGCCAGGGAGTCTGGCCTGTTATCTCTGCATTGCTGACTTTCCTTCAAGAAAGTCCGGTCTGTTCTTGCTGGGATGCTAACTAGCCATGCAGGTGGACACCACCAATGAGCTTTTTATAGCAACAAGATGGAAGGAAGGCTGTTGTTCACCCTGAATTCCAGACTTCCATCCTATCATATTGTTTTCTATCAATTATGACACTTCAGACGTTGTGACTAATCCTACTGTTTTCCATCTTTGAAGTGCCCTGCTCTTTGCTCTTTCCCAAAACTATATGAAGGCTAGTAGGCCCCATCTTGTTTGGATGACTGAAGAGCTGAGCAGACTCGTTTTATTGGGAATTGCTAGCCCTAACAGTAAGTTGAATGTGCTCAGAACTTTGTGCCTCAGTTTACCTTATGTTCAATCTTGATAATTCTTTCTTTTTTCTTTTCTTCCTTCCTTCCTTTCTTTTTTTTTTTTTTTTTTTTTTTTTTACAAAAAAACCCCACTTATTTTAGAAGGTATAATCACATATATACAAATTTATTTCCCCAACAGGTGAGAGGCATAATCTATCCTTCTCCTGCTCCTTCCCTGCACCACCTCAGTCTCTGGGGACAAGAAGGGAATGAGATTTGTAACTGAGCTCAGTTTCTATAGTTTCCAGTCACAGTGCCAACATTCTGATGAATAAGAAACAAGGAGATATGTAAGCATATTGAGAATAAATACAAATAAATCCTGAGGCATCCTGTTTTGGTTTTGGTTACCTTTAATTTTTAGGAAGTTTTCCATTCATGGAGCTTAAAATGTCTCTCCTGGCAGTTTCTACCCGTTGTTCTTCAGGGCTAAGCAGAACAAATCTTTTTCTCCTGCCACCTGACAGGTCTTTAAATACTTGAAGCCTTTTGCCCAGGCTAAATACTTTTTAGTCCTTTCACCATCCTGGTTATCTGTCCAGAAGTTCATTTCCCCTAGACCTTCCCCTCCAAGTTCTTAATGTGTGTGTGTGTGTGTGCATGTAGTACTAGTGAGCCCCCTTTGGCAGTCTGATCAAACCCAGGGATACCTTCTCAGATTATTAATTTTAAATAATTGAAGGAAATACGAAATTTCAGTTACATGTTAGTGAAGATAAAGATGTATGTTTTTCCCCATGCAAGTTTTTTAGACTCCTTGAAATCTATCCATATAAGAATGTCTATAGACCCCAGGTTAAGGACATCTACTCTAGACATACTGTGGGTTATTAGTATTCTTCCTATAATACACAGTATCAAAAAGAGAGCACAATATTCCAGGTGTGGTCTCACTGGGCCAGAATACAGCAAGATTCTTACCGCCTTCATTTTGAATATTGTCTTTTAAAATATGGCTTAAGCCTGCATTAGTTTCCCCCCACAGCCCCATTTCATGGAAGTGTGCCATCCTTCAGTTTTTTTTGTTGGGGGGGAAGGAGGTGTATATATTCAAAAATATGATCTTTCTCCAATCCAGTTTTCATTCATCACCAAAGATCTGTCTACCCAGATATTACGTCTTTTGAATATGTTTTCCTAACTTTGTGCAACTTAGATGTAAATTCAGATGCAAATCATGAAACTCCTGTTCACTCAACTTTTCTTCCATGTTCATATACTTCTTCTTCAGTGCCTCAATTATGCAAAAATTACTGTTTTTCCCACTTCCTTGTTTTTCTCCAAGTATATTCTTTTTTCATGACTTCTTTACTTTTTAAAATTCAATAAAACAACAAAATTACACCCAAATCTTATGTTACTAGATTTCTTAATTATCCATGTGACTAGAGAATTCAGTGGTAATTTTGAATGCATGCTAATCTCATCTTCTATTGGAACATAAACACTTCCCTGTATAACTCTTTCCATTCTAGGTTTCCCTTGAGAACTTTTTCTATTTCAAAGTTTCTGGTCATTTCATTAGCAGTTCCATTGTTCTATTAAAGATCCAACTTTCCCTTTTAGAATTATATTCAGTTTTGCAGGGTGAGTTATTCTTGGTTGTGAACACATATTTTTGACTTTTGAAATATTATATTCCAAGATTTTCTTTCCTTTATGCAGTTGATCCTGGTTGTATTTCATTGGTATTTTGATTCTTTCTTTCTGGCATCTTGCAATATTTGGTTTTCTCTTTGACATCAAGAAACTTAAGAATTCCATTATGATATTCCTGACTGTCTTTGCCATTTGCTTTTTTTAGAACTTCAACTTAAAAAGTGTCCTTATGCTTTCCTTTCTTTAGGTAAGAAGAGGAAGTGTTTTTCCTCTTTAGGACATAAAGCTCCCAAACTACAACTATGTAAATACTATTCTGAATCAGCTATGGTATTTAAAACTGCTTTGGACTGTGTAATCATATCTCCTCTCTGTACGGTTGTCATATATCTGGGAACCACCAGTTTTCTGTTGTCTAGAATAATACCAATGCTGTAATATTTGTTTCCTGGATAATGTTATCTTTTGCCTTTATGTCAACAGATATTATACCTTTTCAAGAACCTTAAAATAAAATTACAATGAAGTTCTTTTATTTATTTCTTTTCAGTTTCCAACATTTATTTCCACAAAATTTTGAATTTCAAATTTTTTCCCCATCTCCACACCCCCCCCTCCCACCACAGGACAATGTGCATTCTGATTACCCTTTCCTTCAATCCACCCTCCCTTCTATCATCCCTTTCCCCCTCTCTTATCCCCTTCCCTTCTTTTGTCCTGTAGGGTAACAGATTTCTTTTTTTTTTTCACACCTCTAGATCATAATTTATTTAAAATGTTTGGAAATAAAGGCTTGGACAGACTCCAAATTTCCAACAGAAGCCATGCCTGGTCCAAGCTTCTGTTTCCTTTTTTTCTTTTTTTTTTTTTAAATTGAAAGAACTTTATTTTTTTTTTAATTTTTTTAAATATAAATTTATTTATTTAACTTTTTGCATTCATTTTCACAAGATTTGGGGTTCCAAATTTTCTCTCCATTTATCCCCTCCCCCACCCCAATACACCGAGCAATCTAATTTTCCCTATCTCCAATCTGCCCGCTCTTCTGTCATCCCTCCCTTCTCTTGTCCCCATCTTCTCTTTTGTCCTGTAGGGGCGAGATGACTTTCTATTCCCCATTAACTGTATTTCTTACTTCCTAGTAGCAACAACAATACTAAACAGTTGTTCCTAAAACTTGAGTTCCAAATTCTCCCCATCCCTCCCTCCCCACCCATTCCCTTTGGGAAGGCAGGCAATTCAATATAGGCCATATCTATGTAGTTTTGCAAATGACTTCCATAATAATCATGTTGTGTAAGACTAACTGTAATTCCCTCCATCCTTTCCTGCCCCCCATTGTTTCGATTCTGTCTTTTGATCCTGTCCCTCCCCAAGTGTTGACTTCAAATTGCTCCCTCCTCCCATTGCCCTCCCTTCCATCCTCCCCCCTGCTTGCTTATCTCCTTCTCCCCCACTTTCCTGTATTGTAAGATAGGTTTTCATACCAAAATGAGTGTGCATTTCATTCCTTCCTTTAGTCGAATGTGATGAGGGTAAACTTCTTGTTTTTTTCTCAGCTCTCCTCTTTTTCCCTCCACTAAAAATTCTCCTGCTTGCCTCTTGAATGAGATATAATTTACCCCATTCCATTTCACCCTCTTTCTTCCCACTGCATTTCTCTCTCACCATTTACCTTAATTTCTTTTAAGATATGGTCCCATCCTATTCAATTTACTCTGTGCTCTCTGTCTCTGTGCATGCATGTGTGTATGTGTGTGTGCGTGCACACATGTACATGTGTGTGTGTATGTGTGTTTGTGGTCCCACCAACTACCCAGATACTGAAACGTATTAAGAGTTACAAATATTGTCTTTCCATGTAGGAATGTAAACAGTTCACCTTTGGTAAGTCCCTTCTGACTTCTCTTTGCTGTTTACTTTTTCATGCTTCTTCTCATTCTTGTGTTTGAAAGTCAAATTTTCTTTTCAGCTCTGGTCTTTTCATCCAGAATGCTTGAAAGTCCTCTGTTTCATTGAAAGACCATATTTTCCCCTGAAGTATTATACTCAGTTTTGCTGGGTAGGTGATTCTTGGTTTGAGTCCTAGTTCCTTTGACTTCTGGAATATCCTATTCCACGCCCTTCGATCCCTTAATGTAGAAGCTGGTAGAGCTTGTGTTATCCTGATTGCATTTCCACAATACTGGAATTGTTTCTTTCTAGGTGCTTGCAATATTTTCTCCTTGACCTGGGAATTCTGGAATTTCGCCACAATGTTCCTAGGAGTTTCTCTTTTTGGATCTCTTTCAGGTGGTGATCGATGAATTCCTTCAATACTTATTTTGCCCTCTGGTTCTAGAATATCAGGGCAGTTTTCCTTGATAATGTCATGAAAGATAATGTCTAGGCTCTTTTTTTGATCCTGGCTTTCAGGTAGTCCCATAATTTTTAAATTGTCTGTCCTGGATCTATTTTCCAGGTCAGTTGTTTTTCCCATGAGATATTTCACATTCTCTTCCATTTTTTCATTCTTTTGGTTTTGTTTTGTGATTTCTTGGTTTCTCATAAAGTCATTAGACTCCATCTGTTCCATTCTAATTTTGAGAGAACTATTCTCTTCAGTGAGCTTTTGAACCTCTTTTTCCATTTGGCTAATTCTGCTTTTGAAAGCATTCTTCCCCTCATTGGCTTTTTGAACCTCTTTTGCCAATTGAGTGAGCCTATTTTTCAAGGTGTTATTTTCTTCAGCATTTTTTTGGGTCTCCTTTACCAAGGTATTGACCCGTTTTTCATACTTTTCTTGCATCTCTCTCATTTCTCTTCCCAGTTTTTCCTCCACCTCTCTAACTTGATTTTCAAAATTCTTTTTGAGCTCTTCCATGGCCTGAGCCCACCGGACATCCACCTCGAATGTCTGGGATAGAGGGGCCCCAACCTCCACGTCTTTCCCTGATGGTAGGAATTGTTCCTCGTCATCAGAAATGAAAGACAGGAACATCTGTCTAGATACTAGAACATAGCCAAGAAAGTAGCTCTCTATGGTCTCATTTTTCTTCCCTTTTCTGGGCATTTTCCCAGCCAGTTACTTGACTTCTGAGATTCCTGTCCACCCCCGCCTTGCTTCCAGATCTGCCCAGCTAGTGCTTGGGGTCTGAGATTCAAATGCTGCTCCCCAGCCTCAGGGCTTTCAGTGGGTGGGCGCAGCTGCTATTCAATATGAGCTTAAGTTCTGGTGCTCAGGTGGGGGCAGGGCTGCCTCCCAGGCTCAGTGCCCTCAGGGGGTTTATGCAGAGACTTTTAGTAATGGCCCTGAGTTCCTGCCTGCTTGGGGAGTCCCAGGCCACTGCTGCTTCTGCCACTGCCTCTGCTGCTGTCTCCCGAGGGCGCGTGAGTTATGGAGACACCCTGCTCCTCTCTTGGCCAGCCTCGAAGCTCTCTCACTGACCTGTAGCGCCTGTGGGTGGAGGGACCTTCACAGCCGCTGGAGGTTCTGTCCCTGAAGCCTGCTCGGATCTGCTCCACTGGGGCCCTGTGGGCAGGGCAGCACAGGGGTGGGCTCCGGCGTCCAGAGCATGACGGACCCCTGGGGACGGCTTTCCAGGGCTCTGTGGAACGGAAATCTCTTCCACTGTGTTTCTGCACGGCTTGCAGTGCTCCAGAATTTGTGGGGAGTTCTTTTTACAGGAAATTTATGGGCTGTGGATTCAGAGCTAGCATACTGTGAGCCTTTCTACTCTGCCATCTTGGCTCCTCCTCCCTAACATAGATTTCTATACCCCATTGTCTATATATCTTATTTCCTAGTAGCATGTAAAAACAATTTTTAACATTCATTTTTAAAGCTTTGAGTTCCATATACTGTCCCATCCCCTGTTCCAATCCACTCCAATTGAGAAGGCAAGCAATTCAATATAGGTTATACGTGTATAGACATGTAAAATAATTCCCTAACAGTAAAGTTGTGAAATACTATATTTCCCTCTATCCTGTCTTGCCCTCCATTTATTCTATTCTCTCCTTTTACCTGTCCCTCTGCGAAAGTGTTTGCTTCCAGTTACCTTTCCTCCAATCTTCTGTCCCTTCCATTATACACTCTCTCTTCTCCTCTTCCCTCCTACTTTCCTGTAGGGTAAGATAAACTTCCAAACCCAAGTGAGTGTGTACGTTATTCCCTCCTGAAGCTAAATCCAATGAAAGAAAGACTCACTTATTCCCTCTCATCTTCCCCTTCCTCCTCTCCATTACAAAAGCTTTTTCTTACCTCTTTTATGTAAGAGAATTTACTGCATTCTAACTCTCCCTTTCTCTTTCTCCTAGTACATTCCTCTTTACACTTAATTTTCTTTTTTAGATATCGACCCTTCATATTTAGTTCACCTTCAATGCCCCCCATGTATATATATGTGTGTGTGGATACATATACATATATACACATGTATATTTTATATATATATATGTACACATGTACATACACACATATATTTCCTCCAACTAGTTTAACACTGAGAAAGGTCTCATGAGTTACAAATATCATCTTTCCATGTAGGAATATAAATAGTTCAACTTTAACAAATCCCTTATGGCTTCTCTTTCCTGTATATCTTTTCATGCTTCTCCTGATTCTTGTGCTTGAAAGTCAAATTTCTATTGAACTTTGGTCTTTTCAACAAGAATACAAATCTTCGGACCAAAGGAGAAGATGGCGGAGTAGAAAGACTCACATATGCTTGCTCCGAACCCACAGCCCATGGATTTAATGTAAGAAGAGCTCCCCACAAGTTCTGGATCACTGCAGGGTGTGCAGAAACACAGTGGAAGAGATTTCCGTTCCAGAGAGCCCTGGAGAGCCGTCCCCAGGGTTCGTCGCGCCCTGGAAAGCGGAGTCCACCCCACTGCTGCCCTGGCCACGTGGCCCCAAGAGGAGCAGATCCAAGCAGGCTTCAGGGACGGAACCTCCGGTGGCCAGGAAGGTCCCTCCGCCCACAGATGCTACAGGTCAGCGAGAGAGACGTCTGGGCTGGGCAAGAGGGGAGCGGGGTGTCTCCGTGGCTCAGGCCCCCTCGGGAGGAAGCTGCGGAGGCAGAGGCAAGGGCAGGAAGCGGCGGAGGCAGAGCCAAGGGCAGTGGCGGAGGCAGAGGTGGTGGCAGTGGCCTGGGACTCCCCGAGCAGGCAGGATCTTCATTACTGAAGGTCTCTGCATAAACCACCTGAAGGAGCTGAGCCTGGGAGACAGCCCTGTCCCCACCCCAGCACCAGAACTTAAGCTCACATTGAATAGCAGCTGCGCCTGCCTAGGAAAGCCCATTTGAATCTCAGACCCCAAGCACTAGCTGGGTGGATCTAGGCAGGAGTGGAGAGGAATCTCAGAAGTCAAGTAACTAGCTGGGAAAATGCCTAGAAAAGGGAAGAAAAATAAGACTATAGAGAGCTTTTTTGAGCAGGTGCAAATGTTCCCACCTTTCGGTTCTGATGAGGAGGAAATATTCTTGCCATCAGGAAAAGATGTGGAGGTCGGGGCCTCTCTATCCCAGACATCCCAGGGGAATGTCGGGTGGGCTCAGACCTTGGAAGAGGTCAAAAAGGATTTTGAAAAGCAAGTTAGACAGGTGGAGGAAAAACTGGGAAGAGAAATGAGAGAGATGCAAGAAAAGTATGAAAAACGGGTCAATACCTTGTTAAAGGAGACCCAAAAAAATGCTGAAGAAAATAACACCTTGAAAAATAGGCTCACTCAATTGGCAAAAGAGGTTCAAAAAGCCAATGAGGGGAAGAATGCTTTCAAAAGCAGAATTAGCCAAATGGAAAAAGAGGTTCAAAAGCTCACTGAAGGGGGCGGACCCAAGATGGCGGAGTAGAAGGACGCAGGTTTACGAGCTCCGAAACCACAGCCCATAGAATTAATGTAAAAAGAGACCCCCATAACTTCTGGACCACTGAAAGGTGTATAGAAACAGAGTGGAAGAGATTTCCGTTCCAGAGAGCCCTGGAGAGCCATCCCCAGGGTCCATCGCGCCCCGGAAAGCGGACCCCACCCCAGCGCTGCCCTGGCCGCGGCCCCAGAGAAGCTGACCCGAGCAGGCTTCAGGGACAGAAGCTCCAGCAGCCGGGAAAGTCCCTCCGCCCACAGAAGCTACAGGTCAGTGAGAGAGACAGCTGGGCTGGAGGAGGGGCACGGAGTGTGTCCGTGACTCGGGCCCCCTCGGGAGGAAGCGGCAGTGGCAGAGACGGGGGCAGGAAGCGGTGGAGGCAGAGGTGGGGCGGCGGCAGAGGCAGCAGCGGCGTAGCCGCAGCGACCTGGGACTCCCCCAGCAGCAGGCAGGATCTTCATTAATGAAAGTCTCTGCATAAACAACCTGAGGGAGCTGAGACTGGGAGACGGCCCTGCCCCACCCGCTCCATTACTGAAGGCCTCTGCACAAAGCCCCTGAGGGAGCTGAGCCTGGGAGGCGGCCCCCCCCCACCCGCTCCATTCCTGAAAGTCTCTGCATAAAGCCCCTGAGGAAGCCGAGCCTGGGAGGCGGCCCTGCCCCCACCCCAGCACCAGAACTAAAGCTCACATTGCTTAGCGCGGAGAGCACATTTGAATCTCAGACCCCAAGAACTAGCTGGGCGGATCTAGGCGGGGGTGGACAGGAATCTCAGAAGTCAAGTAACTGGCTGGGAAAATGCCTAGAAAAGGGAAGAAAAATAAGACTATAGAGAGTTTTTTCCAACAGATGCAAATGATCCCGACTTTCGGATCTGACGAGGAGGGGGACATATTCTTGCCATCAGGGAAAGACGTGGAGGGTGGGGCCTCGGTACCCCAGACATCCCAGGGAGATGTCAGGTGGGCTCAGGCCTTGGAGGAGCTCAGAAAGGATTTTGAAAGGCAAGTTGGACAGGTGGAGGAAAAACTGGGAAGAGAAATGAGAGAGATGCAAGAAAAGTATGAAAAACAGGTCAATACCTTGGTAAAGGAGACCCAAAAAAATGCTGAAGAAAATAACACCTTGAAGAATAGGCTCACTTAATTGGCAAAAGAGGTTCAAAAAGCCAATGAGGAGAAGAATGCTTTCAAAAGCAGAATTAGCCAAATGGAAAAAGAGATTCAAAAGCTCACTGAAGAGAATAGTTCTCTCAAAATTAGAATGGAACAGATGGAGTCTAATGACTTTATGAGAAACCAAGAAATCACAAAACAAAACCAAAAGAATGAAAAAATGGAAGAGAATGTGAAATATCTCATGGGAAAAACAAGTGACCTGGAGAATAGATCCAGGAGAGACAATTTAAAAATTATGGGACTACCTGAAAGCCATGATCAAAAAAAGAGCTTAGATATCATCTTCCATAAAATTATCAAGGAAAACTGCCCTGACATTCTAGAACCAGAGGGCAAAATAAGTATTGAAAGAATCCATCAATCACCACCTGAAAGAGATCCAAAAAGAGAAACTCCTAGGAACATTGTGGCGAAATTCCAGAACTCCCAGGTCAAGGAGAAAATATTGCAAGCACCTAGAAAGAAACAATTCCAGTATTGTGGAAATAAAATCAGGATAACTCAAGATCTAGCAGCTTCTACATTAAGGGATCGAAGGGCGTGGAATAGGATATTCCAGAAGTCAAAGGAACTAGGACTCAAACCAAGAATCACCTACCCAGCAAAACTGAGTATAATACTTCAGGGGAAAATATGGTCTTTCAATGAAACAGAGGACTTTCAAGCATTCTGGATGAAAAGACCAGAGCTGAAAAGAAAATTTGACTTTCAGACACAAGAATGAGAAGAAGCATGAAAAAGTAAACAGCAAAGAGAAGTCTTAGGGACTTACCAGAAGTGAACTGTTTACATTCCTACGTGGAAAGACAATATTTGTAACTCTTAAAACTTTTCAGTATCGGGGTAGTTGGTGGAAACACACACACACATGTACATGTGTGCACGCACACACACATACACACATGCATGCACATACAGAGACAGAGAACACAGAGTGAATTGAATAGGATGGGACCATATCTTAAAAGAAATTAAGGTAAATGGTGAGAGAGAAATGCAGTGGGAGGAAAGAGGGTGAAATGGAATGGGGTAAATTATATGTCATTTAAGAGGTAAGCAGGAGACCTTTTAGTGGAGGGAAAAAGAGGAGAGCTGAGAAAAAATAAACAAGTTTACCCTCATCACATTTGACTAAAGGAGGGAATAAAATACACACTCATTTGGGTATGAAAACCCATCTTACAGTACAGAAAAGTGGGGGAGAAGGAGATAAGCAAGGTGGGGGATGATGGAAGGGAGGGCAATGGGAGGAGGGAGCAATTTGAAGTCAACACTCAGGGAGGGACAGGATCAAAAGAGAGAATAGAAACAATGAGGGGCAGGAGAGGATAGAGGGTAATTCAGTTAGTCTTACACAACACGACTATTATGGAAGTCATTTGCAAAACTACACAGATAGGGCCTATATTGAATTGCCTGCCTTCCCAAAAGGAATGGGTGGGGAGGAACTCAAGTTTTAGGAACAACTGTTTAGTATTGTTGTTGCTACTAGGATATAAGAAATACAGTTAATGAGGAATAGAAAGTCATCTGGCCCTACAGGACAAAAGAGAAGATGGGGACAAGAGAAGGGAGGGATGACAGAAGAGCGGGCAGATTGGAGATAGGGAAAATTAGATTGCTCGGTGTATTGGGGTGGGGGAGGGGATAAAAGGGGAGAAAAAATTGGAACCCCAAATTTTGTGAAAATGAATGTAAAAAGTTAAATAAATAACAATAAACAATAAAAATTTTTTAAAAAAAGAATACAAATCCACTATTTCATTGAAGTTCCATTTTCCCCCTGCAGGATTATACTCAGTTTTGATGAGTAGGTGACTCTTGGTTGCAATTCTATGTGGTATATCACATTCCAATCTCTCTCATCCCTTAGTGTAGAACATGCTAAATCTTGTATTATTCTGATAGTGTTTCCACAGTACTTGAATTGTTTCTTTCTGGCTGATTGTAATATTTTCTCCTTGACCTGGGAATTCTGGAATTTGCCTATATTTGCCCAATATTCCTAGAAGTTTTTCTTTTGGGATCTCTTTCAGGAAGTGATTGGTGTACTCTTTCTATTTTTATTTTACCCTCTGGTTCCAGAATATCTGGGCAGTTTTCCTGTATAACTTCTTGAAAGACTATGTCTAGGTTCTTTTTTTCATTATGGTTTTTAAGGCAGTCCAGTAATTTTCAAATGATCTCTTCTGGATCCATTTTCCAGGTCAGTTGCTTTTCCAGTGAGATACCTAAATTGTCTTCTGTTTTATCATTCTTTCGGTTTTGTTTAATAATTTCTTGATTTTTCAAAGTCACTAGCTTCCATTTGCTCAATTCTAATTTTCAAGGAATTATTTTCTTCAGTGAGCTTTTGGACCTCTTTTTCCATTTGGTCCATTTTGCTCTTTAAGGCATTCTTCTCCTCACTGGGTTTTTGGACTTTTTTTTTTTTGCCATTAGGATTAGTCTAATTTTAAAGTTGTTATTTTCTTCAGCATTTTTTTTTTGAGTTTCCTTTAGCAACCTGTTGACTTATTTTTCATGATTTTCTTACATCACTTATTTTTCTTCCCAGTTTTTACTCTACTTCTCTCACTTGATTTTCAAAATTCTTTTGAGCTTTTCCATGGCCTGAGACCAATTCATATTTATCTTAGAGGCTTTGGATGCAGGAGCTTTGGCTTTGTTGTCTTATTTTGGTTGTATGTTTTGACCTTCCTTGTCATCAATGATGTAGGAAAATACTTCTTCACTGAGAAAGGAAGAATCTCTAGTCTCTTTTCCCCCTGTTTGCTCATTTACCTAGTCAATTACTTGAATTTTGAGCTCTTTGTTATGTGGCACCTCTGCTTCAAAAGTGGTTGCTGCTGCCCTGGGGCTAAATCACACTCACCTCTCAGTCTGGTGAGAAGCCCTTCCCACTGATCTTCTAAGCTTTAGCATTTGTGGGTTGGAAACTGCAGCAGCTGCCAGCAATTTATGCCCCCAATGCCTGCTCTAGCTCTCTCCATGCTTGCATGGCCCATGCCAAACTGTTCTCTGCTCCTAGCCCAATGCAATAAACCCTTCATGTCTATCTTACAGATTGTCTTGGGCTGGAAATTTGCCTCAGTCTATCATTTTGTGGCTTCTGCTGCTCTAGAATTTGTTTAGAGTCATTTTTCCAGGTTTTTTGAGGGGTTTTGGGGGAGAGATCTAGCAGATCCCTGATTGTACCCTGCCATCTTGGCTTCACCCCACACAATGCGGTTTTGACCTGGAACATTTTCCTTTTATTTTCTCTTTAAAGATAAAGCACACAATGTTTAGAGTTAATTAAAATATCCCAAGGGATCTGTGATCTCATCAATGATGGTACTCCCTCCAACAAGGTAGATCTGGACTTATTTACACCTGCTTAGTCTGTGTAACTTTTGTTGTTGTTCTTCCATAAATACATGGTAGGGAATCCATTTAAAGGTTGCTAGCTTTCTTCAAGTTCTCTTGAACATCACATCGACCCTAATGGAGCATGCAGACTTATATGCTATATATAAGTACATGTGTATATGTATATGTATTAGTTATACCTCACACTTGCTAAATAATTGAGCATTGTTTTTCTCTTACACTTTCTATGATGAAATGAAATCTTCAAAAATGTCAAAACTTGGGAAATGCAGGGCTCAATTACACTACTAAATAAATTTTAAATTACATGATCAGAAAGCTTTTCCTGATCCCTCTTAATATCAGTGCCTATTTTCTATTATCTCCAATTTATCTAATGTGTGCATAGATTATGTATATATCTATGTATATTTATATATATTGTGCATATATATTTTTATATATTTGTACATAGTTGCTTGCATGTTGTCTCTTCTATTGAACTGTGAACTTCTTGAGAGAAAAATACTACTTTTTGTCTTCTTTGTGTCCCCAGCTCATAACATAGTGCTGACACATAGAAAGACTTAATAATTTTTGATTAACCTAACTTGAAAAGAGCCATACATGTTGGTGGTTTGAGGAACTTAAGTATTTTATGCAACACAAGTATAATCATGCTACCTATAGAGGTCAGTATTTACCTTTCAGACACAAATTTTCAGGGACTAGATTAATTCCTATCGTATTCCTAATAGCAATTTACTCAGCAGATCACTTTTATGTAACTAATAAGTCTATGAGGAAGTCAAAGGATTCCTTCATAGTTGTATGGACCTCTTGAAAGATATTCTTCAACTAGATAAAATTTGTATGTACCTCTTGAAAGATATTCTTCAGTTAGATAAAATTAGAGGGAACATCTAAAATATTTGTAAAGGGTTTGGTTTTTGTAGCATTCCAAATCAATGAAGGTGCTGTCAAAATAATATGTAAGAAATATTTTTTTCCTTCAGAAAATCACCTCATATTTTGAATTCTCATATACAGTCAAAACTTTGGCCCAAATCCAGAGACTTAGGGAAAAAAACAGAAGGATGACTATGTCTCTCATGCCCTGTATATTTACATTATTATCTTCCTAAACATTATGCAAAATCTCTACCCTTACATGCATCTGTTTACTGGAAAAGTATTTGTGGGAAGATACTGTGATCTCATAGTTGGCTCTAGTTTTGACAACATGTTTGAATTAATTACCTCAAAAGTAAACTCAGAGATTTTTGTAGATCACGAAAACTTGTCAAAAAGAGGAGTTAAAAATCTCAAGATCTACCCACTCAAGCATGCTTCCTGATTAACCTTTAAAATATTTGAAGGGATTAACATTAAGGGAGCTCAGACTTTTAAAAAAAAACTACAATTTTAAGAACCCTGCAGTACTACAATTTAATAAAGAAAAACCAAATATATCTATCTCCCTAGTCAGATATATATCAATATATGAAACCAATATATTCTGAAAAAATGAAGTAATTATATATCAATCTTAAATATGAAAAAGAAAATAACAAACTCCCTAGCAACCACAGTAGTACTTCTTTGAAACATTTGAAATCCCATTGGTAGGAAAAAATTCTGGAGAATGTTTTTTAAATTGTTGATTGTAAACCTTCTAATTATTTTTTTCTAATTTCAGTTTATATGAAAATTGTATGATTTTTTTCTATTGGCTATTTTACTAATAAAATCAGAAAGATGGCATCTTCCCCAATCAAATTTTAATTCTGCCCACAATACATAGAATGCACTATGACAATACGTTTATTTTCATCAGAGGATTTCAAATAGAGCCTGGATTATCCTTTGATGAAGGACTGATATATTGTTGTGGAGATTCTTTCTGGGTAACAGGTTGGATCAGATGGTCACTGAGGTCTCTTCCAAATCTGAAAATCTGTGATTTGATTTCCCTGTTTTATCACCTCTCTAGCCTTATCTGAGACTACTTTCCTTTTAGTTTTCACCAGATTGGGTAATTTGCTAGTCTCTAAACTTGGCATGAGCTTGTTAACTTCCTTGACTCAGATCAAACTATTCCCTAAGTCTTAATGTTCTCACTTCCATTTTGCCTCTTGACATCCTAAACATCCCTTCAAGAATCAAGCTTTTATTATGCCTTTACTAATTCCTCAATCAAAAAAGTTTTTTTTTTCTTTTTTAATGGCATGTTTTACTTTGGTCAACCATTTATATTCTATTTTGGATTATAGTAATTTGTATACATTGCTAATCACTGCTTGACTCTAAACACCTTGAAAGCAGGGTTCATGACTTGTTTATGTTTATAGCCCAACACAGTGACCTGCACATAGGAAAGAGATTAGGGACTACATTGTTAATTTCATTAGTTTAGGGAATGGGAGGAATGTCTCTCTCTCTCTCTCTCTCTCTCTCTCTCTCTCTCTCTCTCTCTCTCTCTCTCTCCCCCTCCCCCTCCTTACTAAGATTAAAACCTTCTCTTCAATTTGTCATTTTTAACAGTTGTTTGGGGCACTGAGAGATTAAGTGGACTGCCCAACATCCCATAGAAGATATGTGTCCGATAGAGGACTTGAGTGAAGGTTTAATTAGATGTATTGACATAAATCATGTGCTTACTCTAAGAAGTGTAAGCATTGCCATCCACATTTGAGAAGTTGATCTTGAACATAGCAGTTGTAGCTCCCTGACCATCAGAGAAAACTTGGTTTTCTCCCCATGTATAGTCTGGTATTGAGTGGAAGACATAATCATTTATGAGAACATGGAACCCTCCATCACATGGTTTTTATTTATTGAAAATAATCAGGTTAGGGTCCAGCAGCATCCACTTATGGATGAAATGTTAATAAAAATGTTGAAAAAGGAGACCAAGGACTGATTGATTCCTGAGGATATTCCATTCTACTAGAAATCTCTGTTTTGGTTCAAGACCAAACTACTCTGTGAGTCTGGTTCATGAGAGCCTTTGTCAAAAGCACTTCTGAAATCTAATTTTATAATGGCGACAACATTTCCCTGATTTACAACCCTATTTAGCTTTTTTAAAAAAGGAAATGAGATTAGTTTTACATCACCTGATCTTGATCAAGGTGTGTGTGGGCTTTTTGGGATTCCTTCTTCCCTTTTAGACAGTTCATAGTGTCAAGAGTTTCTAGTCTAGAATTGGTTCAAATGAATGAGCTTCTTGATATTTGATACAGGAGAATTTTTTTTGGGGGGATCTCAACAACAGTATAGGGAATCACCTCAAGAATGCTTTAAAAAAATAGAACAGATTATAGAAAAGAAATGGAAAATAGAGATTAAAAACTGGTAAAGGAAACAAAGGAGACTGAGGTTTTAGTATTGACAGTTTTGAAGAATTGTTCAGAATGATTCACCTCGAGTCAAAAAAGGAAGTTAATGCAACATTTAAAAATTTCTATATCAGTTATTAGAAGGAAGCTGGCAGCTCATGATCATGTCATAGACTTGCCCAGCACATTTTAATATGATGTGTATCCAGAGAATTTTTCTTTTTAAACAGCAACCATTTATTGAATATTCAGTTATAAGGTATGCTATTCTATTCATTAAACTAAAAAATTAAAACAACTCCATTTAATTTGAAAAATAAAATTTACTTTAATAATGAGCCATGAAATACCAAATTTTTATCATGATATACAAAGATAGTAACTTTCATGATCTAACCACTTAATGAATTTATGCCAAATGACCAAACTAAAGATAAAGGTTTCATTTACCTGTTCTAAATACTGAGATTACATTCACAAGATGGGGTTTAAGGGGTCTTCAGAAAGGACTAGCACCTCTGATGTGAGGACTTGCCAAGTCCTTTTCAGAGATGCTTGTCCACCTTTGCTGTCCACCTATCTCCCAACTCCTACCTGTGGCTCCAAGAAGCTGTAGCATGCACAGTGGCCACACCCCAGGAAACCATCTCAACAGACAAGCTAAACTAGGTTTAAGGTCACTGAAAGGCCTCAAGTCCATTGGTGAGTCAAGGAGATGTCTACCCAAGCATGTGAAGACATCTTCTGGTGGAATGAGTGAGAAAAATTTGTTCCATTGAACATGAAGGCCAGTAAAGCAGGTGCTGTGGGACAATTAGAACTTGGTCAGACATCAAAGATGCCATGGTCGTCCACTGAACCCTGGGTCATCGCCAATCATCATGAATTTTGTCTTGTTGCTAGACTTCAGTGACTCTGGAAGAGAGTGAGGCTGATGACTGTGCAATTCTGCCTCATTAAAACGCAATTCATGTGTAAGTCAAGACATCACCCTGTGATGTTATTGGTCATCTTCCAAAAATGAAGGATGAACCATGCTCACAAGATGTTATGGACTCTAATTCTTCAGTTGGACCATAGCAATTAGGTAACAAAGCTATTTCTTACTGGATATCCAAAATCAGGTTGAAGTTGAGGTGCTCTTGGCACATTGCATTTATTTAGCTTTTTTTTTTATGAGTGAGTTTTGAAAAGGCTTTTTTCCCTAAATAACTTCATGTAAGAAGTAAGATTGGAAAGGATTGGATAAATTAAATCCCAGAAAACAGGAGAATGATCTGACTCCTTTAGTTGATCAAAGCACTTTTTAGTGATCTTTGTTGGGCTACATTTAATCCATCATAATTTCAAAGCAAGAGGCAGCACCTGGTGACACAGTGGATAGAGTGCCAGGCTTGGAGTTAGGAAGACTCATCTTCTTGAGTTCAGATTTTTACCATGTGACCCTGGGCAAATCACTTAATCCTGTTTGTCTCAGATTCCTCATATATAATACAAGCTGGGGAAAGAAATGGTGAACCAATCCAGTATATATGCCAGGAAAACCCCAAATGGGGTAATAAAGAATTAAATATGACTAAACGACAACAGTAAAAAATCTCAATGTAATCTGATTTTAGTTTTCAATTCATTAAAGTGCACTTTAAATTTATTGACCAAAATTCTCATATCATCACACTCAGTGGCTAAGTTCATCAGCTTTCCCACTGCAGTCATAGTGTTAGAAGTCTCCTGTTCAAATCATTGACTCTAGAAATAGATCAAAACAAGTTATTCTCTCCTGCTCTTCTTTCATTTAAAAATCATGCTGAGACTCAAATACATCATTAATGTGAGTAGATTCTAGTTTACTTATATGTCTATCTTCTATTTGACAGTGATTTCAATCTTCAATCAGTGGCAAGACATAGGTCAAGATGACTGGTGATGGCCTGGGATGCAGTGAAGACCTTGGCCTTTTTCAACTAGGGTTTGTCCAGGTCTCCATTGTCTGAAATGACTCAATAATAACAAATACCTACTCTGTGCCAGGAATAGTGCTTTTATTTGTTGTCCTTTTTTTAAACCAAATATTATTTGATTTCATCCTCACAACAATCCTTTGAGAGAGTTGCTATTATTATTATGAGACAAAGCAATTAAGTGATTTTCCCAGAGTCACACAGCTAGGGAGTGCGTAAGGCTAGATTTGAACTCAAGACTTATTGATTCCAGGTGCATTACTTTATCTACTACTCCACCAACTGTGTTAAGAGCATTAATTGTAAATGCTGTATCCTTACTACACATACTTTTCATAGCATTCGGAATGAAAGCATTTTTACTTTTTTCATATTTTACTTCTAGGAAACATGCTCAACTTAGATTCATAAGGACCTTTAGATAAATAAGACAGGCATTCCAACCTATTTTTTGGAGTCTCAAATTCTAGATCAACAAATGGATTAGTTGACGGCTCAGAAGAGGACTACGCTGAAGTGAACTGAGACAAAATGAATTTCTGTTGGCTTTTTATCAGTTTATTGCACCCACTGGAATAGGCGGTAACATTTTTAAAATGTGGTTTTTTAATTGAGGGGTTCATGTATTAGTACTACTATTAGCACATTCATTATAATTTTATTTCTTTCCTTTCTTACCTTAACAATCTGTTTCATATTTTAAAGTGAAAAGGGGCATTGTGTAATTGAAGTAAAACATGAAACTATGGGCTTGTTAGGCTATTGTAGAGTACATGAAATGAAGATCATCAACCTTACACTGCTGGTCATGTCTGATCTGGTTACTTATATAGATCAAAGAATTTTCTAGGATATAGTTGGAGGGGAAGGAAGGACTAAATATTGTTTTATTATACCATACTGTCACCTCAGTAATGGGAACACATTGTTAGAAAATTCAGGCTTTCTATATTTCTACAACATCTAAGGTTGTTGGTTGGTTGTTGTCCTTTGTTCTAAAAGAGGACCAAAATGACATCTATATTATGTAATTCAACACTTAATATATTAGTAAACCATTCATATTTTAAAACTAAAAGAGCATGCCATGTGATCAAATTAAAATACAAAGTTATTTTTTTGGTCGGGGGGAGACTGTGTATGTTTGGGTACACTCCCTATCTACAACCTTGGTTCATGAGTTTAGATTTTAAAGTAACCTTAGAGAACATCTCCAGTCCCATAGAATCACAGAACTTAAGGGCTGGAGGTCATCAAAATCAGCTGAAACTGGAAAGGAATCTCCTCTCTAATATCGCCAACATATGCTCATAGTAGATTAGGGCTAAACTCAGTCAGAAAGACCTATATTCAAGTTTCTTATAAGAAACTTATTAACTGTATAGACCTTATCTCAGTGTCAGTTTCTTCATTTGTAAAATGGAGTCAATAATAACATATTTTTGCGTAGATCAAATGAGTTCATAGGTGCACAACTTTCTGAAATCCTTAAAACACCCTATGTTCATGATTATCATTAGCTTTTATTTAACTTTTCCTATCTTCATTTTCCTTGTCTGCAAAATAGGAATAATCATGGACCATACATTATGAAGTTGTTATGAGGTTCCGATGTGATCATACATGAAAATACTTTATAACATTGTATGCATAACTATTATTATTTAAAAGGAACCCAATACTTCTTGAGACAGATTGCTCTACTTTTGGACAGTTCTAATTATTAGAAAGCTTTTCCTTACCTTGAGCCAAAATTAGTCTGTCTGTAACTTCCATCTCTTGTTCCTAGTTCTATACTCTGGGACAAAAGTCTAAACCCCCTTCCCTATAACAGATCTTCAAATATTTGAAGACTACTACTACTTGTCCTAGCCCCTCTATATTTTTTCTTATGTATGACATGTTTTCAAATCCTCTCATCCTCCTTGTCCCCTTTTAGAAAAGCATCTACTTACCTATGTCTTTCCTAAAATATTGTACCCAAAATAGAACATAGACGTAGTCTGATCAGGAAAGAGTACAACAAAGCCATCACATTCTTTGTTCTGGACACTATTTCTTAATGTAGCATAAGCTAGAATTAACATTAGCTCACTGTGTTTGAAAGTCAATAAAATCACCAGATTTTTTTCCATGGAAATTATTGTTTATATGCTTTCTTCATCCTATTGGTACAGTTGGTTTTTAAGATAAAGATATAGAACTTCACATTTATCCATTTTAAATTTGATTTTGTTAATAAGTTTCAGCCAGTCAAGGTTTTTTTGAGTTCTGAACCTTTCATTCATCTTGTTAGCTAACCCTCTGGGTTTGTGTTGTCTGCAAAACGAACAATGCTTTCTATAGCTTTATCATGTTCATTGACAAAAAAAAATGTTTAACAGCACAACAGGACAGCTTCCTGTGGTGTTCTAGACATATTTCTCCAAGCTGACATAAACATGATGTTCACACGATTACCTTTTGTGTCTGATCATTCAGCCAGCTCTAAATTCACATTATCATCCAGCTGACATCTTCCCATCTTTTCCACAGGATAGCATGAGAGACTTTTCAAATGCTTTGATGAAATGACCTTTATTTTACAGCTAAGGAAATAGACATAACATTCTTAAGATCTTGGGACTTCTGACTTTTAGATCCATGGACTTTTCAGTATACCATATTATCATCTTTAAATAATGTTATTTTGGAAGAAATCATTTGAGTAAGTTAGATGAAGATTTTTCTGTTTTTTAATAGTTAATATATTTAAAACAGTCATTTAGTGCTGTCCATAGCATGTTGAAAAAGTAAGTGAAAGATAAAACTGGCCATTTGGTGCCTTAAGAACAAAAAGGTGAGAGGATTCTGGGAAGATGGTGGAGTAGGTCAGAAAATTTCAGATTCTCAAGATTTTCCTCCACAAAAGAAATAAAATAGTGCCTCTGGGCAAATATAGAGCTGTGAAAACCACTAATAGTAAGGGCAGAACTGAGGTCCTCTCGGGACAATTTGAGAACTGAAGAAAAATTCCAGGACTAGATTCCTTCCCTGTTGAGTAAACACATCCAAGCTAGAGTTCACTTTAACAACAAGTTGCAAACAGTCATAAGCCCTAGGGTTAGCTGGGTTGGGAGACTACCTTGACCCCAGCCACAGGAAATTTTACCCATGGGACTGCAGGATAGTTGGGTGTCTGATCCATGCAGATTGAAGGAACCTCTGCTGACAAGGAACTCCAGACTCAGCTGTGCTATGAAGAGCAGCCTGGGTGAAAAGGAACCAGCACAAGCCTGGTGAATGCAGAAGGAGTGGGGCAGAAAGCCCCTGACTGTAGTCACTTACAGGAGGCTGGAGATCTTTGTTTGAGTTCAAGGTCAGAGAGGAGAATGGAAGCATATCAGAGGCCAGAGGCACCATCCCCCATAGATCAGAACTAGAAGTGATTATAAAAACTAATTTATTACCAAAAAAAAAAAAAAAGAACCCAACCAACAAAGAGCTGCTATGGGAGTAGAGAAGACTTGGGTTCATCTTCAGAGGAGGATACTGAAGCAAAGAAACCCTCTTCTACCCCAAGAGTAATGTCAAATGGTCACCTGCCCAAAAAGAATTCGTTGAAGAACTTAAAAAAGACTTTACAAATCATATGAGAGAGACTGAGGAAAAATTAAAAAGAAAAATAAGAATAAAAAAAGGAAAGTAAGAAGATTATGACAAGAAAGTCAACCAAGTAGAAAAGGAAGTCCAGAATCTTAAGGAAGAAAATAACTCCTTCAAAGTCAAAATTGGGCAAGAGGAAGCCAGTGAAGTTATAAAAGGTGAAGAAATGAACAAAAACCCCCCACCAAAATATAAAGAATGAAAAAATAGCAGAGAGTGTGAAGTATCTCATAAAAAAACAATGAATCTAGAGAACATATAAAGAATAATTGGAGTACCTAAAAGTTCTGATAAAAAAAGAATCTTGATACAATAATACAAGAAATAATTAAAGAAGATTGTTCTGCAGCATTAGAAGAAGAGGGGAAAATAGATATGGAAAAAATCCACCAATCACCACCTGAAAGAGATCCTGAAAGAGAAATATTAATGTTAAATTCTGAAACCACCAGATCAAGGACAAAATTTTATGAACAACAAGACAAAAGCAATTTTTGACGGTACCACAAGCGGAATCATACAAGATCTAGTGTTGACGACTGTAAAAGATCACACATGTTGGAACACTATATATCTAAGACCAAAAGAACTGGGCCTTGAACTTGAGTATGATATGACTTCAAAAGGTAAAACAGTTCAAGAACAGCTAAAAGGGTAATTATCTTATACAAATGAGGTAAAGGAGGAAGAACCCATACAGAAGAATTAGATAGGGGAGGAAGACTGTTCTGGAAATTTACTTTCATCAGGCTTGGGTTTAAGAGAGGAAAATATATATACCTAGAAGAGTATAAAATATATATACATCTAGAAGAGTATAAAAGTCTTCTAAATTTAGAAAGAAATTCTAAGGGGATACGGATGGGGGAGAGGACAAGGAGGGATCTTTAGAGGGGAGAGAAAGGAATATCAGTCAAACATACAGCTCTGTATTGTGAAAAACAAACATGATTTTTTTTAAAAAGAAATCTTTTCATATAGTCTAGGAATTCTCAACCTTTTTTTGTGTGTCAGAAACCCCTTTTATAGTCTGGTGAAGCCCAGGGATTCCTTTTCAGAATATACTTTTAAATAATTGTAAGGAAATTTCAGTTAGAGGTTAGTGAAAATAAAGATGTAATTTCTTCCCAGCCAAGTTCTTAGTTTCCATGAAATCTATCCGTGGTCTTAGGTCAAGAACTCCTGGTATAAGGAAATCTATTTTATCCAAGCCTTAATTCTTTTTAATTAGTTTGTCTTCATTTCCTAGACTTCTTGAAGAAATATTTTAAGAGTTTTACATAGGTATTATTTTTCTTTAATGATGGGTGTTTTCACATCTAAATTGTTTCAATTACTTTTTCAAGCATTATAGAAATTATAGAGAAAAAGGATGTCTGAAAACATGACTTGAGAAGATATATTCTGCCACAAAAGATTAGCATATGCATACAGGGCACAGTCACTTTTGGTGTATCTAGATTCTATATTTCTGATTCTTATTTCATGAATCTTATCAGGAAGCCCAAAGGTCTATCTGTAATTTCAAACTGTTTTGAAATAAAGTGGTTGAATTAAGTCAAACTTTTCTGGTTCTTTGAATAACTTCTCGGATCAGGAAAACTCTCAGTTAGTGCTCATATTTAAGATTGCTGAATTCAGCCATTACGTTTCTTCCTAACATTAAGGCTATGTCTGTATAGGCAACCTGACTGGCACTAAAAAGAATCACCTCTTTTTCTGCAAAAGGACTCTGACATAGGTGAAATTAATCACAAAAGACTGGGAAAGAAATTAAAAGTTGGAGAGGAAATTTTGAAGAGTTCTGTGCATGCCACAGGCTAGGAAGAATGTTGATTCTATAGCCTGGGCATACCTCTTCATACATCAAGAAAGGTTTGTTTTTTTTTTTTTAATTCCATTCTGCTTTTTACTTCTTGGAACCTCATTTTCCTTTTCTAACTTTCATTTCATTAATATTATAGGAAAGACCAATAGTCCAGTTATCTTTTACATTTTGAATCACGTATCTTTATGCACTTGTTAAATTGAATTTGTCTAAACTGGATTCTTTAAGTAGTTTTGTTTACTAAAGCTTCATTATAGACGTATATAGACTTTAGGCAGCTAGGTGGCTTAGTGGGTAGAGTATTGGACCTGGAGTCAGGAAAACCTGAATTCAGTCAACTACTCACTGGCTGTCCACGGGAGAAGGAAATGGCAAACCACTCGAGTATCTTTGACAAGAAAACCCCATATAGGATCACAGAGAATCAGATATGACTGAACAACAAAAGTTAGATTTTGAAGTAGCATAAATTTTTTTTTTGACTATTAGGTGCCCACTAGTTTCCTCCTTTCTCGAGTTATCGAAGTCCAGTGGTAAGAAAAAAGTCAGGACAACTGGTTATGGCTGGGGATGTAGTGAATGATCTTGGTATCTTTGATGTCTGACTAAACTCTAAGCACTGATCTGTTGCAACAAATTATTTTCATCCACCCATTTTGCTGGGAGACGTCTTCACATGCTTGGAGTAGACAACCTCTTAACTCACTCACTGATGGTTT